>CM056736.1:20432500-21057500 GCA_029844215.1 Przewalskia tangutica
ACATAAAAGGAACAATCTAAGAAAATGAAACATTACGACCGACGATGCTCTCCAACTCCAACACCGAAGAGTTCCCGAAATAATAAAATCTAAATAAATTGGAAAGCATATAAACAATTAAATAAACACCTCGTAGGAAATCAACCTCTTTCCTCACAACATTGAGAACAAAATCAATACGACAGTTACAACATGAATCAGGTGAAATCAGTACACATAATTTCGAAACACATCAACAAAAAGTGACACAAATTTTGATGGGTTATGATGAGATTTTTTTTATAGGGTTTGATATTTATATATGTTGGAACTTGTGTGGGATTTCTCCCACATCAAAAAAGTAAGAAGTGATTTTTGGTTAAGTGCCGCGGCGTTAAATGTCCAGAGAGCAGGAAAAAATTTACCGTAATTAGCGTTGTGGCGCTTGGAAGCAGAATCGCGGCGCTTTTTTGACAGTAACTTCGAAAAAATAAATTGAGAGAGAGAGCCTCGACGCTAAGAGGAAGAGTCGCGACGCTGTAAAAAATTTCGTGTACGCCGCGGCGCTGGTCTGATTAATCCGATTGAATATTCTGGATAGATCAAAAGGTGTAACTGTTCAAAACAGTTACAACCGCTGGTATGGATAGGTCATGTCTGTTCAGATTTTACCTCTATATATAAAGATTGATCACTTGGTTGGAGAAAAGACATTTTTTTGATCTTATCACTTTTTCTTCTTCTTCATAAACATCTATTTCTGAAAAATCATAAAGTGAATTCGCCAGTGTCAAGTTCTTGTGCAAAAACTTGCACCAAATAGTTGTATCCTCAAGATAGATGTCCAGAAACTACAATACAACTGGGGTGAATTTCTGTTTTAGGTCACTGCAAAACAGGTCTCTATCTGATCAAGTTAGTATTTGGTTTTTCCAATTGAAGTATGTTTTGTTGTTAATTTCAATTACAATTTAATTATTATTATATAATTGTTTGTTTAATCGAATATATTAGATTGGTGATAACAATCTAATGAATTTAATGGATTTTGTTCTACTCATGGTATAGTTTATCAAACCACTGCATCATACACTCCAAAACAAAATGGAGTTGCCGAACGCAAGAATAGAACATTGAAGAATATGATAAACTCAATGTTGGTTAGTTAGGAGCACTTCTTAGTCTTTGGGGAGAGGCATTACTTACTGCAAATATGATATTAAATAAAATTCATCATAAGAAAAGTGATCAATCTCCTTATGAATTATGAAAAGGTCGATTGCTTACTTTTAAAAAGATGAAAGTGTAGGGTTGCCTAGCGAAAGTTCAAGTTCCCTTATCAAAGAGAACTAAACTTGGACAAAACACGGTGGATTGCATATATGTATTGGTTCTGCCAATAATAGTGCAGCATATACGTTTTTTATTTATCATTCCGATGTTGAAGATATTCACAGAAACACAATTATGGAATCTACTGAAGCAGAATTCTTTGAGGACATTTTTCCTTACAAAGGCAAGGAAAATGATAAAAGTGATCCTAATCATAGGAAGAGATCGTTGCCTCAAGATGAGTCAAATCAAAACATACAAAATGATAAAAGTAACACTTTATCTGTTCAAGAAGAAAATTCTGAACCAAAGAGAAGTAAACGTGGATTACCAAAGTTTTTGGACCGGACTTTATGACCTTCTCCGTTGAAAGAGAACCTCAAACTTATAGAGTTGTTATGGAATCATCCAAAGCACCTTATTGGAAAGAGGCTATCCAAAGTGAGGTAGAATCTATTATGCAAAACAATACATGAAAATTGGTTGATCTCCCTCCAGGACAAAAACCAATAGGCTATAAATGAATTTTCAAACGGAAATTAAAGTCTGATGGTACTATAGAAAAATACAAAGCTCGTATAGTGGCCAAAGGGCTTCGACAAAAAGAATGTGTAGATTTCTTTGATACATACTTACCAGTAACTATAATTACTTCTATTAGGACGATAATTGCTATAACGACTATACACAATTTGAAAATACACCAAATGAGTGTGAAAATCACATTCTTGAATGGTGAATTAGATGAAGAAATTTACATGAAACAACCCGAAGAGTTTGTTGTTAAAGGTTAAGAAAAGAAGGTTTGTAAATTAATTAAGTCTTTATACGGACTTAAACAAGCTCCAAAACAATGACATGAAAAATTTAATAATACACTATTATCCAATGAATTTCAAATAAACGAATGTGACAAATGTGTTTACGTTAAAAAATGTAAGAATGCATGTGTCATTATATGCTTATATGTTGATGACATGCTAATTATGGAAACAAGTAAAATTTAATTAACCAAACTAAGAAGATGTTGCATGCCGTTTTTTATATGAAAGATATGAAAATAGCGGATGTCATTCTTGGTATTAGAATTCAAAAGAATTCTGATGATTACATACTAACTCAATCCCATTATATTGAGAAGGTCCTTAGAAAGTTTGGATACTATGACAATCGATCGGTTGCTACACCATTTGATCCCGCTAGTCACTTTAAGAAGAATCAAGGTGAAAGTGTGTCTCAATTGGAATATACACAAGTGTTTAGAAACTTGATGTACATAATAAATTGTACACGACCGGACTTAGCATATACAGTGAGTCGACTTAGTTGATACTCACACAATCCAGAAAAAGATCATTGGTTTGCACTAATTAGGGTGCTCCGATATCTAAAATATACAATGAACTATGTGTTGCATTATACAAAATATCCTTCTGTTTTAGAAGGATATTGTGATGCTAATTGGATTTCCAACCATTCGGAAAGTAAGTCCACAAGTGGGGGTATTGTTAGGTATTTGAATAGAAAATGTGGGGTATTGTTGGAATTTGTGTGGAATTTCTCCCACATTAAAGAAGTAAGAATTTATTTTTGGTTAAGCGTCACAACGCCTAACATGAGGGCCGCGAAATGTCTAGAGAGCAGGGAAAATTTCAGTGATTAGCGCGTTGCGTGGAAGAAGCAGTCGGCGGCCTTTTCGCAACTCCAAAAATAAATCGAGCAGGCCCGACGCTAAGAGGAAGAGTCGTGTTAGCCGTGTGCCGTTCGATTAATCCGATTGAATATTTCGATAGATCAAAGGTGTAATCGATTCAAAACAGCTACCGCCGGTATGGATAGTCACGCTCGTTGAGTTGACCTATATATATAAAGAATGATCAATTGGTCGGAGAAAATACATATTTTTGATCTTATCGCTTATTCTTCTTCTTCTTTTTCTTCAAAAACACCTATTTCTGAAAACCCATAAAGTAAATTCGCCAGGGTCAAGTTCTTGTGCAAGAACTTGCACCAGATAGTTGTATCCTCAAGATAGACATCCATGAACTACAACACAAGTGGGGGCGAATTTCTGTCTTAGGTCACTGCAAAACAGACCTCTATCTGATCAAGTTAGTATTTGATTTTTTCAATTGAAGTATGTTTTGTTGTTAATTTCAATTACAATTTAATTATTATTATATAATTATTTTGTTTAATCGAAGTTATTAGATTGGTGATAACAATTGGTGTCTGATTAATCCGATGAGGGCGAATTTCTGTCTTAGATTGTTATCACCAATCTAATATCTTCGATTAAGCAAAATAATTATATAATAATAATTAAATTGTAATTGAAATTAACAACACAACATACTTCAATTGAAAAAACCAAATACTAACTTGATCAGATAGAGGTCTGCTTTGCAGTGACCTAAGACAGAAATTCGCTCCACTTGTGTTGTAGTTCTTGGATGTCTATCTTGAGGATACAACTATCTGGTGCAAGTTCTTGCACAAAAACTTGACCCTGTCGAATTTACTTTATGATTTTTCAGAAATAGATGTTTTTGAAGAAGAAGAAGAAGAAGAAGCGATAAGATAAAAATGTGTCTTTTCTCCAACCAAGTGATCATTCTTTATATATAGAGGTCAAATCTAAACAGACATGACCTATCCATACCAATGCAGAATCGCTTTGAGCTTACACCTTTTGATCTATCCAGAATATTCAATCGGATTAATCAGACCAGCGCCGCGGCTCTGCACCCTTGGCGCCGCGACGCTAACACATAATTTTTCACAGCGCCACGACTCTTCCTCTTAGCGTCGAGGCCCTCTCTATCAATTTATTTTTTCGGAGTTACTGCCAAAAAGGCGCCGTAGCTCGCTCTGCCGCAATACTAATCACGATAAAATTTTTCGCTTCTCTGACGCCGCTACCACCCTAGCGCGACGCTTAACCAAAAATCACTTCTTACTTCTTTGATTTGGGAGAAATCCCACACAAGTTCCAACAATACACCCTACTAAAAAGTCACACAAATTTCATATTTTAAAAAATCTTTCGAAATTAGCAAGTTTTTAAATACCAAAAGACTTTTTGTTAGTTGTTTAAAATCATGATTGAATACCACTCGATTTAAATACCCTTTTTAAAGAATCATAATAATCTTGATTAAATACCACAAGACTTATTTAGATTATTTAAAAATCTTAATTGAATAACACAAGATTTATTTATTCCAAAATAATCTTTTAAAATCTTAATTAAATACACCCCTAATGTTATGTTGACCAACAGTGGAATTTAAAAGATGATTTCTATTGAAAACAATTTGAGCAGTGGTAAACATGGAAAAAAAAAGATGTGTTATGCTCAACAGTGTGCCACGATTATTTAGCCATATTTAGTTTTATGTAATTATAATAAATATAAATTTTTTATTATATAAAAATTTACATGCATTTCTCATTAATACAAAATATATATAGGGTATATAATTTATAGAGATCTTATATTTATCATAATTACATTTTAATTAAATAATATTATACACATTCTAATAACGACTTAACGAGTGATCCAATTACCCGCATCATCTTTAAAGAATTGACTATTAATACCGATTATTTTTTTAAAAGCATATCTACCTAAAAAGGAAAACAAAAAAAAAAGATTAAAAAATAAGAATGAAAAAGAAAGTGTGAAGAGAAGACAAAGGAATCAATAGTCGGCGCAATTGTCTACGCCGACCAATCATCACGTTTCTTTCACACACATATATTTATATATATACGTAATACTCCCTCCCCCTCTCCGATTCTTTTTTCTTTGTTTTCTTCTTCCGTTAATTTTTACATACATCGGAAGATTAGTTCGGATTTTGTTTTTAGTTTTTTTTTGTTCAGTTTTAGGTTTAAATTTGAGAATATGGGTGTACTGGTAGCGGAGAGTGTTGTAGTTGCTGATAATAATAATAATTTTAAGGATAAGAAGAAAAGTCGTCGATCTAGACGATCTAAGAAAAGCTCTCCTCCAACACCAGGTATGTGTTCAACAATATTTCTTGATTTTATTAGTTTAATTTTTTTGCTTTGTTTTGTTTTTTGTCAAGTGATTTTACTTTTTATGTATAATTAATGTAGGACTTTAAGCATAATCATACTCCTCTATTTACGGGTTTGTACCCTAATCAATTGTTGAAGGGAAGCAGGGGTGGATTCAAGATTTGAAGTTTATGGGTGGCGGAGCATCTTTGCTCAAAGGAGTGTCAATTGACACCGCTTAGCTAGAATTTTATACTGTCTAGATAGGTTTAAAAAATTGTGTACATTTACTATATATGTTGGATGCCCCTTGATTTACTCGTGTGTTTGCTTTGTTCATGTTTTAACTCTCTTTAGTGAAAATTTTGGCTCCATCATTGTTCCTATATTGGCTTCTAGTTAATATATAACAATAGCTAGACTAAGGAATGAGTAACGATATTCAATACTCCTGTCCCAATTTATGTGGCACCATTTCCTTTTTAGTCTGTCCCAAGACAAATGTCACCTTTCTATATTTAGAAACAATTTAACTTTATGTGATAATTTACAGCCACACATTTATATGAGACTTGTTTTGAACCACACATTTCAAAAGTTTTTCTTTCTTTGTTAAACTCTGTGTCAAGTCAGTCAAATGATACCACATAAATTGGGATGGTGGGAAATATTATTTAAAAAGTAACGAACTACTTTAACAAAACATATGAATATATAACCGTTATCATTAAAGTTGTACTCAACGACTTGTCGTGTTTTGAAAACGATCAATGATCGCATCATTAAGTACACTTTGAAGTATCTCGTGTTCTATTGAACTAAACAACCATTCAAAAATTCATCATCACTTCTACTTTGCAAGTCATTATTATAATATGCTTATTGAAGAAAAATCTCTTTCCATCAATGCAGTAACATAACAATTTTTAGAGCCCTAACCCCTTCTTACTTCTTACTTTTTCTTGTTTCTTTAGAAACTAAAATCTGGGAAAAAGTGAAACACTTAGCAATGTTTTCTTACTCCCTCCATTCACATTTAAGTGATTCTTTGGGGTTTCACACATTAAAAAGTCACTTAATACTAGTAATTAAGTGAATTATTTTACTAAAAGCCCCTTTAATATATACATAGAAAATGTAAAGAAGTTTTAAAAGACTAGTTAGAAATTTGTTCAACACTTATTAAACAAGGGTAATTTTGAGAAATAAATAAATTACGTAATACTTTTCTGGTTTCTTCAAAAATCACGTATTCTGGATGAAATCAATGAGGTTAACAATCACCTAAAAGGGATTGGGGAGTATTTAACTGGTCTTTTTTAGTTTTGAGTTTTCATTTATTGTGTTTTGTAAAAGGAAAAAAAGAAAAGGAGAGAAGCAGAAAAGGTATTACTCGTTGCCTTGTTCGAGTGGAGTTTTTTATATAGCAATGGAATTAAAAGTTAAAAAATGCAATCTATGGAAGTAAAAGTTAAAGTGCAATGGATGGGAGTAAGAGTGTGCAACGAATCGAAGTAAAAGTTTAGTATATGCAATGAATGGAAGTAAAAGTTAAAATATGCTTAACGGGAATCGATCCCTCGCTGTTTGTAGGAGCAAAGCTGTAGCTGGTTCCTAGCTTGCCGCGGAACCAATAGACTGTTTTAGTACTGGGAAGTGGGAACCAAGCTAAATATATTTACGTATTTAGTATTATTCTTAATATAAGTATAGGGTCTGGACAAAAGTGACTGGGTTCCGTTGAACCCATACCCTATGCTATAGATCCACCCCTAAAGGTAAGGAAATGTGTACAGCCGTTAGTGTTCGCGTGTGGATACATATGCATATATTCATAGATGTATGCTTGCTTGTGGATGTGTTTAGAAAATATACGAGCTTCAATCCTATTTATCAAAATAAAAAGAACTCGGGATAGTTTCAGAGACACCCTTTCAGGTTTGGCTTTGTAACACTAACCTCCCCTGTACCTTGTCAAAAAAAACACTAACCTCCCCTGTAGGGCTGTCTTTGGACCCGTGCGAGGTGTGCTACTGCACAGGGACCCCGAAAAATGAAAATTTTTAGGGCCCCCTTTTCATTTTTTATTAAGTAGTATTAGCCAGAATTTACTGTAAAAACTCATAATTAGTAGGTCTTAGCTCAATTAAGGATCCACTTTTACGAATTAGAACGGGGCCCCCAAAATGTTTGAGACGGCCCTGCTCCCCTGTAATTCGAGATATTACACCCACCTCATTTATTTTCATTTTCTTGTTACAAACCATATTTAAAATGATAAATTTTTTATTATATTCCACAAATATTCTCTTTGGTTGAACAAGAGGGGTATTGGTTATTAGACAATTCATGTAGAATTCTGATAAGGAACTAAAAGGATATGAATTAGTAGACGTAGATTTAATAAAATACACTCCCCTTCGTAACTGTGGAGTTCAAGGTCTACTTAAACCCTAAAGGAGCAACTTTCAGAATGCCGGACATGCTTTGTGACTGTTTCTTCGCAATCTTAAGATTGTCTCTTACATTAATTTTATCTCGTTATTTCCACAAAAGTATGGACGGGTTCAGAAGGGGTAGAGGTAGGCCGAAGAAGTATTGGGGAGTGGTGATTAGACGAGATATGGTGCATGTGCGACTTACTGAGGACATGACCTTAGATAGAGATCTGTGGAGGACACAAATTAGGGTTGAAGGGTAGTAGATAGTCGAGCGTAGTCCTACTCACGCCCACAAATAGATAGTTGTAGTGTGACCAAGGTAGGCCCGACTAGCTCATCACACTTATAGAAGAAGTGTTGTTTTATATTTCATGTAGTTGTTTTCTGCGGCTATGTGTTTCACTAGTGTACTTTGTTTATAGTATTTATTTGCGTTAGCTACTGCTTTCTTTTGACAGAATGCGCTACCATGGCGTATCCTATTTTTGTACCAGCATGTTCATATAGCTTTAATTTATTGTCTCTGGCCGTATCTTGCTATGCAACGTTTGCTTTGATTGTGATTACGCAGGTCTTGAGCCGAGGGTCTCCTGCAAAGCCGCTACCTACCTGCAGAGATTAGGTCCGCTTCACGCTCTACCCTCCTCAGACCCCACGTGGTGGGATTTTACTGGGTATGTTGTTGTTGTTGTATTTCCACAAAAGCTTTTTATTGAAAAACATGTGAATCGAAATCTATGATTACAAGAAATATCAAAACAATAAACCAAAGATAAAAAATAATCATTTCTATTTTAAAGTTGATATCAAGTTGATCTTAAAATGTCTGGTTCACGATAAGGCACTGAAATTAACGAAGCATTGTTTAGTGTAAACCAGGAATATGATACTTACTATTTAACTATAGGAGCTGATCATTGATGGGAAGTATGTAATGCCAATTTAGAGGAAGAATTAACGACGTCATGAATAGGTTTGGAGAGAGGAGACGAGGGGGGAAGTCTTCAAGAGGATTTTATGTCATAAAGGGTAGATTTGGAAGATTATAGAAAATTTACCATTTAAACATGTTTAGTTACAAAATTACCAAAATAAGGGAGGTGTGAATATAATATCTCAAATCACAAGGGAGTTTAAGTTTAGCAAGGGTAACATGGAGGTAGGTCTGTTAGTTTGGTGAAAACTAGAGCTTGATGCTAGTGATATGTATTTATCTTCTTGTGTGTTCTTTTGTGTTAATTGTGTTTCCACTTTATGTTTCTTCCTCTTTGATTTTTTGACTTCTTCTGATGTTACTAGTTAAATCAATTTTTAATTATAGTGGTTGCCTTTTAGTGTTGTCTGGGTCTTTTTCCTGAGTAAGGAAAACAGTTGAACTTTTCCTGCAAAACAGTATCGATTGTGGTTTGAAACAGTCTGTAGTTTGTAATTTCCTCTCACTTATTTGAGCTTGTACTTGCAACAGCAAGTAGTTCGCTGACTGGCTGTCTTGGGGAATCGAATTTCAAGGGAGGAGTTCCCATCTTGGATCATGAAGGATGTAGAGAGCTTTCATTTCCTAGAGCATCAAACATTGCTTTTACTTCGTTGCCCACAATGCGTTTAAATGAACAGGCAGCAGAGAAGACTGAAAGTCTCCCTGTGCAGCTAACATTTTCACCAGGTGTTGGTGGACAAGTACATTCAGGTTCATGCCCAGACCCTATTGTTTATGGTGACCCGCCAATTACTTCTTACCGACAGAGGAAATATTTTTCTTCACATTGGCCAGCAGAAGCTGTTCATGAAGCACTAGAGGTCAGCCCCATAACGTGCCTGGAAACTTGTATATTGATAGATAAAGTAATTAAAAGAATGTGTGGTTGTTGAATGGGAGTTTGATGATACGTTTTTGTTGTTCCACAGAGGGGTCATCTCTTTAAAGCATTATTTCGTGTCAATGCCCACAATAGACTTGAGGTAATATGTAGTAAGAGATTCAACTATCTCTTTGCTGCTCCATTTTTATTTTTGCGTCGATTTGATAAGTCTTCTGATGCTTTCATAAGAAGAATATTTATATAACCCCTGCTTCTCAGGCCTATTGCAAAGTTGATGGTGTGCGAACGGATGTTCTTATTAGTGGAGCTGCGGCTCAAAACAGAGCCGTAAGTCTGGTGTATCTTTTGTCCTTGATTAGTCATTTATAGGTGTCAGTTTATTTGTTGGTTGATGAGTGTGCCATCTGCAGGATTACATTTTCTTTTCTACAATTTCTTGCAGGTTGAAGGAGACATTGTTGCTGTTGAAGTTGATCCTCCTTCTCTTTGGACTAGAATGAAAGGATATACAGTTGGTGTTGAGAATTCCGCTTTGGTAGATGATGGTATGTTGGAGTCTGACAATTCAGACTTCGTCAGAGAGAATTGCAAAGGGAAGAACAAGGTAGACTCAGATTATGAGTTCAGTAGCTCTGGAAATTGTTCTAGCCCCTTAGAAAATGCATTAGGTTATAAAAGTAGGGGAGAAATTTCAGATCCTGAAGAAACGGTACCAGCGGAGAATGATTATGTGAATAGACATAATTTGAAACCTTCCATAGTTGGGTGCTATAGTGAAATAAATGATGCTATGCATGCGATGGAGAGATTGTCAGCAGCTGTGAATTCTTTCCCATTTAAACGACCAACAGGTAGGGTTGTGGCTATCCTTGAGGGGTCGCCTCGTCGGGACACTATCGTCGGTTTTCTCAGTGTCAATAAGTGGATGTGGAGTAGGGAAGGTAACAAAAAGGACTTGGAGAAGAACAAACATTTATCGACTGCCTTGAACTGTCAATATCTCTTATTAACACCAAATAATCCTCGGTTTCCGAAAATGATGGTGCCATTTAAGAGCCTGCCAGACTTTATTTTGAAAAGATTGGAAGCTGGTGATGTGGCAGTGGATATGGACTTAGTAGCCGCACGGATTGCAGACTGGGCAGAAGAGAACTATATTCCAGAAGCTCATGTCACCGATATATTTGGACGAGGTGGAGAAGTGGAGGCACAGCTTGCTGCAACTTTATATGAAAATGCAATTGATTCTTCAGAATTCTGTCAAGAGACCCTATCATGTCTTCCAAGTATCCCATGGAAAATACCTAAAGAGGAGCTTCAGAGTAGAAGAGTTATCAGAAATTCGTGTGTTTTTACAATTGACCCTGCTACTGCTACTGATCTTGATGATGCACTCTCTGTTGAAAGGTTGCCTGACGGTAATTTTAGAGTTGGAGTCCATATTGCTGACGTCTCATACTTTGTTCCACCAGACTCGGCTTTAGATGAAATTGCCCAAGCGAGGTCAACAAGTGTGTATTTGTTGCAAAGTAAATTGCCAATGTTGCCCCCGTTGCTCTCTGAGAATCTGGGTTCACTTAATCCTGGGGTGGACAGACTTGCCTTTTCTATTTTTTGGGACATCAATCAGTCTGGGGAATTTATGCAGCGCTGGATTGGCCGCACTATAATTCGATCTTGTTGCAAGCTCTCGTATGAGCATGCTCAGGATATTATTGATGGGTTACTTGATGATCCAAGTTCTTATAAAGGAGAACCAGTGTTACATGGCCTTTTTAGATGGTCTGATGTTGTTACATCTGTCAAGAATCTTTATGAAATCTCTAAAATCTTGAAGAAAAAAAGGTTTGAAGATGGGGCTTTATCACTTGAAAGTCCCAAAATAGTTTTCTTATTTGATGAAGAAGGGACACCTTATGATAGTGTGCTCAGTGGAAGGAAGGAGTCGAACATGCTTGTCGAGGAGTTTATGCTTTTGGCTAACACGACAGCTGCTGAAGTTATAACTAGAGCTTATCCTTCTAGTGCACTATTGCGAAGGCACCCTGAACCCAACCCGCGTAAGCTCAGAGAGTTCGAGTCCTTCTGCTCTAAACATGGTCTTAGATTGGACACTGCTTCTTCTGGCCAGATTCATAATTCGTTGGAGTGCATTAGACGAGATCTCGGGGATGATTCTGTGTTATTAGATATTCTTATGTCTTATGCTGCAAGACCCATGCAATTGGCAGCTTACTTCTGCAGTGGAGATGTAGAAGATGAAAATGATAGGGGTCATTATGCCCTTGCTGTTCCTTTATACACGCACTTCACTTCTCCGCTCCGGCGCTATCCGGATATTCTGGTGCATCGGATGCTTGCTGCAGCTGTAGAAGCTGAAGAGGTGTATCTGA
Organism: Przewalskia tangutica; assembly: GCA_029844215.1. Classification (NCBI taxonomy): domain Eukaryota; kingdom Viridiplantae; phylum Streptophyta; class Magnoliopsida; order Solanales; family Solanaceae; genus Przewalskia; species Przewalskia tangutica. The sequence continues at coordinate 20,444,495 of CM056736.1, forward strand.
AGCTCAAGTATCCAGATGGGGGACGCCAAAGATGTTTGACCGATGTATACTTTGATAAAGATGCAATTGGATCACCTGAAGCTCAAGAAGCATTATCTGCAGCAGCATCAAAACATAAGGTTCCGTGTACAGAAACTCTTGCCGGTATTGCTTCCCATTGCAATGAAAGGAAGTTGGCTTGCAGGCACGTGAAAGATACTATGGAGAAACTCTACATGTGGGTACTTCTAAAACGAAAGGAGGTACGTAAAGTATGTATAAAGCATTCTACTCTGCCCTTCTTTTTTTGGGGGGGGGGGGGGACAAAAGTCAGTTCTTCTGCCTTGTTTTTCATGCTTTTATCTGCGTTTCCTGATGCACCTGAGGTTTTGCACCCAAATCCCTTTATTTGGTGCCTGAATTGCTATCAGGTCTTAGCTGAATGTTTGTAAGTCACATATGTTGAAACTTGAACTTATAAGCCATTGACAAAAGAGTAGGTAATGGCCTGAACTTGGTAGTTTTTTCTTTTTTTGTTGAGAATTTAGCAAAACAAATAAGGCTTGTTATATTTTGAGTGAAGAACATGATTTTTTTTTTGAAGTACAGCGAAGTAGGATGTAAGAAAGACAGTTTAGGGTGCTGAATTTACAGCCCAAAGAGCAACAGAACGCTAGAGGAACTTTAAAATTGTCATATCATTTAAATTACTAAATTCATTTGCATACTGGTAAAGTTGCCTCCATGTGACCAGGAGGTCATGGGTTCAAGTCGTGGAAGGCAGAAATGCAAGGTAAGGCTGCGTACAACAGACCTTGTGGTCCGACCCTTCCCCGGACCCCACGCATAGCGGGAACTTAGTGCACCGGGCTGCCCTTTACTATATCTCATATCTTGAAGCTGATTTCAGCCATTGAAAAATGAGTAGTTAGTGGCCTGAACTTGGTAGTATTCTTGAGAATTTAGCAAACACATAAAGCTTGTTTTTTCTACAAATAAGGTTGTTAAATATATGAAGCCAGCATCAACTGATTGCTGGAGAAAATGAACAGTTACAAGTAAAAGCTAGTCCTTACTGCTATGTAAGGAATTAATGAGATTTGGCTTGTTATACTCTTGAGTAAAAAACATGAAGAAATTTAGAAGTCCAGCCAAGTAGGGTGTAAGAAAGACATTTTGGGGGCTGACTTTATAGCCCAAAGATCAAGGGAATGCTAGAGATTCTTGTACTTCATGTCGTGCTGCAACTTTTTTTTTGTGTGTAGAGAAAGTTCCAATAGCTTTACATGGGAAATATGTGGGGATCTTCCTTGGTACTGTATCAAAATTTATAGGGTCAAAAGTTGTGCTCTGATAACTTGTGTCAATCACTTTTAAAACAAAAAGGGCCGAATGACAGGATAATAATGGCATTTTGTACTCTTAACGAATAAAAAGAAGAAGATATTTTGTACTGTTAGCTGTGGTGCAAACTATGTTGCCGGGCTATGGGTGTGGGCACCCATCACAGGTGCAGATCTAGAAGTCGGATTCATCATCTCCTAAATCTTAGGATTCAGGGATATATTAGGAATACGGGTGCGGGTGTGTGTATGTATGTATATATATATATATGGATCCCACACCCACACTCAAATCATGTCAGATGGGTGCGGCAAGGATGTTGAAGGACCTGAGCAACATAGGCTGCAAGTTTTATCTATAAAAAGTTGCAATAGCTACACATGGGCAAGATGTGAGGATTACAGAACCTGATTATTTGTATAACCTTTTTCCCTGTTCTTTATTAAAATTTTCACGACGAATATGGTCCTCTCACCTCCGGTCCCTTATCTGACTTCATCCTTGTACATTATCAAATTTGCAAGGACAAGTCATTTGATTGTTCGCGTGTTATCCTCCATGCAGATACTGTTCTCAGAAGCAAGAGTTATGGGGTTGGGACCACGATTCATGTCATTATACATTCACAAGCTTGCTGTAAGTTTGTTACCTTCATTATCTATTTAGTATTTGCAATCCAGAAGTTTCCTTTAGGACCAGTTTTCTCCATTGGATTCCAGCAAGTTGTTCATACCTTTTTCTATAAATGTGTTTTTTATAGTTTATACTTATGTATATCTGACATGCCATATTCTCTGAATTTGTTTTCATTGTTTTGTACATACTTTCAGACTGAACAGCGGATTTACTATGATGAAGTTGAGGGACTTACTGTGGAGTGGCTTGAGGCTACTTCAACATTGGTACTTAGTCCGTCTACAAATAAGCGATTTAACAGGAGGGGTGGTCCAGGGAGGTGCAGGTCACTTGAAGAAGTAGCACTCATTCTTAGCCCATGTGAGTTGAACCAAGAACTCGATCTGTGTGGAACAAAGATCGAACCTGCTGTTTTCCCTGTGACTTTGCGACTCCTTTCAACAATTACTGTTGCTCTTCATGCTATTGGAGGAGGGTATGGGCCTCTTGATATTGGGGCAAGGCTGTTTGTTACTTCATATTTCAAGTAACTTGGCCTTTATATATGTGAATATCACTTTGTTGAACTGAAGTTTAAAGTGTGATATCTTGGAAGTATGCACAACTCTGGTGTATAGATACCAAGGTAGTAGTTTATAGGTCTGAGTAGAATTCAAATCTTCCGACTAGATTGCCTGATGCGTGATATAGCAAGGGCTCAATGCCGGACTGACATCTAATAGGATGTGTAGATAAATGGGGTGTTTCTTTCATATAGTGGCTGTTTTTAATCGAAGCTACCTTTAGGATATGTCCCTTGTTTTTGTTGGTGGTATCCTTCCTATATAAGTTAGCTGACTCTGTTTCTAATGTTCTGATGGCAATTTCAGAGACAAATTTCTGTTTAATGTTTCTGCTGGACTAGGACCCATTGTTTTTTAAGTTGGGACATTCTACTTTTGTATGGTCGGTCTGTAATTCATGGCCTACATAAGTACTATTACTTTTTCTTCTCATATGTAGGCAATGTCAATATTTTCTATTTTCCTTTGCAATCTGATTGTGATACCCATCTGAGAGAATGATTGCCAGTAGAGCCTTGGTAGGCTTTTTTTATTTTGCCATTATTTCTTCAATTAACCAAATGAAAGAGAATAAGATTATTTTAGCTCGGTATCGACTGTATCTATATATAGGAATAATGAGAAGAGTTCAGTGGCATCTCTTATTAGATCCAGATAAGATACAAGCTGATCCAATAATTAGATTCATTGTCTTGTGTAAGAATTCCTTCCCTCTATCTGCTTGAACACAATTTAAATATTTGTAAGTTGCATATTTTTGTGGAAGAGGTTAGGCATCATTATGTGTCCCTGCTTCATGCTTTAATAAAAGAATCTTTTCAAGTCTATGACTACGGTAGCAGCAAAGAATCTCTAGTCCAATGACTTTCTCTTCTTAGATTTCATTCAACTAAATTAGAGACATCATTGTTTATCAAGAGCAGATGGCTTCTATTTCTCTCCCTTATTTATTATTTGGAGTCTGTAGTAACTTATTCATACGAATGAAATAACAATTGCAAAAAACAACAAATTTCAAATTTTCTCATTATGAAAGTTGATAAATCAATTTGAGAGGATGTTTCACTACTTCGATTTGTTTACTTGAAAGCATGAAAATAACAAAAACTTTTTCCTCATTTTAATGTTCATCTGTTTTCATATTCCTTACTTGTGAAGGAAAGAAGTAGCCTTTTCCTTCAATTCTGAGTATTAACTCTCCTTACTTACTCCCTCAATTGTAACTTAAATCTATTAAACCTTTTAATTACCAAATACTCTATTTAACTCATTTTAACCTCTTACGACTTAAATGGTCAGACATGCTTGCCCAGAAACAAAATCATGGGAACAACAACAATGGGATAAGAATATTGAAATGGAAGATATATATTATTAATCGTGTGCTTAGATATAGTATTTATCTAGAATAATTATTTATTTAATTTTAATAAAATTCAAATAGATTATATATTCGTTTATGTGTCTGTTTATGTATATAATAAATGATTTAGTGTATAGCGTTTTAGCTTATACACAGAAGATTAATGACTTTAGTATTTTTTTCTTAATTAGCTATAATTATTTAATTTTCCTATATTTTTATTAATCTAAAATAGTTAGCTCATATTTTTATCTTTAAACAAAAGGGGAAAAAGACAATATAGAGAAAGGACAAAAAAGTGAAGATAAATGACATACTATATATATATATATATATATATATATATATATATATATAATTAAAAAGAAATAACCTGTATTTTAACTGTTAATTTTGTGTGCAATGTTGATCAAAGAAATATTAATTTTAAACAAATAATAAAAACAAAGATATACAAGGAAACAAGCTCTACACATCCTCAAATTGTAGTATGGTGAAGTTCTATGTACACCGCACACGCCTGTGCACCAACTATTGTAGTGATGGGGGAATTGGGAGGGTTTCTCGCACAAATGTCCCTATTTTCGGGTAGTCTTTAATTTTTGCCGGATTCCACCATGAATGTCCCGAGAAGTTCATGGGTGCACTTCAAAAGATGGCAGCAGAAGATGATGTTCTTCCTAACGGTTATGGAAATGTCACGTTTCCTAACCGAAGACCCTCCACAAGTTGGGGAAGACACAGACCCTTAGCCAAATGAAACGGCGGAAGGGGGCCAAGATATCCATCTCATTAACGACATGAAGATGGTTCGCGATGCATGGAATCATAGTGATTTCATGTGTAGGAACTATATTCTGAATAGTTTGTCCGATCCTTTGTACACGGTATATTGCACCGTTGAAACTGCCAAGCAGTTATGGGACAAACTGCAGAAGAAATACAACACCTAAGATGCGGGTAGTAAAAAGTTTATCGTTGGGAAATTTCTGAATTTCAAATGGTGGACAACAAAAGTGTGTCATCCCAAGTCCAGGGGTTTTAAATGATTCTACATCACCTGAATTTGGAAGGATTGAAGCCCAATGAGCAATTCTTGGTTGCGTCGTTGATTGAGGAGTTGCCTCCCTCGTGGACTGAGTTTATGAATTACTTGAAACTCAAGCCGAAGGAGATGACCTTAGATGAACTTATTATCAAACTCCAAATTCAAGAGGATAATAAGAAGGTCATGCCAAAGGGAAAACAACCCGCTGAGGCTAAGGCGAACCTGACAGAAGTCAAAGGGAACCCAAGCAAGAAGCGAAAGTTCCAGAAGGTTGGTAAGTCCCAAACAACTGAAAAGTTTAAGGAAAATTGCCATCACTGCGGTAAAGTTTGTCATATGTCCAAAGACTGCCGCAAGCTCAAAAATGAGAATAAAGAGAAGGCCAAAGGAAAGGCTAAGGCTAACATCGTCGAAGACATGCTCCTAGAAGATATGATTGAGGAGTTATCAGCGATGGTACTTGAAGCTAACCTCGTTGAGAATTCGATGCAGTAGTGGTTGGACACGGATGCTACCCGTCACATATATTTCAATAAAGACGCCGTCTCCACATATACACCAGTCACAGATAAGAAGTTGTTCATGAGCAACAACGCTTCTTCAGAAGTGTTGGGGGTAGGAAAGGTAATCCTGAAGATGACGTCCGGAAAAGAGTTGACTCTAAAGGAAGTGATGCATGTCCCGGAAATTCGAAGAAATCTAATTTCTGGACCTTTGTTGGTAAATGTTGATTTTTGGCTAGTGTTAGAAGCCAATAAATTTGTAATCACTAAAAACAGAACATTTGTAGGAAGGGGATTCGTTTGTGAAGGCCTCTTTAAAGTTAATGATTAATCTGTAATCCCTGCTTCTACTATTAATAAAATTGAGCCTTCTACTTATTTGCTTGAGTCTTCAAATTTATGGCATCATAGATTAGGACATGTTAACTATTAATCTATCCAAAGATTGGTAAAGTTGGAATTATTATCGTCTATCGACGTAAACCCTCAACGTATGTGTGAGGTGTGCGTAGAGGCAAAACTGTCCAAGAGTCCCTTTAGATCCGTCAAAAGGGAAACCGCTCCTCTAGAACTCATACATACCGATATATGTGATTTGAAGTTCGCTCAAACTAGAGAGGGGTGGGGGGAACAAATACTTTGTGACTTTCATAGATTAAGGTTTTGCTACCTTTATGTCACGATCCGTTCCCGGGCCCGTGACTGGTGCCTTACCCGGGCACCCAAGTAGACATACATCAGAGTAACCAGCGGAATATAAATTTACAAACATAAAACAGTGTGAAATATGAAACAGTCTAACCAAGAAAAAGTTGTCTTTCGGCATGTATATATATACCAAAGGTGAACAGTTACATCCCAAATTTACAACAGGACTACAGACCTCTAAGAATGCAAACAACTATGACGGGACAGGGCCCCGCCATACCCCTGAATGTACATAAACCTACAATGACAGGGAAATCATACCCAAAAGATAAGCCTCCGGAGAAACGGGGCTTTCCCAAAAGCAGAACGGTGATCCTAGGAGCGGGGATCAACAACCGGAGTACCTCTACCTGCGGCATGAACGCATCCCCCCGAAGGAGGTCAGTACAACAGGTACCAAGTATGTGAAACTGTAAAGTACTGAAATGAAATCATAACATTTTAAAACCAATTCACAAATACGTACGAAACAACCCAATTTAACCGCACATAGTGCCACAACATAAACAAGAGAAAATAGATGTAACGTAACTGGTCTTTTCTAGGCCGCTAATGATCAAGCGCGCTAATCGCCCATAGTATCATTATGCGAGCCTAATCTCGAACTCCGCGATCCGCATAGCCACTAGGCCCGCATGAGGTATTCCTCGACGGTAGCTAACCCCGCTGCATCGCCCCGACTCCCGCAATCCGCACGGCCATGGACCGCATGAGGTATTCTCGACGGCGTAACACACCCGAGTGATTCCCGGAACTCCCGACTCCGCGATAGTCACGGACCCGCATGAGGTATTCTCGACGGTGGCTAACCCATGATCGTAACAAGTCAGGGAGGTAAGTGATATAATACCAGCACAACAGGCTTATCGTTAAACAACATAAGCACAACAAGAAAAATCCCCTTACACATACGTCACAAGATACTAACATACGTAGCATCATAACATGTTTACTTATCAAACCAACTTACCACACATTCAGAAATCATTACAAGGCTTTCATAAACAAATAAGTAAACCGTTCCTTTTATCTTTCTTAAGTTGTTATACCTAACTTCCCATAAAGCTAGTATAACACTTAAGATTTATAATTAATCAAAACATTCTCATTTGTTTGGAAAAACCAAAAGAACTTATTCTTTTTAAACCAAGTATTAATTTCCTTCCAAACAGTGATTTCATAATTCTTTTTGAAATATTTCAAGATTCTTAATATTTAGAACTCAAGTCAAAAGACATCAAAGTGAAACCAAATTTAGTTAACACACGTACGTCTACCGTACTATATATATTTCACAAATATCATGCTCAAGAGGATAGGAAAAATCACATACCTCCTCGGCTAAATCCACTTGCCGAGTCGAATATGTCGCGCGCAGAGTGTCAACCTATAATAGTCAAAACACGCTTATCAACTTCTAGTTTTTACGTAGGATTCTTCTAAGTGAGATCTCTTATTCTACGGAAAATTGGGCAGCACTTCCCCCGTTTCTACTCACTTTTCCACCTTTTTCAAGGCCCGATAATAGTAACCAACATGCCATATATAAGGCGGAACAATTCCGAAATTTAAAGAAGGGGATCACACGCCCAAACGGACGCGATTAACAATCTTCCCCTTAACAACAACAACAATAAAAGAAGGGGATCACACGCCCAAACGGACGCGATTAACAATCTTCCCCTTAACAACAACAACAATAAAAGAAGGGGATCACACGCCCAAACAGACGCGATTAACAATCTTCCCCTTAACAACAACAACAATAAAAGAAGGGGATCACACGCCCAAACGGACGCGATTAACAATATTCCCCTTAACAACAATGTAAATACAGTCCAATGTAAATACAGTCCAAAGTAAATACAGTCCTTTAGTTGGGGTCCTTGGCCAACTATTACAATTTCACTTATCCAATTACTTCATTAGTCTTCCAACTTATATTCCAATCTTAATATAAGTTATAGTTACTTTGTTATTAACTTCTTAGCAAGTAATGGATACGTTTTTACCATTTTAATGGCTAACATGCCAATTCTCCATTTAACAAGTTAACAAGATCCAAATCTTTCCAAACCTTACTCCACATATCTTATACTCCATAATATACTTCCCTTATACATAATATTCAACTTCACAAAGAGGACAAGGTTCATTACCTCAAATAGCCCAAAAATATCCAAGAACTTAAAGTCGCTCCTAAGTAAGTTTTAGCTCCAAATCCTTATGTTCCAAACCGCCACAAGTCACCCTTAGAAGCTCCTAACCAACTTCTATTCAAGAACCAACTCAAAAAAGTGAAGAACACTAAGGTTTTAAACCTCACAACTCTCGGCCAAGGGGTGTGTTTGAGGTTAGGGGTGTGAAATCTTGTATAACTCTTGGTTACTAATCTTCCTAATACATCAAGGAAGAACACTTAGAAGCTTAAGAATTATTGGACAACAATTGCTCAAAGATTTGAGGCTTGGACGAGAGCACAAGAAAGGGAGAGGGAAGATATTTTCAAGTCTTGAAATAATACTAAGTGTGGAAGATTTCATCAACTAGAGGTGTTTATTTAAGACAACCAAGGGCTAAGATAGAAGCATGTGTATGGTGTAGATTGGGGACATGTGTGTGTGTGGGTCCCTCTTGCCCACTTGCCCAACAAATATCTTGCAAGACTTGACCACTTGCCTTGGCCACTTGTCCTAAAAAAAACATCCAACCATGGCCCATCTTAGGGGTGACACATGTCGCCCTCCTATTGGTCCAAAATATTTCGTCTCTCGGAAAAATCCATAATTGGTTAAAATATTGAAAACGTAAAATTTCCTTCATAAGGTTCGGAATATTTTCCGTCGGAAAAACAAATATTTCATCCTTAACCTAATTAGGGCTATACATTTGTACGTACGTCCTTACATACATACTCTGGAACTACGAGGTATAACATTCTCCCCTCCTTAGAAACATTCGTCCCGAATGTTCCTTCTCAAACAAAGATAACGATATAGGGCCTCATAACTATGTCCCCCATAACAAGAATGCCATGCATAGCCAAAATAACACGTAAGCAAAATGACAATTAAAAATCAACAAGTAGGAGAGTGAGTTACCTGGAGGTGTGGGGAATAAGTGAGGATACTTCTGCCTCATGTCCTCCTCTGCTTCCCACGTCATCTCCTCTCTGTTCTCGTTCCGCCATAAGACCTTGACGGAAGTCACATCCTTTGTCCGCCGCTAACTCGACGATCGAGTATCGCTATGGGACTCTCCTCATACGATAACCCCTCTGTCACCTGGACATCATCAATCGGGTGCACTCTAGATGGATCTCCGATACATCTCCTCAGCATAGAAACATGAAAAACCGGATGCACTGCCTCCAGATCGGACGACAGATCCAACTCATAGGCAACCTTGCCTACCCTACGGACAATCTGATAAGGTCCAATGTACCTTGGGCTGAGCTTCCCCTTCTTCCCAAACCTCATCACACCCTTCATGGGTGACACCTTCAGGAAAATCCAATCATCAACCTCAAACTCCAAGTGTCGACGCCGATGATCTGCATACGACTTCTGTCGACTCTGAGCTGTCAATAATCGCTCCTGGATAAGCTTCACCTTATCCACCGCCTGCTGAATCAAATCTGGCCCGACCAGCTGCACCTCGCCCACATCGAACCAGCCTATCAGTGACCTGCACTTCCTCCCATATAAGGCCTCATAAGGCGCCATCTGGATACTGGAATGGTAGCTGTTGTTATACGCAAACTCCACTATAGGCAAATGATCCTCCCAACTACCCCTGAAATCAATAACACAGGCTCGCAGCATATCCTCAAGTGTCTGGATAGTACGCTCGCTGTCCGCTTGGCCTCGAGGATGGAATGCGATCGAGGCTCACTGCCCCTAATCCCTTCCGGAAAGACCTCCGGAAGTTAGCCGAACCGGCTCCTCATGCGATATGATAGAAATAGGGACCCCATGCAGTCTCACGATCTCTCGGATGTAAAGTCTAGCATAATCCTCGGCCGAAAAAGTTGTCTTGACGGGAAGAAAGTGGGCGGATTTCGTCAGCCTGTCAACGATAACCCAGATAGAATCACCTCCCACTTCCACGTTGGAATTTCTATCAACTGCAATAACCCACCAGGCCTCTGGTGCTCCACCTTGACCTGCTGACAACTCGGGCACTGAGCAACAAACTCTGCAACGTCCCTCTTCAGGCCATCCCACCAATACACAGATCTGAGGTCGTGGTACATCTTTGTCGACCCCGGATGGATAGAGTAACGAGCGCTGTGTGCTTCCCCTAGAACCTGCTGTCGAAGTCCTGCAATATCTGGAACACACAACCTGCCCTCAAACCTTAGCACCCCATCAGGTGCTACCTCAAATGGACCCTTCCCCTCTCGAAGAGCCGTATCTCGATACCGTGTCATAATCGGATCCTCATACTGTCGCCTCTTCACCTCCTCGACGATGGAAGACTCGGCAACCTCTCGAACCCGAACCCCACTACTATCAGAACCAATCAATCGGACTCCAAGGCTCGCTAGCTGATGTAACTCGCGGACCATGCCCCTCCTCTCCGTCGCACATCCGATAGACTACCCATTGATCTACGACTGGCGGCATCCGCCGCTACATCGCCTTCCCCGGGTGGTATAGGATATCGACATCATAATCCTTGAGTAGCTCTAACCACCGCCTCGCCGTAAGTTCGCCTCCTCCGGTGAAGATATACTTGGAGGCTCTTGTGGTGCGTGTAAATATCCACATGAACTCCATACAAATAATGTCTCCGCATCTTCAAGGCATGAATCATCACTGCGCAACTCTAAGTCATGTGGGTAGTTCTTCTCATGCTTCTTGAGTGCCGAGACGCGTAAGCTATAACCTTACCTCGCTGCATCGACACACCCAAGCCCGACGCCCGACGCATCACAATAAACCACGTATCCGTCTAGACCCTCTGGAAGAGTAAGAACTGGGGCGGTCGTCAATCTCTCCTTCAGTAGCTATGGAAGCCCTCCTCACAAGCATCCGTCCACTGAAACTTAGCTGCTTTTTGAGTCAGCTTAGTCAAAGGTGCTGAAATAGAAGCAAACTTCTCAACAAACCTCCGATAATAACCCGCAAGGCCCAGAAAGCTGCGCACCTCTGTCGGTGTAGTAGGTCTAGGCCAAGTCTTCACTGCCTCGATCTTTACCGTATCCACCCGAATACCATCGGCCCCGACAATGTGCCCTAAGAATGCCACCGAAGCCAACCAAAACTCACACTTCGAAAACTTGGCATACAATCGCTGGTCCTGGAGAACTCTCAGCACCGTCCTCAAATGCTCCGCATGCTCCTGCTCTGAGCGAGAATAAACCAAAATGTCATCAATGAACACTATAACAAACGTATCCAAGAATGGCTTGAACACTCGGTTCATCAAATCCATAAACATCGCCGAGCATTCACAAACCGAAAGACATAACCTCAACTCATAGCGTTCGCACGTCCGGAATGCGATCTAGGGACATCTGTCTCCCTAACTCGCACCTGATGATAGCCCGATCGCAGGTCAATCTTGGAGAAATATCTCGCACCCTGCAACTGGTCGAACAAATCATCAATCTCGGGAGGGGTATTCGTTTAATAGTCATCTTGTTCACCGTCAGAATCAACACACATGCGCAGCTGGCCCCATCCTTCTTCTTCACAAACAATACCGGCGCTCCTAGAGAAACACTAGCCCGATGAAGCCCTTCTCCAGCAAATCTCTCAGCTGGTCCTTCAACTCTCTCAACTCGGCAGGTGACCTTCTGTATGGCGGAATGAATATAGGTCGAGTATCAGACAGAATATCAATGCAAAATTCTATCTCCCTCTTAGGAGGGATACCCGGAGGTCGTCTGGGAACACGTCTGGGAACTCTCGGACTACTGGAACTGACTGAAGGTCTGGTATCACAGCCTCAGAATCAAATACCCGAATGAGATGGTAGATATACCCCTTCTGCACCATCTTCCCGGCCTTGAGGTAAGAAATAAACCTACCTCTCGGCGACACAGTGTTCCCCACCCACTCAATAACCGACTTCCCAGGAAACTGGAACCGTACCAATCTCTCCCTACAGTCTACATTGGCGTAGCAAGAAGCTAACCAATCCATACCCATAATCACATCAAAGTCTGTCATATCCAACTCTATCAAGTCGGCTAGGGTCTGACGACAGCATATAGTCACTGGGCAAGCCCTATATACCCGCTCAGCTACCACCGAATCACCCACTGGCGTAGCTACCTCAAAAGGGTCTATGGACTCAGGCTATATCCCTATCCTACTAGCAATATGAGGAGATATATAGGACAAGGTAGAACCCGAATCTATCAAGGTATACACGTCACAACATGAAACTAATAATGTACCTGTGACGACATCCGGTGACGCCTCCTGGTCCTGACGGCTGGACATGGCATAAACCCTTGCCACGACCTCTGCCGCGACCTGCTAGCGCATGAGCACCCTGCCCTCCGGGGCGAGTAACTGTAGGAGATGAAGACCCGGCGAAAGACCAGAGTCGACCCTACCATCTGCGCGCCTGCCTGACAGCCGCAAATGGCCTCGCTGGCCGCAAGTGTAACACGCCCCAAATAGTACCACAACTCCCGTAATGGGATCTACCACATCGGACACACCGAGAGGAGGGTGGTCTCGATCGGTTAGTACTCGCTACTCGAAGTCCAAGCCCTGTGGCCCCGCCTCGAATACCTCGCCGCTCAAGACGCGGTGTAGGAGTGCTCTGAGCTGGCTGAGGTGCAAATCTAGTCTGCTGCTGGGGCCGTCCGCCCCGAGAGCTACAAAAGGACCCTGCCGTCCTGGCCTTCTTCTGCTGATATCTGACAACCCGCTGGCCTCTACGCTCCTCACACCCAAGTGTATAAGCCTGCATGCGGGAAATGTCCATGCCGGACTGAAGAGCTACACCCGAGCAAGCCTCTGCCAAGTAGTCATCGAGCCCCGTGACGTAGCGGTGCACTCTATCCTCCATGTCTGCCACTAACGCAGGGACATACTGAGCCAACGAGTCGAACTCCACGTTGTACTCCCGAACCGTACGCCCTCTGCCTCAAGATCGTAAATCGCTTACCGTGCTCTCCTCATGCGAGGCAAGAAGTGGCTAAGAAATGCCTCGTAGAACTCGCCCCATACAATCGAAGTGCATGCTCTCCCGACAGCTCCACGAATCAAACCGGGCCGATCGCCAGTATCACGCAGCCGACGAACCCAAGACCACCGACTCGGTCTCGAAGCCTTGATCACTCTACGATCCCAGAATCGCTTGGATGAACTCCTCGCGATCATCCTCAGGCCTCGACCCGTAGAACTCTGGTGTGCCACAACTCAGAAAGTCCCGTAGTCTCAAACTATCCGATCTGGGGTGAACCACGGGTGCTACCGGAACTGCTGTCTCCAGCCTATCCTCATGTCTGGCCATGATCCTGGCTAGTAACTGGGCCATCTCCTTGTAGCCCATATCCTCTCGCTTCCCGCTGGATCGAGGCGCAGTACCGTGGTCTCGTGAGCCACCGCCGCGCTCTAAACTCTGGTGGCGTCGTGGAACTCGCCGTCTGTAGCACCACCTCTAGTAAAGACTGGGCCTGTGCCCTCGTGACCCTCTGTGTCCTACTAGCATCTCCCTCAGTCGCCTTGCCCTTCTGGGCCCGGGTTGCCTTGCGTGGAGGCATAGCTGGTACATACGAATGTGTTAGAAAGAGTCCAACTTATAACATAGCTCTAAGGCACGATCTCAGAGTGAGAAGAATGGAAACCAATCCTAAATATCCTGCAGCCTCCTGATTATTGGTGTGGTGCACAACACGCCGATAATCAAGACTCTACTAGATACGGTCTGTAGACACTTTCAGAGGATTAACTGCTCTGATACCACTTTTGTCACGATCCGTTCCCGGGCCCGTGACTGGTGTCTTACCCGGGCACCCAAGTAGACATACATCAGAGTAACCAGCGGAATATAAATTTACAAACATAAAACAGTGTGAAATATGAAACAGTCTAACCAAGAAAAAGTTGCCTTTCGGCATGTATATATATACCAAAGGTGAACAGTTACATCCCAAATTTACAATAGGACTACAGAACTCTAAGAATGTAAACAACTATGACGGGACAGGGCCCCGCCATACCCCTGAATGTACATAAACCTACAATGACAGGGAAAATCATACCCAAAAGATAAGCCTCCGGAGAAACGGGGCTTTCCCAAAAGCAGAACGGTGATCCTAGGAGCGGGGATCAACAACCGGAGTACCTTTACCTGCGGCATGAACGCAGCCCCCCGAAGGAGTTCAGTACAACATGTACCAAGTATGTGAAACTGTAAAGTACTGAAATGAAATCATAACATTTTAAAACCAATTCATAAATACGTACGAAACAACCCAATTTAACCGTACATAGTGCCACAGCATAAACAAGAGCAAATAGATGTAACGTAACTGGTCTTTTCTAGGCCGCTAATGATCGAAGCAAGGCCAATCGCCCATAGTATCATTATGCGAGCCTAATCCTGGAACTCCCGCAGTCCCGCATAGGCCACCTAGGCCCGCATGAGGTATTCCTCGCATCGGGGGTAGCTAACCCGCGACATCGTCCTGGACTCCCGCAATCCGCATGGCCACATGGACCGCATGAGGTATTCCTCGCATTGGCGTAACACACCCGGAGTGATTCCTGGAACTCCCGCAGCTCCGCATAGGTCACATGGACCCGCATGAGGTATTCCTCGCATCGGGGGTGGCTAACCCGCGACATCGTAACAAGTCAGGGGGGGTAAGTGATATAATACCAGCACAACGGGCTTATCGTTAAACAACATAAGCACAACAAGAAAAACCCCCTTACACATACGTCACAAGATACTAACACACGTAGCATCATAACATGTTTACTTATCAAACCAACTTACCACACATTCAGAAATCATTACAAGGCTTTCATAAACAAATAAGTAAACCGTTCCTTTTATCTTTCTTAAGTTGTTATACCTAACTTCCCATAAAGCTAGTATAACACTTAAGATTTATAATTAATCAAAACATTCTCATTTGTTTGGAAAAACCAAAAGAACTTATTCTTTTTAAACCAAGTATTAATTTCCTTTCAAACAGTGATTTCATAATTCTTTTTGAAATATTTCAAGATTCTTAATATTTAGAACTCAAGTCAAAAGACATCAAAGTGAAACCAAATTTAGTTAACACACGTACGTCTACCGTACTATATATATTTCACAAATATCATGCTCAAGAGGATAGGAAGAATCACATACCTCCTCGGCTAAATCCACTTGCTGAGTCGAATATGTCGCGCGCAGAGTGTCAACCTATAATAGTCAAAACACGCTTATCAACTTCTAGTTTTTACGTAGGATTCTTCTAAGTGAGATCTCTTATTCTACGGAAAATTGGGCAGCACTTCCCCCGTTTCTACTCACTTTTCACCTTTTTCAAGGCCCGATAATAGTAACCAACATGCCATATATAGGGCGCAACAATTCCGAAATTTAAAGAAGGGGATCACACGCCCAAACGGACGCGATTAACAATCTTCCCCTTAACAACAACAACAATAAAAGAAGGGGATCACACGCCCAAACGGACGCGATTAACAATCTTCCCCTTAACAACAACAACAATAAAAGAAGGGGATCACACGCCCAAACGGACGCGATTAACAATCTTCCCCTTAACAACAACAACAATAAAAGAAGGGGATCACACGCCCAAACGGACGCGATTAACAATCTTCCCCTTAACAACAATGTAAATACAGTCCAAAGTAAATACAGTCCTTTAGTTGGGGTCCTTGGCCAACTATTACAATTTCACTTATCCAATTACTTCATTAGTCTTCCAACTTATATTCCAATCTTAATATAAGTTATAGTTACTTTGTTATTAACTTCTTAGCAAGTAATGGATACATTTTTACCATTTTAATGGCTAACATGTCAATTCTCCATTTAACAAGTTAACAAGATCCAAATCTTTCCAAACCTTACTCCACATATCTTATACTCCATAATATACTTCCAATATACATAATATTCAACTTCACAAAGAGGACAAAGTTCATTACCTCAAATAGCCCAAAAATATCCAAGAACTTAAAGTCGCTCCTAAGCAAGTTTTAGCTCCAAAATTGTGATTGACAGTAAGTCTTAGCCAGGAGGCAAGCAGAAGGATCAATTCTAAGTTTGTGACCAAGTTTGGTTGCAGCAGAGAAAGGGAAACATGAACCATAAGTGAGATTAAGGATACCTGAATATTTCGCAGGAATGTGAAAGGCTTTCAGTTATTGGAAGATAAGTGGACCACGACTACAGTTCTAACCCCTCCTGTGAGACAAGAGGGTTAGGTTATTATGATAGCACGTTGGGTGTTGGGCTAGGTTGTGTGCTGATGCAACCCGATAAGGATAGAGCCTATGTTTTCCCGGTAGTTAGGGAAGCAGGAAAGGAAATTACGCCACTCACGCTTTAGAGTTGGCGGCAGTTAATCATGCCTTAAAGATTTAGAGGCGTGACTTATATAGACTTCATGTGGATATTTGTGCAGACTACAAGAGCCTCAGGTATATCTTCTGGCAGAGGCAGTTGAATTTGCGACAGCGACGGTGGGTAGAGTTATTCAAGGATTGTGATATCGATATCCTATACCACCCAGGGAAAGCCAAGACAGTTAAAGATACTCTTAGTCGCGGATCTAAGGGTAGTATGCCAGAGGGGCAGCCAGGTAGACAGGACGTGGTTCGTGAGATTCGTTAGCTAACGAGCGGGGGGGTTCGATTATTTGTTCCAAGGTTGATAGAGCTTTAGATCCGAGAGGTTGCCGAGTCTTCCTTCATCGAAGAGCTAAAGAGGCGACAATATGAGGATCCAGTTATGATATGATGTCGAGATACGGCTCTCCGAGAAGAGAAGAGCCTGTTTGAGTAGCACCGGATGAGGTGCTGTGATATGAGGATAGATTGTGTACGGTGCAGCCGCAGGACTAGTCAGCAGGTTTTAGGGGAGGCATACAGTGATTATTACTCAAATTGTTCGGGGTCTACTAAGTTGTGTCGTGACCTCAGATGTATGTATGGGTAAGATGACCAGAAAAGGAACGTAGCAGAGTTGTTGCTTAATATCCGAATTAGTAGCAGGTCATGGTTGAACACCAGAAGCCCAGTGGGCTATTACAGGCGATTTAGACCCCGACTTAGACATGGGATGTATTTAATATGGATCTTGTTACAGGGTGGCATCGTACTCGGAGGAAGTGCGACTCCCTGGGGGTCATGGTAAATAGGCTGTTGAAACCGGCCGTGTTCTTCCGGATTGGGACCACTTACTCGGCTGAGGTTTATGCTAGCTTGTATAGCAGAGAGATTGTGAGACTGCACGGGGTTCCTACGTTTATGATGACAGACAGATGAGCTCGGTTACGGATAACTTCTGGAGGTTTTTCAGAAGGGATTAGGGACACAAGTGAGTCTCAGTGTTGTATAACACCCTCAGACCGACAGTCAGGCAGAGCGTACTATCCAGGCACTTAAGGATAGGTTGCGGGCCTGTGTTCTTGATTTCAGAAATAGCCAGGAGGGTTAATTGCCTCTTGTTGTGTTACGTACGATAACAGATACCCTTCCAGTTTTTAGATGGCCCTGTATGAGGCCTTGTATGTAGAAAGTGTAGATCGCCGGTTGGTTGGTTCGACGTAGGCGAGGTTCAGTTATTTGGTCCAGATTTGATTCAGCGGGCTGCGGATAAGGCGAGGCTTATCCAGGAAAGATTATGAGTAAGCTTAGAGTCAGCAGAAGCTTTATGCAGATAACCGACGTTGACACATGGGGTTCAGCTTGACGTTTTAGTATGAGTATTGTTGTGTGGCCTCGTGTGGTATTATTGGTATGTAGGGGTTGTAAAAGAAGACTATGTCGCTATCTTTAAGTGTGACTCCCAAAGGAACATTCGGGGACGAATGTTTCTAAGGGGGAAAGAATGTTACACCCCAGAATTTCAGGATATGTTTATAAGAACGTACGTAAGAACTAAAAAATGTTAAGATTTGAGACGAGTAAGAATTTATCGGAATTTTGGAATTTGTCGGAAAACGAAATATTGCGACGAACGGGAGGGCGACACGTGTCACCCCCCCTTAATGGTCTTGGACGAAAATGACATGGGGGAAATGGTCATTTGACCATAATTTAAAAGACCAAGTCTTGCAAAGGCAAGAGCTTGACATTGTTGACTAAGTCAAATGCCACTTGGCTTGATCCTTGTGAAAAGCATCCTAACCACCCATTTGTTCTAATCTTGACCCTCCATATATTTATATAAGCTTACTAGTGCAAGACTAGTCTCCACACTTAGAAAAAATTTCAAGAATTGAGAGAAACACATGGTGAAGCTCACGGCAATAGCTAGGGTTTGAAGAGAAATTTTCAATTGTTGTCCAATAATCTCCCCACTTTAAACCAAGGTACCTAAGGGTATTGTAAGTGTATCTCAATAGAAAGATCCCGGAAAAATGGTGTTTTCGTGTTAGTCGCAAGGCGGAAACTAAAGGAGTTCTTCAACTTTGAAGTTGGAACTTGAAGATAAGTTCATCATAAGCTTCTAAGGGTAGCTTGGAGTGGATTGGAATGTCAAAAAGAGGTGCTAAAGTTGCTAAGGATCGACTTGAAATCTTGGATCAAAATTGGGCTAAATGAGGTATAATCTTCGTCTTACTTTTGTAATTGAAGATTCCATGTTGTTATAAGTTAGAAATGATCATGTGATATGTGTTATGAATATTGATAAGTGTTATGGAAATTTGGAAGCTCAAAATGCGAAAATGACATGTTTAGTCATTTGAAATTGAATTACAATTTGGTCGTTAACTAGAATTGTCGCATGTTAGCTACTTGAAGATTATAGTTGTTATAATCAATTGAGGCCTTATAGCATGTTATGCTAACAACTTGGATTGAAATGGAAATTGGATAAGAATTGGTGTTATTGTACTCAATGTGGCCGAATTGGACTAGTAGGTTGTATTAGTTTGTTATAAATTGTGGGGTGGAATTTTACACGTCTTGTAGACATGTAATCCCCTATTGATAACTACATTGATTGAGCCTTAAATGTGGCGTGTTTGGTTATTGAATTCGGCCTTGAAAAAGGTGGCAAAGTATGTAGAAACAAAGGAAGTCTTTGTCCGATTTTCCGTAGAATTTAGGGACTTTGAACTTGGAATATTCTATGTTTGAAACTAGAAGTTAATAGCGTACGTATTATGGTCATTATAGGTTGACATACTACGACGCTAATTGACTTAGCAAGTGGATTAAACCAAGAGGTATGTGGAACTTTCTTATCTCTTGAGCATGAATAAGTTGTAAATGTATAGTACGGTAGACGTACAAGATTTTGACAATCTAGGCCTATTTGATATCCTTGGCTTATTTTAAGAATGTCCAAGTTGATTGAGTTAGGGAATTAACTCACTTGTTTAAATATTAAGGATATCTTGGTTTTCAAGTTAAGAGACTTTAAGTATGTTGAAAGTATTATTGATACTTGTTTTGTTGGAAAGTTTAAGTCTCTTGGTTATAAAGAAGTATGTAAGTTGCTAATGTATAAAGCTAGTATAACGGCTTTATGGGAAGTTGGTTATAATAGCTTTATGGAAGGTTAATAAAAGAGTGGTTTACTCTAAGTAATTTAAGTATGTTAAGGGACTTGAAGAGTTTTGAAGTATGTGATACTTGTTCCGTTTTAAACGTATAAGTCCCTTGGATAGGAAATTGTATTTGGCTAAGGTATAAAGTGAATATATCGACTTTATGAGAAGTTGGTTATATTTGCTTTATGGGAAGATAAATGACTTGTTTTTAATGAAAAGGCAAATTGATTTTAAGGCATCAATTGCCTAAGGTTTTATAATAAAAGGAGTCACTTGATTTAGAAACCTAACTTTATTTCTAAAGGTATTGTGACTTGTCTTGAAAAGTAATTTTTGAGTTGATACTACGGTTAATAGTATCTTGGAAGTTTTATACTAAAGAGAGTCATTTGTTTTAAAGAGTAGAAGTATGTAGTACTTGGGTTAAATTCCCGGATTTTCATAAAAGATATGTTAGTGCCTTAAGTAAACTAAAATGAGAGTGTAGATGAATGAGACTAATAAGAAGTTAGGGGGATTTCTTAACTTGCTTATTTATTGTATGACGACCGGTTGAGATAGGATAAGAGTATAAGTGAGGGGTAAACCCCCAAGACGCTATACCACCTTCTCCAGGGTAATAGTATAAATGAGGGGTAAACCCCCAAGACGTTATACCACCTGCTTTACCACCTTCTCCAGGATAAGAGTATAAATGAGGGGTAAACCCCCAAGACGTTATACCACCTGCCTCAGGGTAAGAGTATAAATGAGGGGTAAACCCCCAAGACGTTATACCACCTGTTTCCATGGGTTCGCTACCCATGATTTGATCGTGAGTCTCCTATTTTTATGTTGTACGTATACTCTTAATTACTCGCATTGTTAGTAAGGCACCGTAATCGTTAATTGAGTTATCATAATGTCTCGCTTTATTATAGACTTATGATTTCATTACGCATTTCGGTTTCACATATTTGGTACATGTTGTCTCGCGACGCCGCTCAGTCTTTGCGTTATGCGCAGGTAGTGAGTTCTGATCCTCGATCTCGCCTAGGATCACTGCTCACCGTTGAGAAGCTCCTTTATTCTGGAGGCTTATCCCTGGTATTGTCGGTCGTTGTACATTCAGGGATATGGCGGGGCCCTGTCCCGCCAGAGTTGTTATTCTTAGAGGTCTGTAGTCACATTGTGGATTGGGTTCTAAAGAAAAGAAAAGAAAAATGTACTGTTTATTTGTATAGCTTACGGAAGGTGGCCTTATCGGCTAGCTTTGTTGTTATTTTATGTTAAGCATTTGTTTATCGATTGTGTATGTTCCGCCGCTATTCTCGATGTATCTGAAAGGGTGCCTGTGTAGGGCACGATGCGCCCGGTCGGGTCGTGACAAAAGTGGTATCAGAGCAGTTAGTCATCGGAAAGTGTCTACAGACCGTGTCTAGTAGAGTCTTGATTATCGGTGTGTTGTGCACCACATCTATAATCAGGAGGCTGCAGGGCATTTAAGATTGGTTTCCATTCTTCTCACTCTAAGATCGTGCTTTAGAGCTGTATGGTTAGGGTCGTCTCTCCCTAACAATTTATGATTGTTTGCAGCTACGAGAAAGGCAGCAGTGACCCAGGAAAGATTATATGGATTGCGTATCCAGGTTGGTAATGTTTGTAGTTGGTATTGTGACATACAACTATACAGATTTATGTATGAGGGTCAGACGCGTGTTGCCTAGAATGATTTTAGATTACCAGGATTTGGTAAGGACTAATTAAATACCTGGAAGGTATGAAACAGTTTAATGAATTCTCATCAAGGTTTTACGTACTAATTTGAGATAATTAGGAAATGATGAGCTGTCTGAGAAGGGAATGAACCCTTAAGAAGTTATTATTAAGGGAATTAATGGGAGACTATGTTAATAGATTGAGCTCCGTAGTAGGATTTCGAAAATGGTACGGGTGAGATCCGTATGAAGTATGTATGGTTGTTGTGGTCAAGACAACACAATTATGGTATTACGATAAGTTTTGTACCCGTTTACGGGGGGACTGATAAGGTAGGCATGGAGCATGGAAATTGCGAGCCTAAGAATGTGATAACCACCGAGACCTTAGGTATATAAGGCCTTCTCGGGTAGAAAAAAAAAGTTAAGACAGACTAAGGAAAAGAGTTAAATACGACGCCGAGTCGGGTTGGGGACCTATTAAGGGTCGCCCCATAGATTGAATGAAATGGGATCAGTTGGTAGTAGTCACGCTACGTGACAGGGTCACGAGGGTGCAAGGCCCAAGTTTAGTTAATCATTTTACGGGTTCGTGGACGTGTTCCACCGGAACCAGGTTGTGAGAGCCGGAATGGGCCTTATATTGTTTAATTTAGTAACTCCAAAGAGTGGAGGCCAGAATTAGTATGGAATTTATGTACGTATGCTAGTATAAGTTTGGAAGTACAGAAAGAGTACGACCAGTGAAAAAGAGAGCAACCAAGTGTAGAGAAATAAAGTCTGAATCCATGAGGACCTTTCGAGGTGACTACACCGTGAGTGTTGGGTGGTAGCCGAGCGGGTAGATAATAGTTGTCGGTAACGATACAGTCGTTGGACCCTAGCAGAGCTGTTATGACAGACATCGAGGTCATTATGAGTACGGGCTAGTTGGCCTCTTGTTATGCCGACGTGATCTCTAGAGAGAGATTGATTCGGTACCAGTTTCCCGGTAAGCCGGTTATCGAGTGGAAAGGAAGAGAAGTGGTGGTAACCAGTGAATTATCCTTCCTTCTTTGGCATTGTTGATTTTAATAAGTCTGTGTGACTTGTTCATTTGAGGTAAATTGACGCTGATAGTAAGTAACAATTGAATTTGAAGGAATTTATGTTAAGTGCCCTTGGTGGCACTTGGAGTTGGTTTGGTGTGGCGGTCAGGGCCACGACCTTCCGGATAATTTCAGGAAAGTGTGCAAGGCATGAATAAAATAAGTACGAGTGCTGCCGGCAGAAAGCTGAGGGCAACTTTTGTAGGTCTTGAAAATCTACATGACTTTAAGGCGGTGCGTGATGATTAGATATTTATTGGACCGCGAGAGGACCCTGTGATTTGGGTTGTGACTCCAAGGAAGGTTTAAGAAAGGGAGATAAGTTTTCTCCCCCACATAAAGGACAGTTTTACGTATTATGGGGTGGCGTGTACCCATGTTGTTAGACGAAGGATATGAGACTGGTAAAGTCTTCAGTATCGTCATGCCATAGGTTATAGTTTAGATAACCGTGGGAAAAGTATTGTGTTGAGGTAATTAAGAACGACGTACGAATTGGTCGAGGAAGTATCGTAAAGATATAAATGCAGGTTGTACGCATGTATGAAACTATACGACTATGGTTATGTAAGTTGCACGAGATATGACTACCCCAGACTAGTGTAAATACCATTAGTATATAATGGGAAGTAAGAACATTTCGAGGAAATGTGGTAACACCTAGCTGTAGGCTCTACAAACTGGGAAAGGAAAATCGGGTTACTACTTTACGAGATCAAGGAAATTCCCCCCCTAAATTGTGATTGACAGTAAGTCTTAGCCAGGAGGCAAGCAGAAGGATCAATTCTAAGTTTGTGACCAAGTTTGGTTGCAGCAGAGAAAGGGAAACAGGAACCATAAGTGAGATTAAGGATACCCGAATATTTCGCAGGAATGTGAAAGGCTTTCAGTTATTGGAAGATAAGTGGACCACGACTACAGTTCTAACCCCTCCTGTGAGACAAGAGGGTTAGGTTATTATGATAGCACGTTGGGTGTTGGGCTAGGTTGTGTGCTGATGCAACCCGATAAGGATAGAGCCTATGTTTTCCCGGTAGTTAGGGAAGCAGGAAAGGAAATTACGCCACTCACGCTTTAGAGTTGGCGGCAGTTAATCATGCCTTAAAGATTTAGAGGCGTGACTTATATAGACTTCATGTGGATATTTGTGCAGACTACAAGAGCCTCAGGTATATCTTCTGGCAGAGGCAGTTGAATTTGCGACAGCGACGGTGGGTAGAGTTATTCAAGGATTGTGATATCGATATCCTATACCACCCAGGGAAAGCCAAGACAGTTAAAGATACTCTTAGTCGCGGATCTAAGGGTAGTATGCCAGAGGGGCAGCCAGGTAGACAGGACGTGGTCCGTGAGATTCGTTAGCTAACGAGCCGGGGGGTTCGATTATTTGTTCCAAGGTTGATGGAGCTTTAGATCCGAGAGGTTGCCGAGTCTTCCTTCGTCGAAGAGCTAAAGAGGCGACAGTATGAGGATCCAGTTATGATATGATGTCGAGATACGGCTCTCCGAGAAGAGAAGAGCCTGTTTGAGTAGCACCGGATGAGGTGCTGTGATATGAGGATAGATTGTGTGTACCGGTCTTTGCGAGACTAGTCAGCAGGTTTTAGGGGAGGCATACAGTGATTATTACTCAAATTGTTCGGGGTCTACTAAGTTGTGTCGTGACCTCAGATGTATGTATGGGTAAGATGACCAGAAAAGGAACGTAGCAGAGTTGTTGCTTAATATCCGAATTAGTAGCAGGTCATGGTTGAACACCAGAAGCCCAGTGGGCTATTACAGGCGATTTAGACCCCGACTTAGACATGGGATGTATTTAATATGGATCTTGTTACAGGATGGCATCGTACTCGGAGGAAGTGCGACTCCCTGGGGGTCATGGTAAATAGGCTGTTGAAATCGGTCGTGTTCTTCCGGATTGGGACCACTTACTCGGCTGAGGTTTATGCTAGCTTGTATAGCAGAGATATTGTGAGACTGCACGGGGTTCCTACGTTTATGATGACGCATGATGAGCTCGATACGGATAACTTCGGAGGTTTTGAAGGATTAGGGACACAAGTGAGTCTCGATGTTGTATAACACCCTCGCCAATCGATCGAGCAGAGCGTACTATCCAGGCACTTAAGGATAGGTTGCGGGCCTGTGTTCTTGATTTCAGAAATAGCCAGGAGGGTTAATTGCCTCTTGTTGTGTTACGTACGATAACAAATACCCTTCCAGTTTTTAGATGGCCCTGTATGAGGCCTTGTATGTAGAAAGTGTAGATCGCCGGTTGGTTGGTTCGACGTAGGCGAGGTTCAGTTATTTGGTCCAGATTTGATTCAGCGGGCTGCGGATAAGGCGAGGCTTATCCAGGAAAGATTATGAGTAAGCTTAGAGTCAGCAGAAGCTTTATGCAGATAACCGACGTTGACACATGGGGTTCAGCTTGACGTTTTAGTATGAGTATTGTTGTGTGGCCTCGTGTGGTATTATTGGTATGTAGGGGTTGTAAAAGAAGACTATGTCGCTATCTTTAAGTGTGACTCCCAAAGGAACATTCGGGGACGAATGTTTCTAAGGAAAGAATGTTACACCCTGCAATTTGTGATATGTTTATAAGAACGTACGTAAGAACTAAAAAATGTTAAGATTTGAGACGAGTAAGAATTTATCGGAATTTTGGAATTTGTCGGAAAATGAAATATTGCGACGAACGGGAGGGCGACACGTGTCACCCCCCCTTAATGGTCTTGGACGAAAATGACATGGGGGAAATGGTCATTTGACCATAATTTAAAAGACCAAGTCTTGCAAAGGCAAGAGCTTGACATTGTTGACTAAGTCAAATGCCACTTGGCTTGATCCTTGTGAAAAGCATCCTAACCACCCATTTGTTCTAATCTTGACCCTCCATATATTTATATAAGCTTACTAGTGCAAGACTAGTCTCCACACTTAGAAAAAATTTCAAGAATTGAGAGAAACACATGGTGAAGCTCACGGCAATAGCTAGGGTTTGAAGAGAAATTTTCAATTGTTGTCAATAATCTCCCCACTTTAAACCAAGGTACCTAAGGGTATTGTAAGTGTATCTCAATAGAAAGATCCCGGAAAAATGGTGTTTTCGTGTTAGTCGCAAGGCGGAAACTAAAGGAGTTCTTCAACTTTGAAGTTGGAACTTGAAGATAAGTTCATCATAAGCTTCTAAGGGTAGCTTGGAGTGGATTGGAATGTCAAAAAGAGGTGCTAAAGTTGCTAAGGATCGACTTGAAATCTTGGATCAAAATTGGGCTAAATGAGGTATAATCTTCGTCTTACTTTTGTAATTGAAGATTCCATGTTGTTATAAGTTAGAAATGATCATGTGATATGTGTTATGAATATTGATAAGTGTTATGGAAATTTGGAAGCTCAAAATGCGAAAATGACATGTTTAGTCATTTGAAATTGAATTACAATTTGGTCGTTAACTAGAATTGTCGCATGTTAGCTACTTGAAGATTATAGTTGTTATAATCAATTGAGGCCTTATAACATGTTATGCTAACAACTTGGATTGAAATGGAAATTGGATAAGAATTGGTGTTATTGTACTCAATGTGGCCGAATTGGACTAGTAGGTTGTATTAGTTTGTTATAAATTGTGGGGCGGAATTTTACACGTCTTGTAGACATGTAATCCCCTATTGATAACTACATTGATTGAGCCTTAAATGTGGCGTGTTTGGTTATTGAATTCGGCCTTGAAAAAGGTGGCAAAGTATGTAGAAACAAAGGAAGTGCTGTCCGATTTTCCGTAGAATTTAGGGACTTTGAACTTGGAATATTCTATGTTTGAAACTAGAAGTTAATAGACGTACTATGGTCATTATAGGTTGACATACTACGTACGGCGAATTGGACATAGCAAGTGGATTAAACCGAAGAGGTATGTGGAACTTTCTTGTCTCTTGAGCATGAATAAGTTGTAAATGTATAGTACGGTAGACGTACAAGATTTTGACAATCTAGGCCTATTTGATATCCTTGGCTTATTTTAAGAATGTCCAAGTTGATTGAGTTAGGGAATTAACTCACTTGTTTAAATATTAAGGATATTTTGGTTTTCAAGTTAAGAGACTTTAAGTATGTTGAAAGTATTATTGATACTTGTTTTGTTGGAAAGTTTAAGTCTCTTGGTTATAAAGAAGTATGTAAGTTGCTAATGTATAAAGCTAGTATAACGGCTTTATGGGAAGTTGGTTATAATAGCTTTATGGAAGGTTAATAAAAGAGTGGTTTACTCTAAGTAATTTAAGTATGTTAAGGGACTTGAAGAGTTTTGAAGTATGTGATACTTGTTCCGTTTTAAACGTATAAGTCCCTTGGATAGGAAATTGTATTTGGCTAAGGTATAAAGTGAATATAACGACTTTATGGGAAGTTGGTTATATTTGCTTTATGGGAAGATAAATGACTTGTTTTTAATGAAAAGGCAAATTGATTTTAAGGCATCAATTGCCTAAGGTTTTATAATAAAAGGAGTCACTTGATTTAGAAACCTAACTTTATTTCTAAAGGTATTGTGACTTGTCTTGAAAAGTAATTTTTGAGTTGATACTACGGTTAATAGTATCTTGGAAGTTTTATACTAAAGAGAGTCATTTGTTTTAAAGAGTAGAAGTATGTAGTACTTGAGTTAAATTCCCGGATTTTCATAAAAGATATGTTAGTGCCTTAAGTAAACTAAAATGAGAGTGTAGATGAATGAGACTAATAAGAAGTTAGGGGGATTTCTTAACTTGCTTATTTATTGTATGACGACCGGTTGAGATAGGATAAGAGTATAAGTGAGGGGTAAACCCCCAAGACGCTATACCACCTTCTCCAGGGTAAGAGTATAAATGAGGGGTAAACCCCCAAGACGTTATACCACCTGCTTTACCATCTTCTCCAGGATAAGAGTATAAATGAGGGGTAAACCCCCAAGACGTTATACCACCTGCCTCAGGGTAAGAGTATAAATGAGGGGTAAACCCCCAAGACGTTATACCACCTGTTTCCATGGGTTCGCTACCCATGATTTGATCGTGAGTCTCCTATTTTTATGTTGTACGTATACTCTTAATTACTCTCATTGTTAGTAAGGCACTGTGTACTGTTAATTGAGTTATCATAACTGTCTCCAGTTTTATTATAGACTTATGATTTCATTACGATTTCTGGTTTCACATATTTGGTACATGTTATCGACCTCCTTGGCCGCGTTCACGACGCAGTAGTGCAGTTCTTGATCCTCGCTCTTGGATCACCGTCACCGCTGATGAAGCTCCTTTATTCGGAGGCTTATCCTCGGTATTGTCGGTCGTTGTACATTCAGGGGATATGGCGGGCCTGTCACTTGAGTTGTTATTCTTAGAGGTCTGTAGTCACATTGTGGATTGGGTTCTAAAGAAAAGAAAAGAAAAATGTACTGTTTATTTGTATAGCTTACGGAAGGTGGCCTTATCGGCTAGCCTGTTGTTATTTTATGTTAAGCATTTGTTTATCAGTTGTGTATGTTCCGCTGCTATTCTCTGATGTATACCGAAAGGGGTGCCTGTAGGGCACGATGGCGATCCCGGGTCAGTCGTGACAAAAGTGGTATCAGAGCAGTTAGTCCTCGGAAAGTGTCTACAGACCGTGTCAGTAGTCTTGAATATCGGTGTGTTGTGCACCACATCTATAATCGGGAGGCTGCAGGGCATTTAGGATTGGTTTCATTCTTCTCACTCTAAGATCGCGATAGAATTGTCAGATGGTTAGGGTCGTCTCTCCCTAACAAGTTATGATTGTTTGCAGCTACGAGAAAGGCAGCAGTGACCCAGGAAAGATTATATGGATTGCGTATCCAGGTTGGTAATGTTTGTAGTTGGTATTGTGACATACAACTATACGGATTTATGTATGAGGGTCAGACGCGTGTTGCCTAGAATGATTTTAGATTACCAGGATTTGGTAAGGACTAATTAAATACCTGGAAGGTATGAAACAGTTTAATGAATTCTCATCAAGGTTTTACGTACTAATTTGAGATAATTAGGAAATGATGAGCTGTCTGAGAAGGGAATGGACCCTTAAGAAGTTATTATTAAGGGAATTAATGGGAGACTATGTTAATAGATTGAGCTACGTAGTAGGATTTCGAAAATGGTACGGGTGAGATCTGTATGAAGTATGTATGGTTGTTGTGGTCAAGACAACACAATTATGGTATTACGATAAGTTTTGTACCCGTTTACGGGGGGACTGATAAGGTAGGCATGGAGCATGGAAATTGCGAGCCTAAGAATGTGATAACCATCGAGACCTTAGGTATATAAGGCCTTCTCGGGTAGAAAAAAAAAAGTTAAGACAGACCAAGGAAAAGAGTTAAATACGACGCCGAGTCGGGTTGGGGACCTATTAAGGGTCGCCCCATAGCTTGAATGAAATGGGATCAGTTGGTAGTAGTCCCGCCACGACAGTGGTCACGGCGTGCAAGCCCAAGTTTAGTTAATCATTTTACGGGTTCGTGGGCGTGTTCCACCGAACTGTGTTGTGAGAGCCGGAATGGGCCTTATATTGTTTAATTTAGTAACTCCAAAGAGTGGAGGCCAGAATTAGTATGGAATTTATGTACGTATGCTAGTATAAGTTTGGAAGTACAGAAAGAGTACGACCAGTGAAAAAGAGAGCAACCAAGTGTAGAGAAATAAAGTCTGAATCCATGAGTACCTTTCGAGGTGACTACACCGTGAGTGTTGGGTGGTAGCCGAGCGGGTAGATAATAGTTGTCGGTAACGATACAGTCGTTGGACCCTAGCAGAGCTGTTATGACAGACATCGAGGTCATTATGAGTACGGGCTAGTTGGCCTCTTGTTATGCCGACGTGATCTCTAGAGAGAGATTGATTCGGCACCGATTTCCGTGCAAGCGCCATCGAGTGGAAAGGAAGAGAAGTGGTGGTAACCAGTGAATTATCCTTCCTTCTTTGGCATTGTTGATTTTAATAAGTCTGTGTGACTTGTTCATTTGAGGTAAATTGACGCTGATAGTAAGTAACAATTGAATTTGAAGGAATTTATGTTAAGTGCCCTTGGTGGCACTTGGAGTTGGTTTGGTGTGGCGGTCAGGGCCACGACCTTCCGGATAATTTCAGGAAAGTGTGCAAGGCATGAATAAAATAAGTACGAGTGCTGCCGGCAGAAAGTTGAGGACAACTTTTGTAGGTCTTGAAAATCTACATGACTTTAAGGCGGTGCGTGATGATTAGATATTTATTGGACCGCGAGAGGACTCTGTGATTTGGGTTGTGACTCCAAGGAAGGTTTAAGAAAGGGAGATAAGTTTTCTCCCCCACATAAAGGACAGTTTTACGTATTATGGGGTGGCGTGTACCCATGTTGTTAGACGAAGGATATGAGACTGGTAAAGTCTTCAGTATCGTCATGCCATAGGTTATAGTTTAGATAACCGTGGGAAAAGTATTGTGTTGAGGTAATTAAGAACGACGCATTTAATTGGTCGGCGGAAGTATCGTAAAGATATAAATGCAGGTTGTACGCATGTATGAAACTATACGACTATGGTTATGTAAGTTGCACGAGATATGACTACCCCAGACTAGTGTAAATACCATTAGTATATAATGGGAAGTAAGAACATTTCGAGGAAATGTGGTAACACCTAGCTGTAGGCTCTACAAACTGGGAAAGGAAAATCGGGTTACTACTTTACGAGATCAAGGAAATTCCCCCCCTAAATTGTGATTGACAGTAAGTCTTAGCCAGGAGGCAAGCAGAAGGATCAATTCTAAGTTTGTGACCAAGTTTGGTTGCAGCAGAGAAAGGGAAACAGGAACCATAAGTGAGATTAAGGATACCCGAATATTTCGCAGGAATGTGAAAGGCTTTCAGTTATTGGAAGATAAGTGGACCACGACTACAGTTCTAACCCCTCCTGTGAGACAAGAGGGTTAGGTTATTATGATAGCACGTTGGGTGTTGGGCTAGGTTGTGTGCTGATGCAACCCGATAAGGATAGAGCCTATGTTTTCCCGGTAGTTAGGGAAGCAGGAAAGGAAATTACGCCACTCACGCTTTAGAGTTGGCGGCAGTTAATCATGCCTTAAAGATTTAGAGGCGTGACTTATATAGACTTCATGTGGATATTTGTGCAGACCACAAGAGCCTCAGGTATATCTTCTGACAGAGGCAGTTGAATTTGGGACAATGGCGGTGGTAGAGTTATTCAAGGATTGTGATATCGATATCCTATACCACCCAGGAAAGCCAAGCGATTAAAGATACTCTTAGTCGCGGATCTAAGGGTAGTATGCCAGAGGGGCAGCCAGGTAGACAGGACGTGGTCCGTGAGATTCGTTAGCTAACGAGCCGGGGGGTTCGATTATTTGTTCCAAGGTTGATGGAGCTTTAGATCCGAGAGGTTGCCGAGTCTTCCTTCGTCGAAGAGCTAAAGAGGCGACAATATGAGGATCCAGTTATGATATGATGTCGAGATACGGCTCTCCGAGAAGAGAAGAGCCTGTTTGAGTAGCACCGGATGAGGTGCTGTGATATGAGGATAGATTGTGTGTACCCGGTGCTGCAGGACTAGTCAGCAGGTTTTAGGGGAGGCATACAGTGATTATTACTCAAATTGTTCGGGGTCTACTAAGTTGTGTCGTGACCTCAGATGTATGTATGGGTAAGATGACCAGAAAAGGAACGTAGCAGAGTTGTTGCTTAATATCCGAATTAGTAGCAGGTCATGGTTGAACACCAGAAGCCCAGTGGGCTATTACAGGCGATTTAGACCCCGACTTAGACATGGGATGTATTTAATATGGATCTTGTTACAGGGTGGTATCGTACTCGGAGGAAGTGCGACTCCCTGGGGGTCATGGTAAATAGGCTGTTGAAATTGGCCGTGTTCTTCCGGATTGGGACCACTTACTCGACTGAGGTTTATGCTAGCTTGTATAGCAGAGAGATTGTGAGACTGCACGGGGTTCCTACGTTTATGATGACGCATGATGAGCTCGCTACGGATAACCGGAGGTTTTTCGGAAGGATTAGGGACAAGTGAGTCTCGGTGTTGTATAACACCTCGCACCGATCAGCAGAGCGTACTATCCAGGCACTTAAGGATAGGTTGCGGGCCTGTGTTCTTGATTTCAGAAATAGCCAGGAGGGTTAATTGCCTCTTGTTGTGTTACGTACGATAACAGATACCCTTCCAGTTTTTAGATGGCCCTGTATGAGGCCTTGTATGTAGAAAGTGTAGATCGCCGGTTGGTTGGTTCGACGTAGGCGAGGTTCAGTTATTTGGTCCAGATTTGATTCAGCGGGCTGCGGATAAGGCGAGGCTTATCCAGGAAAGATTATGAGTAAGCTTAGAGTCAGCAGAAGCTTTATGCAGATAACCGACGTTGACACATGGGGTTCAGCTTGACATTTTAGTATGAGTATTGTTGTGTGGCCTCGTGTGGTATTATTGGTATGTAGGGGTTGTAAAAGAAGACTATGTCGCTATCTTTAAGTGTGACTCCCAAAGGAACATTCGGGACGAATGTTTCTGGGAAAGAATGTTACACCCTGAATTTCGTGATATGTTTATAAGAACGCACGTAAGAACTAAAAATGTTAAGATTTGAGACGAGTAAGAATTTATCGAATTTTGGAATTTGTCGAAACGAAATATTGCGATTTAGCGGGAGGCGACACGTGTCACCCCCCTTAATGGTCTTGGACGAAAATGACATGGGGGAAATGGTCATTTGACCATAATTTAAAAGACCAAGTCTTGCAAAGGCAAGAGCTTGACATTGTTGACTAAGTCAAATGCCACTTGGCTTGATCCTTGTGAAAAGCATCCTAACCACCCATTTGTTCTAATCTTGACCCTCCATATATTTATATAAGCTTACTAGTGCAAGACTAGTCTCCACACTTAGAAAAAATTTCAAGAATTGAGAGAAACACATGGTGAAGCTCACGGCAATAGCTAGGGTTTGAAGAGAAATTTTCAATTGTTGTCCAATAATCTCCCCACTTTAAACCAAGGTACCTAAGGGTATTGTAAGTGTATCTCAATAGAAAGATCCCGGAAAAATGGTGTTTTCGTGTTAGTCGCAAGGCGGAAACTAAAGGAGTTCTTCAACTTTGAAGTTGGAACTTGAAGATAAGTTCATCATAAGCTTCTAAGGGTAGCTTGGAGTGGATTGGAATGTCAAAAAGAGGTGCTAAAGTTGCTAAGGATCGACTTGAAATCTTGGATCAAAATTGGGCTAAATGAGGTATAATCTTCGTCTTACTTTTGTAATTGAAGATTCCATGTTGTTATAAGTTAGAAATGATCATGTGATATGTGTTATGAATATTGATAAGTGTTATGGAAATTTGGAAGCTCAAAATGCGAAAATGACATGTTTAGTCATTTGAAATTGAATTACAATTTGGTCGTTAACTAGAATTGTCGCATGTTAGCTACTTGAAGATTATAGTTGTTATAATCAATTGAGGCCTTATAACATGTTATGCTAACAACTTGGATTGAAATGGAAATTGGATAAGAATTGGTGTTATTGTACTCAATGTGGCCGAATTGGACTAGTAGGTTGTATTAGTTTGTTATAAATTGTGGGGCGGAATTTTACACGTCTTGTAGACATGTAATCCCCTATTGATAACTACATTGATTGAGCCTTAAATGTGGCGTGTTTGGTTATTGAATTCGGCCTTGAAAAAGGTGGCAAAGTATGTAGAAACAAAGGAAGTCTTTGTCAGATTTTCCAGAGAATTTAGGGACTTTGAACTTGGAATATTCTATGTTTGAAACTAGAAGTTAATAGACGCATTTATGGTCATTATAGGTTGACATACTACGACGCAATTGGACTTAGCAAGTGGATTAAACCGAAGAGGTATGTGGAACTTTCTTATCTCTTGAGCATGAATAAGTTGTAAATGTATAGTACGGTAGACGTACAAGATTTTGACAATCTAGGCCTATTTGATATCCTTGGCTTATTTTAAGAATGTCCAAGTTGATTGAGTTAGGGAATTAACTCACTTGTTTAAATATTAAGGATATCTTGGTTTTCAAGTTAAGAGACTTTAAGTATGTTGAAAGTATTATTGATACTTGTTTTGTTGGAAAGTTTAAGTCTCTTGGTTATAAAGAAGTATGTAAGTTGCTAATGTATAAAGCTAGTATAACGGCTTTATGGGAAGTTGGTTATAATAGCTTTATGGAAGGTTAATAAAAGAGTGGTTTACTCTAAGTAATTTAAGTATGTTAAGGGACTTGAAGAGTTTTGAAGTATGTGATACTTGTTCCGTTTTAAACGTATAAGTTCCTTGGATAGGAAATTGTATTTGGCTAAGGTATAAAGTGAATATAACGACTTTATGAGAAGTTGGTTATATTTGCTTTATGGGAAGATAAATGACTTGTTTTTAATGAAAAGGCAAATTGATTTTAAGGCATCAATTGCCTAAGGTTTTATAATAAAAGGAGTCACTTGATTTAGAAACCTAACTTTATTTCTAAAGGTATTGTGACTTGTCTTGAAAAGTAATTTTTGAGTTGATACTACGGTTAATAGTATCTTGGAAGTTTTATACTAAAGAGAGTCATTTGTTTTAAAGAGTAGAAGTATGTAGTACTTGGGTTAAATTCCCGGATTTTCATAAAAGATATGTTAGTGCCTTAAGTAAACTAAAATGAGAGTGTAGATGAATGAGACTAATAAGAAGTTAGGGGGATTTCTTAACTTTCTTATTTATTGTATGACGGCCGGTTGAGATAGGGTAAGAGTATAAGTGAGGGGTAAACCCCCAAGACGCTATACCACCTTCTCCAGGGTAAGAGTATAAATGAGGGGTAAACCCCCAAGACGTTATACCACCTGCTTTACCACCTTCTCCAGGATAAGAGTATAAATGAGGGGTAAACCCCCAAGACGTTATACCACCTGCCTCAGGGTAAGAGTATAAATGAGGGGTAAACCCCCAAGACGTTATACCACCTGTTTCCATGGGTTCGCTACCCATGATTTGATCGTGAGTCTCCTATTTTTATGTTGTACGTATACTCTTAATTACTCTCATTGTTAGTAAGGCACTGTGTACTGTTAATTGAGTTATCATACCTGTCTCCAATTTTATTATAGACTTATGATTTCATTACGCATTTCGGGCCACATATTTGGTACATGTTGTCTCGACCTCCTTCGGGCCGTTCACGCCGCAGTAGAGTACTGCTGTCGATCCTCGCTCTAGGATCACCGTTCACCGTTGGTGAAGCTCCTTTATTCCGGAGGCTTATCCCTGGTATTGTCGGTCGTTGT
Source organism: Przewalskia tangutica (assembly GCA_029844215.1). Taxonomy (NCBI): domain Eukaryota; kingdom Viridiplantae; phylum Streptophyta; class Magnoliopsida; order Solanales; family Solanaceae; genus Przewalskia; species Przewalskia tangutica. Next base: position 20,479,482 of record CM056736.1, read on the forward strand.
ACATTCAGGGGTATGGCGGGGCCCTGTCCCGCCAGAGTTGTTATTCTTAGAGGTCTGTAGTCACATTGTGGATTGGGTTGTAAAGAAAAGAAAAAAAAATGTACTGTTTTATTTGTATAGCTTACGGAAGGTGGCCTTATCGGCTAGCCTGTTGTTATTTTATGTGAAGCATTTTTATCAGTTGTGTATGTTCCGCTGCTATTCTCTGATGTATACCGAAAGGGGTGCCCAGGTAGGGCACCAGTCGCGGGCCCGGGGTCGGGTCGTGACAATTGAAAACGTAAAATTTCCTTCATAAGGTTCGGAATATTTTCCGTCGGAAAAACAAATCTTTCATCCTTAACCTAATTAGGGATATACATTTGTACGTACGTCCTTACATACATACTCTGGAACTACGGGGTATAACACTTTACTTACTTAAAAGTAAAGATGAAGCCTTTGAAGCGTTCAAGCGCTACAAAGCAGAAGTTGAGAACCAACTAAGCGGACGGATTAAATCAATCCTTAGCGATAGATGGGAAGAATATATAGTGCCCTTTGAAGAATTTTGTACAATCGGGTATAGTTCATCAAACGACGGCTCCTTACACACCTCTATCAAACGGTGTTGTTGAACGCAAAAACTGAACGTTAAAATAAATGATGAATGCTTTACTCATCAATTCAGGCCTTCCCCAAACCATGTGGGGAGAAGTTGTCCTTATCGCGAATAAGCTTCTTAATAAAGTCTCACATAAGGGTAAGGTCAAGACTCCATACGAGCTATGGAAAGGAAAGAAATCTACCTACAAATACTTGAAGGTATGAGGTTGTCTGGCCAAGGTAGAAGTACCTAAGCCAAAGCAGGTCAAAATTAGGCCTAAGACTGTGGATTGCATATTCATCGGATATGACAATAATAGTAATGCTTATCGTTTCCTAGTGCATAAGTCAGATGTATCGGACATTCATGTAGGTACGATCATGGAATCAAGAAACACAAGTTTCTTTGAAGATTCGTTTCCTAGAAAGGAAAGAAACATAACCTCTCGCAAACAAAGTTATGAGCAAACCTCTAAGGATTCAGGAGTCTTCCACTGCCCGGATCTAAACGGTTCAGATCTAGTGAATTCTGAAGTGGCTGACTATCCGGAATCCAGTATTCCAGATTTTCAGGACTTGGAAGATTCAGAGATTGAACCAAGACGAAGCAAAAGGGCCCGAAAGGACAAATCCTTCGGTCCAGACTTTATAGCTTATCTGGTTCAGGACGAACCACAGACAATCACCGAAGCATTGTTAACTCCAGAAGCATCGCTCTGGAAAGAAGCTATAGAGAGTGAGATAGAGTCTATCTTGCACAACCACACCTGAGAGTTGGTTGAACTTCCTCCGGGACACAAACCTTTGGGTTGTAAATAGATCTTCAAATGGAAGTTAAAAGCAGATGGAAGTTAAAAGCAGATGGAAGTTAAAAGCAGATGGATCTATAGACAAGTACAAGACTAGGTTGGTAGTCAAGGGTTATCGCCAAAAGGAGGGTCTTGATTACTTTGACACCTACTCTCTGGTGTCTAGGATGACATCCATATGCATGTTCATAACGATCGCCGCGTTGCGGGATCTTGAAATACACCAAATAGATGTCAAGACAGCCTTCCTGAATGGTCATTTGGAAGAAGAAATATATATGGACCAACTCGAGAGGTATGTGGTTCAGGGACAAGAGACAAAAGTTTGTCAGCTTGTCAAATCTTTGTACGGGCTGAAACAAGCCCCGAAGCAATGTCACGAGAAATTTAATAGTATCCTACTATCGAAAGGATTCACCATTAACGAGTGTGACAAATGTGTTTACATGAAAGGAAATACCGATTCATTCGTCATGATATGCCTCTATGTAGACGTCATGTTGATCACTGGGAGCAGTCATAGGATAATCCCAGAGACTAAGAACATGTTAAAATAATGTTTTGACATGAAAGATATGGATATCGCAAATGTCATCTTAGGGATCAAGGTCTCTAAGACATCTGACGGACTGATATTGTCTCAATCTCACTACATCGAGGATGTACTGAAGAAATTTAGGATGTACGACAGTTCACCAGTAACGACACCACTGGATGGAAATCAAAAGATTGACAAACAGCATGGTGCGTCCGTACGCCATGAGCGGTATGCGCAGGTGATTGGTAGTTTGATGTATATCACAAACTGCACTCGATCTGATATCGCTTATGCAGTCAATAAATTGGCTAGGTTCACCCATAATCCGAGTGAGGATCACTGGAAAGCGTTGAATCGGCTACTACGATTCCTGAAACACACGTTAAGTTACATGTTACACTATTTGAGATATCCAGTTGTACTAGAGGGGTACAGTGATGTAAACTGGATATATGATATTGAGAACGCCAAGTATATTTTTACAATTGGTGGTGGAGCTGTGTCTTGGAAATCCTCTAAGCAAACTTGTATCGCCCGATCTATGATGGAGTCGGAGTTTATCACTTTAGATAAAACAGGAGAAGAAGTTGAGTGGCTTCGAGATTTCTTAGAGGATGTCCCATGTTGGGATAAATCCGTGCCTTCTATAATGATCCACTGCGATAGTCAGTCGGCTCTAGGAAGGGTACGAAGTTCTATGTACAATGGCAAGTCTCATCATAATTGACGGAGACATAAGTCCGTTAGGAAGCTGACCACCACGGGTATTATTTCCATTGATTTCGTAAAATCAAAGGAAAACATAGCAGATCCCTTGACGAAGGGTATACCCAGAGATCAGATATTCTGTCTGTCTAGGGGAATGAGCTTAAAACTCAATCAATAGGAACTAATACGGTGGATACCCAACCTTACAAACTGGAGATCCAGGAATTAGGTTCAATGGAAAAACTAATTCGTAAAGGTTCAGTTGAGCGCTTTGGTAGAAGCAAAACCCCTTCAGATAATGATTTATTCTTAGAAACATGAATCCAAGGTCGTTCCCGAGATAGACATTAAGTGCTATCTGCAGAGTGGGTAAAGACTAAGTTTTCAAAACCTTCAAATAATCCTCAACTATTGAGGTTAGGTTTGGGGAAACTTTTAATGGTTCCTAACACTTGTGTAGTGGGGTATTGCAGGATACCTTGTAGAAGACCACCTATTTAAGTGCGAGGACAGGCCGCCTCAAATGAACACACTTAAGAAACCAAGACGTGTTCCACGACCACAACATATAAAACCTTAAAGAAGGATAAAGTAAGGAAATGTGTTATGTTGGTACCGTTGTCTTGGCTTACAATAAACACTGATGGTTCAAGACATCACGTTCACCACACAGTAATTAAGTCCGATGGTATTCTACTATGGAAGGTTCAAAGCTATGCATACCTATCCAGATGCAACATCGATCCGGCGGACGATTGCTAGAAAGGCACCGTATGCGTGCGCTAAAATATCTTCCAAGAGGGGATTGTTGAAAATTTATTAAACGTGAAATAAAGTTAATCCTATGAATTATGACTCGAACAATTAGGGCCCCGCACGTCGGAAACGTCGTTTCCACACACGTGAACACGTTGTACCAAGGATCGTAAATTTCCTTAGTGGAAGAGATATTGGTACGTATACAAAATGTTTGAGACATAAGACAATAGACGGTTATTGGCCAAATGACAATATTTTCACGTTGGTAAATGAAGGAAGAAGTGTACAATGTGTTAAAAGATGAAACGAGTCATGAATCGTCGCGGAGCCAAGAAGGGCCGCGACGCAACATCGTCGTGGCCGGTGCTCCGGCGCGGCCACGACGTTTACATCGGAATCGAGGCGCCGCGCGCTCGATCGAGTGGTCGCGACGCTACCCGGCGGGCGGCTACCGAGGCGTCTTTTGTTCGGTGAGTTATCGACATAACGCGTCGCGACGCCTCCTAGTGAGGGTCGCGATGCTTGACTTCCAGAAGCCACGACGGGAGACGAAAAGACATGACTTTTGGACTGGTTTTGGAGCATTAAACCTCCATTATTTCCCACTTGAATTCAACCATTATTTGGCTGAATTGTAACCTCATATTGAAGGTCATTACATGGTCATTCAAGGACATTACCTGGTTAGATGGGAAGTCATCTTCTCAACACTATAAATTGAAGCCATAAGCTCATTTGCAAAACACACTTCAGAAATTATCTTCCTCTCTTGCAATTTTCCACACACTCAAAGATCCTTCTTTTCTAGCGCAACATTTGAGTCTCATTTGCTCACTTATTTGATTGTTGTTTTATCTTAGAAGATAAGTTTTCAACACACCGTTAAAGGATTATACGAGACAATATTATCTTAAGAAAAGATTGAATATCAATCGACTCAACAAGTCATTCCTTGTTCTATTTCTAAAATTCTAAATACTTTATTGTTATTCTCATTCTCATTTCCTTGTAACCATACATTTTACTCACAAGTTATAAATGTAAAATTATTATAGGTCTAACCTATATTTTGAAACCTCGAACCATGTTCGATCTCTAACCTATACCCCTATAACCAGACCAAAATGTGCTAGTTTAGTTTGAGATTATTATTTTTTTAAATTTTGTATTTATTTTATATTATATAGTGAAAAATTATTATAAATATAAAAAACATTTAGCGAAGATATATATAAATATCAGATTAAAATAGGAAAGAAAAACTTCTTACTATATTAGTTTTTGAATTTGAAATGAATGATTAGTGAAAATCTTTATTTTTGAAATATATAGTAATTTTATTTTAAATTTAATCAAAAATTATATAGAAGAACTATTGACTTTTGGTTGTAAGTGAAGTACTCTTGTCATGGGAGGAAGTTTCTCCTTAATTTGAAGTGTAGAACTATATAAAAAAAATGACGTTGTTTATGCGTTCAAAGTTTATTTTATATCTTTTAATAACATTAAACTTATTAATCTAATTAAAATGGTTGTATAGAATGAAAGCTTGAATTTACCATATTTAAATGTGATAGACATATGTTCTTCCACGCCAATCAGGTCCCATTTCTAAAGAATAATAGACATTGACTTTTCTTTATTATATAATTGCATAATCTACGATGAAAAAATATTGTCTTCAATTAGTAAAAACATTAAGGAAATTGTTCCCTATATTCACAACTTGATTAAAATATTTAGATATAATTTAAAATAACAAAACGCCAACATAGATAAATAGAAAAACTTGTATAAAAAAAAGTTCTGCTTCTTTGCAATTATTCAACACATACCACAAAACCCGAAAGCAGAAAAGAAGAGATGACCGCAAGGCCACGAGTTCGATCCTGCATAAACCTTCTTGGTTGAGCACACATGGCTTGCCAAGTGTGGTTTACTGCGACGTGGTTTGCGTGCTATCGGTCACCGGTTTACCATGCGCACTCGAAAGAGTAGCGGCTGCGGGTTCCTTCGTCAAAAAAAAAAACACATACCACTGTATCATAACAATCTTTCTTAAAAAAGTGATAAATAAATAATAAAAATGATGTCGTTTTAATCAATCAAACGCGTCATTTTTTGTCAATTTAAAACACAAGTCACTTATTTATGTGACATTTCACAAACCCGTCACACAAATGTCATAAATAAATGACACTTAAAAAATCGGTCACACAAATATTATAATTATATGACACTTAAAAAATCTGTCACATGAATGTCATAATTATATGACACTTAACAAAAATTATCACATTAATGTCAAGAAAATGTGTAAATTTAGTAAAAAATGTGACACTTGCATTTCTGTCACATCTGAACTGTCACCGTAGCCTGTTTTTCTTGTAGGGATCGTAGTTTTCCATCTTAAATGGTCTAACATTCTTTGAAAATATGTCTAGAATAAGTTCATATTTGTTTCTAGATCCATCATCGTTTCGATCTTCACATTAATTCTAGTCTCGATGTCAGTTAGATACATAGAGCAAAATGTCAAATATTCATCAATAATATAGCCTTCTGCAATAGAACCTTCTGGTTGTGCCTTGTTTCACACATAACACTTAAGCTTGCACAAAACTCTCTCGATTTTGCATCTCCAACGATATTGTACTGGTCCCCTGTTCATAGCCTCTTGTGGTAAATGCACAATCAAGTGTATCATAACATCGAAAAAACCAAGTAGAAAGATCATCTCAAGTCAACTTAAAATAATAATTATATCCCTTTCAAGTTGTTCTAAGGTGGTGTTTGGCTTCTGACTTCTTTGGCCAAACACTTTCTTTGAAGAAGTAGAAATACTTTTTTCAGAAGCCAAAAAATGTTTCTAGATGGGAAGAAAAGCAGAAACACCAATTTGGTGCTTCTGGAGAAGTCCTTTTTGCTCATTCATTGAATTTGTTTGGACTCATTTACCATTTTCTTTTTACAAAATTTCTTTTAATCCCATATAATATCCCCGTATAAAATAGAATTTTGGGAATATGGATAGGATGGGGGTAGGGGGTAAGAAAAAAAAATCGTTTTTTTTATAAAAGTAACAAAAAATATGAAATAGAAATTTGAGGATGGGTAGGGCAATAGGGTGGGTGGGGTGGGGGTAGGGGTAGGGCGGATGGTAAGAAAAAAAATCATTTTTTTTTATAAAAGTAACAAAAAAATATGAAATAGAAATTTGAGGATGGGTAGGACAATGGGGGTGGAGATAGGGGGTAGGACGGGGTAAGAAAAAAAATTCATATTTTTTAATTTTTTTTTTATAAAAGTAACAAAAAATATGAAATAGAAATTTGAGGATGAGTAGGGCAATGGGGTGGGGTGGGGGAGGGTAAGAAAAAAACTCACATTTTTTAATATTTTTTTTTTATAAAAGTAACAAAAAATATGAAATAGAAATTTGAGGATGGGGTAGGACAATAGGGTGGGGGTAGGGGGTAGGGGGTAAGAAAACATTTCATATTTTCAATATTTTTTATAAAAGTAACAAAAAATATGAAATAGAAATTCGAGAATGGGGTGGGGTTGGGAGTAGGGCGGGGGGGGAGAAAAAAATTCATTTTTTTTTTGATAAAAGTAAAAAAAAAAAAAACATGACATAGAAATTTGAGGATGGGGTGGGGATAGGTGTGGGTAGAGCGAGGGGTAGGCTTGGACATATTTGAGTCATTGACTATCATATTGTCGTTACATTTCTTATGTACAATATAATATTATTTTTTGATTAAATGTTGCAATTAAATAATTTTTAAAAAAATTATTAAATTGTAAAGATATACTAATTTTTAGAAACATATGAATAGAAACGAATATTTTAAATAGTTTTAAATCTATTAAAAAGAATATTCTAGTAAATTTGCATAAATGTTGGCCAAACAGAAAACAGTTTCTGTTTCTCAGAAGCACTTCTATAATTATACGCCAAACACCCTAACTGATTCTCCAGAACAGTTTCTGCAGAACTACTTCTGAGAAACAGAAACACCTTTCCAGAAGCTTGGCCAAACAAACCCTAAGTTATCTCTTTTCAATGTCTTACAACATAATCGGTTGAAAAAATGGCCTAAGTCAATTAGTGATGACGATACATCGTGACAGCCGTCTCAAACATTTTAGAGGTCTTGTTCTAATTCGTAAAAATGGACCCTTAATATAAGTAAGTATACGATTTCAATAATTAAAAATTATTTTAAATTGTAAATAACAACTCAATACAACTTCAAGTTAATCAACTCCTACTTTGATTGGGCTAAGACTTGCGAATTATGGAGTTTTACAGTAAATTCTAGCTGATATTATTTAATAAAAAATGAAAAAAAAGGCCTCTCAAAATTTTCTTTCTTCGGAGCCTTATGCTGTAGCACAGCTCGCACGGACCCAAAGACAACTCGGTACATCGTTATTTACAAATCCAAGGAGAGCAATAGACAACCATCACTGTAATAAAACATGATAATTATGACTTTTGAGCCTATTTATCTTACCATCATTAGGGATGACAACGGGTAGGATCTGGACCGGATCCTACTAGATCCAGATCCAGATCTGTTTTACATACATGTATCCATATCCAGATCCAGATCCAGATCCATAGGGTCCATAAAATCATATCCAAATCCAGATCCATCGGATCTGGATCCAAATCAAAGTGACTGATTATTAAGTTATACCTTCTAATCAGTCCAAATTTTCTAGAAAAAGAGTTAATTTAATTTAATGGAATCATGGAGAATGCATCCGTAAATTAAGACTAAATGACATTGTTGACAATTGTTATGCCTATTGGCTATTGCTGTAGTGAGAAACAATCCTCTCAATACCTAAGCTACTACATAAGTACCACATAAAATTAAGATTACAAAGGATTCGGTGCCATGATGTATAAATAATAAATGTATAATTAATTTAATAAAAAACGGATCCACGGGTCGAATCTGGACCAAATACGAATCTCAAAGACAAGATCCAGATCCAAATCCGATCCATCATAAATGAATCCGAGTCCGATCCGAATTCGAATCGAATCCAGAATCCATTACCATCTCTAACCATCATTCACACTTACACCCTGAGATATTTGAAGAATAACCATCAAAATATTTAACAGATTTTAAAAACGCCCAAATATTTTTTTCTCTTTTTTGTCATATTAAAACAAGCAGCTAACATTGAGAATCACGATGAAAACCAACAACGAATCTTCGTAATTAATTTACAAACCGTTGTCACGTGAATATTTGAATGCCAAAATGAAATATTCTCTTTTCAAATGTTTTGTCCAACTTTCTCATTATATGTTAATGTTACGTATTTTATCCTCTTTGCTATAAATTGAACTGGAACTAGCTAGGTCAAAAGAATTACATGAGGAATCAATTATGCATTTTAAGTGGTGCAAATTGTAGGATTTTGTTGGGTTTAAAATACATAAGTAAAGCACAACAGAAGTTTAAAATTTTGTTAATTTACTTGCCCCAACAAATTCGTTTGGTATGATTATGTTACAATTGAAACCTGTAAAGACACAAGAAAACTTACAGTTTATGTTTTGCAGTCTCTACTAAAAGGTGCGCACGCGATTGTCTGCTCGGGTGCATGCCTTGCTTCGGTATATCCCTTTATCATGAAAGCTAGGAAATCTTGATAGAGTTGAGAGGATTTTAATCTCTGAACTCTGAGTTCAGAAAGTAAGAATGCAGTGTAAATTCTATCTAAGCTAATTATGAGGTTAAGTGCTGAATATATAGAAAAACATTAAAATACAAATCAAACTGTATAGGTTTAAAACTCTGGTCCAAATTGAATTACGATGGGCGGTCATCGCCAGCATTTGAGTACCATACACGCCATTTTATTTTAATGTTTCAGCACGTTTTAATTTTAATTAAATCCAAAATCTAATTTTTACTTAATTAAATAATTTTTATCAAATACAAATTATCCCATAATTTATTATTGATTAAAATATCTCGATTTTAAATCAATATTTTATATTCTCTCAATATACCCTTAGACCGAAAAGACAATCGACTTAGTGTGACCCTTTAGGCCTTCACACATCGACACTTAATCAAATTAAGATTCACACGAAACTCCTAGACTGCGCTACATGACGAACTCAATATGTGAAGAACATTTACAAGACTCTAGTAAACATAACTTTTATGTGAGATGATAAATTCCTTTCATTCGCGACACACTCGATCAAGCTTAGGATCTGCCATGTGTCTATCCAAATGACTTGATCACTTTATCTCATCTTTATTAGTCGACAATTAGACCATATCTCAAATATGTCTCTTGCATTGGCCAATGACTTGGTCGATCTAATATCTGAGAAGTTGACTGTTCTCTCGAACATCCAATTGAGGAATGAATCCTATTCTTGGCTCAATTACCACCTTAGTTTGCATCACAATGTACCAAATACAAGCCATGTCTTATCCTATAAGGAATTTAAGCTTAGGACATGATCAAAGTACATTACTATGCAAATTTGGTGCATATTGACATCAAGTCAAAGGATCTCTATCTCCCACATGCTGATAATACTCTAGACATGTATAACAAACAGTTTATCAGCAGGGCAGACCAATACCCTCTAAGAGTATCCATGTGTCCATCACTAGCAACCATTACTAGTAGTAAGTGAGACATACAACATTCCCTAAGAATGTGATGCAGACCACATGTTGACTTATAATATACATTGATATCTCATTCTCAATGATCATCAGTCGAGACTTCTTTAAGAACTACGTCTATCATTAATATCTCACTCTATCAAAGACAACGTAAGCTCAAGAGATGCACATTAATGAATGATACAAACAATCAAATAATAATTCAGTAATTGCAAATGTCATAAATATATTAATCTCATTAATAATATGAATGTGTTCAAGTACATTTGTCCCTAAAATGATTGTCTCTAGGACATATATACTTTCAATCTCCCACTTGGCCTAGAGCCAATTCCCAACGTATCTAATGCCCATATTTTTGAAATGACCATTATTCTTGACTAAGCTTAATGGTTTAGTAAATGGGTCTGCTAGATTTTCATTTATGGGAACGTAGTCTAACTTTATTTCTTCAGTCTCCACTATCTCCCAGAGTATGTGGTATTTCCTTGGTACATGCTTATTTCAGTTCATTGATCTTGGTTCCTTAGCTTGCGCAATCGCGCTAGTGTTGTCACATTAAATCGTTATTGGACAAGTGTCACTTGGAACAACCCTTAGTTTTTTTAAGAACTCAGATATCGCGACATCTTTCTTACCAGCTTCCGATCCAGCAACTCTGCTTCAGTAGTTGAATCAACAGTTGTAGCTTGTTTGAAACTTTTTCAACTCACTATTCCACCATTTAAAATGAAGGAATAACCAGACTGAGATTTGAAGTCATCAAGGTCTGTCTGGAACTAGCATCAGTGTACCAATTAGCTACTAGCTTTTCTTGTCCACCATAGACTAAGAAATATTCTTTAGTTCGTCTAAGATACTTAAGAATACCCTTGACTACTTTCCAGTGTTTCTCCCCAGGATTATGCTGGAATTTACAAGTTATATTAAGTGCATAGGCCACATCTGACATCGTACATGTCATAGTATACATGATTGATCATATAGCTGAAGCATATGAGATCCTCTTCATGCGTTCATGTTCTGCAATAGTAGAAGGATTGTCATTCTTTGATAACTTGATGTCTTGGCCTATAGGAAGATTTTCTTTCTTAGAATTCTCCATAGAAAAACGTTTTAGCACTTTGTCTATGTATACGGACTATGACAACCCCAACAATCTATTACGTCTATCTCTGTAGATCCTAATTCCAAGAATGTAACAGGCTTCACCCAAGTCCTTCATCATGAAGGTGTTGGATAACCATTTTTTGGCTGATTGCATGAGAGTCTTATTATCTTCCATTATCAATATATCATCTACATATATGACAATGAAGACAATAATCTCATCTGTGCGTTTACTATAAACAAATGGGTCTTCTTTGCTTCTAACAAAGTCAAACGATTCAACTACTTTGTCAAAATAAATATTCCAACTCCTTGAGGCTTGCTTAAGTCCATAAATGGACTTCTGTACCTTGCATACTGTTTTGGGTTGAGTCTTGGATGTAAAATTCTCTAGTTGTATCATATACACCTCTTCAATCAGATTACCATTGAGAAATACAATTTTATCATCCATTTGCCAAATATCATAATCATAGTATGCAACTATTGCAAGCAAAATCCGAATGAACTTAATCTTTGCAACAGATGAAAAGGTTTAGTCATAATCGACCCCAGACCATTGATTATAACCTTTAGCCACCAATCTTGCTTTATACATCTGTACTTTACCATATGTATCAATCTTCTTTTTGAAGACTCACTTGCATCCTATGGATCTAACCACTGTTGGCAAATCAACCAAGTTCCATACTTGATTTATGTACATGGATTCCATTTCGGATTTCATGGCTTCTTGCTATCTCTGTGAATCAATGTCTAACATTGCTTCGCTGTAGGTAGTAGGCTCAACATCATCAGGGATATCTATCTCATTGTGTGTTTCAACAAGGAGGTTAAGTCTTTAAGGTGCACGATGGGTTAGTGGTCCAACGGAGTTGAATATTCTGCGTTTCAGTGTTTGTTGTATTTTGATTGTGAGAATTTGTTTGTGTGTTGGACAATCCAACACCTCGAGAGCTTTTAGGAATATCATTTTGAATAGGATGATGCATACATATTGTGTCATCTTCCATTGGTTGTGTATGAGTGTCTTGCATTTCTGTATTATCCCTCACATCACTTCCACTGGCTGAAGGGGGTGTCACGCCCTTTTTCGACCGCGACATATTCAACTCATGCTTAGAAATGTTAGAAAGTAAAAATAAATGCTAAAAGGGGTGCTAAATTGCTAAAAGGGTTCACGGAGTCGCTACCTACTTAATTGGGTGAATTAGGACACCTAAATGTTAACTAAGTCAAGTCGACATTAACTCCATTTAAATGGTCTGCAAAACTGTGTGAGATTCTGGACAAATGTTCTTTATTAATCTAGAGGGAATGAGTTAAACACCCTCTAAGATACACTAACTTGTGGTTGTCCTGCCAAACCTAGGTTGATTATTATGTTAAAGAAAATGCATGTTTTAAAGCTTTTAAATAAAGGTATAAAATTATAAGATTTGTTTAAAATATAAAGAGTTGGTTTCGGATAAAAAAAAACATGCGTTCATGGAGTAATTAAAAATATATGCAAGTATTCTATTACCTAAGGTATATATGTTGCTTAGCATAATATAGAAATAATAATGCAAAATTATTATGTCAATATATGTGCTTATAAAATAAGATGTAAAAATATCTATTATGCAAAGGACAACAGAAGTATGATAAAATATATATTTTATATGCATGTTGATAAGAATTTATAAGAACATGGTTTAGGCATGTTTTGACAAAATAATGTTCTAGCTACATGACTTATTATGCAAGTGAAGATTACTAAGTGGTTTAGTATAGCTTAAACTATGTATGACAAGTTTAGAATAATTAACTTAAAGGGAAACATATTTCTAATGTCACAACTACCTCTCAATAGCGACTCACAGCTTAAATGTACTAAATGTCCTACCAATATTAGCATTAGACAATTAATTTACAATAAATGAATGGGACGGGGGCAGGAATTAATAAAATGACTCGAGGGAATGACGATGTCATCCGCCTGCGGTTTGGAGTTTTCGATGTGAGACGCGATGATGAGCATGGATATGGATGCACATACATGTGGGTCTTCATTGACGAAAGTCGCGATGAGTCTCGCAATGACTCTTCATTCGGCTCCGATGCATTTCATGTAAAAGAAGAAAAGATAAGGATTAGTATATACTCAAACAAGATTAGTAATGTAAATAAAATGGCATAGTCCTATAAACTTAAGCAGATGCACATAACCCAATTATATTCGGCGTAGACTAAATAGGTAGATCCTCAACACTCATTTCCAGATTCTAACAAATCGACCCAAGTGTATAGTGGACCCCAATTGGCGGATTCGTGAAGAAAACAGACAAGTGGGCTTAGCCCAATACTATATCAGTGAAGCGAGTTTGAAAGAGGAAGAAAAAAAACATAATACTAATGGACCGAGCCCCAATTATCATAGCCAAGATGTGAGCAGGAAGAAACATTTATAAGTAAGATGGGCCCAATGCCTCTCATGACAGAGATATACCCATATATACAATCAAGAATACTGGATAAGGACAATATATCCTATATACATCGATACTTATTGTGAGCAAATATAAAGCAGGTAGAATTCTCACTAAGAACTGAGAGATCAAGTTAACACTTTCACATGCCAACAGACAGGGCATGGTATAATCCCTTTGACGTAGCTAAACATCGTTTCTTAGCTTCTAAATAATTTCTATGTCCACTACTCAGATTAACATGCAAACAAATATTCTGAATGAGATACGGCCAGACATGAAAGGACATACATAACCCATTAACGTAGAACTGAAGACAAACTGATTCATGACAAACACTGTGACATTTAAACCAACATCCCTAGATTCATTTCCTATCTTTTTAGATTTGTTAATAATGCTTGATGAACAATCTGTTGACTATGAACATTGTTATCTACTTAAACACGCGAATTACTCTAGCAGTCAGGTGAAAACAAGCAGGGGTAATCGGATGACAGATCAAGGCAACATCTGCAACTATGAGGCCACATAGGACCAAACGCACGTAGTGTTTTATTCATACTATATACTAAATATTTTAACCTCACAGGTAAGCTCATATTACAACATGAATGGGGGTCAACAAATGCATTAGGATCGAACTGGTATAAAACAGTGGGGATTGGTTATGTTATCAATCAGTAAATGAACCACAAGAGTGTTTCGACAAGAGAGGCATGTTTCAACATTCTTTGAACTTAGCAAGATGAGACAAACATCAACACATACACACACAATCTTTCATCATGTCTTTCTTATCCTGAACTTGCAAATAACAAGTTTATCACTACGCTAACAGAGATACACAGATGCGCAACTCGTTATAACATAGAAAATAGGACACAACATTATATAAGGCATAAAGGGATTAAAATTTGTCTCTGCTTAACACGGAATATGAGATACATAAAATAAATATCATGATCGAATCCCAGACCCATTACCCATATCATGGTCGTCGCTAAACAAGTACTAAAACAGCGCACCAATCACATTATGCTAAAGATGAACCCAGCCCAACAGATTTGAGTATTGACAGTCAAATAGATAGGCTAACAAACAATTAAACAGTAACCGACATCACATGTATGCATCACTGAACCCAATAATCTGAACGAGCTAATCGACACAAGTTTAACACACAAATACGGCAATACAAAAAATGAACTAAGAGGAACTTGGGCTTACCTTCTCCGGGAAGCGAACCGAGGCAGCATATCAAGTTGTCGATCCACTCGGAGGGTTTATTGCTTATGCGATTTGAAGGCGATGAGGTGTTGAATTGCTTCTAACGTTAAAGAATTGATTCTTAGGCTGATTTCTTGATTTATTTCCACTGATTTTTCTATGCTTCCCGACTGTTTTTTGTGAATTTGCTGGGTTCTTTTTACTCCCTCCCCTATGTGTGTGTATTAGCTTGACTTATATAGCCTTCCCTTTTGGTTCTAATTTTGGGTAAGCCTTTTAAGGCGATTTGGGTTATTGATTTTGGTAAGTTTTGTACACGATTTGATACTGATTTGCTAGTCATTTTATGGTAAAGATTGGTATTGATTTGGTATAATTCTTATTATGGTAAGATTTCGGGTGTTATTTGAGATTATTCTTGCTCGATTTTTATTGAATTCGGGTTCAGTTTTGGACTGATTTATGGTAAGATTGATATGGTTTGTTGTAGGATTTTCGAATTATGGTAAGTTCTAATCTCATAGTGATTTGGGTGATATTTGGTTGTGACATTGATGGAGGCGGACAGATTTTTAGGTGTAGGTTTTCTTAGTATTTAGGTTATGGTGTTTTAGGTTAAGGGTATGTTGATGAAGATGAAAGAATGGGTTGTTGGTATGTTTTGGGCTGCTGGATTTATTTTAGTTGGACTCCTCTTTTGGGTTTAATGGGTATTGGGTTAGTTTAATTTATTTTAGTTTGGGTAGAGTTTTAATTAGTGAGAAATAAAATGGGGGTTTAAATTATTTATAAAATTATCTTAATATGACTTTAGGTGCTTTATTAATTTTAGCTTGAGTTTAAATTATTACAATAATAAATGATGGCGTGCTATTTAATTAGTGCTTAATGTTTTAAAATGCGAGGCTGTTATTAAAATCTGCATACTTTGCGATGTTAAATTAAAATTAAATTAATGGGGGGTTTCAATTGCTTATGAAATTGCTTTGGTCATTAATAAATGTGGATATAATTTTAAGGAATATTTGGTGTGACGCCATTATTAAATTGTTTATTTATTTATGTATTTATTATTTTTAAAATGCTAAATGCTAACGTAATATTTATGGAGTGCTTAATGCTTAGGATGTCATTATTGAATTACTTATTTATATATTTACGTGTTTGTGCATGTTACAGATCCCTTAAAAATTATTTACAATGTTAAAATATTAAATGCGGACATATTATGTAAATAGTATTTAATGCTTTATAAATCTGATGTCGTTATGAGAATGCTTAATTGTGCATGTATTATGTTTTTTATTGCGTATTATTATTATAAAATTATTAACATTATTTTGGAAAATTAGTGTAATTTTATAGTTAATGATGAGACGAGAGGGTCAAATTGGGTGTCAACAACTTGTCCTTCTTTGTATGGAGATGGTGGAAGAGTCTTCAGACAAAGACGTTGACTTATAGGCAATTTTGTCTTGATCCTCAGAATTAAAAATGCTGGGCAGTTGAGACAAGGCTGACGCGAATTCAAAATTGTCTCAGTGTCAAATTATGACGACACTGGGCTATCATGGTCAACACCAAGGCGGGCTGACGCAGACTCAAAAATTTTCTCAGTGTCGAGTTATGACGACACTGGATCGACGTGATGTTAAAATAATTTAAAAACTGGCTTTCATTTGGAAGTGTACTGGTATCGAATTATGATGATGATGGGCTTATTGGTGATGTGGGATGAGTGGACCGACGCTTGAGGCCTCTTCTGCCATTTGTTGGGAAGGTTGTGCTCATGCTCCTGCATGCTAAAACTTAAGCAAACGGTTAGTGCATAACTGTTAATGCAAAATGATAACGCATGAATTTATAAGCAATGTAACTGTGTGAGTAGAAATGTTATCATGTACAACGTGATAGCGGTTGTGCTGATGTGATGCTGCAAATGCTGAGACTTCGTCCTTGGACGTGTTGAATATTGTGAATGCTTGCTGAATACTAGTGGCGCCATGGTCGCCGACCGACTCGCCGTCCGGCCCCGACCCCGACACGACCCCGCTATAAAAAAAAAAAAAAACGGGACCGGGGCTCGAACCGGGGCGGGACAGGGTCTGGTCCCGCCCGACCCGACCCCGCCAGGCCTCGATCCCGCCCCGACCCCGCCCCAGTCCCGCCCCAGTCCCTCCCTTTGCAGAAAATAGCCGTTGTCCAACGGCCATTTTACATTTTGGCCGTTGGACAACGGCCATTTTAGGCCTCCCTCCCCCTACCCCCTTTATATTTATTTTTAACCCCTAAGTTATTATATTTACACTTTAACCCAATTTTTCAACTATAAATACCTCATTCCTCTTCTTATTATTTTCACAAATCTTTCTACTCTCTAATCTCTCAATCAATTATCAATCAATCTCTATACAACATTGTCTACATATTCAATCTATTTATTAATTTGAGAATTGGGAGTGAAGTTGACAACTAGCTTGAGGATTATCTATCGAGCAAAGTTTCAATTTTCAACCTCTCGATTACACGTCGACTCTACGTCGGCGTTTGGTACATTCGTTCTCTCATTAAATTATTATTTTGTCTTTATTTCATTTAGCACATTTAATTTCATTATCTTTAACTATTTATTAGCATAATTAAAATGAAAGGACTAAGAGGCATGTTGGGTAAGGATAAGTGGTCGCTTCTTCTAGTAGGGGGTGGTAACAAGGGCAAGGGTACTTCTTCTAGTATTCCTGTTCCAGCTATTCCTAGACAAGATGATTTTATAGATCCTGAAATGTTTCCTGAAATACCATATGATCTTGACACAAATGATTATCCTCAAATTGAAGAAGATTTTAATTTAGATGACACCCTAGATGATGATACACCTACTAATGAAGATGATACACCCACTAATGAAATGCCTCCTATCCCCCCTACTATGAGACGAGGTCCGGCAAAATGACCATTAAAATCAGTTGTATGGAAATATTTTGACAGGGACGCAGCTAATCAAGTAGCTGTATGTAAAACTTGTAAAAATATTTATTCTTTTAAAACTGGACAAGGTCATGGTGGGACGGGGGGTTTAGGAAGACACCTATTGCAAAAACACAAAGCCTTGCATGCCCAATACATGATTGAAAAAAATGGTGAGCAAGCGTCCTCTCAATCGGAACAAGGTTCACATACTGTTTCGGAAAAAGTACAGGGTCAAATTAACCCTATGACGGGGGGAGTTGTAGGCCCTAAATACGATAAACATAAAGATAGGGAATCACTAGCAAAATTAGTTGTTGTGGAGGGTTTGCCTTTTTCATTTCCTGAATCTCCTGGTTTTATTCATTATATTATAGATATGTATAATCCTCGCTTATAAAGGTTTTCCTAGATCAATCGTTAAAAGAGATGTATTTAAATTTGCACATGAATATCAATGATTTACGTTATGCATTATATCATTTAAATTGCAAAGTCGCTCTAACTTCGATATAGGTCGTAGTACTAACTACCATGATTATTTAACCAGAACTTTGTCATTGGATAGATTATAAATGGTCTATGCAAAACGTATTTTAGCATATAGATATATAGATAGTAGGCACAATGGTGAGTTTATTTCGTAAGATATTTATTCATCTGATTATTACGTAAATAAGCGATAAAGTTATGAGTATTACATTAGATAATGCATCTTCTAACAATTACGCTATTAGTATTTTAAGAGATGTTTTAACTCCGCTTTTTCCAAAACATTTTCATATCAAATGTGCGTGCCATATTTATAACTTAGTTGTAAAGGATGGTCTTTCACTTTTTTCAAGATATTCTTGAAAAAATACAATTTGCTATACACTTTATTTTTAAAAATAATAGAATTCAACAGAGAAAAGAATATAAAAAAACTTGCCACGATTGTGGACTATCTTACAGAAAAATTCCCGAAGAAGTACCAACTAGGTGAAATTCTTTATATGACCAACTAGTTGTTGCTTATGACTATAGAAAACCTACTACTTTATTTTTTAACGCCCATAATCAAAATCCAAATGATATGATTGTGGATAATGATTGGGAGAAAATTAGAGAACTTATTGTATTTTTAGAAAATTTTCAACGAGCAACAAAAAAAAATTCTACTTTATATTATCCTACTATTTCAACTATGTTGTTTTATATAGCTATAATATTTTTACTTCTTAAAGAATATATGGAAAAACCTGCCTATACTGCAGCTATTAAAAAAATGTTTATGAAATTAAAGAAATATTTTATTCTTATTCCCCCTATTTATATTATTGGTGTTGTATTAAACCCGACTATTAAAGTAGAGGGTTGTAAAAGTCTTATTGAAAATATTTATAACTGTATGGACGTACTACCACCTCCAACTCCCAAAAATTTAAATGTTGAGCCACCTATTGAACTAACGCTAGAAGAAGTGTTGAATAGCGTAGAAGATGAATGCAAAAAAGTATATCGGCATTACCAGCAAGAAAGTGCTAGTAACCAACCGACTTTTGTACCATCTTCTTCTTCTTCAACACAGGCTAAAAAAAGGCATGCTGTTTCTGGGGCTAGTAGTATTAGTTCTATTGAAAGCCTCAGAAATAGAATGTGCGGTGGTACCAGTGCTAACCAAATTAGCGAGTTCGATGTTTTTGTTTTGCAGGGTAATTTACCTTACCAAGCAGTTATCAATGAAGAAGGAAAGAAAGACTTGCTGAAATATTGGAGCCAGAATGAGAAGACATTTCCGACACTTTCAATGATGGCCCGAGATATTTTGAACATTCAAGCGTCATCAATCGCTTCTGAAAGCGCTTTTTCTGCAGGCAGATTTCAAATAGGAGAGCACAGACACTCATTAGCCGGAGACAGCTTGGAGATGGCGGTACTATTCAGAGATTGGATACGAGCGGAGCGAAGGAGGTGCGGTCAACCAGAGATTAACGAAGAAGAAGACGACAACTACAACGACATTTTATCTGAAGGCATGAGTAGCGACGTGGAACAATATGACCAAGATATACCAATTCCAACCGAAGAACCACAAGAAATTATAAAGAAACTAGAAAAAATATTTTCAAATTGGTAATTTATTTCATTGCAATTTTTTAATTTTTCTATGTCTTTTGCAAAATTTTTCAACAACAGTACACTACAATGTTGTAATTTTGAATCTTGTATATTTCAATGAAATAATTAATAATATAAGAGGCACAAAAACAGCCTTGTGATGTTTTTTTTACACTCTTCTTGTCTTTGTTTAATTATTTAGTTTATACTTTATAGTTTATAGTTTATTATACTGTTATAGTTTATACTTTATAGTTTATAAATTGTTACACCCCGTAACTCCAATAGGATGAGATGAGAACGTACGAAAGGAAATAAGATTCGAAGTTGGAAAAAAAAGAAAAACAAATATTAAGTTGGCAAAATATTTTTGGACAGTTTTTCAATCGACTTGGAAGCAGTATATCTCCTAGTATAATTGGAGTTTTTAGGTGTTTCAAAAGCTAATATGAAGTTCATTGAGTCTAGTTTCCAACTCAACAAACCTCTCGTCGATAGGACATCGGAGTAGAAAGTTATGGACGTTACAAGATCGGCTGACAGAGCAGGTCAGGCGCGGCGCCGGATCTGGCCGGGCGCTAAAAGCCTGAAATTTGTCTGATATTTCAGCGCTGGCGCCGACTGCAGGACGCGCGCCGAGGCGGGTTTTTGCGGAAATAGGGTAAAAATAGAAGATATTTGTTGTAAAGGACCCATGGGTGGGTGACAAGTGTCCCCCCAACTTGTGGAACAAGATAAAGACTATAAAAGACAAGTCTTGCTAGATTAAAATCATTTGCAAGACTTCACCCAATTTTTCTCTTCTCTTCTCTTCTCTTCTCTTCTCTCTCAAATGGTTAAAACCCTAAGCCTAAATGAGATTTTTGGAAAGACAACAAGAAGGAAATATGTTGGCAAGCTTGTTGGGGGTTAGTAGAGATGATTTTAGCGGGAAGAAGAATTTCAAAAAGATGAGCTAAAGTTGCTAAGGATCGACTTGTGATCTTGGATCAAAATTGGGCTAAATGAGGTATAATCTTCGTTTTACTTTTGTAATTGAAGATTTCATGTTATGATAAGTTATAAGTGGTCATGTGATATGTGTTATGAAGTTTGATAAGTGTTATGGAATTGGAAGCTCAAAATCCGAAAATGACATATTTAGCCATTTGAAATTGAAATCCAATTTGATCGATAAATTGAATTGTCGCATGTTACCTACTTGGAGAATGTAGTAGCTATAATCAATTGCGGCTTGATATCTTATTATGCTACCAATTTGGATTGAAATGGAAATTTGATAAGAATTGGTTTTGTTGAACTCAAGGTGGCCGATTTTGGACTTGTAGTTTGTATTAGTTGGTTAGTCATTTGTATTGGACTATCTTCTATATTATTGTGAGTCAATTGGGGCTGTTTAGTTAGTCATTTGTATTGGACTATCTTCTATACAATTGTGAGCCAATTGGAAATTTAGTTAGTCATTTGTATTGGACTATCTTCTATATAATTGTGAGCCAATTGGGGCTGTTTGGTTATTGTATTTCGGCCTTGAAAAAGGTGGCAAAGTAAGTAAAAACAAAGGAAGTGTTGTCCGATTTTCCGTAGAATTTAGTGACTTGCACTTGGAATATTCTACGTTTGAAGCTAGAAGTTAATAGACGTACTATGGTCATTATAGGTTGGCATACTACGTACGGCGATTGGACTTAGCAAGTGGATTAAACCGAAGAGGTATGTGGAACTTTCTTATCTCTTGAGCATGATTAAGTTGTAAAGGTATAGTACGGTAGACGTACAAGATTTTGACAATTTAGTCTATTTGATATCCTTGGCTTATTTTAAGAATGCCCAAGTTGTTTGAGTTAGAGAATTAACTCACTTGTTTAATTATTAAGGATATCTTGGTTTTCAAAAGTTAAGAGACTTTAAGTATGTTGAAAGTATTTTAATACTTGTTTTGTGGAAAATTTAAGTCTCTTGGTTATAAGGAAAGAATGTAAAATGCTAATGTATAAGGCTAGTATGATAGCTTTATGGAAAGTTTAAAGAGTGGTTTACTCTAAGTAACTTAAGTATGTTAAGGGACTCAAGAGTTTTAAAGAATGTGATACTTGTTTCGTTTTAAAACGTATAAGTCCCTTGGAAAGGAAATTGTACTTGACTAAGGTATAAAGTGAATATAACGACTTTATGGGGAGTTGGTTATATTGGCTTTATGGAAAGATAAATGGCTTGATTTTATGGAAGGCAATTCGATTTGAAGGCATCAATTGCCTAAAGTTTTATAAAAAAAAGGAGTCACTTGATTTAGAAACTTAACTTTATTTCTAAGGGTGTTGTGACTTGCCTTGAAATGTAATTTGAACTTGATACTAGGATTTATAGTATCTTGGAAGTTTTTCTACCAAAAAGAGTCATTGGTTTTAAAGAATAGAAGTACGTAGTACTTTGGGTTAAATTCCCGGATTTCTATTAAGAACATGTTAGTGCCTTAGGTAAACTAAAATGAGAGTGTATATAAACAAGAATAATAAGAAGTTAGGGGATTTCTTAACTTGCTTATATATTGTATGATAAGTCGATAGAGCTTATGTTATGTGTGATAGTGATTTGGGCTAGTGATATATTATTCGTCATGGTCGTTCTCGATTGTGGCATTGCATTTTTCCGTGGATTTGCTACCCACGACGCGAGGAATACCTCACGCGAGTCCGTAGGGCTCACGCGGTGAAATAGTCCCACGCGGCGGTCCGACCTATGCGAGGAATACCTACGCTAGTCCGTAAGGGCTTACGCGGGTGAAATAGTCCCACGCGAGGAATACCTCACGCGGTCCACGTGATCTACGCGGGTGAAATAGTCCCGTGAATAGGATTGCTTATCGACACCGCGGCGGTGGTCCCGCTTTGATCGTGAGCTTTCCTACTTTATATTGTAAGTATACTCCTATTTACTCTCATTGTTAGTAAGGCACGCAATCGTTAATTGAGTTATCATACATGTCTCCGTTTATTTTAGACTTATGATTTCATTACTGATTTCGCCACATATTTGGTACATGTTGTCTTGACTCCTCGGGCCGCGTCACGCCGCAGTAGAGTACAGTTCCGATCCTCGCTCTAGGATCACCGCCACCGCTGAGAAGCTCCTTTATTCCGAGGCTTATCCTCGTATTGTCGGTTATTGTACATTCGGGTATGGCGGGCCCCGTCCCGCCGAGTTTTTATTCTGCAGGTCCGTAGTCACATTGTGGATTGGGTTGGAAAAAAATGTCGCTTTATTGATATGGTTTTCGAAGGTGACCTTATCGGCTAGCCCGTTGTTATTTTATGTTTAAGTACTTTATCGATGTATGTTCACCGCTATTCTCCGAGGTATACAAAGGGGTGCCTGTGTAGGGCACCGCCGCGCCCGGGTCGGGTCGTGACAAAAGTGGTATCGAGCGATTAGTCCTCTGAAAGTGTCTACGCATCGCGTGTCAGTAGAGTCTTGATTATCGGTGTGTTGTGCACCACATCTATAATCGAGGTTGCAGGACATTTAGGATTTGTTTCCATTCTTCTCACTCTAAGATCGTGCGATAGAGTCAGTATGGTTAGGGTCGCTCTCCCTAACAAGTTATGATCGATCGCAGCTACGAAAGCGCGTGTGACCAGAAGGATTATGTGGATTGCGTATCCGTTGGTAATGTTTGTAGTATAGTGGGTATTGTGACATACAACTATACGGATTTATGTTCGGGGGTCATACGTGTTGCTCGGGATTATTTTTGATTACCGTGATCGGGTAAGGACTAAATAAATACCGGAAGGTATGAAAGAAGGAACTCTCATCAAGGTTTTACGTGCTAATTTGAGATAATTAGGTGATGATGAGATGTGTGAGAATGTAATGGACCCTTAAGAAGTTAATTAAGAGACTAAGTGGAAGACTATGTTAGCAACTTAAGCTACGTGGTATGCTTAAGGGAATTATACGGGCGAGATCCGGACGAAGAAAGTATGATTGTTGTGGTCAAGACAACACGACTATGATTTTACGAGAAGTTTTTGTACCGATTGCCACGGTGATAAGTTAGGCTTGGAGCATGGAAATTGCGAGCCTGAGAATGTGGATAACCACCGAGACCTTAGATATATAAGGCCTTCTCGGGTAGTAAAGTTAAGACAGACCAAGGAAAAGAGTTAAATTCGACGCTGAGTCGAGTTGGGGACCTATTAAGGGTCATCTCATAGCGTGAAATGAAATGGGATCAGTTGCTAGTAGTCCCGCCACGCGTGGTCACGAGGTGCAAGGCCCAAGTTTAGTTAGTCATTTTACGGTTCGTGGGCGTGTTCCACCGAACTGTGTCAGGAGAGCCGAATGGGCCTTGTATTGTTTAATTTAGTAACTCCGCAGATTTGAGGCACGAAACAAGATGAAGGCTAGGTGCACGACGCTAGAATAAGTTTGGGAGCACGGAAGAGTAATGCACCGGTGAAAAGAGAGCAACCAAGTGTAAAGAAATAAAGCCGTAATCTATGAAAACCTTTCGAGGTGACTACACCCGAGTGTTGGGTGGTAGGCGGTTAGATAATAATTGCCAGAACGATAAAGTCGTTGGACTCAGCAGAGTTATGACGCATATCGAGGTCATTATGATGCACGCTAGTTGGCCTCTGGTTATGCCAACGTGGACTACGGAGAGAGATTGATTCGGTACCAGTTTCCCGGTAAGTCGGTTATCGAGTGAAAAGGAAGAGAAGTGGTGGTAACCAGTGAGTTATCCATCCTTCTTGGGCAGCATTGTTTTTAAATAAGTCTATGTGACTTGTTCACTTGAGGTAAATTAATACCGAAAGTTAGTAATAATAGAGTTTGAAGGAATTTATGTTAAGTGCCCTTGGAGGTACTTGGAGTTGGTTTGGTGGCGGTCGTACCACGACCTTCCGGATAATTTCAGGAAAATGTACAAGGCAAGAATAAAATAAGTACGAGTGCTGCCGGCAGAAAGCTGAGGGCATCTTTGGTAGGTTTTGAAAATCTACATGACTTTAAGGCGGTGCGTGATGATTAGACATTTACTGGACCGCAAGAGGACTCGTGATTAGGGTTGTGACTCCAAGGAAAGTTTAAGAAAGGAGATAAGTTCTCTCCCCACGTAAAAGCGATGCTACGTACATGGGTTGCGCACCATGTCGTTAGACGAAGGATAGGAGACCGTAAGGTCTCCAGATCGCCACGCCATAGGTTACTGCCATGTGGATAATCGTGGAAAAGTGTTATGATTGGGGTAATTAAGAACGACGTTACGAAATGGTCGAGGAAGTGTCGAAAGAAAAAATGTAGTAGTACGCATATATGAAGCATTTACTATTATGAATCAAGATAGAAATACTTTTGCTAAGATTAAGCATAAGGTAAGGTTATGACCAGGAGGATAAAAGAGAATACGACTATGGTTATGTAAGTTGCACGAGATATGATCACCCCAGACTAGTGTAAAGACCATTAGTAATTAATTGGAAGTAAGAACATTTCGAGGAAATGTGGTAACACCTAGCTATAGGCTCTACAACTGGGAAAGGAAAATCGGGTTACTACTTGACGAGATCAAGGAAATCTTTCCCCCCCCCCACTAAATTGTGATTGACATGAAGTCTTAGCCAGGAGGCAAGCAAAGGAATCAAATCTATGTTTAATGACCAAGTTGGTTGCAACAGAGAAAAGGAAACAGGAACCATAATTGAGATTAATGACACCCGAATATTTCGCAAGAATGAGAAAGGTTTCGATTATTAGAAGATAAGTCGACTCGACTACGCTTCTAACTCCTCCCGAAAGACTAGAGGTTAGGTTATTATGATAACACGTTGTCAATAGGTTGTGTCTTGACGCAACCCGATAAGGATAGAGCCTATATTTTTTTTTGGTAGTTGGGAAGCAGAAAGGAAATTACGCCACTCACGATTTAGAGATGGCGCAGCTTAAATCATGCCTTGAAGATTTGGGGACACGAGGTATATACGAACTTCATGTGGATATTTGTGCAGACCACAAAAGCCTCCAGATATCTGCATCGAGGCGAGAATTTGGCGTGAAATGGTGGTTAGAGTTACTCAAGAATTGTGATATTGATATCCTATACCATCCGGGAAAGCCAAGACGATTACAATTACTCTTTGTCGTGGATCTAGGGTAGTCACGGATGGGCAGCCAGATAGACAGGACGTGGTCCGTGAGATTCTTCAGTTACCGAGCCTAGGGGTTCGATTATTTGTTTCCCAGGTTCATGAAGTTTAGACCCGAGAGGTTGCCGAGTCTTCCGTCGTTTCGAAGGTAAAGAGGCGTGATGAGGATCCAGCATGATACCAGATCGAGATACGACTCCGAGGAGAAGAGCTCGTTTGAGTAGCACGGATGGGTGCTGTGAGATGAGGATAGATTGCGTGTACCCAGTGCTGCAGGACTAGTCAACAGGTTTTAGGGGAGGCACGCAGTGCTTATTGCTCTAATTGTTTGGGGCCGACTAAGTCGTGTCGTGCCCTCAGATGTATGTAGGGGTTGTAAAAGAAGACTATGTCGCTATTTATAAGTCTGACTCCGAAAGAACATTCGGGGACGAATGTTTCTAAGGGGGGGAGAATGTTACACCCCGTAACTCCAATAGGATGAGATGAGAACGTACGAAAGGAAATAAGATTCGAAGTTGGAAAAAAAAGAAAAACAAATATTAAGTTGGCAAAATATTTTTGGACAGTTTTTCAATCGACTTGGAAGCAGTATATCTCCTAGTATAATTGGAGTTTTTAGGTGTTTCAAAAGCCTAATATGAAGTTCATTGAGTCTAGTTTCCAACTCAACAAACCTCTCGTCGATAGGACATCGGAGTAGAAAGTTATGGACGTTACAAGATCGGCTGACAGAACAGACAGGGTCAGGCGCCGCGGCGCCGGATGCAGCGCCGGGGCGCCGAAAAGCCTGAAATTTGTCTGATATTGCAGCGCCGCGGCGCCGGACTGCAGGGCCGCGGCGCCGAGGCGGGTTTTTTGCGGAAATAGGGTAAAAATAGAAGATATTTGTTGTAAAGGACCCATGGGTGGGTGACAAGTGTCCCCCCAACTTGTGGAACAAGATAAAGACTATAAAAGACAAGTCTTGCTAGATTAAAATCATTTGCAAGACTTCACCCAATTTTTCTCTTCTCTTCTCTTCTCTTCTCTTCTCTCTCAAATGGTTAAAACCCTAAGCCTAAATGAGATTTTTGGAAAGACAACAAGAAGGAAATATGTTGGCAAGCTTGTTGGGGGTTAGTAGAGATGATTTTAGCGGGAAGAAGAATTTCAAAAAGATGAGCTAAAGTTGCTAAGGATCGACTTGTGATCTTGGATCAAAATTGGGCTAAATGAGGTATAATCTTCGTTTTACTTTTGTAATTGAAGATTTCATGTTATGATAAGTTATAAGTGGTCAGCGTGATATGTGTTATGAAGTTTGATAAGTGTTATGGAATTGGAAGCTCAAAATCCGAAAATGACATATTTAGCCATTTGAAATTGAAATCCAATTTGATCGATAAATTGAATTGTCGCATGTTACCTACTTGGAGAATGTAGTAGCTATAATCAATTGCGGCTTGATATCTTATTATGCTACCAATTTGGATTGAAATGGAAATTTGATAAGAATTGGTTTTGTTGAACTCAAGGTGGCCGATTTTGGACTTGTAGTTTGTATTAGTTGGTTAGTCATTTGTATTGGACTATCTTCTATATTATTGTGAGTCAATTGGGGCTGTTTAGTTAGTCATTTGTATTGGACTATCTTCTATACAATTGTGAGCCAATTGGGGCTGTTTAGTTAGTCATTTGTATTGGACTATCTTCTATATAATTGTGAGCCAATTGGGGCTGTTTGGTTATTGTATTTCGGCCTTGAAAAAGGTGGCAAAGTAAGTAAAAACAAAGGAAGTGCTGTCCGATTTTCCGTAGAATTTAGTGACTTGCACTTGGAATATTCTACGTTTGAAGCTAGAAGTTAATAGACGTACTATGGTCATTATAGGTTGTCATACTACGTACGGCGATTGGACTTAGCAAGTGGATTAAACCGAAGAGGTATGTGGAACTTTCTTATCTCTTGAGCATGATTAAGTTGTAAAGGTATAGTACGGTAGACGTACAAGATTTTGACAATCTAGTCTATTTGATATCCTTGGCTTATTTTAAGAATGCCCAAGTTGTTTGAGTTAGAGAATTAACTCACTTGTTTAATTATTAAGGATATCTTGGTTTTCAAAAGTTAAGAGACTTTAAGTATGTTGAAAGTATTTTAATACTTGTTTTGTGGGAAAATTTAAGTCTCTTGGTTATAAGGAAAGAATGTAAAATGCTAATGTATAAGGCTAGTATGATAGCTTTATGGAAAGTTTAAAGAGTGGTTTACTCTAAGTAACTTAAGTATGTTAAGGGACTCGAAGAGTTTTAAAGAATGTGATACTTGTTTCGTTTTAAAACGTATAAGTCCCTTGGAAAGGAAATTGTACTTGACTAAGGTATAAAGTGAATATAACGACTTTATGGGGAGTTGGTTATATTGGCTTTATGGAAAGATAAATGGCTTGATTTTATGGAAGGCAATTCGATTTGAAGGCATCAATTGCCTAAAGTTTTATAAGAAAAGGAGTCACTTGATTTAGAAACTTAACTTTATTTCTAAGGGTGTTGTGACTTGCCTTGAAATGTAATTTGAACTTGATACTAGGATTTATAGTATCTTGGAAGTTTTTCTACCAAAAAGAGTCATTGGTTTTAAAGAATAGAAGTACGTAGTACTTTGGGTTAAATTCCCGGATTTCTATTAAGAACATGTTAGTGCCTTAGGTAAACTAAAATGAGAGTGTATATAAACAAGAATAATAAGAAGTTAGGGGATTTCTTAACTTGCTTATATATTGTATGATAAGCCGATAGAGCTTATGTTATGTGTGATAGTCGGATTTGGGCTAGTGATATATTATTCGTTGCGGGGTCGTTCCCCGGGATTGTGGCATTGCATTTTTCCGTGGATTTGCTACCCACGATGCGAGGAATACCTCATGCGAGTCCGTAGGGCTCATGCGGGTGAAATAGTCCCATGCGGCGGTCCGACCTATGCGAGAATACCTCACGCTAGTCCGTAAGGGCTTATGCGGTGAAATAGTCCCACGCGAGGAATACCTCACGCGGTCCACGTGATCTACGCGTGAAATAGTCCCGGAATAGGATTGCTTATTGACACCGCGGCGGTGGTCCCGCTTTGATCGTGAGCTTTCCTACTTTATATTGTAAGTATACTCCTATTTACTCATTGTTAGTAAGGCACGGTAATCGTTAATTGAGTTATCATACATGTCTCCGTTTATTTTAGACTTATGATTTCATTACGATGATTTCGCCACATATTTGGTACATGTTGTCTCGACCTCTGGGCCGCTCACGCCGCAGTAGTAGTGCAGTTCGATCCTCGCTCTTAGGATCACCGTCACCGTTGAGAAACTCCTTTATTCCGGAGGCTTATCCCTGGTATTGTCGGTTATTGTACATTCAGGGGTATGGCGGGGCCCTGTCCCGCCAGAGTTTTTATTCTTAGAGGTCTGTAGTCACATTGTGGATTGGGTTGGAAAAAATGTCTCGCTTTATTGATATGGTTTTCGGCGTGACCTTATCGGCTAGCCTCGTTGTTATTTTATGTTTAAGTACTTTATCAGATGTGTATGTTCCGCTGCTATTCTCTGAGGTATACCGAAAGGGGTGCCCAGGTAGGGCACCAGTCGCGGGCCCGGGGTCGGGTCGTGACATAAATATATTATATATATGAGTATAATACTATAATTATAATACTATAAGTCTATAATATTATAGTATATGTATATGACTATATGACAAGTATATGTTAATGTTACTTTGTTAGTAATTTAGTATTTTTAATTTAGGGACAAAATTTAATAAAAAAAATCAAAACCCGCTGCACTGCCCCGTCAGGCCGACCGACCTGCCCCGACTTCTACCCAACGGGAATGGACCGGACGACACGCATGGTCCCGCCCGACCCGACCCGCGGCCCGCCCACTCGACTCGCCATTTTCTCCGCCCAACCCCGCCCGACCGCTTAACCCGACCGGTGGGCCCGCCCACCTGGCGCCCCATCAATGAATCTGCGAGTGCTGATGTAGTCTCTGCGCAGACTTATTAGATGTTGTGAATGTTTGCCTAATGTTCTGCGCAGTCTTGCTGGATGCTGCGATTGCTGATATAGTCTCTGCACGGACTTGCTGGATATTGCGAATGCTTGCTGAATACTGCAATTGCTGATATATTCTGCACGGACTTGCTGGATCCTGCGAATGCTTGCTGAATGCTATGATTACTGATGTAGTCTCTGCACAGACTTGCTGGATGCTGTGAATGCTTGCTGAATGCTGCGATTGCTAATGTAGTCTCTGCACGGACTTGCTGGATGCTGTGAATGCTTGCTGAATGCTGCGATTGCTGATATAGTCTCTGCACGGACTTGCTGGATGCTGCGAATGTTTGCTGAATGCTGAGATAGCTGATGTAGTCTCTGCACGGACTTGCTGGATGTTGTGAATGCTGATGTAGTCTCTGCACGGACTTGCTTGATGTTGTGAATGCTTGCTGAATGCTGTGATTGCTAATGTAGTCTCTGCACAGACTTGTTGGATGCTGCGAATGCTTGTTGCAAATGTTGATGTCGTCCATGCCCAGACGTGCTGAAACTGTTTCTGTAAATTAAGGACCCTGCAGGCTAAAGCTTAAGAAAAATTAGTGCATAAATTTTAAGACAAAAACGATAAAGCTTGAATGTGATTTTGTGAGTAGGGATGTTGTCTGGTGTAGACGCAATGTGCTGAAGGTGTCGTTATTGCAGATACTGGTGGTGTCATTGTGTTGATACTAGCGACGTCATTATGTTGAAGCTGATGATGTCAGGGTGTTGACGATGCTGGTGGCGTCACGGTGTTGACTATGCTGGTGGCGTCACGGTGTTGATGATGCTGGTAGCGTCACGGTGTTGACGATATTGATAGCGTCATGGTGTTGACGATGTTGATCCTGCGAACTAATGCTCCGGCAAATTAAGTTTAAGAAATGATTAGTGTATAACTGTTAAAACAGAGTGATGCATATATGAAAATGTAGTTCTTTTAGTAGAGATGTCGTCCATGTAAAATGCTGCGAATGTTGAGATGTTGTCCTCGTACGGATATGTCAAGTACTACAACTGCTGAGATGTTGTCGTAATGCATTTGTGAATTGCATAGATTGCAACGTGACTCTGTGACTGAGCCGATGCGCTGAACTTTGTTGCGGAATTTGAACTTTGATTGGTGTTGTTCTTCGCTTCTGCTGCTTCTGTTGTGGAATTTGATTGTTGTTGTCTTTTCTGCTTTCGCTGCTTCTTTCTGCTTCTGCTAATATGAAGAACCTCCGCTCAAAGAAAACTTGTGAGTTTTGGGGGGAGGGTCGATTCGTATTGACTTTGCAGCTTTGATCCTTGACATTTGTGCGCCTGGTCTGTTTGGACCTGCAACCCCTGTCTGGTTTCCTGTCTTAGTTAGCTACTAATGGTCCTAATTTTGATTATGCAAAAGTGTTTGGCCTAAAGCGGGTCTCAATGGGATTGCTTGTCTATCATGCCAAAAGTGTGTATTTGTTATTTTTAAAACGAAGGGAAAATTTCTTAATGGTATGACCGAAACCGATTTAGGCCGCCTACGTATCCCCACGAGGGAGTCAGGTCATGACGTAGTTCATTACAAGCAATGATAGGGTAAAAAATTAAAATTCTAAATGTGGGACCGAAGCCGATATGGCCGCCTATGTATCCGCCAAGGGAATCAGGTCAAACGTAGTTCCATTACAAGCAAAAGGGATTGTGATTTTTCTAAAAGTGGGACCGAAGCCGATATGACCTCTTACGTATCCCACCAAGGAAATCAGGTCAAACGTAGTTCAAATTACAAGAAAAAGGGAATGTGATTTTTTTAAAAGTGGAACCGAAGCCGATATGGTCGCCTACGTATCCCACCAAGGGAATCAGGTCACACGTAGTTCACATTACAAGCAAAACAAAAGCACATACTATTAAAGCTTAAATACGAGTTTTAAATTATTCTGCTAAGCTAAATTGCTCTTCTTATCTAGACTCTAGGTGGACCAAAACAGGGATGCAAATCCAATCCTCCAATACGCCTCCTTGCTCTGCATCATGACTGGTTGGGTCCTCATGATCTGCTATCAATATCTCCTTCTTTTGACTTCTGCGCGGTGCATGCTTAGATAAATGACTGATTCAGGCGGAGCAGGTTCTGGCCAGGGAACACATCTCTTCCTTTGGGGGTCATTGTACTTATTGGGGGAGGCCTCCTCCACCTGAATGACTCCCTCTTTGATCAGCTCCCTTATTTTGTCTCTGAGTGTATAACACATTTCCATGTCGTGTCCGATGGCTCCAGAATGATATGCACAACTTTTATTTTCATCATGAGCTTTGGACTTGGGATTGGGAATATTCCTTAGAATTGGCTGGAGTATCCCTGCAACTCTCAACCTCTCGTACAGCTGTGGCAAAGGCTCGGCTAAATGGGTGTATATTTTGGCTGACCTTTCTTTGGCATTTAGGTGGGGTGTGAAGGTATTTAGTAGGCGGGTCTTTGGCTGTAGCGTATATACGGGTGGGTACCGCAATGAGTTGTCATATGTATTACGAAAATAGGTTTGTGGTGGATTTTTATCTTGGTTTGTGTTTGGATGGGGTATGGTAGACATTTGGTTTTGTGTGGAATATACGGGTGCATTGTATATTGGCTGAGTGTAATAAACGGGATATGGAGTAGGAATGTATTGATAATAATTTGGAGGTTTTTGATTGTTTTGGTTATTTGAACTGACGAGTACTTTGGTGAGATTTCGGAGCCTTTTAATTTCGTCCTGCAGGGTTGCCATTTACTGCGGTAATTGGGCGAGGTGTCCGACTGGATCTACACTACTTTTCTTTTCTGAGATCTCTACTTTGTCTATAGGAACCAAGATGGGTTCCGACTCATTCTGCTCAAATGCCTTTGAATCAGTCATGTCACTGGATCGTGCCTTTGATCTTGTGAAATATCGATGCTCTATCATTTCTTAGTCAAATACGAATCGACCTTTGATGAAGATGATAAATCCTTTTAAATAAAATGCAGCAAACTGCTTTAGCATGTGATTTTGCAAATGTGTAAATAACATTTAGCAAGTATATGTTGCACATAAATTGTCACATTGCAAGCGAGTCCTAACATGCATGAGGACCCATTTATGCCAGAGGTAGGCCTAAACGTCACATATGCGAGGTTATGATAGATTTGTCCAAGCCGTCAAACTGTAATGCTTTTGTTGGAAATGACGATCAAATGACGATGCGCTTTCTCCAATTTCAGCATGTCATGATTAGACTTGGATTTGTCTATCATTGTTACGCTACATATAGTATGCTGGTTGGTCGTTGGGTTGAGAAACTCGTCGACAAATTTGGTGTTTTTCTAATTGTGGTGTCAATACCAAGGATTGACCCCCTAAGGTGTATGCATGGATGACCTAATATAAAAGGGTGATATAGCTCTATTTTAAGTTTGCTAAGATTTGGCTTACTAGACACAAGGTTCATGAGCGAACAACTCGAGTGAGAAGGCTACGCGACTGATCAGACGACCCGATCTAACTCCGTGCAGGCGCCAACTCTCCTAAAATTTAGATATTTTGAAAGAAATTTGCGGGTGCGCGAAACACACCAGCGCGTGAGCGTGTGATTGTGTGAATTTTTTTGAGTGGAAGAAGTATGAGCGGAATGCCAGTTTAAGGAAAGCAGTAAAAGCAAATAGCAATTAAAACAGTTAAACATACAAAATTAAAACAAGCAATTTTAAGGAATTTAAAACAAATAAAAGCAAATAAAGCCAAACAATAATAAACCTAAGTTTGCTATGGTCAAGAACCTCAAATCCCCAGCGGAGTTGCCATTTCTGTCACACCTTTTTTCGATCGCTACATATTCAACTCCTGCTTAGAAATGTTAGAAAGTAAAAATAAATGCTAAAAGGGGTGCTAAATTGCTAAAAGGGTGCTAAAGGGTTCACGGAATCGCCACCTAATTAATTGGGTGAATTAAGACACCTAAATGTTAACTAAGTCAAGTCAACATTAACTCCATTTAAATGGTCTGTAAAACTATGTGAGATTCTGGGCAAGAGTTCTTTATTAATTTAGAGGGAAGGTGTTAGGCACCCTCTAAGATCCGCTAACTTGCGGTTGTCCTGCCAAACCTACGTTGATTATTATGTTAAGGAAATGCATGTTTTAAAGCTTTTAAATAAAGGTATAAAACTATAAGATTTGTTTAAAATATAAAAAGTTGGTTTCAGAGGAAAAAAACCCTGCGTTCATGGAGTAATTAAAAATATATGCAAGTATTCTATTACCTAAGGTATATATGTTGCTTAGCATAATATATAAATAATAATGCAAAATTATTATGTCAATATATATGCATATAAAATAAGATGTAAAAATATCTATCATGCAAATGGGTCTGCTAGATTTTCATTTATGGGAACGTAGTCTAACTTTATTTCTTCAGTCTCCACTATCTCCCAGAGTATGTGGTATTTCCTTGGTACATGCTTATTTCAGTTCATTGATCTTGGTTCCTTAGCTTGCGCAATCGCGCTAGTGTTGTCACATTAAACCGTTATTGGACAAGTGTCACTTGGAACAACCCTTAGTTTTTTTAAGAACTCAGATATAGCGACATCTTTCTTACCAGCTTCCGATCCAGCAACTCTGCTTCAGTAGTTGAATCAACAGTTGTAGCTTGTTTGAAACTTTTTCAACTCACTATTCCACCATTTAAAATGAAGGCATAACCAGACTGAGATTTGAAGTCATCAAGGTCTGCCTGGAACTAGCATCAGTGTACCAATTAGCTACTAGCTTTTCTTGTCCACCATAGACTAAGAAATATTCTTTAGTTCGTCTAAGATACTTAAGAATACCCTTGACTACTTTTCAGTGTTTCTCCCCAGGATTATGCTGGAATTTACAAGTTATATTAAGTGCATAGGCCACATCTGACATCGTACATGTCATAGTATACATGATTGATCATATAGCTGAAGCATATGAGATCCTCTTCATGCGTTCATGTTCTGCAATAGTAGAAGGATTGTCATTCTTTGATAACTTGATGTCTTGGCCTATAGGAAGATTTTCTTTCTTAGAATTATCCATAGAAAAACGTTTTAGCACTTTGTCTATGTATACGGACTATGACAACCCTAACAATCTATTAGGTCTATCTCTGTAGATCCTAATTCCAAGAATGTAACAGGCTTCACCCAAGTCCTTCATCATGAAGGTGTTGGATAACCATTCCTTGGCTGATTGCATGAGAGTCTTATTATCTTCCATTATCAATATATCATCTATATATATGACAATGAAGACAATAATCTCATCTGTGCGTTTACTATAAACAAATGGGTCTTCTTTGCTTCTAACAAAGTCAAACGATTCAACTACTTTGTCAAAATAAATATTCCAACTCCTTGAGGCTTGCTTAAGTCCATAAATGGACTTCTGTACCTTGCATACTGCTTTGGGTTGAGTCTTGGATGTAAAATTCTCTAGTTGTATCATATACACCTCTTCAATCAGATTACCATTGAGAAATACAATTTTATCATCCATTTGCCAAATATCATAATCATAGTATGCAACTATTGCAAGCAAAATCCGAATGAACTTAATCTTTGCAACAGATGAAAAGGTTTAGTCATAATCGACCCCAGACCATTGATTATAACCTTTAGCCACCAATCTTGCTTTATAAGTCTGTACTTTACCATATGTATCAATCTTCTTTTTGAAGACTCACTTGCATCCTATGGATCTAACCACTGTTGGCAAATCAACCAAGTTCCATACTTGATTTATGTACATGGATTCCATTTCGGATTTCATGGCTTCTTGCTATCTCTGTGAATCAATGTCTAACATTGCTTCGCTGTAGGTAGTAGGCTCAACATCATCAGGGATATCTATCTCATTGTGTGTTTCAACAAGGAGGTTAAGTCTTTAAGGTGCACGATGGGTTAGTGGTCTTACGGAGTTGAATATTCTGCGTTTCAGTGTTTGTTGTATTTTGATTGTGAGAATTTGTTTGTGTGTTGGACAATCCAACACCTCGAGAGCTTTTAGGAATATCATTTTGAATAGGATGATGCATACCTATTGTGTCATCTTCCATTGGTTGTGTATGAGTGTCTTGCATTTCTGTATTATCCCTCACATCACTTCCACTGGCTGAAGGGGGTGTCACGCCCTTTTTCGACCGCGACATATTCAACTCATGCTTAGAAATGTTAGAAAGTAAAAATAAATGCTAAAAGGGGTGCTAAATTGCTAAAAGGGTTCACGGAGTCGCTACCTACTTAATTGGGTGAATTAGGACACCTAAATGTTAACTAAGTCAAGTCGACATTAACTCCATTTAAATGGTCTGCAAAACTGTGTGAGATTCTGGACAAAGGTTCTTTATTAATCTAGAGGGAATGAGTTAGACACCCTCTAAGATACACTAACTTGTGGTTGTCCTGCCAAACCTAGGTTGATTATTATGTTAAAGAAAATGCATGTTTTAAAGCTTTTAAATAAAGGTATAAAATTATAAGATTTGTTTAAAATATAAAGAGTTGGTTTCGGATAAAAAAAAACATGCGTTCATGGAGTAATTAAAAATATATGCAAGTATTCTATTACCTAAGGTATATATGTTGCTTAGCATAATATAGAAATAATAATGCAAAATTATTATGTCAATATATGTGCTTATAAAATAAGATGTAAAAATATCTATTATGCAAAGGACAACAGAAGTATGATAAAATATATATTTTATATGCATGTTGATAAGAATTTATAAGAACATGGTTTAGGCATGTTTTGACAAAATAATGTTCTAGCTACATGACTTATTATGCAAGTGAAGATTACTAAGTGGTTTAGTATAGCTTAAACTATGTATGACAAGTTTAGAACTTAAAGAGAAACAAATTTCTAATGTCACAACTACCTCTCAATAGCGACTCACAACTTAAATGTACTAAATGTCCTACCAATGTTTGCATTAGACAATTAATTTACAATAAATGAATGGGACGGGGCAGGAATTAATAAAATGACTCGAGGGAATGACGATGTCATCCGCCTGCGGTTTGGAGTTTTCGATGTGAGACGCGATGATGAGCATGGATATGGATGCACATAGATGTGGGTCTTTATTTGACAAAGCGATGAGTCTCGCAATGAGACTCTTCATTCGGCTCCGATGCATTTCTTGTAAAAGAAGAAAAGATAAGGATTAGTATATTTTCAAACCAGATTAGTAATGTAAATAAAATGGCATAGTCCTATAAACTTAAGCAGATGCACATAACCCAATTATATTCGGCGTAGACTAAATAGGTAGATCCTCAACACTCATTTCCAGATTCTATATAGTGGACCCCAATTGACGTATTCGTTAAGAAAACAGACAAGTGATCTTAGCCCAATACTATATCAGCGACGCGGGTTTGAAAGAAGAAGAAAAAAAATAGAATACTAATGGACCGAGCCCTAATTATCATAGCCAACATGTGAACAGGAAGAAACATTTATAAGTAAGATAGACCCAATGCCTCTCATGGCAGAAATATACACATATATACAATCAAGAATACTGGATAAGGACAATATATCCTATATACATCGATACTTATTGTGAGCAAATATAAAGCAGACAGAATTCTCACTAAGAACTGAGAGATCAAGTTAACACTTTCACGTGCCAACAGACAGGGCATGGTATAATCCCTTTGACGTAGCTAAACATCGTTTCTTAGCTTCTAAATACCTTCTATGTCCACTACTCAGATTAACATGCAAACAGACTTTCTGAATGAGATATGACCAGACATGAAAGGACATACATGACCCATTAACGTAGAGCAGAAGACAAACTGATTTATGACAAACTCTATGACATTTAAACCAACATCCCTAGATTCATTTCCTATCTTTTTAGATTTGTTAATAATGCTTGATGAACAATCTGCTGACTATGAACATTGTTATCTACTTAAACATGTGAATTACTCTAGCAGTCAGGTGAAAACAAGCAGGGGTAATCGGATGACAGATCAAGGCAACATCTGCAACTATGAGGCCACATAGGACCAAACGCACGTAGTGTTTTATTCATAATATATACTAAATATTTTAACCTCGCAGGTAAGCTCATATTACAACATGAATGGGGGTCAACAAATGCATTAGGATCGAACTGTAAATGAACCACGAGAGTGTTTCGACAAGAGAGACATGTTTCAATATTCTTTGAGCTTAGCAAGATGAGACAAACATCAACACATACACACACAATCTTTCATCATGTCTTTCTTATCATGAACTTGCAAATAACAAGTTTATCACTACGCTAACAGGGAAACACAGATGCGCAACTCGTTATAACATATAAAACAGGACACAACATTATATAAGTCATAGAGGAATTAAAATTTGTATCTGCTTAACACTGAATATGAGATACATAAAATAAATATCATGACCGAATCCCAGACCCATTACCCATATCATGGTCGTCGCTAAACAAGTACTAAAACAGCGCACCAATCACATTATGCTAAAGATGAACCCGACCCAGCAGATTTGAGTATTGACAGTCAAATAGATAGGCTAACAGACAATTAAACAGTAACTGACACCACATTTATGCATCACTGAACCCAATAATCTGAACGAGCTAATCGACACAGGTTTAACACACAAATACGACAATACGAAAAATGAACTAAGAGGAACTTGGATTTACCTTCTCCGGGCAGCGAACCGAGACAGCATATCAAGTCGTCGATCCACTCGGAGGGTTTATTGCTTATGCGATTTGAAGGCGATGAGGTGTTGAATTGCTTCTAACGTTAAAGAATTGATTCTTAGGCTGATTTCTTGATTTATTTTCACTGATTTTTCTATGCTTCCCGACTGTTTTTTGCGAATCTGCTGGGTTCTCTTTACTCTCTCCCCTATGTGTGTGTATTAGCTTGACTTATATAGCCTTCCCTTTTGGTTCTAATTTTGGGTAAGCTTTTTAAGGCGATTTAAGTTATTGATTTTGGTAAGTTTTGTACACGATTTGGTACTGATTTGCTTATCGTTTTATGGTAAAGATTGGTATTGATTGGTACCATTTTTATTATTGAATTCGGGTTCAATTTTGGACTGATTTTATGGTAAGATTAATATGGTTTGTTGTAGGATTTTCGGATTATGGTAAGTTCTAATCTCATAGTGATTTGGGTGAGATTTGGTTGTGACATTGATGGAGGTGGACGAATTTTCAGGTGTAGGTTTCCTTAGTATTTAGGTTATGGTGTTTTAGGTTAAGGGTATATTGATGAAGATGAAAAAATGGGTTGTTGGTATGTTTTGGGCTGCTGGATTTATTTTAGTTGGGCTCCTCTTTTGGGTTTAATGGGTATTGAGTTAGTTTTAATTTATTTTAGTTTGGATAAAGTTTTAATTAGTGAGAAATAAAATGGGGGTTTAAATTATTTATAAAATTATCTTAATATGACTTTAGGTGCTTTATTAATTTTAGCTTGAGTTTAAATTATTACAATAATAAATGATGGCGTGATATTTAATTAGTGCTTAATGTTTTAAAATGCGAGGCCGTTATTAAATCTGCATACTTTGCGATGTTAAATTAAAATTAAATTAGTGGGGGGTTTCAATTGCTTATGAAATTGCTTTGGGCATTAATAAATGTGGATATAATTTTATGAAATGTTTGGTGCGACGTCATTATTAAATTATTTATTTATTTATGTACTTATTATTATTAAAATGCTAAATGCGGATGTAATATTTATGGAGTGCTTAATGTGTAGGATGTCATTTTTGAATTACTTATTTATATATTTACGCGTTTGTGCATGTTACAGATCGCTTAAAAATTATTTACGGTGTTAAAATATTAAATGCGGACGTATTATGTAATTAGTATTTAATGCTTTATAAATTCGATGTCGTTATGAGAATGCTTATTTGTGCATGTATTATGTTTTATTTATTGCGTATTATTATTATAAAATTGTTAACATTATTTTGGAAAATTAGTGTAATTTTATAGTTAATGATGGGACGAGATGTCAAAATTGGGTGTCAACAGGGGGTACTCTAAGTACCCAATCATCATCAAATACTCCCACTGAATACTTGCCTATGTCATTTGACAAGGCTTCATCTTCTATATTATTTTGCACTTCTTGAATTTCTTCAAGTTCTATCTTGTTATAACTTTGTTCCTTGTAGACATAGTCTTCTTCAAGGAAAGTTGCATTTCTGGAAATAATAACCTTATATTCGCCAGGAAGATAGAAGTAATATCCCCTTATTCCCTTAGGATACCCCACAAAATAATACTTCTCACTTTTAGATTTCAATTTGTCAGTAAGCAACTTCTTTACATATGCAGGGCACCCCAGGGTCACATGTGTCTAAGTGCTGGCTTCTTGTCGTTCCATATCTCATATGAAGTTTTCTCTACTGACTTTGAAGGAACTTTGTTCAAAATATAGATTGAGCTTTGTAATGTATATCCTCATAGATATGTTGGTAGAGTTGAGAAACTCATCATGGATCTAACCATATCTAATAAGATCCGATTTCTCCTCTCAGCAACACCATTCATTTGTGGCGTTTCGGGAGGTGTCCATTGTGATTGAACTCCATGAAGCTTCAAGTAATCTAGGAATTATTTACTTAAGTATTCACCTCCTCGATCTGATCGAAGGGTTTTGATACTTGTTTCAAGTTGCTTCTCTACTTCTGACTTGTACTCCATGAATTTCTCAAAAACTTCGGACTTATGCTTCATAAGATACACATGCCCAAACTATGAGAAATAGTCTGTAAAAGTGATGAAATAAAGAATGTCTCCCTTAGCTTGAGTTGAAAACGACACGTACCCCTTTCCCAGAAGTGATTTGGTTGTCATCTTTTCTCTTATGCAAGATTCACAATTACCATATGACTCTAAGTTAAATGGTTCTAGGTAATCTAATTTCCTCAATCTTGATATCCTTGATTCATTGATGTGACCAAGTCTACAATGTCATAAGTATGTGGAATTTCTAGGATTACTAATTTTAGCTCGTTTATTTTGAATATTGAAAATTTTATGACTACAGT
Source organism: Przewalskia tangutica (assembly GCA_029844215.1). NCBI lineage: Eukaryota > Viridiplantae > Streptophyta > Magnoliopsida > Solanales > Solanaceae > Przewalskia > Przewalskia tangutica. The sequence continues at coordinate 20,520,753 of CM056736.1, forward strand.
TTAAAACATTCAATCCATCCACAAGTGGTGCATTTCCACAAATAAAACCATTATAAGATAAAACATAATTTTCATTGGTAATAAATGAGGAAAACCCCTCAATGTCTAACATAAGGACATAAATAATATTCCTCGTTAACGAGGGAACAAAATAACAATTATTGAGTTCTAAACGAAAGCCTGAAGGTAAATCTAGTCTATAAGTCCCCACGCGTTCAACATCAACTCTTGCTCTATTTCCAACGCGTAGATCTACTTCCTAAGATCCAACCTTTCTGCTGTCAATTAGCCCCTTGTCCAGAAGCACCTAGTGTATTGTCTTCTCTTGGATCTGTGCAATGTCCCTCATATGATTTTAGTATGTTGTAAAGTTCTGGAAGATTCACCTTGGTTCCATTCATGTTGAAGTTCACAATGAAATTCTCAAATAAACCAGGAAGTGAATTCATGATCAGGTTGACAGAGATATTTACAGGTAGCTTCGTTCCAATCGAAGCCAACCTCTCTATTAACCCAGTCATCTTCAGAACATGCGCTGACACTGGACCCCCTTCATTCATCTTACACTTGAAAAGATCTCTCAACAGTTCATACTTCATTGTCTGATACTATGAGTCATAGAGACTCTTCAAGTGTTCTAGCATCTCGTTAGGGCCCATGTATTCATGTCTCCTCTGTAACTCTACAGTCATGGAGGACAATTGGACAACATTATACACTGTGCCAGGGTAGCATCATCTAGATATTTCTGATAGGATGCCTTGCCAAACAAGGCAACTTAACAGATTCTTTAGCAGGGACTGTGGGGAATACTGTGTCTAACACATACTCAATTCTTTCTAGTTTTAACACTAAACACAAATTTCTTAACCAGTCTGGAAAATTAGCTTCATTCAGCTTGTTCGTTTCAACCAATATTTTAAGTGACAGATTCGATATTGTAACTGAAGAAAAGATAGACTTGAAATTAACATTCTAACATAATTTCTATTGAACACATTCGTTAACTAACTAACATGGTCTTTTGTTTAATTAGCTCTCACTATTTTAACATACTCTTTTACCCCATGAAAGAATACAAACTCATATCAAATACGATCATAATGGGCCAAGATCCAGACTCATGTTGGCTCCGCGTTTGCTGAGGCTGATAATTCAACAATATGATCCGGTAGGTCTCTAAACCAATTATAAATAATTTGCAACTCTTGGTTGATCGAATGCTCTAAATAAATGATATGCGTCCCTCGGTTGACCGACACTGAGCGTCAAGACAGCCTAGCAAGTCAACTCCGTTATGCGACTGCAATTATGTATCTAAGTGGGTTTTGCCTTCATCGAGCAAACACTGGGGGTGCAAAATACTCACGAAAGTTTATCACCTACTACAACATTTATATGCATATATGAAAGGGTTTGAGTCCTTGTAGACGTAGAGCAAATGCTGAGACATAAATACTCATCTCGCTGAAATGGATTTTGCACCACAATCAATTATAACGGACGACGCGTTCATTTTAAATGAGACTTGTATTATATTTTGGGGAACATTTTAATTCTGGGTTTATATTCAAGATCAACTATCACATGTTTCAAACATTACTCAAATCATTTAAACATGTATTTGAGCGCCGCCTACCCAAACATGATTTCAGACTCTAAACTAGTTTTGGGCGCCGCCTACCCAAGCATGAATTGCGGACTCTAGACTAGTTTTGAGCGCCGCCTACCGAAACATGATTTGCGGACTCTAAAACTTAGTAAAGTAAATGACGATCATTTAGCATGTAAACAGTATACCAACATACTGTGTAATAATAATCATGGATTAAATTTCGAAAACTGAGATTTTAACTTTCTGGATGTCAGGCGCCGCGATGCTCCACCATGGAGCCGCGACGGTTAACAAGCAGAAACTTTTGGTTTCTGTTTCTGTAAATTAGGGCCGCGACGCTTCACTTCCAGTAAGCTTCATATTTTAAACGAAGGTTTTTAATCACGACCCTTGATAATTACCGTGACCGGTGCCGCGACGCTCCAACATGGAGCCGCGGTGCCACCGTGAAACCCTAGCTGGCGCCGCGACGCCCTACAATAGGGTCGCGACGCCGACATCCTTTTCAAAGCAGTTTTCGTGCTGATTTTCTAAAAATCGTCTAACCCCTAAGTCTAATTTAGGGTTCAGATTACGGGTCCTTTACTGCCACCCACCATTATCAATAACGCACATGTAGACCATCATCCATTCCTACACGTTCTTACTCGTGCACCATGTTCGCAATGAAACCGTTTATGCACAGGGCTCGGTTCGTGCTAGAATGGAATGACTTCATCGATTTAGCGTAGTTGATAATTTAGGGTGATTACAAAGGTTAATCGCTCAGTCAAAGTATGTCAAATTTCAAGTAGCATTGTTTTAATTTAGATTAAAATCAATTTTACGTTTAACCCATATTATTATGTCTTTCAATTGTTACGTAACCATTGAACCAGTATGGGCTCTAATACCACTGTAGGGTTTTATTGGGTCTAAAACACACAAGTAAGACACGACGGAAGTTTAGAATTTTGTTAACTTACTTGCCTCAACATATTCATCTGGTATGATTATGTTACAATTGAAACCTGTAAAGACACAAAAAAACTTACAGTTTATGTTTTGCAATCTCTACTAAAAGGTGTGCACGTGATTGTCTGCTCGGGTGCAAGCCTTCCTTCTGTATATCCATCTGTCAGGAAAGCTAGGAAATCTTGGTAGATGTTTGAAAAGATTTTAATCTTAGACCTCTGAGTTCAGAAAGTAAAAATTCAGTGTAAATTATGTCTAACCTAAATTATGAGGTTAAATGGTGAATATATTGTTATACCCCGTGGTTCGGGCGCTGGAGTCTCAGCGGCGCGAGGCATGGCGCGGCAAGCGTGGCCGCGAGGCCGAAGTCGTGGCCGCGCCCGAAAATCGAGGGTCGCTGAAGTTCCAGCGCCGCGGCGCCGGGAAGCAGGGCCGCGGCGCCGAAAGATCCGAGGGTCCGCAGGAGTTGCGGCGCCGGGAAGCAGGGCCGCGGCGGGAAATTTGGGCGGAAAAACTTAGAAAATCTGATTTGTGTTTTAAAAGAGGCCATGGGAGGGTGACAAGTGTCCCCCCCCCATCTGATTTTCAGAATGCATGCAATATAATTGACCAAGGCTTGGTCACTTTTCCATCTTTCATCTTTACTCTCTCTCTCTCTCTCTCCAAGGCTTGAGCTCCCCCTTCTCTCTAAAACCTCAAGAGGTGTTCTAGCCTAAGAAAATCTGAAAAGTTAAAGGCAAGAAGGAAGTTTGTGACTAGCTTAGAAGTGCTATTGTGGTGGTGTTCTTGGAGAAAAAGGCTAGCAAGGTGTTGGAATAAGTTTGGCTAAAACTTAAGGTAACATTTCTTCTCTTGTAGTTGGTATTGGGTGTTGCATGTTTAATAGGAAGAACTTGTAGTTGGAAAAATGCACTTAGAGTAGTTGCATGTAAGAAATGGGGTTTGGTTATGAAAGAATTGGTTAGGGGGATCTTATGAGCATGTTGTTGCCTAAATACTACATTAGACTTGTTGGGTTAGTTGTTGTAACTTGTGGTTGAATTTTACACACCAAAATTTAGGTGTGTAATCCCTTAGTGTTGGTTGGTTGTTGAGCCTTAAACATGGCATTTGAGCGTTAAAAATCGACCTTGGAAAAGGTGGCAAAGTATGTAGAAACAAAGGAAAGCTGCCCAATTTTCCGTAGGAAATTGGTGACTTTAACTTGGAAAAATTCTGCATTATAAATTAGAGCTTGATAAACGTATTGTGGTCATTTTAGGTTGACATACTACATGCGGTAAATTGGACTTAGCTTGTGGATTGACCGAAGAGGTATGTGGAGCTTTCCTATCTCTTGAGCATGATTAGTTGTACCTATGTAGTACGGTGAGCGTCTGAGATTTGGAAATCTTCGTTTGATATAAGTATTTGATACTTGCCGTTAAAAGAAAAGTAGAAAAATCCCTTGGACTTAAGGGAATGTGTTTTACTATTGTTTAACTCTAGTATAACGACTTTATGGGGAGTTGGTTATATTAGTTTGTGAAAGTTTAATGGAGAAAGGTTTTGATGATTTGAACTTGTGAAAGGAAAATGGTTTTAAGGCATGAAGTGCCTAAGGTTTTACAAGAAATGAAGTCACTTAATTTAGAAGCTTGAGATAGTTTTAAAAGGAAATGTGACTTGTTTTGAAAAGAAATCGTAACTTGATACTATGGTGATTAGTATCTTGGATTTTTTTTGTATAAAAAGAGTTATTTCTTAAAAGGTTAAGTACATGATACTTGGGTTAAATCCCCGAATTTTTATTAAAAGACATGATCGTGCCTTAGGTATACTAAAATGAGAGGATGTATTAATACTATTAATAAGAAGTTAGGTGATTCTTAACTTGCTTAAGTTATGATAGGCCGGTAGTGCTTATGTTGTGATGTGATAGGCCGGTAGTGCTTATGTTATGTTTAATAGCCGGATGAGCTATGTTATATATATTTATATTATTACGGGTAAACCCCGGGTTATTATTTATGCCATGGATTTGCTACCCATGATGCGAGTGCGGCGCTTGTACTATGCGGATCGGACCATAGGATCCATGCGGGTGAAATAGTCCCGTGCAGTGCGCCGATGGTACTCATGCGGATCCACGGGATCCATGCGGGTGAAATAGTCCCGTGCGGGTGAAATAGACCTACGACGAGGCGGATGACCTCATGCGGGTCCACGGGACCTATGCGGGTGAAATAGTCCCGAGTAGGATTGCTAATGATACTACAGGCGAGTACCTGTTTTGATCATGAGCCTCCTATTTTTATGCTATAAAATGTATACTTGTTACTCTCATTATTAGTAAGGCACGGTCTGACATAATTTGGTTTTATCTATAACTTTAATGTATTTTGGACTTATGATATTACTACGATATTTTCGATTTTACATACTTGGTACGTTGTGTCTTGACCCCTTCGCCTGCGTTAAATCTGCGGTAAGGGAAAGCAGGTGGTAGATCCTCGTGCCTAGGATCTGGTACTCAGGTGTCAGGAGCTCCATTTCTTCGGAGGCTCGACTTTTGGTATGGTTCTCCACAGTCGTTGTTATTTTGTACATTCAGGCATGACGGGGCCTGTCCGTCATAGTGTTATTCATTCTTAGAGGCTGTAGTCTTGTCGAACTTGGTTCGTTAAGGATGTAGCTGTTCGGTTTATGTACTTTTGGGTTATCCATTTAGGCTAGACTATTCTATATCTTAATGGTTGTTTATCTTGAGTTTACATTCCATTGGTTTTCTCGATGTTGTGTCACTAGGGTGCGGGTTAAGGCAGGTCACGGTCCGGTTCGTGCGTGACAAAAGTGGTATCGAGCGATTAATCCTCGGAAAGAGTCTACAGCCGTATCTAGTAGAGTCTTGATTATCGATGTGTTGTGCACCACATCTATAATCGGAGTGCCGAGATATTTAGGATTTGTTCCCATTCTTTCACTCTAAGATCGTGCAATGAGCCGTGCTATAGGTTGAATTTCCTCGGCGTATTTTTCTGTATCGATTATGTCTCCGCGCAAAGCGCAACCAGAAGGGCAAGCGATGAGAACTACGGTAGGCACCGAGGTCACGAGGCCTGAGCCGGTCACGAACGAGGTGTTTGGACGGCGAGTTACGACGTCGCCAACCCCAAGAGTCGGGCGGCGGCGGCTGCGAGACGCGATACACGAGCCTCGATCCAGCGGCGAGGCGAGAGGATATGGGCTACTGAGAGATAGCCCGATTCGGCGGATCGTGGCAAAGCAGGAGAGATAAGTGGAGCAGCGATTCCATTGCACCGTAGTTCGACCAGTGCTAGCGAGGCGAGAGACTTTTGAGTTGCGGCCACCGAGTTTTATGGGTGAGGCACGAGGATGATCCGCAGGAGTTTATCCGGCGATTGCGAGAGAATCGTAAGTGATCAGGGCTTGAGACCGAGTCGATGGTATTAGGTTCGCATTTGCGGGACACTGCGATTGGTAGGTATGATTCGTAGGAAGCGTCGGGGAGCATGCACATCAGTGTTTGGGACGAGTTCTCGAGGCGTTACTTGGCCATTTCTTGCCACCGCGGATGAGAGAGGCTCGGGCGATAGATTTTTGACGAGACGAGAATGGGCGGGCGGTCGGAATACAACGTGGAGTTTGATTCATTGGCTAGGTATGTGCCGCATTGGTAGCGAACATGGAGGGCGGGTGCACCGCTATGTCACGGGACTCGATGATCACTTGGCGAGAGTTGCTCGGGGTGGCTCTCGGCCGGGCATGGACATTGCCGCGTGCGAGCACATGCTCTCGGGTGTGAACGCGGTAAGCGGATCGGCAGTACCAGCGAAGAGGCGGGGCAGCGAGGTCCTCTCGGTAGTTTTAGGTAGGCAACCCAAGACAAACGATTTGCACCACGCCGGTCGAGCGCTCTCCACCATCTTGGGACGGGCGAGTATTCGGGAGCGGGGCGAGGTTCGAGGGCCGGGTTTCGGAGGACGAGTTCGGTCGAGATGAGGCCACCTATGCCTCGGTGTGGTCGATGTGGTGATTGCCATTATGGGTGTCGTGTTCCTCCGTGAGCTTGTTATTCTGCGGTCGGCGAGGCCATTTGAGAGAGATTGTCCGTCCAGGTGGCGGGAATATGATGGCTCGGTAAGCGGTCGATGGTGGGTCATCGTCGATGGCGATGCGCCCGGAGGTAGGTGTTCCGCAGACGAGCGAGCGCGGCGGGTCGTGGTAGAGGTTCGATTCCGGTCCTCGAGCGCATTTATGCTATGTCCACCCGGGACCGGGGCGTCACCCGATGTCGTCCGGTACATTGTTGGTTTCTTTCACGTGATGTTTATGCTTTGATAGATCGAGTTCTACCTTGTCCTATATATCTCCTCATATTCTTTGGTAGAATAGGGATAGAGCCCGAGTCCATAGAATCCTTTGAGGTGGCTACGCCGGTAGGTGCCGGTGTTAGGCGGCGGGTATATAAGGCTTGCCCGATGACTTTAGATGGTCGTCGGACTCTGGACTTGATAGAGTTGGACATGACGGACTTCGATGTGATTATGGGTATGGATTGGCTAGCGTCTTGCTATGCCAATGTGGATGCAGAGAGAGGTTAGTTCGGTTCGGTTTCTGGTGGCCGGTTATCGAGTGGAAGGGAATCTGCATCGCCAGAGGTAGGTTTATTTCTTACCTCAAGGCTAGGAAGATGGTACGGAAGGGTATATTTACCATTTGGTTCGGTATTAAATCATCGAGGTGAGATCTGGACCTTGATTTCGGTGGTTAGAGAGTTTCGGACGTTTTCCCAGACGAGCTTAGGGTATCCTCCCGAGAGGAGATTGAGTTTTGCATCGATTTGGCACGGACACTCGACCGATATCTATCCCGCCATACTGAGAATGGCACCCGCCGAGTTGAAGGAATTGAAGGACCGGTGAAAGATTTCTTTGGAGAAAGGCTTTATCGGGCCAAGTGTTTCTCCGCAGGAGCACCGGTGTTATTTGTAAAGAAGAAAGATGGGGCCTGCGTATGTGTATTGATTACTGACGGTGAACAAGGTAACTATCAAGAATAGATATCCTCCCGGGATTGATGATTTGTTTTACGATTGCGAGTGCGAGATGTTTTTCAAGATAGACTGCGTTAGTTATCATCAGTGCGAGTTAGAGGCGGATGTCCCAAGGCGCATTCGGGACCCGTATGGGCACTATGAGTTGGTGATGTCTTTCGGGTTGACCAACGCTCAGCGGTATTCATGGATTTGATGAATAGGGTGTTCGAGCCATTCTTGGATATGTTCGTTATAGTTTTCATCGATGATATCTTGGTGTATTCGCGCCTGAGCGAGCACACGATCATTTGAGGCGGTGTTAGGAATCCTCGAGACCGGCGATTGTATGCCAAGTTCTCGAAATGCGAGTTTTGGTAGCCGATGGCTTTCTTAGGACATGTTATCGGGCCGATGGTATTCGGGTTGTCTGACAAAGGTGAAGCGATCAGACTTGGCCTAGACCCACTACACCGGCAAGCAGTGCGCGCTTTGGGCCTTGCATGTTATTATCGGAGGTTTTTGGATAAGTTTGCTTCTATTTCACACCTTTGACTAAGTGACTCGGAAGCGGCTATGTTCGATGGGCGGATACTTGTGAGAAAGTTTTCGGTTGCTAAAGGAGAAGTTGGCGACCGCCCCGTTCTTACTCTTCGGAGGTTTAGATGGATATGTGGTTTATTGTGGCGCGTCGGTGTCGGGCTTGGAGTGCGTCTTGATGCGGACGCGGCAAGGTTATAGCTTATGCATCCCGGCTTAGGAAACATGAGAAGAACTATCCCACACATGACTTGGAGTGGCGGCGATGATTCATGCCTTGAAGATCCGGAGACATTATTTATATGGAGTTCATGTGGACATTTACACGGAACCACAAGAGTCTCGGTACATCTTGACGGAGGAGCCGAACTTGCGGCGAAGGCGGTGGTTGGAGCTACTTAAGGATTACGATGTTGATATTACGTACCACCCGGGAAGGCGATGTAGTGGCGGATGCCCAGTCGCAGATCGATGGGTAGTCTATCGATGTTGAGCAGAGAGAAAGGGATATGGTCCGGAAGCTACACGATTAGCAAGCCTTGGGGTTCGTTTGGTTGATTAGTTAATGCGAATTCGGGTTCGAAGGTCGCCGAGTCTTCCATCGTCGAGGAGGTGAAGAGGCGGCGATATGAGGATCCGATTTTGAGTACGATGCAGAGATGCGACTCTCGGGAAGAGAAGAGTCTATTTGAGGTAGCCGGATGGGGTGCTAAGATTCGAGGGCGGTTGTGTGTTCCGATGTAGCGAGGACTTCGTCGGCCATTGCAGAGAGGCTGCGGTGCTCGTTATTCGATTCATCCGGTCGACTAAGATGTACCACGACCTCGGTGTATATATTGGTGGGATGGTTTGAAGAGGACGTGGCGGTTTTGTTGCCCAGTGTCCTAATTGTCGTGAGTTAAGGTTGAGCACGAAGCGGTGGGCTATTACGTGCTATTGATATTCGATGTGGAAGTGGGAGGTGGTCAACATGGACTTTATTACGGGGTTACCTCGCACGCAGGAGGCATGATTCCATTTGGGTTATTGTTGTGGTGTGAAATCAGCCCACTTTCTTCGATCGGGACGGCGTTTTCAGTAGACTATGCAGATTATATATTAGAGATTGTGAGATTGCACGAGTCGGTGTCGATTATATCGAGATAGAGGCCAGATTCACGGCTAACTTCCGGAGTCTTTCGAGAAGGGATTAGGGACACAGTGAGTCTCAAGACGGCGTTCATCCTCGACGGACGGACGGGCGGGCGGCGCACTATCCGAACAACGAGGATATCTGCGGGCTTGTGTTATTGATTTGGGGTAGTGGGAGGATCATTTACCTCTTGTGGAATTTGCTTATAACAACGGCTACCATTCTAGTGTTCGGATGGCGCGCCTTATGAGGCCTTATACGGGAGGAAGTGCAGTCACCGATAGGTTGGTTTGAAGTGGGAGAAGTGCGATTAATCGGGCGGATTTGGTTCAGCGATGATGGAGGTGAAGCTTATCCAGGAGCGGTTATTGGCAGCCCAGAGTCGACAGAAATCATATGCAGATCATCGGCGTCGACACTTAGAGTTTGAGGTTAATGATTGGGTCTTTCTGAAAGTGTCACCCATGAAGGGTGTGATGAGATTTGGGAGAAAGGAAACTCGGCCCAGGTACATTGGGCCGTATCAGTTGTCAGAAGAGTGGGCAAGGTTGCCTATGAGTTGGATCTGCGTCCGATCTTGAGGCGTACATCCGATTTTCACGTGTCTATGTTACGGAAATCGTTGGAGATCCGTCTAGAGTGCACCCGATTCAGGATATCCGGTGTGGAGGAGTTGTCTTATGAGGAGAGTCCCATAGCAATACTCGATCGTCAAGTTAGGCGACTCGGACGAAGGAGGTGGCTTCGTCAAGGTTTTATGGCGAACGAGCAGAGAGGAGATGGCGTGGGAAGCGGAGGATGATATGATGAAGAAATACCCACACTTATTCCCTATACCTCCGGGTAACCCTTTCCTGCGATTGGTGTTAATTTAGTTGATTATGCTTGAGTAATGTTGTGGCTCGGGAGCATTCTTATTTCTGAAGGAATAGTTAAGAAGATATGTTTATATTGTGTTTTGTGTGAGGCTAGAAGGAACATTCGGGACGAATGTTTCTATAGAGGAGAATGTTATACCAGTGGTTCGAACTGGACATGGTCGAGTCTCAGTGCATGGCCGGGCGCAGCGCAGTGATTGTAGGGCGCGCGGAAGTCGGGCCGCGGCTCGAAATCTTGAGGTCGCTGAAGTTTCAGCGCGGCTCAGGAAGCGGCGCGGCGCGCCGAAGATCAGGTCCGCGGGAGTTGCGGCGCCGCGGCGAGCGCAGCGCCAGGCGGCGAAATGGGCGGAAAAAAACTTAGAAAATCTGATTTGTGTTTTAAAAGAGGCCATGGGAGGGTGACAAGTGTCCCCCATCTGATTTTGAATGCATGCAATATAATTGACCAAGGCTTGGTCACTTTTCCATCTTTCATCTTTACTCTCTCTCTCTCTCTCTCCAGGCTTGAGCTCCCTTCTCTCTAAAACCTCGAGGTGTTCTAGCCTAAGAAAATCTGAAAAGTTAAAGGCAAGAAGGAAGCTTGTGACTAGCTTAGAAGTGCTATTGTGGTGGTGTTCTTGGAGAAAGGCTAGCAAGGTGTTGGAATAAGTTTGGCTAAAACTTAAGGTAACATTTCTTCTCTTGTAGTTGGTATTGGGTGTTGCATGTTTAATAGGAAGAACTTGTAGTTGGAAAAATGCACTTAGAGTAGTTGCATGTAAGAAATGGGGTTTGGTTATGAAAGAATTGGTTAGGGGGATCTTATGAGCATGTTGTTGCCTAAATACTACATTAGACTTGTTGGGTTAGTTGTTGTAACTTGTGGGGCTGAATTTTACACACCAAAATTTAGGTGTGTAATCCCCTTGGTGTTGGTTGGTTGTTGAGCCTTAAACATGGCATTTGAGCGTTAAAAATCGACCTTGGAAAAGGTGGCAAAGTATGTAGAAACAAAGGAAGCTGCCCGATTTTCGTAGGAAATTGGTGACTTTAACTTGGAAAAATTCTGCATTATAAATTAGAGCTTGATAAGCGTATTGTGGTCATTTTAGGTTGACATACTACATGCGGTAAATTGGACTTAGCTTGTGGATTGAGAAGAGGTATGTGGAGCTTTCCTATCTCTTGAGCATGATTAGTTGTACCTATATGTAGTGCGGTGAGCGTCAAGATTTGGAAATCTTCGTTTGATATAAGTATTTGATACTTGCTTCGTTAAAAGAAAAGTAGAAAAATCCCTTGGACTTAAGGGAATGTGTTTTACTATTGTTTAACTCTAGTATAACGACTTTATGGGGAGTTGGTTATATTAGTTTGTGAAAGTTTAATGGAGAAAGGTTTTGATGATTTGAACTTGTGAAAGGAAAATGGTTTTAAGGCATGAAGTGCCTAAGGTTTTACAAGAAATGAAGTCACTTAATTTAGAAGCTTGAGATAGTTTTAAAAGGAAATGTGACTTGTTTTGAAAAGAAATCGTAACTTGATACTATGGTGATTAGTATCTTGGATTTTTGTATAAAAAGAGTTATTTCTTAAAAGGTTAAGTACATGATACTTGGGTTAAATCTCGAATTTTTATTAAAAGACATGATCGTGCCTTAGGTATACTAAAATGAGAGGATGTATTAATACTATTAATAAGAAGTTAGGTGATTCTTAACTTGCTTAAGTTATGATAGGCCGGTAGTGCTTATGTTGTGATGTGATAGGCCGGTAGTGCTTATGTTATGTTTAATAGCCGGATGAGCTATGTTATATATATTTATATTATTACGGGTAAACCCCGGGTTATTATTTATGCCATGGATTTGCTACCCATGATGCGAGTGCGGCGCTTGTACTCATGCGGATCTGGACCATAGGATCCATGCGGGTGAAATAGTCCCATGCGAGTACGCGATGGTACTCATGCGGATCCACAGGATCCATGCGGGTGAAATAGTCCCATGCGGGTGAAATAGACCTACGACGAGGCGGATGACCTCATGCGGGTCCACAGGACCTATGCGGGTGAAATAGTCCCAGGAGTAGGATTGCTTAATGATACTACGGGCGAGGTACCCTGTTTTGATCATGAGCCTCCTATTTTTATGCTATAAAATGTATACTTGTTACTCTCATTATTAGTAAGGCACGGTCTGACATAATTTGGTTTTATCTATAACTTTAATGTATTTTGGACTTATGATATTACTACTGATATTTTCGATTTTACATACTTGATACGTTGTGTCTCGACCCCCTTCCTGGGCTGCGTTCATCTGCGAGTAAGGAAGCGGTGGTAGATCCTCGTTCCTAGGATCTTGTACTCAGGTGTCAGGAGCTCCATTTCTTCGGAGGCTCGACTTTTGGTATGGTTCTCCCTGGAGTCGTTGTTATTTTGTACAATCAGGGGCATGACGGGGCCTGTCGTCATAGTGTTATTCATTCTTAGAGGCACGTAGTCTTGTCGAACTTGGTTCGTTAAGGATGTAGCTTGTTGGTTTATGTACTTTTGGGTTAGCTTGATTTAGGCTAGACTATTCTATATCTTAATGGTTGTTTATCTTGAGTTTACATTCCGCTGGTTTTCTCTGATGTTGTGTCACTAGGGTGCCCGGGTTAAGGCACCGGTCACGGGTCCGGGTTCGGGTCGTGACATATATAGAAAACATTAAAATACGAATCAGACTGAGATTAGGCTTAAAAGCCTGGTCCAAATCTGAATTGCAGTGGGCCAGTCGGACTAGACCATTTGTCGTACGGTGTCGCGACTTCGACTCGAGGTAGCATGATCTTGCCTTTTATTTTAATGTTTCAGCACGTTTTAATTTTAATTAAATTCAAAATCTAATTTTGACTTAATTAAATAATTTCCATCAAATAGAAATTATCCATAATTTATTATTGATTAAAATATATCTATTCTAAATCAAATATTTTATATTCTCTCAATATACCCTTAGACTTAAAAGACAATCGACTTAGTGTGACCCTTTAGGCCTCCACACATCAACAATTAATCAAATTAAGGTTCACACAAAACTCCAAGACTGCGCCACATGACGAACTCAATATGTGAAGAACATTTACAAGACTCTAGTAAACTTAACCTTGATGTGAGATGATAAATTTCTTTCATTCGCGACACAATCGATCAAGCTTAGGGTCTGCCATGTGTCTATCCAAATGGCTTGATCACTTTATTTCATCTTTATTAGTCTACAATTAGACCATATCTCAAATATGTCTCTTGCATTGGTCAATGACTTGGTCGACCTAATATCTGAGAAGCTGAGTGTTCTCTCGAAGATCCAATCGAGGAATGAATCCTATTATTGGCTCAACTACCACCTTAGTTTGCATCGCAATGTACTCAATACAAATCATGTCTTATCCTATAAGGAATTTAAGCTCAGGACAGGATCAAAGTACATTACTCTAATTTGGTGCGTATTGACCTCAAGTCAAAGAACTTCTATCTCCCACATGCTGATAATACTCTAGACAAGTATAACAAACAGTTTATCGACAGGGCATGCCAATACCCTCTAAGATTATCCATGTGTCCATCACTAGCAACCATTACTAGTAGTAAGTGAGACATACTACATTCTCTAAGAATGTGATGCAGACCACATAGCGACTTATAATATATCATTGATATCTCATTCTCAATGATCATCAGTCGAGACTTCTTTAAGAACTACACTCTATCATTAATATGTCACTCTATCAATGACAACGTAAGCTAAGGGGATGCACATTAATGAATGATACAAACAATCAAATAACAATTCAGTAATTGCAAATGCCATAAATATATTAATCTCATTAATAATATGAATGTGTTCAAGTATATCTATCCCTAAAATGATTGTCTCTAGGACATATATACTTTCACAAAGAACGGAATGCTTACATCAATGTGATTCAAAATCGGCTAACATTTTATTAGATGAAGTAATGAATATCGTAGGTTATTTGTACGTAAGTAATATATACTTCAGTATAATTAAAATATTTATTTACATGTTTTATTATTCTTGAGCAAAGTGATAATATTATGTTATGTGATTTCAGAGATCTTAATGATCCAGAAACATTTTTTGAATCAATTGTCTGTGAAAGAAATAATCTCTTGATTATTCTTATTAATGAAAGACATATATATACAAGTTACAAGGAAGATCCTCTTCCTATTCTACCTAGGAATCCCTATTCTATAAGAATACTAACTTTACAATTATAGTAATATTAAACTATTAATTAAGGTACAAACCTAAGTCTAATATTCACCAAATATACAAAAAAAAGGAAAGGGAAAAGGGTCTCACGACTGGGCTGCACTATCGAATGACCCAATATACTTTAACACACACCCGCAGTCATAGCGGGCGATCATCGTACGCTGAGACTGTCTCTAAAATCTTCAAAAAGGACCGAGGAAAGACCCTTTGTAAAGATGTCTGCAATCTGATATCTTGAAGGAACATGACAGACGCGTACTTGTCCTTTGGCTACCTTCTCTCGAACAAAGTGAATATCCATCTCTATGTGTTTAGTACGCTGGTGCTGAACTGGATTACCAGAAAGGTATATGACACTTATATTATCACAATATACCAAAGTAGCCTTCTCAATAAGACAATGAAGCTCTAAAAGTAGATTTCGTAACCAACATGACTCGGAAACCACATTGGCTACCCCTCGATACTCGGCCTCTGCACTTGAACGTGAAAGCGTAGATTGACGCTTGGCAGACCATGAGACCAAGTTATTACCCAAAAACATACAATAGCGGGCGTGGGCGTGCGGTGTCGAACAACCACCCGATCAACATCGTATATGAGACAAGTGTGAAGCGTGAGCGAAGGC
Source organism: Przewalskia tangutica (assembly GCA_029844215.1). NCBI lineage: Eukaryota > Viridiplantae > Streptophyta > Magnoliopsida > Solanales > Solanaceae > Przewalskia > Przewalskia tangutica. The sequence goes on from CM056736.1 coordinate 20,535,803, forward strand.
TACAAATGCAAACTATAATCAAGTGTTCCTGGATGTACCTAAGGATGCGTTTGAGCGCATTCATATGTTCAAATCTGCGATCATGCATAAACAAACACACCTGCTGGACTGCATATATAATGTCTGGTCGCGTGAACGTAAGATACTGAAAGGCGCCTGCAAGACTACGATAGCGGGTCAGATCTTCATACGGAGAGCCAGCTGAAACACCCAACTTGGGTTTAGTATCAACAGGAGTAGAAGTGGACTTACGGGATGATATCCTAGCCCTCTCAATGATCTCTACTGCATACTTCCTCTATGTTAAGAACAATTCACCTGCATGACGAGTGACTGTAATTCCAAAAAAATAGCTCAAGGGCCCCAAGTCTTTCATGACAAACTCAGAACTGAGCATTGTCATAATATACTTTTGCAAAACATCAGAAGAGGAAGTCAAGATAATATCATACACATATAATAATATATAAGCCATGGAAGAACCCCGACGATATATGAATAATGAATTATCAGACCTGCTGTGAGAAAAACTCATAGTCGAAACAAAATCAGCAAACCTCTTATATCAAGCCCGTGGAGACTGCTTAAATCCATATAAAGACTTCTTCAATAGACATACATGATTAGGATATCTAGTATCCCTAAACCCCAAAAGCTGATACATATACACTCTCTTGAAAATCACCATGTAGGAAATCATTCTTCACATCTAGCTGATGAATGAGCCATGATTTTGAAAGAGCCTAGCTGAGCACTGTGCGAATGGTAGCCGGCTTGACCACCGGGCTAAATGTCTCACCACAATTCACACCAACTTGTTGAGTCTTACCATCACCTACAATTCTAGCCTTATGCCTTGCAAATGAACCATCAGAATTTTCCTTATGAACAAAAATCCACATAGACCGAATAATATTAACACCAGAAGGACGGGATACCAACTCTCACGTCTTATTATCAATAAGAGCATTATATTCCTCGGTCATGACAATTTTCCAATTAGGGTCATTTAAGGCAGAAACAGGATTACGGGGTAAGGAATATTTAAGAATATTAGAATTCAAATTAAAATGTCTCTTTGGTTTAAAAATACCGCGTTGACTGCGAGTGACTAGACCATGACTCTGGGCTGGATTGAGTGAATTTTGGAAATTTTCGAGAATTTTTGGAAGTACCGTCGGAGGCGTCACGACGTTATCTGTGCAGGGCCGCGGCGCTGACGACATTTTTTCGGACAAATCGGAAAAATAACGGAGAATATTAGGGGAGACATCCTCATCTAAAAAATCATAAGTATCTAGGCACGGGTGTGTCTACTTTAGAAAAGGGAAATTGAGATTCATCAAAGAGAATATGACGACTAATGATGATTCGTTTAGATGACAAATCAAATCATTTATAACCACAGTGATTTGACGGAAAACCCAAAACACACAAGGAGTAGAACGTGTCTGAAGTTTATTGATCGCAGTGGATGGAAATAGTGGATAACATAAGCATCTGAAAACTCTAAAATGAGAATATGACAGAGTCTTATTGTATAACACTTTGAGAGGGGATGAATATGTCAAACCTTTAGAGGGACGAATATTTAGGAGATCGGTAGCCATTTGTAGTGTATGATGCCAAAATAATGGAGGAACGGAAGAATGAACCAATAAAGTGCGGACAATATTATTAATGGTACGAATTTTTTGCTCAGCTTTCCCATTTTGCGAAGACGTATGAGGACAAGAAAAACGAAAATTTATCCTATTTTGAGCACAAAACTCTCTAAATTCCCCATTGTCATACTCTTTGCCATTATCACATTGGATGTTTTTGATTTTTCGTTTGAATTGTGTTCTTATGAAAGCTCTAAATTTTATGAAAATGAAAAAAACTTGAGATTTTTTCGCAATTGGAAACGTCCATAAATAGTCATCTAAGAATAAAACATAATAACGATGACCATAGAACTGTGAACCGGAGATGTCCATAAATCACTATGAATAATTTCAAATGACATTGAAGTATTAGAATTCGAAGCTACAAATGGTAATTTAATAATTTTTCTCAAAGCACAGGATTGACAAAGTGGAGTATTACGCGTACCCTTACAAGAAATAAACTTATGTTTATCTAAAGAAGATAGAATAGATGACCCCGGATGACCTAGACGAGCATGCCACAAGGAAGGGGCAAGAGCTGCAAAAGTGGATGACATAGCTTGACACGAGATGCTGAGACTCGGCGTGATTGGATAAAGATCCCCCCTACTGTCACACCTCATGAGATGACTCCCTGTTTTGAAATCCTTCACAGAAAACCCAAATGAATCAAAATTAATAGAAACCCAATTATCAGTGGTGAAGTTATGGACATACACCAAATTTTTAATTAATTTTTGGGGCATGAAGGGTATGTTCAGGACAAGTGGTGGATGAGGAGGGGACAAAGTTGTTTGACCATAACCCTTAATTGGAATAGAATTGCCATTACCAACAGTTATACCACGATTAGTGCTCAAATTGGAATAAGATGAGAGAGTTCCTTGATCGGATGTCATGTGGGTAGTGGCGCCAGTGTTCATGTACCAATTAGGATCCGGTTGAGACAAGCCAAGCGTATGCATCGCTGCTTCAATGTCGGTCTGGGTGGGCCCCACTGCGTGGTGGGCCTGATCGGGGTGAGGCCCAAGTATACTGGACTGCTGGGGCTGCCCATACGCTGGTATGAAACCTGGATTCTGACCTGGAAAGACTTTGGACCGCGGTGTTTGCGCCCGCTAATACTGAGACGCCGTGGTGCTGTAAGACTGCGCCGCGGCGCTGTTGATGCGCGAAAAGATGCACACACTTTAACGCAAGTGCACGTTATCGTGACAAGTAATATAGTCTTGGTAAGACCGAATATCATCCACAAGGATTAGGGTTCAAGTACCAACTATCTATCTTTTGGTATCTATTTGGCAATCGATATTTGATTTTGTGGTTTATAACTAATAATTATAAAAGCTATTTAACTATAAGTTTACTTCAGTTGTGATGGGAATAGGGCTTCCATGTCTCCTCAACTATCCGCTTATGTTATTTATTAATGCAATGAATTATGACTTTCTTCTCTCGGAGCTAGCAGGTTTACGAAATCATTTTATATTTCCGTTAAGGATATATAAACACTCAACCCCAGTATTGCTCCTTTCTACCTTTCGGTGATAAGGATAACTCTATAGGAGGATTAAGAACAAAAACCTAGTTAACCGTCACACACCATGCGTAAAATTAGGGTTGTTAAGCCTCTCATTAACGCTACATAAATAATTGAGGTATTTTCATCCCCAATCCAAAATATGTCTACCCAACTTACAGCATATTCACAACCTCCTCCTTTCGAAGTTTGATTAGAAATCATATAAATAATGATAATTAGTGATCAATTAATTACCAAGCATTCAAAGCAATTATTGGATAAATCTCTCAAAGAAGAATAACCATAACATGCATCAATTCATAACATAAGTTTCTAGTGAATTAACATGGAAAGCCCTATAAAAGAATTAGTTCCTAGCCATTGACATGACAAGAACTAATTCAAGGTTCATCAAACTGAAATAAAAGAAAGAAAAGAAAAGAAAATTACTAAGTTTAGGGTCTCCAATCTTCAATCCAAGAAAACCTTGTGTTGTGCAAGAAAGGGAACCCTTAAAATCTGCCTAGGGTTCTCCTTTTATAGGCTCAAAACCGCCTCTAACTTTTCCCTCAAAGCTCGCCTAAATTCGCCAATTAACTCGATTTGCCAGCGTCGGCGCGGCGCGGAACTCGCGATTTCGGGTGATTTGGCGCGCCCGATCTCGCATGCTGTGGCGCGCGCTGGAACCTCTGCAGCCTCTCTGATGTTTAGACGTCGCGCCTCGCTTCGATTGCAGGAGGCCGCGCGCCGTCCAAGTTTCGCCTGCTCACCACTTTCTCTGCTTTTAGCTCTGGAACCTCCTCTTTTGCCCTCATTTAGCTCTTTTTCCGCCATTTGGCCATTTTAACCACTTTGACTCAAAAGAAAGAAAAACTATCCTAATACGACACTTATTTGTATAAAAAGGGACAAAAGATTAACTAAAAATGACTCGAAACGTGTATATAAAATACACCGATCAAATACCCCAAAACTTAACCTTTGCTCGCCCTCGAGCAAAGATAGAAAGAAAGAAATAAAGGACTCAAGAAAACGAAAAAAACATAAAAGACTCACTGACATTGATCACTTTTGTTGCATTGATGTTATCTAGAAAAACATGAAGGTTAGCAGAATAATATGCAAGAACATATAGCATGGAATTTTTAGCACACTAAACACATTAAGCTAGATATTTCGCAAACTCATTTTTATCATGCTTAATGGAAGTCAACATACTGAATCATGTTTGTAAAATTCAAAAATCCTATGGCATGTTTACTTGTTATTCTCCACTAATCCTGGATATGCATAAAAGAGATCTTCAGGACTTTTAAGGGTTGTAATGTATGCTTAGGTATAGGTAGGTAAAAATAGACATTTAGGCTCATTTCGTGTACCATAAGCTCTTTAGCTTTTCCAATTTTTCCCTTTTCTTTTGATTCTTTCCTTCACTTCAAATCTATCTTTCCCCTCTTTTGTTTTGGGAGAGTGAGGTGTATAATAATGACAAGCACCCCCAAACTTAGGCTTTTGCCTATTTCTTATTACTTTTTTATTAGGGTGCATCAAAGTTGTTCACTCTTTTTGTCTCTTTTTTAACACAATTCATTCCACTATTTCACATTTTACTTATGGCACAAATTGTGGGAATATAGGGTGTCAAAGAAGAAGTTTCAATTTTTAGGCTCAATGGGGCTGACTAGGGATACTTTTAAAGTCCGGGATAGAAAAGAGTGGTAAGAATTGGCTATCAAAGAAATGCCTGAGTCATCTCCCTAACATGCATATCCTAACTATTTCGCCTCAAATAACAAGCAATCATAACACATAGGTTTTCATCATTTAGCATGCATAATTTAAGCAAGATAGGCCAATGATTTTGTGAGTTTTTGGCATATCTAACCTAAGTGTTTAGATAGTTGCTTCTAATTCCATTACATTATTCCACCTTACTTCACTAGGTGTTTCTAGTAACTACAGCATACATGATCTTTTGACAGACAATTATGACTTAAAAAAAATTTGTGACTCAAAAATACACAAAAAAAAAAAAAACAAGAAAAACTTAACATACTTATAACAAGACACAAATAAAACACAAATAAAACACCCCCCCCCCCCCCCAAACTTAAATCACACATTGTCCCCAATGTGTGTAGACTCAAAGACAATAAAAGAAAACAGAACACTTACAGACTTGGCTAAAATGGTGGTGGTGTCGGTGGCATGAGATAGTGCATGGACCACTGACTGAACAAGGAACTCATCTCGTTGATTTGTTGCCTCGTTTCTTGTTGTCCTTGGATCACCGTGTCCAAACTCTGCATCATCCTCATCTGATTCTGAAGCAATTGCTCCATCATGGGCACTGAGGGTTCTGAATATGTGGTTGGCTGGTGGTTAGGCCCTGCCGCATATTGAGCCTCTATTTCAGGCTCATCTTCGTTCATTGCGGCCTCTGATGCTGCTGCTGGTGGTGGTTGTGCCCTTCTTCTTGCTGCTGGGGGGCTTGGGTCTGGGAAAGAGTGCACTATCCCATATGTCACAGGCAATTGGTTTCTCTCATTAGTATCAGTGGGTAGGACTGGGACCCCATTCATGTGGCATAAACTGGTGATAAGTGAGCCATGTCCCAATCCATCTGTTGTCACCAACCTGCTGATTTCTTCAATGCTCTGCACTATCTCTTTCCCCACATCAATCGTCAACCCCATCATAATTCCATATATCAGCTTAATCCTATCTTCTGGCACTCTGGTGAAGTGCGTGGATGGAATCATGTGGGCACTGACGAAATATAGCCAACCCTTGGCTGCTTTGTTGAATTGACACCTGCTCAGTGCTCTTGACCCATTTCTCGCAATATCAAAAGCAGCCCCAGGGTAGCTCACTGTGTCTGCGACGGTATTCCAGTTGATGTTGTCGGTGCTCCTAGACCATGTTCTAAAATGGCTCCAATCACCAATTCCTCCTTCAACATCAACTGTTTTTAGAGTCATATTCACTGCTTCTGCCGTCACAGGCATATATCTTCCCCTCACAAAACAATTGTTGTCCACCCTCTCCGGAAAGTTAGCATAAAATTCACGCACCATCGTTGTGTTCATTGGTGCTATCTTCTCCGGATTTACAAATCTCCTCCACCCCATTATCTCAATCATTGTCCGAATGGGCTCATAAACATCCCCTTCCCCAAACGACTCCCTTTGATAGTCCATTCCCCTTTCAGGGATTAAGGGCCTAGTACTAAGCTTTTTGTATCTTTGGAAGGCTTGGTAGCTCACAAACCTAGTATCATCGTAATGTGGGGCTGAGGTGGATGTGGAGGCTCTTCTCTTTCTGGCGGACATGGTTAAAACACTTTCTGCAGCTTACAACTTATTAGCACAAATGTTCCCCAACACAATCAACAATTTAGCAGCTAAAACACAAACACCCCCAAACTTCAACTCTACTACCCAATACCCACACCCTCCTTATCTACTCCTTCTCTAAACTTCACAAATAATTTTTCAGCACCCCAACTATTTCAACACTACAATACTCCTTCACACTACTACCTCCTGTGACTACAGTAAATATCTCAAGAACAGACAAATATTACCTTTTATGGTGTTCTTCAAGGTGTTATTGCTTCTAATGGTGATTTGAGGCAATGGAATGGGGTTTTTGTTGGTAGAGATGGCTGAGGGTTCTAGGAATTTAAGAGTTTTGGTTGTGGTTGGGTTTGATTTGTGGAGGATTTGTGGGTAAATTGTGGATTTTTGTGGGTTTTGTGGAGAAGGGGGTTAGGTTTTGGTTTTGAAATTGGGGAAAATCTTATTTCTGGGCGTCTTTTAATTTCTGGATTTCCGCCGGCCGCTGTCGCTTCGGCGCCGCGGCGCCCAATGTTCTGCACTCCTTCGGGAATTTCTGCGCCGCGGCCCTGTTACGGGGCGCCGCGGCGCCTAGACTTGGCAATTTTTCTGGATTTTTGGCGCCGCGGCGCTTAAACTTCAGCGCCTTTTCTGCTCTTTTGGCGCCGCGTTCGCTCCCTGGCCGCGCTACCCGCTTTTTCTCGAAATCTCGGATTTTCTTGATTTTTCGCCTTCGCTTTAATTGCCTACACCTGTCAATCACAACACAAACACAAGAACCCAAGACTGTGAGATTGTTCTAGACAAAATAAAATAAACTAAAGACAGAAATTAAAATAACATAATTGAAAACGTTGGGTTGCCTCCCAACAAGCGCTGTCTTTAACGTCTTTTAGCCGGACGCAATTAACCGGTACGAGTGCCCATTGGATCCTTCTGCGAACTGCTTGCAATCCACAGATTTATTGTTGTAGGTCTCAATTTCCCTACGACCATTTGTTCAAACAAGAGCCTTAAACATACAATTATCCCCCAAGTACACAAGACAGACTTGTCTTTTATGCTTTCTATAATGTAGGAATCCGTGAAATTCTCTACATCTCTCAACTCTAGGGGGTACCCTTGATGGTATGAGCTTCCTAATTGAGGATCAGTCGTGATAGCTAGCGGTGTTTCTTCTGTAATAGGTGCAAGAAAAAGAATTTCCACAGAATCCAAGAAGGTAAATAATTGGATCTCTGCAATCTTTTCCTTTTCTACACCAACTATCTCACCAGATTCCTCAATAGTTGGGTGTGGTTCAGGCTCCTCAATTTGCTGTTCGCTGTTCAAAATGACTGCGAGTTCTCCTATTTGCAGTTCCAACTTCTTCATGGCCAATCTCGTTTCGTCCATGAACTGAGTTTGATACCTAGCGAAACTGAGTATGGCTTCTCGTAACTCCTCCCTCTCTTCCTGTAGGGTTGGAGCTTCATCATATTGACAGTAGTAATCCATGTCTCCAGGATCCCTGAGATGCATCAAAACCAACAACGGATCACGGCACCCTTGTTTTCACACAATAAATACATAAAACGAAAAAGAATAAAATAAAATAAAATAAAAAATAACAACGAATAAAAACCAAATTAGAAATTAAAAATAGATAAATTTGATATTGAACTATGCCTAATCCCCGGCAACGGCGCCAAAAACTTGATGCGCGAAAAGATGCACACACTTTAACGCAAGTGCACGTTATCGTGACAAGTAATATAGTCTTGGTAATACCGAATATCGTCCACAAGGATTAGGGTTCAAGTACCAACTATCTATCTTTTGGTATCTATTTGGCAATCGATATTTGATTTTGTGGTTTATAACTAATAATTATAAAAGCTATTTAACTATAAGTTTACTTCAGTTGTGATGGGAATAGGGCTTCCATGTCTCCTCAACTATCCGCTTATGTTATTTATTAATGCAATGAATTATGGCTTTCTTCTCTCGGAGCTAGCAGGTTTACGAAATCGTTTTATATTCCCGTTAAGGATATATAAACACTCAACCCCAGTATTGCTCCTTTCTACCTTTCGGTGATAAGGATAACTCTATAGGAGGATTAAGAACAAAAACCTAGTTAACCGTCACACACCATGCATAAAATTAGGGTTGTTAAGCCTCTCATTAACGCTACATAAATAATTGAGGTATTTTCATCCCCAATCCAAAATATGTCTACCCAACTTACAACATATTCACAACCTCCTCCTTTCGAAGTTTGATTAGAAATCATATAAATAATGATAATTAGTGATCAATTAATTACCAAGCATTCAAAGCAATTATTGGATAAATCTCTCAAAGAAGAATAACCATAACATGCATCAATTCATAACATAAGTTTCTAGTGAATTAACATGGAAAGCCCTATAAAAGAATTAGTTCCTAACCATTGACATGACAAGAACTAATTCAAGGTTCATCAAACTGAAATAAAAGAAAGAAAAGAAAAGAAAATTACTAAGTTTAGGGTCTCCAATCTTCAATCCAAGAAAATCTTGTGTTGTGCAAGAAAGGGAACCCTTAAAATCTGCCTAGGGTTCTCCTTTTATAGGCTCAAAACCGCCTCTAACTTTTCCCTCAAAGCTCGCCGAAATTCGTCAATTAACTCGATTTTTGGCGGCGCTTACTTGCCGAACTCGCGATGCCGGGTGATTTGGCGCCGCGGCCCGATCTCGCCAGATGTGGCGCCATGGCTGGACCCTCTGCAGCCGCTCTGAGGTTTAGGCGGCGCGGCCCTGCTTCTGTCTGCCGGAGGCGTCGCGGCGCCGTCCAAGCCTGCCTCGTTCGCCACTTTCTCTCGCTTTTAGCTCGGAACCTCCTCTTTGCCTCTCTTTAGCTCCTTTTCCGCCATTTGGCCATTTTAACCACTTTGACTCAAAAGAAAGAAAAACTATCCTAATACGACACTTATTTGTACAAAAATGGACAAAAGATTAACTAAAAATGACTCGAAAAATTTATATAAAATACACCGATCAACTGTAAGGGTGAGCCGCGACGCTGTAAGGTGTTGGGACCCACTGCCACTGTACATGAGGCCCCTGTGGGCTCCAGGACTGCTGCTGCTGCTGACGGTTGCCCCCGTTGTTACCGCCACGATTTTTGTCATTATTTTTTCGATTTTGGCCCTTCTTACCACCCCCGTTGTTATGATTTTGGGTCACGTTGGCTGGATTTGAAGGAGTAAAATTGGAAGCTGTCATCATGACGACAGAGTTGGCCCCAATTGCCACTTTTTAGCCAATCCGACTTCTTCCAAAGTAGACATAGAACGGGCTTGATAAAATTATGGCAGGGGGTTACTCTGTCGAATAACTGAAGCAACAACGCTATAGGCCTCTGACATGCCTGCAACCATCTGAAGAACTAGACGACTATTAGAAACAGGAGAACTCACGTTGCTGAGTTGGTCTGCCAAGTCCTTGAGGCGTTTGCAATACGAAGAAACGTTTGGAAAATTCGCCATAGAAACCTGAGAAAAATACTGCTCAAGGATAACAATCGAGAATGTTATCTTGGAATATGTCTCGCAATCGATCCCACGCTGCCATAGCTGTGGAGTAGGATTCCATAATCGTCTGTAAAAGATCCAATGAGATAGTGACATAAATCCACTGAAGAACCTTAACATCAAGCATGACCCATAATTCTGGATCTGCTTCTTTAGTGGGCATAACTGTCGTAGAAGTAGACGCCGCATCACCCCCCTTTGGAGGAGTTGGAGAAATGATGTGGTGGAGGACTTTATGTGCCAAAGCATGAATCTTAAATAATTCCGCTCACGTCCCATATTGAACGTTTTCTAGGTCAAGAACGATATATTAGAAACTGTGAGGACAGGGTGAAAAGTGTTCTTATCAGCCATAGGGAATAAAACAATAAGATTTAGAGAAGAGAATTTGTAAGAAATGATTTTGGAAGAGAAAATACTCGGTTTTTGTGAAAGAGGAAGAACACAAAAAAATTGAGAATTTAGGGTAAAATTTCGAATATAATAGAGAGGAAATTTTGAAGAGCGGAAACAATGTAAATAGAACCTAGACTCTTGATATCATGAAAGAAATAATTCCCTTGATTATTCTTATTAATGAGAAACATATATATATAAAAGTTACAAAGAAGATCCTCTTCCTATTCTATAAGAATACTAACTTTACATTATAGTAATATTATACTACTAATTAAGGTATAAATCTAAATCTAATATTTATCAAATATACAAAGGAAAGGGAAAAGAATCCCACCGATGGATTGCACTACCAAATGACCCAATATACTTTAACAGTCTGGACATTACTTTACCATGATTCTGATGCAGGTATGAGTTAAAGATCAAAATATCTCATATAGCCTTAAATTTTTAATACGATCAAATCCTTATAATTTGAATAACAATTTGCATTGTGGTAGAGTTTTAAGTAGTGACTTATTGTCTTGATGTAACGTTATACTTATGGAGCATATTTGTATTTAATATGTTGGACAAATTATAGTATTTCATAAAAAATGAGATTAGAGGCCGGAATCAGCAGTCTAATTTGTAGAACAGAGAGTATATTAGATTTGTCTATAGTGTCGATTCGGGCTTGTCCTGTCTCAACTGGCTCAATTTACAACTTGAAAGACCTATTTTTGGAACCTTGGACCCTATTCGACCTCCTAACCTTTACCCATATAACGAGACCAAAATGTGCCCATTTTGTCAAGGAATTGTTTTTCTTTATTTTGTATTTTCTTTCTATTATATATAGAGAACCTATTAAATTTATAGACAAATTAATTAAGATATAATACCAAATTAAAATAGGAAAATAAACTCCTTACTTTACTAGTTTTTAAATTTGAAATTTTGATTAGTGAAAATATTATATTCTTGAAATACATAAGAATTTTAGTTTAATCTTATCAAAAAAATATATACAAGAAAAGAAAATGAAGAAAACCTTTATACTTAATTTATTTTTACAATTTGAATTTTGATTCTTTGAATAATGATTAATTAATTAAATAATCTTCTGTTATATGCCGTATGCGTCATACGCCAAGAAAAATAATTTTCCTTAATAATAACTAGAGATGTTTAATCAACCTTTTTCTTGTTGCAAACCTGCATTGATAGAGTTGAAGATAAATTTTAATTTCTATTTTATTTCAAATTATGCATATTTTAAACAAGTAACAGTTTGTAGTCCTACTAACAATATTTGCTCAGTCCATGCACAATTACACTACAACACTTCGAAAGAACCATAATATGTTAAATGCAAAAACTCGTGAGTATTACCGTGGATGTAGGAAATAGTGTACAACTATCACTAAGTGTTTAGAAATGATAATCAATTACAATTACAATATAATAGGCTTGAAGCCTAACATCAGTTGTGTCAACATTAATAAGTGTTGATGATCTTGATCTTCGGTATTTGCTCCTCCTTGAAATCTTGAGATCCTTGTTGAAATTGCTGCAAGCCCCTTGTGAACAACAACAACAATATGTTTAGAATCTGAAATATAACAAGATAATTGACTTGCTGAGTCGACCAAATTCTTGATTTATCCTTAAGATAATATTGCCCCGTATATCCTTTCAACGGTGTAATGACAAATTATCTCCCAAGATAAAACAACAATCAAACAAATGAGCAAAGGGAACTCAAATGTTTGCTAGATTAGAAGGATCTTTGAGTGTGTAAGATTGCAAGAAAAGAAGAGATTTCATCAAGTCTGAAATCATCCAAATGTAGAGAGTATTTCTCTTATGTTCATTGTGTATATATTGTATATCATGTCTCCTCTCAAATCTGAAATAAGGTTTTGTTATATAGTTTAAGGATGAGGGGGGTGTTAATTGGGTGTAATGACTATTAAGAGGGTTGTTTAAGAGGCTCAACAAAGAGCCAAAACGTTCAGGAATAAGTGCCCAACGTTTTCAACCCCTTAATGACATTAAACTATGACTTTACCGTTGCTGGGAGCTCAGTGGACATTTAGCGCCGCGGCGCTGGTCATGCAGGGCCGCGGCTCTAGAAGAAATTGTCTTTCAGAAACTTCAGGGATCAAACTGTAAATATAATAAAGTCTGGGGTCCAACAAAATAATATCAAAATAAGCCCATTGCCCACAGCCCGATCCGGGCGGGTGGGAGGTGGCAGCGCGCGTGTGGGCCTAGTCTCGAACCCAAGCACACATAGGTCCTCACTCCTTCAAACACATGGATTACCCCTTGGAGTCTCAATCCCTTATTCAGTTTAGAGACTTATAACATGAACAATTCTTCCTTTTTCTACCGATGTGGTAGATTTGTCCCACATCACCCTTTCATGTCTCAAGCACCTTACTTCGCGGATCAATCTTCCATTTCTCAATGGAATTTGACGATTATTGGTCCTACGATCATCTACTCACTTAGTTGATTAAGCACGTGTAAAAAATCAGGTTCTTCAACATTGAAGATGGGCGGACCCAACCTCTACCAAAGGTAAATTTCCAACAAAACTTTGATACTCTTAAGATCTTAAGCTACTGGAGCAACTGACATCTATTTACAATTTTGTTTTACTGAGAGAAAATGAATAGCGCTTATTATTAAGGTAAAACAACAATTTATTTTATATCTTTTGTAATTTTATTAATATGTTTCAATAATATTAGACTTATCAATCTAACTAAATCACTTGTGTAGAATGACAGTGTAATTCTTACCGTATACAGATCTGAACGAAAGCAACGAATCTTCTTAATTATACCCGAGTCTTTGAATCCGTGCGAGGCACAGAGCCCCCGAAAAATAAAAAATTTTAGGGTCCCTTTTTTTATTTTTATTAAGTAGTATTATCCAGAATTTACTGTAAAGACTCATAATTCTCACCTCTTAACCCAATTGAGGGTCCACTTTACGAATTAGAATAGGGCCCCCAAAATATTTGAGACAACCCTGAATTAGACTTATCTGTATGTTTAGTAGTAAAAATACAGGGCCGTCCCAGGGGATGGGCGGGCCGGGCGAGCGCCCATCGCCTCAAAATATATAGGGCCTCTAGGTCTAGGGGTTAATATGGTATATAAGTATATTATTGAGTTTTTTTTTAAAAAAAATTCCTTATTTCTCCCAAAACCAATCCAACGCACCCATTAACAAAACTGAAGACAGAGAAGAAAAAGAAATAAAAAGGCCAAAAGTGATTTCGATTGATTGCTCACCTAAAACCCCTTTTAAACTAGAGACCTGAAGTTGAATTGAACTTCTTCTTCAAGAGTAAGTCTTTGTTCTTTCTTTAACTTTTTTTACATCATTGATATTTAGGATTGATAAATCTTTAGATTTAGATTTAGTGAGGATTTTTGATTTTATCTTTAATTTTTTATTCTTTATTTAGTTCACACTGAATTTTTTGATTTTCACTTTTAAGTTTTAAGTATTAATTATATTGTTTATTATAAATTTACAGATGGAACTTATTCAATTGAAGGAGTGCTTTTATTGATTTATCTCTGTTTCGATTCAGATTTAAGGTATATATATATATAATATGATATAATTTTATTGTCAAGTTATTATTAAACATATTCTTATATTGTTGTACGTCGTATGAATTAGTTTTATTGTTTAAATTTCTAATTGTGTTTTACTCATTATGTTCAATGACATGATGAAAGTCTAGAATGCCACGGACAAGAAAATTTAATTCTGGTCATTCCAAACGAAAAGAAAAAGACAAGATGAGCTTATTGTTCAAAGTCAAAGAGGAGCTCTTGATAAATTTGTTGTCAAACAACCCGTAAATGTTGTAGTCAATAATAAAGAGGGGGAACAACCTATAGAAGCAACAACAAATGTTGAAGAACATGTACAGGTAGAGGTGGAAGAAGATGACGATGTACATATAGAAGAAAATGTGGAGAATCTTGAGGATGAAGTTGTGGTGAAACCTGATTTGAATGGTAATGGTGATAATATTGGAGACATTGGCTTGAACATATATGATCCTAGAGTATGGGACAATCTTGCTCCTAAATGAAAAGATTTATTGGTGAGAAATGGTCCCGTAAGAGACATGTTGAAATAGTTTCAATTTGTTATTGAAGATCTATCAAAAATCTGCCTTCGGTATGACATCTTAATTTTCATACTTTTATTTGTCCTTTATATGTTCTCACTATGAGATTGATTTTTATCTTTCCTATCAACAGGTTGTTAATAAAAGAATTTGAGGTCACATTTTGACAATCTAAAGATTAGTACTCCTTTATAATTTACTTGAGTAGAAATTAAAGAAGAACTTCAGTTGTGACTAATTATAAATTCAATTATAATTTATGAGATGAAGTTATTTGATTTTATTTTATATATACTAAAAATAATATAATATATGTTTTTTTTTAAAAAGCCGCATTTATGATTTTGCCCAGAGCCATCAATTACCCAGGAACAACCCTGTATAAATACTTCAGTAAAATTAAAATGTTTGTTTACATTTCTTATTGTTCTTGGCCATAATCCTATATTATACGATCTCAGAGAAATAATTATTGGATCAGTTGGCTGGACATCATTTTACCATGATTCTAGTGTAAGTATGAGTTGAACGTCAACACATTTCATATAGCTTATAAAAATCTGTAAAGCAAAGGACACCTTAAAACACAAATTTCGATTAAATGAATTTCAATGCTAGATTTTGGGGCAAGGGAAAAACTTATAAAACATAGTTTTCTTGTTCTCTTCATTTGTAGACATCCCTTAAAAAATATTGTTGTGGAGAGTCATAGTTGGTGAAAAGAAATCTAGTTAAAAGACTAAAAGTTTTTTTAAAGTTTAACAGAATTTTATTTGAGATTAAAAGATGTCTTGATAAAAGAACAATTTAATTAAATATAATATCAATTAAATTTCCTTCTTGAAATTGTATTTTCTGTGAGTGGTGATGTGAAAAACGGAAAAATAATAAAAACAACTATTTGTTAGAAATCTGGAAATGATCAAATATGTGGGTTTGCTGAGTCGACCAAATTCTTGATCTATCCTTAAGATAATATTGTCACATATATCCTTTCAACGGTTGTAATGACAACTTATCTCCCAAGATAAAACAGTAATCAAATAAATGATCAAAGAGAACTCAAGTGTTTGCTTAGGAAGAAAGATCTTTGAGTGATTGTGATTGCAAGAGAGGAAGAATACTTTCAGAAATGTATTGTGTCAAGTGTGTTTTGCAAATGAGTCGAAGACCTCATTTTATAGTGTTGAGAAGAAGACCCTCCAACTAGCCAATTTATGGCTTTGAATGACCAAGTAATGACCATTAGTATGGAGTTACAATTCAGCCAAGTAATGATTGAATTCAAGAGCAGAATAATGAGGAGTTAATCCTCCAAAGTCAGCTCAAACGTCAGTTTTTATTCTTCTCAAACGGACTGAAAACGGTCACAGCGCCGCGGCTCCAACACTTTAGAGGCACATCGCCGCGTCCATGCAGAGTGGCGCCGTGGCGCCGAAACTTCAGAGACTTGGCGCCGCGGCGCTCCAGCACCACAGTCCTTGCCGCCGCGGCCCAATACATGACTCGTTTCATCTTTTAACACATTGTACACTTCTTCCTTCATTTACCAACGCGAAACCAACGTCATTTGGCCAATAACCGTCTATTACCTTACGTCTCAAAATAATTCGTATACGTACCAATATCTCTTCCATTAAGGAAATTACGATCCTTGGCACTATGTGTGCACGTGTGTGGAAACAAGATTTCCTACTTGCGGGGCCCCAATTGTTCGAGTCATAATTAATAGGATTAACTTTATTTCACGTTTAATAAATATTTCAAACAATCCCCTCTTGGAAGAGATTTTGGCGCACGCACATGGTGCCTTTCGAGCAATCACTCGGCGGAACGATGTTGCATCCGGAGAGGTAGCCGGAGCTTTGAACCTTCCATAGTAGAATACCATCAGACATATTTATTTCTCAGTGAACGTGATGTCTTGGACCGTCAGTGTTTAGTATATGCCAAAGACAATGGTACCAACACAACACATTTCCTACTCAATCTTTCTAGTATTTTGTCCGTCGTGGGCCGTGGACACCCTTGGATTCTTAAGTGCGTTCATTTGAGGCGGCCTGTCCTCACACTTAAATAGGTGGTCTCCTACAAGGTATCCTGTAATACCCCGCTACACAAGCGTTAGGAACTATTAAAAATTTCCTCAACCTAACCTCAACTATTGATGATCATTAAAGGTTTGAAAACTTATCATTTACCCCTCTTACAGGTAGCACTTTTGTCTATCACGGGAACGGCCTTGGATTATGTTTCTTAAGAAGAAGACATTATCCAAAGTGCTCTTGCTTCCACCGAGCGCTCACGGAACCTTTACAGTTTAGTTTTCCCATTGAACCTTATTCCTGGGATCTCCAGTCTTTAAGGTTGGGTGTCCACTATATTGGTTCTTATTGCTTGGATTTTAAGCCCATTCCTCTAGACATGCAGAACAACTGATCTTTGGGTATTCCTTTCGTCAAGGGATTTGCGATATTTTCTTTAGATTTTATATAATCAATGGAAATAATACCCGAGGTGATCAACTGCCTAACAGACTCATGTCTCCATCGAATATGACGAGACTTACCTTTGTAAATTGAACTTCGTGCCCTTCCTAGAGCCAACTGACTATCGTAGTGGATCATTACAGAAGACACGGGTTTATCCCAACATGAGACATCCTCTAGAAAACCATGAAGCCACTCAGCTTCCTCTCCCGCTTTATCTAAAGCGATAAATTCCGACTCCATTGTGGATCGAGCAATAAGAGTTTGTCTAGAGGATTTCCAAGACACAGCTCCACCACCTATTGTAAAAATATATCCGTTGGTGGAATTGATGTCATCGCTATCAGATATCCAGTTTGCATCACTGTACCCCTCTAGTACCGCTGAATATCTTGAATAATGTAATCTGAAATGTATCGTGAACTTTAGGAACCGTAGTACCTTGTTCAACGCTTTCCAGTGATCCTCACTTGGATTTCGAGTGAACCTAGCCAATTTATTGACTACATGAGCGATATAGGTCGAGTGCAGTTTGTGATATACATCAGACTATCAATCACCTGCGCATATCGCTTCACGGCTTTTCCGCCACGACCCGCCCGGCCCGTGGATCGTGCCTTACCCCGGGCACCCTAGTGATACAACATCAGAGTAATCAGCGGAACATAAAGACAATACATGAAACCAATGTAATAAGACAGTGAAATAAGAAGACAGGCTAACCAAAAACGGTTACCGTCAGGATATATAGATAACAATTTGAACAGTTACATCCCTTTCTACCACTCTGCCCATAACGCATTACTGCACTTAAGAATGACAACAACGACGGACGGGGCCCGTCATACCACGAATGTAAGCACCTACGATCAGCGGACTATACGAAGATAAGCCTCCGAGGAACGAGCTTCCCAAACGCGAATCGTGACCCTAAGGCGAGGATCAACGATCGCGTGTACCTTTACTGCGGATGAACGCGGCCCCGGGCGAGGTCAAGACACGGTACCAAGTATGTGAAACATGAAGATCAGAAATGAAATCATAGTAGTCTATAGAAAGCGGAGACATGTATGATAACCAAACTACGATTCTGATAAATAAGCGATCATGTCAGTCGGGACTCACGCCTCAAAGTCATCACTCGAATATAACAATGGGTCTCACGCCCACAACATCAATCATGCGTGGAATATCTTCCTCACCGCGATCGAATGATAGAAAAGCACCAAGAAATACACATGAACAATGGTCCCACATGTGTCCAAATACAAAGACAGGGTAATGAAGGCATAGCCGACTACTAACACCAGCATTACTAACAAGGTCATAAAGCGTATCATGATATCTGTCTGCATCGTCACATGATCAAAGCCGGTCGCCGCCCGCAATATCAAATGTGCGCGTCTAGCCACGAACTCCCCGACTCGCATAGGCCAATCTCATAGGCCCGCGAGGTATAACCCCGCATCGAGGTAGCTACTCCGGCATCGCCCCGACTCGCGACCGCACGGCCACATAGACCGCATGACCATAAAGGCCGCACACTAACACGGAACTCGTAGCTCGCATAGGCCCGGACCCGCATGAGGTATTCTCGAATCACGGTCCTGCATCACCGAGTCTACCCCGCATCGGAGGCGCTTAACCCGGAAACACGGTGAGTGGTATAATACCAACATAACGGTTTATCGTTTAAACAACATAAGCACAATCGAGGGAAAACCCTTTATACAAACATCACAGAATACTAACACACGTAGCATCCTAATATGATTACTTATCAAATCAACACGAAGGTATTACAAGGCTATCACAAACCAATACAATCAAGTTATTCACACATAAGGTACTTTCTACTATATGATTAATGAGATCGGGTTTTATCCCCAAAGTACTTTATACAATAACTCTTAAAGATTTGTTACTTACAAAAGTCACACAATACGTAGTATATAACAATAGAGTGATTATCTTTTTAAAGTAAATCAATTACTTCTCTTTGTAAAATAAAGTAGCAACCTTCTTTTCCAATGTTCAAGTTTGCCTAATTTCCAATGTTCAAGTTTGCCTAATTTCCCATGTTCAAGTTTCTTATTTTAGAAAGGTTTCAGTAGTTCATAGTCTTATTCATTTAAGAATATAATTCTCTTTTTAAGCTATCCGAGAAACATAAGCCTTATATGAGTAGGATATTTTTGTTTATAACAATCTTATTACAAGAAATGCATGATCTAGAAATATCATTTTGTCTCATCTTAGCTTCATGCGGATGGAAGTTTCTACCGGTTTTAATAATACTTAATCACAAAACATTTCCTTTTATTAACGCTGCAGTTGGTTTGTCGATACACATTCGATTTCGAAATCAAGAAACATTCTTAAGCCGTTATTACCTAACTTCCCATAAAGCTAGTATAACTCTTAAGTTTTCAAAACCAAGTATTACTTCTTCTTTGAAATGATTCAAAACTCTTTTGAAATACTTCAAGTTCTTTATTAACACATAATAAGCCGCTTATAGTTCAAATCGATTACCTTTTAAAACCACAAGTATTTTCTTACCAACATAAGGCTGTTATAACCAACTTCCCATAAAGCCGTTATAACACTTTATGTTTTAAACCAATCAAATACATTTAGCACATGTACGTCTACCGTACTACATAGTTCACACATATCATGCTAGAAGAGATAGGAAGAGGTTCACATACCTCGCGACGATTATCGACTAATAGCAAAACGCCCAAGTACCTCAAACCGCGGCTACTCCTTAAGCCAAGTAGATCGCGCCACGCGTAGTACTCAACCTATAAGGCCACAAGGCGCTTATTAATATTTAGATCCTCGTAGAACATTCTACGAAAATTCGCAAAGACTCTCCCGCACACAACAGCGTAAATCTCCTCCTCTATCGGGGCCGGCTACCAAGCCAACCAGGGGGGGGGGGGTTATACGTCTAAACCGGACGCGCACAATTCTACCTCACAGAAAAGCTACACAAGTCTCATCTGAATACACCCCATGTAAATACGACAAGACTCTTCTTTCGAAAAGGTTTCTTATTATTCAGCTTAAGTCAAAAGACATCACGATAACTACGTTCAGTTCTATATATAGTATACTCCAACTATATAGTCTAACAATCATGTAATTTCCAATTACAATAGAGGGACAAGATATTTACCTCGATAAGCCCATAATTATCCGAGTTTAAATGTCGATCCTGAGCAAGGTTTAGCTCCTACTCCGCGCGCTCCGACCCGCTCCAAACAACCCTTAGAAGTTCTAACCAACTTCTACTAATTACTCCAACTAACTATGGAGATTTTCCTTAGGGTTTCGGTTTTGTGACTGACGGGAAGTATGATAGTATAACTGGGCTTTTTGTATAAGTATAACCTTATAATACTACAAGGTATACGGCTAAGGTAATTTGGGCATTATGACAATACTTTTGAGAGTATTTCTACCAAGAGGGGGGGTATTATACGAAAACAACTAGGCTAGGGGGGTGTATACCTCTACTACCCCACTAGTGGGGACTCTCGACGAGGGGGGAGGACGAGAACAACTCTTTCAAGGGAGGGAGGATTTCTAACACTTAGGAAATATTTGGAATGGATGAAGAAGTCATCCTAAGGGGGGTATTTATAGCACAAGCCAAGGCCAACCAATGGCCAAGATCTAGCCAAGTGCATAGCAAGTGTAGGGCCAAGATTCACCCATGTGTCCTTAACCAACTAACACACAAAATATCCTACCAACTCCCTCTTCAATTCGTCCAATCCGCCCCTTTACGCCCGCTGATGAGGGTGCCAAGTGGCGCCTCTTGTTGGCCCAACACGCTTCGCCTCTCGGAAAAATCCGTAAAAATTAAAAATGACATAGCGGAATTTTCCTACGAAAAGTCGTGGAAAACGTTCGTCAAAAACGACTCTAAACGGGTGTTGTGAACAAAATTAATTCGCCAAGCCTAATACAAGTTTCAAATTTTCTACGCACGCCCTTACGCATATACTGAAATACGGTATAACATTCTCCCCTCCTTAGAAACATTCATCCCGAATGTTCCTTCTAAGTCTCAAAACAAACGTGCGCCAGTATAGTCTTCACTACTATACTTACGAGAACAAACCTGCCACACCTGGCCACAGATACACCCGCGCACATACTTCCATTCAAGTCCACGAGGAAACACCTCTAACATCACCAAAGTAAAGATCACATCTATGCTCGTAATACATGCTCGCTTCTCCCTTTTACTCGTCGTACCCTTCTCATACCTGCGAACTCTTATCACATTTCTGTTACTGCTTCAGTTTCCAAAACTCGGGGTTACTATCTCTAACGTGGTCATCATTAACTGGGAACACTTTTGTCACTTTGCCTGAGGCATTAACCTTCTCAGGCGACCCAACAAATGGTACCGCTTTGTCACTCCGCGAGCCTTGCTCGACGACCCAACAAATGGTACCGCCGCCATGATCTCGAGGCATGCCCTTCGCCATCTTCTCGGGGCGTGCCATACGGAGAGCCACGGCCGTCTGTTTCGTGGTAGAGGCTCGCCTCTTTATACGCCACCCGAACATAACAATACGAAGACCGGACGCATCGCCTCCTAAGTCGGACGGCAATTGCTAACATATAGGCAACCCGCCTATTCTTCACGTGAACTCAAAAGGCCCAAAGTAACTCGCTAAGTTCCTTCGTTTCCAAACTCGTCACACCCTACCCGGGGTGGTACTTTTAAGAAGACCGACCGTCAACCTGAACTCTAAGCGTCGTCGCCGATTATCCGCACGATTCCTCTGAGCTGCTAGAACTTCTTCTAGACAAGCTTCTCACTATCCACAGTCTGCTGGAAGCCTGGAACAAGCCTGAACCAACGATCTGAACCTTGCCAACGTCGAACCAATCGACCGGCAACTTACACTTCCGCCCCTACAAGGCTTCAAAAGGTGACATCCGAACACTGAAATGGTAGCTTAAACGCTCCCTCTACAGGAGACAACAATCCTCACAACTACCCCTAAAATCCACACACTGGCCCGAGGGCGAATGCGATTCTGAGACTCACCTGAGTTCTTAACCCTGCCTGGTAAAACTTTCAGAAACAAAACAGCCGTACCCTGGGCTCCACTGTCTGCCATAAGGTGAAGGTAGGCACCCCGTGCAGCCTTACAACCTTTCTGATAAATCAACACTGCCGAGTGAACGGCCCGATCAAGAACACGATGGGCTGCTTCATCGCCCGACCAATCGGTCGAACGCATCCACGAACTCGTGACGCGTTAACTAAACTTGGGCCTAACACCCTCACAACCCTAACACAAGGCGACCACCACCACCGACCCCACCACCAAAACTACCGCGGGTTGACCGCAACGGCCTCAACCCGACCCTAACGCCGCACAATACTAGCTCCCCGATCCGGAACAATCTTACTAATCACGTTTCGAAAACCTAGCGGTCTTCTTAGCTCAACTATCCCCTTTCATTCCACACTACTTAGGGACCTATCCCAAACATAGCTCACGTGCACTATGCACTTCCGATACGGATCAAACATAACACTACACCTGTTCTCGAGATGGCCTCACCTCTAAGGTCTCTACGTATAAAACTCTAAGGCTCACACCTTCTCTATCCCCCAAATCTTACTTGGTTAACTAACCAAGATTTCTAATCACAATATTAACACACTGCTATCAAAACATAGCACTTATGATATACCCATCTTATCACACATACTGAACTCTAAAGGGTTAAGGATATGCTGACCCATCGCTTCACTCCCTAGTCGTTCTAATCAAACTCGCCTGCAGGCGATAGCTGGGAAGGTGACGAACTACCCGCCGATCACGAAGGCTAAGTCCTCCTACCAGACACTCTTTCGACACTGCACACGACGGCCATAGTACAACAAGTACCAACCTAAAAGATGACATTCCCGGATGACGCGTCACATCGCGAACCGGAAGCCCCGAGTTCTAACCAACTCCCGATACCCGAACGCCCCGAACCCCGCGAGGACCTCTGCGACCGTGGATGTGCATAATCTAATCACGCGAGGTGACTCGCCTCGAAAGTTACCAAAGGACGCACGCTGCGGCCTCTTCATTGTCCTTCGTTAACCCGTCGATCTCACGCTTTCTCGGCCGTGCATAGCCCGCATACGTGCCATGCTCAAGCCTAACTGAAGGATTACTCTTGCACAACCTTCTCTTAGGTAGTCATCAAGACTCGCGATACATCGGTATACTCTCTGGTAGCCAAATCCATAGCTAGTAACAGGGTTGCCTCTTTGCAGTCCATATTTTCTGTTCCTGGTCGTGGAACTGAAGGTTCACATATCATGGCCGCAGTAGGAACTGCCGCCGCCGTGCTAAACTTTACTGGGGCTAGTGACGTCGCAGAAATCCCCGAATGAAGCACTACCCTAGGTAATGATTGGGCCTGTGCCCACGTAACCCTCTAAACTCTACTCGCAGCCTTCCTGGCCGCTTTGCCTCCCGGCGGGTTGGCTCACGCGAGGCATAGCGGTAAAGTGGAAAGAAATACGTTAGAGGGTCCAACTTACAACACAGCTCTAAGGCACGATCTCAGAGTGAGAAGAATAGAAACCAATC
The DNA here is from genome assembly GCA_029844215.1 of Przewalskia tangutica. Lineage (NCBI taxonomy): Eukaryota > Viridiplantae > Streptophyta > Magnoliopsida > Solanales > Solanaceae > Przewalskia > Przewalskia tangutica. Next base: position 20,559,532 of record CM056736.1, read on the forward strand.
CTAAATATCCTAGAGCCTCCTGATTATTGGTGTGGTGCACAACACACCGATAATCAAGACTTCATCGATACGGTCAGACACCTTCCGAGGATTAATCGCTCGATACCACTTTTGTCACGACTTCGCTCGGCCCGTGGATCGTGCCTTACCGGGCACCCTAGTGATACAACATCGAGTAATCACGGAACATAAAGACAATACATGAAACCAATGTAATAAGACGGTGAAATAAGAACAGACTAACCAAAACGGTTCTGTCGGATATATAGATAACAATTTGAACAGTTACATCCCTTTCTACCACTCTGCCCATAACAGTACTACAGACCTCTAAGAATGACAACAACGACGGGACAGGGCCCCGTCATACCCCTGAATGTAAGCACCTACGATCAACAGGGGACTATACCAAGATAAGCCTCCGGAGGAACGGAGCTTCCCAAACGCTGAATCGTGACTCTAAGGCGAGGATCAACGATCGTGTACCTTTACTCGCAGATGAACGCACTTCAGGCGAGGTCAAGACATGTGTACCAAGTATGTGAAACATGAAGATATCGTAAATGAAATCATAGTAGTCTATAAAGCGGGAGACATGTATGATAACCAAACTACGATTCACAATAAATAAGCGAATATGTCAGTCGTGACTCACGCCCTCAAAGTCATCACTCCAATATAACAATGGGTCTCACGCCCACAACATCAATCATGCCCGTGGAATATCTTCCTCACTGCCGGCAGTCAATGATAGAAAAGCACCAAGAAATACACATGAACAGCAGGTCCCACATGTGTCCAAATACAACAGTACAGGGTAAGTACGAAGGCATAGCCGACTACTAACACCCACATTACTAACAAGGTCATAAATCAGATTACGATATCTGTCTTGCCGTCACATGATCAAAGCCGTCGCCGCTCGCAATATCAAATGCGCGTCTAGCCTCGAACTCCCGCAGCCCGCGATAGGCCAATCTCATAGGCCCGCGAGGTATAACCCCGCATCGAGGGTAGCTACTCCCAAGATCATCCTCGACTCGCACCGCATGGCCACATAGACCGCATGACCATAAAGGCCGCACACTAACACGAACTCGTAGCTCGCATAGGCCCCGGACCCGCATGAGGTATTCTCGAATCACGGTCCTGCATCACCGAGTCTACCCCGCACGGAGGCGGCTTAACCCGGAAACACGCGAGTGGTATAATACCAACATAACGGTTTATCGTTTAAACAACATAAGCACAATCGAGGAAAACCCTTTATACAAACATCACGTATCACTAACACACGTAGCATCCTAATATGATTACTTATCAAATCAACACGAAGGTATTACAAGGCTATCACAAACCAATACAATCAAGTTATTCACACATAAGGTACTTTCTACTATATGATTAATGAGATCGGGTTTTTATCCCCAAAGTACTTTATACAATAACTCTTTAAAGATTTGTTACTTTCACAAAAGTCACACAATACCCGTAGTATATAACAATAGAGTGATTATCTTTTTAAAGTAAATCAATTACTTCTCTTTGTAAAATAAAGTAGCAACCTTCTTTTCCAATGTTCAAGTTTGCCTAATTTCCAATGTTCAAGTTTGCCTAATTTCCCATGTTCAAGTTTCTTATTTTAGAAAGGTTTCGTAGTTCATAGTCTTATTCATTTAAGAATATAATTCTCTTTTTAAGCTATCTGAGAAACATAAGCCTTATATGTGAGTAGGATATTTTTGTTTATAACAATCTTATTACAGCAGCCATGATCTAGGAAATATCATTTTGTCTCATCTTAGCTTCTATGCAGATGGAAGTTTCTACTGGTTTTAATAATACTTAATCTGTCAAAACATTTCCTTTTATTAACGCTGCAGTTGGTTTGTCGATACACATTCGATTTCCAAATCAAGAAACATTCTTAAGCCGTTATTACCTAACTTCCCATAAAGCTAGTATAACTCTTAAGTTTTCAAAACCAAGTATTACTTCTTCTTTCAAATGATTCAAAACTCTTTGAAATACTTCAAGTTCTTTATTAACACATAATAAGCCGCTTATAGTTCAAATCGATTACCTTTTAAAACCACAAGTATTTTCTTACCAACATAAAGTCGTTATAACCAACTTCCCATAAAGCCGTTATAACACTTTATGTTTTAAACCAATCAAATACATTTAGCACACGTACGCTCACCGCACTACATAGTTCACACATATCATGCTAGAAGAGATAGGAAGAGGTTCACATACCTCGCGACGATTATCGACTAATAGCAAAACGCCCAAGTACCTCAAACCGTGGCTACTCCTTGCCAAGTAGATCGCGCCACGCGTAGTACTCAACCTATAAGGCCACGCGCTTATTAATATTTAGATCCCCGTAGAACATTCTACGTAAAATTAGAAGACCTCCCGCAACAAACAGCGTAAATCTCCTCTCTATCTGGCCGGCTACCAAGCCAACCAGGGGGTTATACGCCTAAACCGGACGCACAATTCTACCTCACGTAAAAGCTACACAAGTTCATCTGAATACACCCCATGTAAATACGACAAGACTTTCTTTCAAAAGTTTCTTATTATTCAGCTTAAGTCAAAAGACATTGCACGATAACTACGTTCGAGTTCTATATATAGTATACTCCAACTATATAGTCTAACAATCATGTAATTTCCAATTACAATAGAGGACAAGATATTTACCTCGATAAGCCCATAATTATCCGAGTTTAAATGTCGATCCCGAGCAAGGTTTAGCTCCTACTCAGCGCTCCGACCGCCTCCAAACAACCCTTAGAAGTTCTAACCAACTTCTACTAATTACTCCAACTAACTATGGAGATTTTCCTGTGGTTTAGGTTTTGTGACTGACGGGAAGTATGATAGTATAAATGGGCTTTTTGTATAAGTATAAACTTATAATACTACCAGGTATACGTCTAAGGTAATTTGGGCATTATGACAAAAGTTTTGAGAGTATTTCTACCAAGAGGGGTATTATACGAAAACAACTAGGCTAGGGGTGTATACTACTACCCCACTGTGTGGGGACTCTCGACGAGGGGGGGAGGACGAGAACAACTCTTTCAAGGAGGGAGGATTTCTAACACTTATGAAATATTTGGAATGGATGAAGAAGTCATCCTAAGGGGGGTATTTATAGCACAAGCCAAGGCCAACCAATGGCCAAGATCTAGCCAAGTGCATAGCAAGTGTAGGGCCAAGATTCACCCATGTGTCCTTAACCAACTAACACACAAAATATCCTACCAACTCCCCCCTCTTCAATTCGTCCCAATCCGCCCCTTACGCCCGCTAATGGAGGTGCCGTGGCGCCTCTTGTTGGCCCAACACGCTTCGCCTCTCGGAAAAATCCGTAAAAATTAAAAATGACATAGCCGGAATTTTCCTACGAAAGTCGTGGAAAGCGTTTCGTCGAAAAACGACTCTAAACGGGTGTTGTGAACAAAAATTAATTCGGCCAAGCCTAATACAAGTTTCAAATTTTCTACGTACGTCCTTACGTACATACTCTGGAAATACGGGGTATAACATTACCAATATGTTTGTTAATCTTTTGACTTATATCCAATGGTGTCGATACCGGTGAACTGTCGAACATCCCAAATTTGTTCAGTACATCCTCGATGTAGTGAGATTCAGACAAGACCAGTCCATTAGATGTCTTAGAGATCTTGATCCCTAAGATGACATCTGCAATGCCCATATCTTTCATATCAAAATACTGTTTTAACATGTTCTTAGTTTTTAGGATTATCCCAGAACTGCTCCCAGTGATCAACAAGTCGTCTACATATGGGCATATCATGACGAAGGATTCGGCATTTCCTTTAATGTAGACATATTTGTCACCTCCATTAATGGTGTATCCTTTTGATAGTAGTACTATCAAATTTCTCGTGCAATTGTTTAGGGGCTTGTTTCAGCCCGTACAATGATTTAACAAGCCGACATACTTTTGTCTCTTGTCCTGGACCACATACCCCTCGGGTTGGTCTATATATATTTCTTCTTCCAAATCACTATTTAGGAAGACAGTCTTAACATTCATTTGATGTATTTCAAGATCCCGCAAGGCGGTGATAACTATGAACATACATATGAATGTCATTCTTGACACCGGAGCGTAGATGTCGAAGTAATCAAGGCCTTTCTTTTGGCGATAACCCTTGACTACTAACCTAGCTTTGTACTTGTCAATAGATCCATCTGCCTTTAACTTCCGTTTAAGGATCCACTTACAACCCAATGGTTTGTGTCCCGGGGAAAGTTCAGCCAACTCCCAGGTGTGGTTATGCAGGATGGATTCTATCTCGCTTTCTAAAGCTTTCTTCCAGAGCGGTGCTTCTGGAGTTGACAATGCTTCGGCGATTGTCTGTGGTTCACTCTGAACCAAATAAGCTTCAAAGTCTGGACCGAAGGACTTGTCCTTCCGGGACCTTTTTCTTCTCCTTGGTTCCATTTCTGAATCTTCCAAGTCCTGAGAATCTGGATTACTGAAATCCGGATAATCAGCTACTTCAAAGTTCACTAGATCTGAACCGTTCGAATTTAGGTAGTCATCTACCTCTTGATCCTCAGAGGCTTGAGCATAACTTCGTTTGTGAGAGGCTATGTTATTTTCCTTGTATGGAAACGTGTCTTCAAAGAACCATGCGTTCCTTGATTCCATGATCGTATCTTCATAGATGTCCGGATGATCCGACTTATACACTATGAAGCGATAAACACTACTGTTATTGGCATATCCGATGAATATGCAATCCACAGTCTTAGGTCCAATCTTCACCTGCTTTGGCATAGGTACTTTTACCTTGGCCAGACAACCCCATACCTTTAAATACTTGTAGGTAGGTAGATTTTTTTCCTTTCCATAGCTCGTATGAAATCTTGTCTTTACCCTTGTGTAGGACTCTGTTAAGAATCCTATTCACGGTAAGGACATCTTCTCCCCACATGGTTTGAGGAGGCCCGAATTGATGAGTATAGCATTCATCATTTCCTTTAGTGTTCGGTTCTTGCGTTCAGAACCCCCGTTTGATTGAGGTGGATACAAAGTTCTTCAAAAGGCGCTACATATTCTCCCCCTTTATCGCTACGAATTGTTTTAATCCATCCGCCTAGTTGCTTCTCAATTTCTGCTTTGTAGCGTTTGAATGCTTCATCTTTACTTTTTATTAAGTAAAGGGAACAAAACCTTGTGTCATCATCTATGAAGGTCACAAAGTATTTGTTCCCCCCTCTAGTTTGTGCGAACTTCAAATCACATATATCTGTGTGTATAAGTTCTAGAGGAGCGGTATCCCTTTGGACGGATCTACAGGAACTCTTGGAAAGTTTAGCCTCTACGCACACCTCACACTTACGTTGAGAGTTTATGTCGATAGATGACAATAATTCCAGCTTTACCAATCTTTGGATAGATTGATAATTAACATATCCTAATCTATGATGCCATAAATTAGATGACTCAATCAAGTAAGTAGAAGGTGCAATTTTATTTATAGTTGAAGCAAAAGGCATTACAAGTGCAACATTAAGCTTAAAGAGGCATTCACAGACGAAGCCCCTTCCTACAAAAGTTCCATTCTTAGTGATTACAAATTTGTTAGCCTCTAATACTAGCCTAAAACCAACATTTTTAATAACAAAGGTATATAAATCAGATTTCTACGAATTTTTGGGACATACATCACTTCCTTCAGAGTCAGATCCTTCCCGGATGTCATCTTTAGAACCACCTTTCCTACCCCCAGTACTTCTGAAGAAGAATTGTTTCCCATGAACAACTTCTTGTCTGAGACTGGTGTATAAGTGGAGAAGACTTCTTTATTGGAACATATGTGACGGGTTGCACCTGTGTCCAACCACCATTGCACCGGATTCTCAACGAGGTTTGCTTCAAGAACCACTGCTGAGAACTCCTGAATCATATCCTCTACGAGCGTGTCTTCGACGATGTTAGCCTTGGCCTTGCCTTTGGCCTTATTTTCACGTTTGAGCTTGCGGCAGTCTTGGCTATGTGACCAACTATACCCCAGTGATTACACTTGCCCTTGAACTTTTCAGTTGTTTGGGGCTTGTCTTCCTTCTGGAACTTACGTTTCTTGCTTGAGTTCCCTTTGACTTCCGTCAGATTTACCTTAGCCTCAGCGGGTTGTTTCCCCTTTGACATGACCTTCTTATTGTCCTCCTGAATCTGGAGTTTGACAACAAGTTCTTCTAAAGCCATCTCATTCGTTTTGAGTTTTAGATAGTTCATAAACTCAGTCCATGAGGGAGACAGCTTCTCGATCAATGCCCCAACCAAGAATTTTTCATTGGGCTTTAATCATTCCAAATCCAGGTGATGTAGAATTATTTGAAATTCCTGGACTTGGGATGTCACACTTTTGTTGTCCACCATTTGAAATTTCAGGAACTTCCCAATGATGAACTTCTTACTACCCGCATCTTGGGTGTTGTATTTCTTCTGAAGTTTGTCCCATAACTGCTTGGTAGTTTTAACTGTGTAATATACCGTGTATAGTGGATCAGACAAACTGTTTAGAATATAGTTCCTACACATGAAATCACTATATTTCCATGTTTCGCGAACCATCCTCATGTCATCAGTGACATGGTTACCCTGGCCCCCTATCATTTGACTGAGGGTCCACGTCTTCCCCAACTAGTGGAGGGTCTTCGGTTAGGAAACGTGACATTCCCATAACCGTCAGGAAAAATAGCATATTTTGCTGCCATCTCTTAAAGTGAGTGCCCATGAACTTTTCAGGACGTTCATGGTGAAAGACAACCGATGTAGGGGCATTGACGCTCCCTTGAGTAGTTGCAAAGGCGTTGGGAATGCCTCCACTAGGAACATAGATGTTGTTGACGCCTTGGACAGGAGCATAGACACTATAAGTCCCCAGAGCAGCGGTGGAGGTATTGGTTGTACCAAAACCAGTGTTGACACTAGTTGTGCCAAAAGTAGTGATAGCACTTGAAGTGCCAAAAACAGTGTTAGCACTAGAAGTGCCGAAAGCATTGGTTTGAAAGACATTAGGAATGCCATGATCAGTGGTGACACTAGAAGTGCCTAGAACAGTGGAGTTGAAGGCAGTGTTAATGCCTTGAGTAGTGGGATTGAAGGCAATGAGATTGCCTTAAGCATCGGTGAAATTTTTAGTGTTGAATTGGTTTAATTGATCTTGTCCAGTCATGTTGTTGTTGAAATAACTAATATTATCTTAAGCTTGTGAGTGGTGATGTGAAAAACGAGAAAATAACAACAACAACTATTTGTTAGAAATCTGAAAATGATCAAATATGAGGGTTTGCTGAGTCGACCAAATTCTTGATCTATCCTTAAGATAATATTGCCCCGCATATCCTTTCAACGGTTGTAATGACAACTTATATCCCAAGATAAAACATCAATCAAACAAATGAGTAAAGAAAACTCAAGTGTTTGCTTTGGAAGAAAGATCTTTGAATGTTTGTGATTGCAAGAGAGGAAGAATACTTTCAGAAATGTATTGTGTCAAGTGTGTTTTGCAAATGAGTCAAAGACCTCATTTTATAGTGTTGAGAAAAAGACTCTCCAACTAGCCAATTTATAGCTTTGAATGACCAAGTAATGACCATTAGTATGGAGTTACAATTCAGCCAAGTAATGATTGAATTCAAGAGCAGAATAATGAGGAGTTAATCCTCCAAAGTCAGCTCAAACGTCAGTTTTTATTCTTCTCAAACGGATCAAACGGCCAGCGCTGCCCAACACTTCAGAGGCACATCGCCGCCCATGCAGTGGCGCGAAACTTCAGAGACTTAGCGCGGCCCAAAGACCACGCGCCTTGCCGCGGCCCAATACATGACTCGTTTCATCTTTTAACACATTGTACACTTCTTCCTTCATTTACCAACGTCATTTGGTCAATAACCGTCTATTACCTTACGTCTCAAAACAATTTGTATACGTACCAATATCTCATCCATTAAGGAAATTACGATCCTTGGCACTATGTGTGCACGTGTGTGAAAACAAGGTTTCCTACGTGCGGGGCCCCAATTGTTCGAGTCATAATTAATAGGATTAACTTTATTTCACGTTTAATAGATATTTCCAACATTTTCATCTTTTACTTAAGCTAGAATATTTGGAAAATAAGATGATTCCTTCTCGAAAATGTATTTTTCTCTTTTATTTACATTAGATTTTCAGAATAAAACCAATTTCCTTCCTTTTTGGTAAACGTATTTTTTCTTTTATTTACTTTATGTTAAAACTTTTTGATGAAATGTTAAAACTTCACTGTGTAAACTATATGAAACATCCCTATTTTTGGAATGTCTATGTCACCCTTTTTTGTGTTAACATAAATTAGTAACTAGTTTCACACAAGTGAAGAAATATAAAAAGATAAACACATCACACATATATAAGGATGATATATAGATAAAATACCTAATGGATAACACAAGATTTTCGATTTATAAGAAGAAATGGTTGTGAAGAATATTTTTTGCTTTGTGCTTGAAATTTTAGTTGTTATCAACATCATAGCTCAACTAAGAAAAAAACTTAGAACTCGTTTATCTTCTGATCACTATATATTGTCAGGGGGCGGCGCTATGTAATCTCTGCATCGGAGGCCTCTGCCTCGAGTATGTCTGGAAATGCATAGAAATAACCACGATCATCCGATGTCTGAGCACCCACACGTCCACCATCCCGACCGGACTGAGTACCACCTCGACCTGTCTGAGGGCCACCTTTGCCGCCATGAGAACCACCTCTAGTATCCTGGGATCCACATCTAGCCAGTTGCCCCGCTGCTCTCGATCCAGAGCCCTGATACTGACCACCACGCCTAAGTTTGGGACAATCCCTCTTGAAGTGTCCAAGATCACCATACTCAAAACAATCTCTAGAAGCTGCTGACGGCTGAGAAGAAGAATTGGCACCAGAATGACCACCATGACCAGAGTGTTAGTAAGAACTTTGGGTCAACTGCCTTGAACCATGAGAAGTACGCGAAGACCGACCTCCCTCAGATGTAGGCATAGCAGCAACAACGGGCCTAACACTCGGGGATGACCCCCACCAGGATGACCTATACCTATAGATGAGGAGACTACATGAGTGTTAAAATAAGACCTCTTGACCATCATCGCCTCATAATCCTCACGCCTAATAAACTCGGCCTCTCTCACTGCATCAATAATCTTGTAGAAGGTGAAATCTGTGGTAGCCATCATGAGTTATAGACTTCAGAAAACTCATCATATGAACCAAGGTATCCTGAAGCACCGATGTAGTAATGAAACCTCGGGGCGCCTGATTTGGCCCTATCTCGTCAGCCTAAAACTGCTCATTCTAATCAATCTGAACCTCATCATCCTTGGGAATAGCTTTAGGCCCCGGAGACTATGCTCAGTCACGAGCCCGAGCAACTATAAGTGATCGGCCTCGGGATGCAACTCAAGGTTTGTCTCTACCTTAACCTTGCCCCTTCCTCGTGCACCATCTCTGACAACGGATGTCGATGCAGGTGCGAGATCCTGATCTTCTCCCGCGACTGATCTAGTCCTCATCATTCGTGAGAAAGAGTGAAACAAACAGATTTAGAATTCAATCATAATCGAATCACGTGAAAAAAATGAAAGAATTGAAATTCCTAAATGTCTTATAGCTTCTCGAAGATAGGTATGGAGCTCTTCGTACCGATCTGTAAAACTCTACTAGACATTGCTTACGTACTCATGAGATCATTAACCTAGTGCTCTGATATCAATTTGTCACGACTCAAATTTTTATTGTATCGTGAGGGCATCTACCCTAACCCGTAGGCAAACCCCAATCATACAACATAAGAAGTGCGAAAGTAAATGCAGAAATTAAAGAAATAAAAGAGAAGTAATTAACAAATTTTATGACATAATACATAATCTGAAAGAAATTTCAAATAATCCAATAGTCATGAGTACAAAACTCTAAGTATGAGTACGAGTCTGAAATTGAAGTAACAGTAATGTTTGAATGTAAAATGACAGAATCATAATGTAGAGAAAAAAGTTTCAATGTCGGGAATGCACCAACGGCTCTGGACTCCCAATCGATCACCAAGTAAGCTATGCTCCAGCTTCTCCTTCTTCTTCCGGCTCGGTACCTGCACATAAAGTGCAACAAGCGTAGAGTGAATATAGAAAACACGTGTACTCAACAATATCGTTGACCAACCCTAGCTATAACAGTAGCGAGGGTTGGTACTTTTCGATACCTCTCTAACTAATTAGTTAATTTTGCATGATTAAGAATTAGTTAGCCACCTATCAATAGTTCTACAAATCAACAGTATAAAAGTATTTACAAGTCTCTCAGAGTTATACTAGGATTAAGCCACAAAGTTACCAAGTCAGCCTAACCCCATTCAAGGTGACTAGTCCCATCAATTTCTTCAAATCAACTATCGCACACATATATGTATAAGTTATCAGTAATTCTTTCTATCAAATCAATCAAATCAGAAGAGTATAAGTATATCAAAAGTCAACACCGAGCACACAAAGCACTAAATAAGTATGTATGAATGCAATGCAAATGATACGTTGATGCAGTAGATGTCACGTGACCCATGAGGGACTCAAGAGGTCTATATACCCATCTGATCCCATCAGATACCAGCTCTATTTATAGTGTCATCATCAATCATCACTCTCATATCATGTACCATATCTAAAGCCATCTTCTCAACCATCTCTCAACAATATTTCAACACTTCAATGACAATCATAATATGTATGAATGATATAGATATGTGTACACCATGCTGTCAGCATAAACAATACAATCAGTATTTATTAGTTTCTTTTTAAGTATTTAGACGAGATGTAGAGTGATGAATGTATGACAGGTTCAATCAAGGATATAATATCAAACACGGGGAAGGGTGAGATTATACCTCTATTGATGAGCTTTCTCTTGAAATCCTCGAGAATACGCTACTAGTCGAGCTCCAATCCCAAGGAGAATATTTGGGGAATGAGAAATAATTCTAAGTCATAACTCTTTTAATCTGAACTGTGATTCCGCTGGCGCGGACCCATTTTGATGGAAACTCCATCCTCCAAGTCGGAATCACTTAAAGGCTCTAATTACAATGTGGTGGAAAGAAGCTCCGCTGAGGCGCACCCGCCCTGACGAGAAACATGTCCACAGAAGCGGACCCCAAGCTCCGGGTCAAATCTCACTTCTGTGAGCCATGCCTCTGCGAACCTGTGGAAGCGGATGAAAGGGAGTTGGGGAAAACACCCAGCAATGGCCAAAACCCAACCAACTCTCCGTCAAACACCTGAAACACTCACGGGATCTCCCGGACACAAGCCAAACATGCATTCCTACTAGAAAACACATTCCAGACCTGGTCCCGCAGTCGTAATATCCGAAAAAGATCTTTAAGGCTCAAGTTTGACTAAGTCAACTTTAGTGTCCATGTAACTAGCTAGACAAGACATAATCTTAATTTTTCAACGAAACTTTTCCTTCGGACATATTAACATAGAAACTATGTCCATCTCTATACAACTTTGATTGAATATACATAAAATCTTGCCTTGTGTTTTTTAACTGTGCTAAAATTCAAACCTACAATCTAAAAGATATTTTTGATCAATTCTTTTAGGCGTTAGGACAAAAATTAAAGACCACCGATTTGAGGGGGTAATTGCCCCACGAACCGTATCTAACGTCTGGGCCAACTAGGCCCAGGTCTGGCCTTCAAAGACAGAAAGAGAGAGAGGGGGACTAGAGAGAGATGAGAGGAGTGGGAGGGCCATTGTTATGCATCGGCGATCTGCTGAGTGACGTCGGAGAAAGTGATTCCGCCGGTGATCAGCTTCCAATAAAAACACCTTCACCGGAGGACTACAATTCAAGCCTCCAATCCTCCGATCTAAACAACTTCTTCCAGGTTCTTTTCCACACACACTCTCTATCATTGTTCATTCTTTTTATTACTAATTTTTTTGCAAACTTATATGATGAAATGACAAAAATGATAACCTATGTGAATGTAATAAATTGAACAGAGAGCCCAAACCGATTTGTACAAATATGATCTTTCCGCGAATCCAGAATTTCAAGAGGATGAGTGCACCATTACATTTAAAGGCTGGTTTAGAAATTAAAATAAAAAGACACAAAAGTGCAGCAAGTTGGGTTTGATCACTCGACCTTAAACAAGCACTTAACCAGTGCACCACTCAGTCTCATTTGATCACAGATCCTTCAGTTAATATTAGATATGTTTTAAGAATTATACACATAATATACCACGAGTTTGGTCTGATGACCATGGGTTCATGTGACCCATTTTTCTACATAAATTCGTCCCTGATCGCCTGACCTCATTAAGAAAGCTATGTGAAAAACTAACCTTTTCGTCAGAATCGGGAGCAAAATCCTGCTAAGTAGCCAGAAGACTTCCCCTAAAGCAAGTTACGGTGATCTTCAAAACAATTCCTAGATATCATCACAACATGCTGTGTATAAATTCACCAATACAACCTGTTATGGTGATCACCGGGTACCGGGTTTTGGCCACAAATCCTTTGGGATCGCCATGATTTGTTTAGCATTTGTGGGTCAAAATCCTGGCAGATTGTCAGGATTTATGGCCAAATCCTAGTGATGAACATACCATGTTGTATAGACATATAAAAGTAAGGTTTTGCTTGTGTTTCCTATAGTGATGAGAAGTTAATTCCATTTCATATTTTTAAAATATCCACCTTATGTGACTGTCCATGTGAGCAGAAACTTTAGGTGAATTTTCTGTTAGTGCTATAATTTTGGGTACACAAATGCTTTCGGAACTGATATTTATCTCTGAAGTTAGTTAGTAGTTTGCAGTAGACAATAGGAATTGCTGCGAGAAAAACCCTGACATTACTATTTGGGGAATATAAAGAGGTCTTAACTTCATGCACCATATTAGGTAACAATTAGTGTGTTTGCATTTCCCACTCTATTTAGTGTTAAAATTTTGATGCGCGTGAAAGTAATGTGTTTAAATCATTTTCTTTTCTTACTGCTGCTAGTATGTTGACAGTATTCTTCTCCTGTGGTGATCAAGGGCTATGAGTTCCCCTGCAAGCGTTTGGTGCTTGATGATATAAATTAGGCTATGATGGGAGGATAAACAGAAAAGAGCTCAAGAGGGAAACTTTTTGACGCACATAAAAATCCCTGTTGGAAAAGAACTGAAGGGGGAACTTTTTGACACACATAAAGATCCTCGTAGGACCTTGTCAAAACTTACATTGTGTATATTTTGACTTTGATCAGCAATTGTGAAACTCTTAATAGAATATGGTGAAACAGTAAACTATGTTTTATTCACCTTTTTTTCTATTTCAGCCTGGCTTAGGATAGTTTGCATCTTAATTGGGGAAGTTTAATTCATCCACCGTACACGTTGATAGTTTTTTTTATTGGAAAGGAACATTTGCTTGTTTATGACCTCTGTTTGTAGCAGTACTTGCTATATTTTATTTCCAGGAGATCATTTTGCTTTCTAAATGCACTGGTAATATTCTTCTTTCGGCACTCTACCCTCCCCTGACCCCATGTTGTGGGTCTTCATTGAGTATGTTGTTGTTGTTGGATCTTTAAGTCACATAGCAAGTTAATGTTTTGCTAATTTTTACGAAAAGTATGAGCAGCTGAACAAGGCACTTGCTAGACGCATCTTCCTTCCTTAACGAACTGGTCCTGATGTCGGATATTGGCCGTTTCCTTCGTCTCACCGGGGTATGATTGGGATCAGCGCTTAGGCGATGAATAGCTATCTCCGGGGGATCCCTGTTATGTCAAGGTGAGACCAAGCAAAACAATCGAAATTAGTCTTTAAATAAAATAAAAATGCATTCCTGAGCTCGGGCGAGAGCTTCGAGCCTAGGTATACCTTCTTTTCGGGATATTCTTCGAAAGACATCATTTTTCCAACTTCTCTATGGTTGAGTCTGCGGGATCTTTGTCTGATGGCATGATGAATCCCTTCGGGATGATTAGGTCCGAATACCCTTCCTTTGCATATTGTTCTTTCCTTTCTCCGGACACCCCGTTCGGGCCCGACACCTGTAATTACTATTTATCCACCTCATGTTCTTGTGGGACTGTTATTGTTAATGCGTCCCCCAACTGGGATTATTACTACTCCCTTTGATTTCTCCGATCCCTCAAGGTGTGGGAAATTTGACCTTCTGGTGATAAGTTGAAGGAACCGCCTACATTGCGTGAAACCATGGTCGTCCAAGTATTGCGTTGTATGCCATGTCTCCGGACATTCCATGCCATAGGCGTGAACCGTCAATTCAACTTCCCCCTTGTCAGCTCGCTTGACATGTTGAAGCCTGCCAACACATTTTTTATTGGGGTAATGGACCCACCAATTTACATTTTTTTCGGGACCCGCAACTAACTGATGTTCGCTGAACTTCCTGGATCAACCAAATAACGCTTAGTAAAAGATTCATTAATTTACACAGACATTACCAGAGCCTCATTATGAGGTGAGGCGAAGTCCTCGTGGTCGTCGCGAGAGAATGTGATATCTTGATTCTCCACGGGTTTCTGTCCGCGGCTCATAGTTGTGACGGAGATCTTAGATTTTCTCATTGATGTGTATGTGATCTTGTTAATCACTTCTGTCCCGAAAATCATATTGATAGTGTGAGTTGGCAGAGGCACTTGGTTCGGTCTTTGTCCGACATTCTTGTTTAGATTGAGCTCGGTCATTGATGTACTCTCTCAAGTGTCATGAGTGTAGAAGTTGTGCCACTTTAATCCTCAAGTTGGCGCAATCTTTCGTGGTGTGGTGTGGTGTGACCGTGCGTGCTATGAAAATGGCACCACAACCCTGTGTTTCTTTTCTCCCGATTGGTACACACATCGTTCGAGAATCTGACTTCCTTCATAGTCTTCATTACCACCACCAATTCCGTCACATTTATGCTGAAATTATGACCAGACAGCTTAGGGGCCAGTCCCTTTTGATGTGGACACTTCTGATCGCCAGAGCCTTGTTCAATGAGGCCCTGATGGCTCCGGGTGCTTCCCCGATTTGTCCCCGTGCCAGAGAACCTTCTGGCATCATACGACTTGAACCGTCCCCCATTCGTAATGTTAGTGTTGTATCCTTGACCCAACCTTCTTGGGGGCGGCTGCCCGCATATGCCGATGTCGTCACTCACTGGTATTCCTCAATTCGCATCTTGGCCATATACCTGAGGTTTATTTCACTTCATGTTTTATCAGGGAACTCCTTAAGCCTTTCGTTAGTTTTTTGGAAGCATTTGAACTGTTTGGTTTCAACCCATCTGCGAATGCAGTTGCTGTCCAATCTTTCGGGATGGCCGGCAACAACATTTTCTCCCTCTAGAACCTGTCCACAAATCCTCGCAGCAGCTCATCTCCTCGCTTCTTTATTGTAAACACGTTCTGCTTGTGTGTTTCTACCCTTCGGCCCCTGCGTGAGCCTTGACAAAAGTATTTGCAAGAGTAGCAAAGGAATCAATAGAGTTTTCAGGTAAATGAGTATACTAAGATAGTGCTCCCTTTTTGAACGTTTGGCTGAACTTCTTCAGCATAACATATTTGATTTCGTGTTGTTTGAAATCATGCTCGGTGACAGTTGCCTCGAAGGTCACGATATGCTCTTCTGGATCTATAGTGCCGTCGTATTTTGGTATGTCAGGCATCTTGAACTTCTTTGGGATAAGGACGGGGGACGCGCTTTCCGGATACGACAAGACACCATACCTCCCGGCTCCTGCGCCCTTTATAATAGGTGGTACTTCGGGTATTTGGCTCAACCTCTCGTTCAATTCTTTTTTCACCCAACATAGTCCCTTTGTGAACGCATCCATCAAGTCCTTTCTGCTATCGTCCCTCTTCTTGCTGGCTTTGGGTGAAGCCGAGGTCTTGCGGCATTCTGGTTTGACGTTGTTGTCCCGGTCCTGGAATGATTAGCTATAGTGGCCACTGCCGCTTCCATGCGCAACATCATTTTTTTTGTGCTTCTAAGACGGCTGCAATTGTATCCTTGGTGAAAGATCCTCCTTTGTCGCAGGCCTGAGTTTGCTAGTTTGAGATTTGGCCGAGCTCCTTCCATCGGGCATCCTCTTTCGGGCTCCTTCTGCTTTCGCATTTTCCGGGGTTTCCTTACTACACTTTTTTTCGGGCTGTTTTGGTGGTGGTCTACTTTCACCGCTCTGTTGCTCTCGTTCGGGCTCCTCCGACTTTGTTCGCAATGTTTCTGAACGATCTGCCAGGTTTCGATGTTCGATGGAAACCTGTTCCTCTCTGAGTTCTTGCGATCTGTGAGCACTACCGTTTTGACCTGACATGCTTGTTTTGACCTGACATGCTTCTGCCTTTTCATCTTTGAGTGTAATGACTCCGTTTAGTTTTTTATTTAAGGAGATCAGCTATAGACGAGACAACACCACAATTGTCTATTCTCACAGACAACGCCAAAAAATTTCCAGATGAAAATAATTCTAACAAAAAATACAGTTAGAGATTTGTATTTTAGGGTTTAAAGACAAGTAGATTATATCCGATCCGAAGATCCCCCAGTGAGTCCGGTATCACTAGCTAGGTTACGGGTGTATCACGTAAAAAGCTAAGTATAGAAATAAACATGCAAGACAAGTAAAATGAGCTAGATTCGGAATAAACAATGAGAAATAATGGACAAATGTTCCTTTAAGAGAGATCTTGGTTACAAGTGTAAGCTTAGAAAGAATACAATGTGTGGTGCCTTCTCTTCTAAGTCTTGCATATATAAGATAAAACTAGACTATTATGCCTCCCTAAAGTTGTAACGATGTGAGCGTGTTGATGTCAACGTACCCCGCGCGCCGCGACGCTCTGATCTAGGAGAGTTGATGTGACGGAGGTTGTTGGGAGTGGGAGACAACTGTATGAAGCTTTGGCAGCATTAGGCTTCTCGAATACGCTAACGCACCTGGGGTGTTTCTACCCAACACAGTATTGTGTTGTATCGTATTGTACTGTATTGTTTTGATGAGTACAAAGTTTGGATAGATTGTATTGTTTCCAATCGTTACTTAATGCTACACGTCTTCAATTTGAAGGACAACCCTACAAAAAAGTAGGGTACGAGGTATAGTTATTATAAAATGATAGGGCAAAAGATAAAATATGATTATTAGATAATAAACAAAGACAATGAGAAGAAAAAAATAAGGTAACTACACGACAACACCAGATCGCTTGTTACTAAAATTGACACTTTCGTCGTTCAATCCGATACAATAAAATTAAAGTAACAATTTGAACTATAACAACACAACACAATACAATAGGTACAACCATCCAAACAAGCTGTAAGAAAGCTATGTGAAAAATAACCTTTTCGTCATAATCGGAAGCAAAATTCTGCCAAATAGCCAGAAGACTTTCCCTAAAGCAAGTTATGGTGAACTCAAGACAAATCCTAGTGATCATCGCAACATGTTGTGTAGCAATTCACCAATACAACCTGTTATGGCGATCACCGGGTATCGGGTTTTGGCCACAAATCCTTACGGATCGCCATGATTTGTTTAGCATTTGTGGCTGAAAATCCTGGCAGATTGTCAAGATTTATGGCCAAATCCTAAAAAAGGACAGCCCGGTGTACTAAGCTCCCGCTATGCGCGGGGTCCGATGAAGGGCCGGACCACAAGGGTCTATTGTACGCAACCTTACCTTGCATTTCTGCATGAGGCTGTTTCCACGGCTTGAACCCGAGACCTCCAGGTCATATGGCAACAACTTTACCATTTACTCCAAGGCTCCCATTCAAATCCTAGTGATGAACATAACATGTTGTGTAGACATATAAAAGCAAGGTTTTGCTTGTGTTTCCTATAGTGATGAGAAGTTAATTCCATTTCATAATTTTAAAATATCCATCTTATGTGACTGTCCATGTGAGCAGAAATTTTAGGTGAATTTGCTGTTAGTGCTATAATTTTGGGGACACAAATGCTTTCAGAACTGATATTTATCTCTGAAGTTAGTTAGTAGTTTGCAGTAAACAATAGGTATTGCTGCGAGAAAAACCCTGACATTACTATTTGGGGAATATAAAGGGGTCTTAACTTCATGCACCATATTAGGTAACAATTTGTTTGCATTTTCCACTCTATTGAGTGTTAAAATTCTGATGCGCGTGAAAGTAATGTGTTTAAAATCATTTGCTTTTCTTACTGCTGCAATTATGTTGACAGTATTCTTCTCCTGTGGTGATCAAGGGCTATGAGTTCCCCTGCAAGCGTTTGGTGCTTGATGATAAAAATTAGGCTATGATGGGAGGATAAACAGAATAGAGCTGAAGAGGGAAACTTTTTGACGCACATAAAAATCCCTGTAGGAAAAGAACTGAAGGGGGAACTTTTTGACGCACAAAGATCCCCTTAGGACCTTGCCAAAACCTACATTGTGAATATTTTGACTTTGATCAGCAACTGTGAAACTCTTAATAGAATACGGTGAAACAGTAAACTATGTTTTATTCACCTTTTTTCCTATTTCAGCCTGGCTTAGGATAATTTGCACCTTAATTGGGGAAGTTTAATTCATCCTTTTTACACGTTGATAGTTTTTTTTCTTGGAAAGGAACATTTTGCTCGTCTATGACCTCTGTTTATAGCACTAGCTATATTTATTTCCAGAAGATCATTTTGCTTTCTGAATGCACTGGTAATATTCTTCCTTCGGATCTTTAAGTCACATAGCAAGTTAATGTTTTGCTAATTTTTAGGAAAAGTATGAGCAGCTGAACAAGGCACTTGCTGGCACAGATCATTCATGGACGCATCTCACACTGGAGGTAATATAAGTTAATCTCATAGGAGAGGTTATAGAGGATACCTCAAGCAGGCACTATCGAGACAGAATGTCTTTTTCAGTTTGGTCTTCGGGATCTTAAATATTTCTATTCAACCTTATCTAGTGCTGGTATTAATATGTACCAAATTGAATCTAGTGGCATTATGATTTGCAGCATTCACGTCCTTTCAAAAATGGCATTATGTATTGTTTCCAACCGTTACTTAATGCTACACGTCTTCAATTTGAAGGACAAACCTTTAAAAAAAATGGAGTTGTTGGTCATACAATTCCCTCTTTATAGCTGACACATTGGCTCATCCCCATTTTTTTAATACCTCTATAAAGACTCTAAATCTGTTCTTATCCAAAAATTTAAAAATAAAGAGATAGGGAGGGACTCTGAATCTGTCTCTGTGTATGTTTTCACTTTACTAATACATCCTTGTTCTTAATTGCATTCCAGCTATGCACTGCTTTGGAGACTGCAAACAAGTTGGTTCGCTCGATCAATTCTAATGTTGGCATGTTGAAAGATAAGGTTGAGGAACTTTGTGAAGTGATAAATAGAAGAGACTCAACTATAGCAGCCGCAAAAGCCTTTGAAGTCTCTCAAAAACAACCTGAGAGCAGTCAGTGAGGGATGTCTGATCACGATGATCAATTACCAAGTTGAAGGTCAGCAGTCTTGTTTCACACTTGACTTATCACTTCTAGCTGTTTGTTCTTGCTGTAAATATGCATGAATTAGAGATATTGGTACTGGCAAAACTTAAGCTGCATTTGCTGCACCTGCTCCTGGTCGTCGCTTGGCTAAAGTTTAAAGTTTATTTTGTTACTTATCCAGTGACCAACTAATTACTGCATTTCACTATGTGATCCTTTGTACTATTGTTACCCCTTATTTTGATAATATGTAGTGTAGCTTTGTCTTATGCTGAAGCAGTGATAGATCTCATAGAATCCTTTAAGATAGACGAGATATTCTTCTGGCGCTTTGTAAGTATTTTTGACAGCAGCTTCTTGGTGCTACATTAATAATACACCTACCATTTCTCAAAAGAGATGGATTTCCTTGGGTAAAGGTGGCAGTCTTTCCTTGCTTTTCCCTATCAATATACAAAGCTTCTTCCTGTCTTGTAAAGAGAGCTACAGTAGTTAACAAAGCATGCAGGAAGTGCCTGGTCGTTGGTTTTTGATGTACTGTAATAGAACCTTCATTGATATATATATATATAGGCTGGTAAACTTTTTTTTGATATGCAAAAACCAGCACTAAAATGATGTTCTGAGAGTAGCCCCAACTCTTAGTTCTAGTGGCAAAGGTTGGGTCTTATGACTTAGGTCATAGGTTCGAACCCTGCCCATGCGAACTATGCCTGGTGTTTATGTGGAGAATGGTTGAGGGGAGAGCCCATTATCCCTGAGTTTTTAGAGGTTGTGGTTCAGTGGCGGAACTTGCCCAAATATTAAGGGGAGCGGTAACTACTAACTAAAATATTATAATTGAAATTTATATGAACAAAATGTAATTTTATCAAAAGATTCAAAATAACATCAACACAACAAAATATAATATATAAAAGGAAAGATGTACCTAGAATTAAAGTACTGAAAGACTTGAAATCATTAATAATTGAATCAGAGCTAAAGCTTTCAGCTATCTCTTTTTCAATATAAACCATATATTGTCAGCAAGAAATTCATCCTTCATCGTATTACGCAACCTTGTCTTGATTATCTTCGTTGCTGAAAATGATCTTTCTGTAGTAGCCGTAGAAACTGGAAGAGTTAAGATAATGCGGATTATCCGGTCAATAAAGTAATATGTATTCGCCTTCCCTGTTTTTCCAAAGCTTCACACAATTCAGACATAGTTGACAAGTTATTCAATTCCGGATGACTAACAACTTCAAGAATAAAGTGTTGAAGTTGAAATCTCAAATTTGTTTTCTCTTGCTCACTAAAATCCACTGGATATAATTTTTCTACAAGAGTACATATATCATCCATATCAAATGCTTTGTAAATATCTTTAGGAACCAAACTATTGCTTAGCTTTAAAAGCTCCATTGTTTGCACATTAAACATGTGATTCAATTCATGCAATTGTTGATCAATTGTAACACAAAAGATATTCACTCTAAAATATTGACCCACTGTGATATTACTAGCATCATCATACCCTTGCCCACCGATATTTGAAACATCAAGATGATACTGAGAAAGAACATCACAAACCACTTTTTTAAGAGTGATAGACATAGTGTCCTTAACATGCACAAGATCAAAAAATCGTTCTTGTATACAACCCTTTTTATCAACAAACCTCAAAATAATAATCATTTGCTCCCTTAGAGATTCATCACGTAATTCATCAAGAATTATGTAAAGTTTAGAATCCTCAATCTCTTCTCGGATATAGCTTTTCACTTTACTAGAAATGATATGCAAGATTTTCTTTTGAATTAGATGAGAAGTATACTTTGAATTATATGGAGCATTCTCTAGCACTACTTTTGCAAGTTCATCATTGTATGATGCTAAAAGTTTGATCATTTCAAGAAAGTTAGCTATATTTTTTTATCCCAGTGATTCGTCATGACCTCTAAAAGCATAAGCTTGAAACGTGAGCCAACGAATTGAATCAATAGAGCTCTTGAGACGAAGTCTATTTTTACTAATTTGATCGGAACTCTGCACTTTAAGGACATTTCTGATGTGCATAGATTGATTGAACAAGTCTTGAGAAGATTTCAATGCATTATTGTGAGACAAACACAGACTCACCAATATGATTAAGCAATACACAACTCTTTCAACATTAACCTTTTTCCATGCTTTAAATCCTTTTCTAGTAAAGACATCAGCTCCAGGATGCCCACTTGGCTTTTTACTGAACAAATAACAAAACAAACAATAAGCAGCATCATTAGTCGGTGAGTACTCTAGCCATGAAAGGAAAATTTTGAACCAAGATGCTTGAAATCGCCTTGGATGTTTATCTCTATTGAGGGGATACTTTTCAACTTGACATTGATAGGGACCCCAATTGAGATAAGCTCTTCGAACTTCATCTCTTCGATTCACTGGATATTCCCAAATTTGGGGACGCTTTCCGGGGTTACGTTCTAAACAGTTGACATCAAATTCATCCATGGTGACTTTTTGAATCTTGCAAGGTTGCTCATCCAGTTGAACCGTTTGATATGGTGCTTTTCAAGTGTCAATGTTGAAGCTATACAATTTTCATCTTTGTTGGAAGCTTTCCTTTTGAAAAATGCATCAATTTTCTTAAGTTTGACCATCGTACCACTCCTAAAAAATACATAAATCAATTATCAAAGATAACATCTAAATCTGAAAACAGAACTAAGTACGAGAAATTCGGCTTTTAAAGCCTTAATCTTTAATTCCACTCCCATAAGCCCAAAATAGCCTCATATATGATGAAACAAACATAAAGTTGTAATCGTTTGCTGTTTTAAAAGAAACTCATATCAAGAATTACCCATTAAAATCCATATCATGTATATTGGAAACAACCTGTAATTGTTTATGATGCAACTATGCATCCAAGGCATACTGATTTATGTTTTGTTGAAGAAAAAGAGACCCAAATAAATAAATAAATCTTCTGCAGTTAAGTATTACTAGAAATGGAGAGACGAGTGGAGAGAAATAGATTGTGAGAGAGTGGAGCCATGTTGCGAGTGTGAGTTCGTGAGTCACTGATGCCGCCGAGAAAGTGACGGGATTTAAGGTTTTTAAATAGTGAGTAGTATATATAAAAAAAATTATTTTTTTTGAGTTTTTTGAGGGGGGCCACAGCTCCCCTCCGCTCCTACCATAATCCGCCACTGATGTGGTTGGTCCTAAGGAGTGGACCCCCGACGAATTTCTCGGTCGTAAAAAAGAAAACTGAGTACAAAGTTGTGCCTGATCCTAAATCTATTCCCGTAATAATGTTAGGAAGTCAATCAACGAATCTTCTTCATATTGAGTTTGCACCACATAACTAATTGATGCAAAGACCTCTACCACAGGTTATATACAGACTCAGCATTCCTGTCAAAACTCTTAGCACTCTTTCCTTCCTGAGAACCTGCGAAATAGTGGCAGCAAAAGGTTCCAGATCTTCTCTTCTATGCTTCGAAACCGATCCTATCCAGCACATCAGAAGCTCCTTTACTTTCTGGAGATAGCCCAATCTACTCAAAAAACATTAAGGGAAGGACCCCTCTCCGTGTTGTTATGAGGCAGTGCAAAAGTAGATAATCTGTGTCCTCATTGTCTACTTCAACAGGAAGTGTCACTGCAGTGATACCATTTCTTTATAGTATTTGTTCTGTGTCACACATGCATTATGAGCAACTACCCAGCTAAAACAAGCAACCATGGTTGGCGCTTTTGTTTTATGTATCTTCTTCCATGCCACTTATTGTTAGATGGGGAGGAGATCACATAAGCAAGATTCTATTGTGAAAATGCCATTCTTTTTGCCTAGACAACAGATTATCTAAATGTGCTGAAGAAATCTGCAGTCCTTCTAATCTTTCCCTATGTCCCTGCCAGTGGAGTGTCATTGGCCATATGTTCTTTCATAGTTTGCTGCAAAATAGAACAATGCAGTACTTGGCTTGGTTCACCCAAGGTTCGGAGTGCCAAACATTGCTTGGATATTTCTCCAAAGCATATTCTCATCACTGCTGTATCTGCGCAACCTTTTGTAATTTATAGAAGGCTCTTATTAGGAGCTCTCAGATTTCTGATTCCAAGATCTCTGCCCTTTTACAGTGTCCCAGTTGATTAACTGATTATCTCTCCTCTCTTTATTGCCTTCCGACAGAAATGTTCGCACTTGGTCAAATCTTTGCTGCATTGATATAGCGAGGGAAAGATGGATGTCATGTATGAGTGGACCGAGTACTATTCTACCCCCACGGAATAAATATTGCTTATATCAGTTAGAGGGTCTTCTTTCCACCTTCTCAGTGACCCATTCGCCATTCTCTAGATTTGTGATTGGCTCCTAAAAGCAGTCCCAAGTAATTAGGAGGGAGTCTATACTGCAACCAACAGTCATTTCTTGGAAGCCCTCAGGCAGAGTTATTCGGTCTACCTAAATCTTGGTAGGTATAGTTATTCGGTACCTATGCTGGTGCGAGGCGACACATATGTACCATGTGATTGTCGAGGCATGTGAAAAACTGGACAACAATGTAGTGATTGCAGTGCTTTTAGCTAAAGGTAAAACAGTCTTTTTGAAAAACTGTTTCGTCCCAACTTTCAATCATTAAAATCCTTTGCAAAATCTTCTAAATTGATCAAATTCCCTCTTGTAACTTCTAGTAGTTAACTAAAATCAAAACAGGGTACAAATTGCTTTTATTATTGCTATTTAATTTAAGGCACATACAAGCTAACTGTTGGTCTCATTTTCTGTAATAGGATCATGGACGGCATTAGCTATTTAAATCTACAGAGAAATGAGAGAAAACTGGTCCATTCAAAATGCATTTTTAATTCTATATGGTTGACTTTTGATGATACAAACGGCAAGAGAATATTAAATAACAATTAGTTAAATCAATTTTAAAGATAAAATTTGATTAACATAGTTAAAAAGAGGCTGAATAGTTCAACAGAGAAGAAATAAAAAGTCCTATATGAACGTCTAGGCAATAATCAACATACTGACTCGACCACAGCCAAAGAACGATAGAATAGAACCCAAGATATAAAGACGAAGAGAGTATATTTAGTATGGAAGATGTTGGGTTCTATTCTGTCGTTCTTCAGAGGCGGTTGAGTTCTATTGTAAATGGGCGTCTCTGCGTGAATCCGAATTAGTTACTCGGGCCTCAAAGTGGTACTTTCGGGAGAGAAAAAAAAGTAATAATGTAAAGATATAACTTCAAGCTTAGTACTTTAGTTGTGCTTTAACATAAGTTCAATAAAGGATGAAAATACATTTCGCAAATGACATTGATAATATATTTTGGGGTGAAATATTTTGAGATTCTTCCAAGTACAGATGACTAGAACCAACAAAGTATGACAATAATACGAGATACACTTTATTTTATTTCGCTTTCTTATGTCACTGACTTTATGTCACATAAGATGATTCAAATTGGAAAAAACTTTAATCGTCAAAAAGAAAAAAAGTAGGAATCTTACCGTATAAATTTTATAGCTTAGATAAAATTTGGTTTTTAATAAGTAAGAGCAGAGCCGTCTCAAATATTTTGGGGTCCTGTTTTAATTCGTAAAAGTGGGCTCTTAATATAAGTAAATATACGATTTCAATAATTAGAAATTATTTTAAATTGTAAATAACAACTCAATACAACTTCAAGTTAATCAACCCCTACTTTGATTGAGCTAAGACATGCGAATTATAGGTCTTTATAGTAAATTTTGGCTAATACTACTTAATAAAAAATGAAAAAAAAAAGCTCCTAAAATTTTTCATTTTTTTGGGCCCTGGGCGATAGCACGGCTCGCACGGGCTCAAAAATGGCGTGGGTAAGAGTTGAAAATCTTTAAATGCATGATACTGTATTTTTAAACATCAGATAGGCCTAATTGTGACCAAAGTGGCATGGAAGGCTAATCAAATAACGTACATCTCGCAAAAGTGACCCGTTAAGTTTTTTTAGGATTAGTCTATTTCATCCTTATTGTACTCCATTGAGCATCTACAGTCCTTTTAGGTTTACAAAAGGGGCCTTTTGGTCCAAACTTAGACACGTTTGTATAGACTAGTTTCTAATGAATGTGCGTTGCACATTAATAATTGAACATCAATATTTAGTTGATTATAATTACACGTATATATATATATCTAATCAATCGATATAATTTGCCGTGAAGATTCATTTTTTATAATAATAATAATAACCTATTATTATTTGTTAACAAAATTTCGGGTTATTTGCTAACAATTTTTTTGACTTTCAACGTAACTTCCATTTAGAGGTAAGGTCTGTGTACACTCTACCATCTACAGATTTCACGCCGTGGGATTATACTAGGTATGTTGTTAACGTAACTCCCATTTAGATTACATAATAACTCAAAGTAATAGTTTCTTGTGTGATCAAATTATCTGATACTGAGAAGGAAGAGTCTTGAATAGGGATGGCAACGGATCAGATCTGTACCGGATCCTTCTAGATTCAGATTCATTTTTTATATTTGGATCCAGATCCATCGGGTCCATAAAAATCAGATCCATCGGATCCACCGGGTCCACGGATCTGGATCCACATGTAAAACGTTTTGCCTTGAATAATATTCCCACTTGTTGAAACTTTTTTGACAAAATGAAACCCAATTTGATTGAAAAAAATGCTTGAGTTCATTCAATCAACCTACACAAATACGACACCATTCTTTCAAAATACTGAACGAAGTTTTAGCATCACAAGAAAATAAAGACGATGAAGCAAAGTAAGTAAATAACAACATCATGAAGGTAGAAGAAGTGTGTGAATTGGAGAGGGAAAAAGACACTGTCGCTAGAGTTTGCTCCTGATGGGATTTTTCAGTTTTGTTTTTAGATGTGGGCAAGAACTCGCTGTCACTGCAACATGCTTATGTAACTAGGGATGGCAACGGGTAGGATCTGGACCGGATCCTACTAGATCCAGATCCAGATCCATTTTACATACATGTATCCATATCCAGATCCAGATCCATAGGGTCCATAAAATCATATCCAAATCCAGATCCATCGGATCCACCGGATCCACGGATCGAATCTGGATCCAAATCAATGTGACTAATTATTAAGTTATACCTTCTAATCAGTCCAAATTTTATAGAAAAAGAGTCAATTTAATTTAACGAAATCATGGGGAATGCATCCGTAAATTAGGACTGAATGACATTGTTGACAATTTTGTTATGCCTATTGGCTATTGGTGTAGTGAGAAACAATCTTCTCAATACCTAAGCTACTACATAAGTACCACATAAATGATTAATATAATGATTAAAGAATAACACGCAAAACATGTCTCAATTAAAAAAATAATGGTCTTCGGCCCTTTGAATATAAAATAAAATTAAGATTGCAAAGGATTCGGTGCCATGATGTATAAATAATAAATGTATAATTAATTTAATAAAAAACGGATTCACGGGTCGGATCTGGACCGGATACGGATCTCAAAGACAAGATCCAGATCCAGATCCGATCCATCACAAACGGATCCGGGTCCGATCCGGATCCGTCGGGTCCAAACTTTGAATATCCATATCCTATAAAACGGATCTGGATCCACCGGATCCGGATCGGGTCCAGGATCCATTGTCATCTCTACTTCTAATATATTAAATTTACTAGAAAACTTTCACAATTAGAATTTCAAAGTGGCAAATTTATATTTAACTTTAGAATCCTGAATACTAATCCATCTAAAATTAAAAGTATTAGCGGTTATTACAATATTATCCAAGATGGAATGTATTTATTAAATATCAAAAGGTTATAAAAGTCAATTCACTATTTAAATGATATTTTAGTCGACCAACGTTTATATTCATAATTTTATATATAATAATGTAGATGGATAGATGTGCGTGTCAACATATACACGAGTATTGTGGTTGGCTTGAAAATTGTTTTATAGTACAAGTAAATATACTATGGATGATACAAGTAAATATACAGGTCAGTGTTAATATTTGATAATCAATAAGCAGAAATCTCGAGGGAGGCATGCGTAATTCTTTCGTTCCCCTGCTCTTTGGTACTAATGTTACGTTAGTCATTAAAATGGTACGGACATGCCACAAGACATTAGTAATAGATACTAGAATACAACTTTAATACACGACTCCTTCTGTCTTTTGAATTTATTTATGCATAGTGCTTTATAACTAAAGGAATGTGTTTTCTTGATTTTATTGATTAATGATTTACGATATATATAATGTTATAAGAATATTTATTTTGATACAAATTAGATTACTAATTAACCTAATTACAAAAGAATTATAATTCTACCTAAAATATGAGATATACAATTAATACAATCAATGAAAGAATATTGAAAAATAATCTATTACACCCCGTAATCTAAGCGGGAGGTTCTCGAATACTGAGACTGACTCGAAAATCATCAAATAGTATGCGCGAAAGTCTTTTGGTGAAGATGTTGACAATCTAATAGCTGGAAGGAACATTAAGGACACGAACTTGACCACGAGCCATTTTTTCGCGAACGTAATGAATGTCCATCTCAATGTGTTTAGTGCGCTGATGTTGGACGGGACTGCCGGAAAGATATATCGCACCAATATTATCACAGTAGACAAGTGTTGCCTTTTGAATCGGGTAGTGAAACTCAAGTAGAAGGTTACAAATCCAACAAGACTCAGAGACGACGTTGGCAACACATCTGTATTCTGATTATGCACTGGATCGGAATAGTGTAGGTTACCTTTTGGAAGGCCAAGACAATAGGTTATCTCCGAGGAAAACGCAATAGCGTCAGGTGTCAGGACATCCACCCAGTCAACATCAGAATAAGCAATGAGACCAGTGAGCGAAGACATGTATAAATGTAATCTGAAGTGAAGTGTACCTTGGATGTATCATAAAATACGTTTGAGGGCATGCATGTGTGCTTCCGTCGGACTGTGCATGTGCAAGTAGATTTGTTGCACGACATATGATATGTCTGGTCTCGTGAATGTGAGGTCCAGCTAGGCTATGATAGTGAGTCGAATTTGAATATGAAGGGTCGTAATCAACGCTGAGTTTGAAATTGGTGTCTATAGGCGTGTGAGATGGTTTGCAAGATGTCATTCCTGCACGGTCAAGAATCTTTTCGCCATACTTCTTCGGACATAGAAATATGCCACCAGAATGTTGAGTGACAGAGATACCCAAGAAATATGCAGGCCCCCAGATCTTTCATAGCAAACTCAGAGGAAATGAGAGACATAATGAACCGGCGAAGAGCATCAGATGATGTCATCAACATATAATAATAGGTAAGCCATGCTCGAGGAGCCTGTTTTAGTGCATAGAGAAATTTCCGCAATAGACACACATAATCCTGATGAATAGGATCCCTGAAACCCATAGGCTAATGTATATATACCGTTTCATGAAGATCCTCTGTAAGAATACATTCTTGACATCAAGCTGATAAATGGGCCAAGACTTGGATATGACAATGGTGAGGATGGTACAGACGGTTGCGGGCTTTACGACCTGGCTGAACATTTCATCACAGTCCACTCCCACCTGTTGCGACCTTCCATCACCTACAAGACGAGTCTTGTACCTCTCAAAAGAACCATCAGATTTCTTTTTATGTCTAAAAGTCCTCATAGAACTAATAATGTTAGCATCATGTGGACGGGGTACTAGGTCCCATGTCTTATTATCAATAGGAGCATTATATTTGTCAATCATTACGGCTTTTCAATTAGGGTCGAACAAGGCATACTTCGGGCTACGAAGGACATGGGAAGGGACAACTGAAACAGAAAGGTTAAACAACCATTTAAGTTTATGAATTATGTGCATGACACAAGTTTCCATGGTCCGAGAGTGTGTCTCGGGACACCGGACGGGATGGGTGTTTGTTGTGAGACTGCCTGAAAAAGGAGGAAGGGCAGGGGTTACGATACTGGCTAGTCGAACCTCAGTTTGCCGAGAGGTGGCTGCAGAATCACCTCGAGGTAGGCTGTTCTGAGCCACTGTCGGTAGAACCGGGTGGGCAACTAGTCCCGAACTAGCCGAAGTGGTGGCGGGTACCGGGATCTGGGACGATAGACTATGTAAATGGTGAATTAGAAGAGGGTTTAGGCCATCATCTAGGAAGTCGTAGGAATATCGAGGTGGTGAGTGTAGAGAGGCAAAGGGGAATTGAGACTCACTAAATAGGACATGACGTGAAATAATAATTTTACGGCTTGACAAGTTATAGCACTAGTAACCACGATGATTGACAGGATAACCCAGAAATACACACGGGGAAGACCGGGGTTGGAGTTTGTGAGTGATCGGACGGAGAGGATAACAAAAACATCCAAAAATACGCAAGTGTTGGTAGGAGGGGTTCCTACGAAACAGAACTTGGGCGAGAGACTGTTGAGCTAGAGACTTGTTTGGGATTGTGTTTAGGAGATAGATGGCCATGGAGAGTGTGTAATACCATAATTGAGAGGGAATTGAGGTGTGAGCAAGTAGGACACGAATGAGGTTGTTTATGGTTCAGATTTTTTGTTCGGCTTTACCATTTTGGGAGGATGTGTGAGGACAGGAAAAATGAAAGGTAAGACCGTTCTTGGAGAATTTTTTTGAATTGGTTATTATCGAATTCCCTGTCATTATCACATTGAAAACATTTAATGCTCTTTTCAAATTGTGTTTCTACGAAAGCACTAAATGAAGAAAAAATTGGGTAGACTTGAAATTTATTTACAATTAGAAAAGTCCATAGAAAGTTGGAATAATAGTCCAAAACAACACATAATATTGATGGCTATCCGTACTCAAAATAGTGAATGTCCACAAATCACTATGTATGATATCGAAAGGCATTAAAGTACAATTTGTGGATGCAGAAAATGGTAATTTGACATGTTTCCCAAAAATACAAGATTCACATATAAGAGTCCTAGAAATACATTTGTAATTAATTAAATTATTTTTTCTAAGGGAGCGTAAAACAGAGTCTCCCGAATGTCTTAATTTAAAATGTCATAAGGAAGACGAAAGAGCAGCAAAGGTTGAGGGAACTGATGCTGGATTGTTGATGGCGTTTGAAATATGGTAGAGATCTCCGGTTCTGTCACATCTCATTATTCGTCTCCCTGTCGTAAAATCTTTTACAGTAAAACCAAAATGATCAAAGTCAAGAGAAATCCAATTGTCAGTTGTGAAACGTCGCACGAAGATTAGGTTCTTAATGAGTGTAGGGGCATGAATGATATTTTTTAAGATTAGTGGTGGATGTGGTGGGGATATGGTGGAATGACCACACCACAGATGAGAAAACCTTGTCCACTACCAACAATAATATTCTGATTTAAATTACTCAAATTGAAATAAGACGATAGAGTACCTTGTGATGCCGTCATGTGAGATATGACGCATGTGTCCATACACCAATTTTTATCTGGAGTGCTGAGTGATATTGTGCTCATAGTTACCTCAATGTCAGTCGGTGCATAAGTCGATGGTGGGGGGCATGTATTGTGTAGGCCTGTTGTGGACGTGGGTCAGGTATGTTGGTTCTAAGGTGGAGTCCACGAAGATGTCGTATACGGGCAAAGAGGGGAGGCTCATGATGGTGGGGACCACGCGACCCACGGTAGAGGTTGCTACCACTGTCGCGATCGCTGCTGCCTGTTTCTGACCGGCGAGGACTGTCCCTTCACACCGGCGTTGTTGCCAAAATTTCTTCCGTTGCGGCCCTTGCCGGAATACCTGCTCCGACGGTTGTTACGGGAGAAAGCGGACGATTACGGGTCCTTTGGCCAACGGTTCTGGTTGCCGGATCGGGAGGCCCTGCCGTCGACAGAGGGCTCAACGGTGATGGTGAGTGCAGCATCGACAATGCTGGTCCGAGTGGTGTTGCGCTTGATTTTTTGAGTTTTCTCAAGGATGAGCTTCAAATGGGCCTCATAAAACAGAGGTAACGACGTGCATTGCTGAATGATGGTGGCAACACTGTCATATGATTCGTTCAAACCTGCAATAAGTTGCATGACCAATCGCTGATTAGTGACTGGTGCGCCGACGTTGGAGAGTTGGTCGGCAAGCATCTTGAGGTCTTGAAAATTGGATGGAATAGTTAGTGGACGTGATAGCCATTCAAAAACTCCCACCCGTCGAGCAGGGATGAAAGTCGACCTTAGTGATCTGACGGTGCCGAGTGGAAGTAGTCAGACACGTTTGAGAAATCTTCCTGATGAACGTCCTTGAACAGATATTCAAGGCATAACGCTCGTTGAGTTTTGTTGTCATGGAAAATACTGTCCAAACATTCCCACGTTTGGCGGGCAGTGGAATTAGTCTCAATGATGGTGTGCAATAGATCATTAGATATCGTGTTGTATATCCACTGGAGGACGGTGCGTCCAAACGAGACCATAGTGCATCATCAGAAGTCGAAGCTGATGGTACATCTGTGGACTTCGGCGTGGGAGGGATGATGTGGTCGATAACTTCGTAAACATGATAATGGATCTTAAAAAGGTCCGTCCACGAGAAGTATTGACCCCTTTCCATCTCAAGAGTCACAGTGATGAAGTTTTTAATGTTTACGGAAAGTGCTGGATGAAATTTTGTTTTGTCAGTCATGGAGGAGGAAATTTAGGAGAAAGAATGGACGAAAAAATTAGGGTTCCATCTTGGGGAAAAGAGGGGGGGCCGAGAGTGGTCGGCGACTAGGGTTCTGGCGTGGAAAAAAATGGCGGTCGAGAAGGTGTATCAGCGGCTAGGGTAGTGTATGTAGTTTTAAGCTACTGATAC
Organism: Przewalskia tangutica; assembly: GCA_029844215.1. Classification (NCBI taxonomy): domain Eukaryota; kingdom Viridiplantae; phylum Streptophyta; class Magnoliopsida; order Solanales; family Solanaceae; genus Przewalskia; species Przewalskia tangutica. Next base: position 20,591,955 of record CM056736.1, read on the forward strand.
CATAAATGAATATGTTCCCTTGATTTTATTGATGAATGATTTACAATATATATAATGTTACAAGAATATTTACTTTGAAACAAACTTGTTGAGAGTAGTGATACTAGTATAGATATTTTGTAGTTGCATTGGTATACTAGTTAGATATTTTGTATAGATATTTTGTAATAGTTTTATACATGTACATGGACCTATACAAAATAAATAAAATAGAAAGGGACACAAAAATATCCCTGACTTTTCTTTCTCTCTCACATCGTCCTCAATTCCTCTTCTCTCTCACCGCCTTCTTCTTCACTGCACTCTTCTCCTTCCTTCCTTCACCTCTACTCTACTCTTCTCTTTTCTTTTCCACTTGTAAATAAGCAATGTAATCGCTGGTTCCTGGCATTTCAACATGGTATCAGAGCTGGATTATCTGTTGGTGAAATCTCTCGCAGCAATCGAAGGAGATTTTGCATGCAACTGAAGAAATCGGTCAAGCAGAGTCCTAAATTGAAGAATGATGAAGATCGAGGGGATTTTCTCAATATGTATCAAGAAATCTGAGGGATCGACATATCAATAGTGGAAATCTGCAGTTGAAATAGCAAGATTGGGTGAGAAAATTCTAGATCTGAATATTGTAGCATTGGATACTTTGATTAGTGTTTGTTTTCTTAGTCGATAGATTCTGCGTTGCTTAATTGGTCTTGAGTTAACATTCAGATAATCGTAATGGAAAATTTTGAAGAAGACTTGTCGAGTGAAATGACGACGACGACACTCAACATAGATCATAATCACCCACTATACCTATTTCCATCCGATGCTCCAGGGTCATTGTCTGTAGGTGTGACATTGAATGGGATAGATAACTATGTGTTATGGAGTAGAGCAATGAAATTGGCATTGCTAGGGAAAAATAAAATAGGATTTGTGGATGGGACAGTAAGACGAGAAAATATTCAAGGAGATTCGGCTAAATTGTGGGATAGATGTAATGCAATCGTCGTCTCGTGGTTAATGGACAATGTGAACAAAAATCTGCTCAGTGGAATGTTGTTCAATTCCGATGCAAAGCTTATTTGGGATGAACTACAAGAGCGGTTTGATAAAATAAACAGTTCGCGTGCTTTTCAACTCCACAAAGATATTATTTCTCTAAGGCAGGAGTCCATGTCGGTTTCAGTTTACTACACTAGACTGAAAGATCTTTGGGACGAGTATGATTCAATAATGCCACCACCTTCATGTTGCCCCAAGTCGAAGGAATTCATTGGCCATCTGCATTATCAGAGGGTTCTTCAGTTCTTAATGGGACTGACTGAGAGTTATAATCAAGCCAGGAGCCAAATTCTCATGATGCAAAAGATACCAAGCCTTAATCAGGTGTATGCTATGGTGAATCAAGAAGAGAGCCAAAGAATAATGGCAAATAGCAGTGGAGCATTTCAGGGATCAAATGAAGTTGTTGTAATGTTCACAGCAAAAGGTGGAACAGGAAGGGGTGCTAGTGGAATTCCAAAGCAGAGGAAGCCATATAATCCAAATGCGTATTGCGACTTCTGCCATGTAAAGGGACACTTCAAGCAAGATTGCTACAAGTTGCTGAAATGTGATTATTGCCAGAAGACAGGACATATACAAAGTGATTGTTATCGGCACAATGGATATCCAGAAAATTGGAAGCCTAAAGGGAAGAAGGCCTTTGCTGTGGGAGCAGACATGTTCTCTGAGGCTGATGGGAAAGCAAATGATCCCTATCTCAATAACAAGCTGTCACTACTGTTACACCCCGTATTTACAAGACATGTTTTAAGATCGTACGTAAGAACTCACAAGTGTTAAGATTTGAGACTTGTAAATTTTTTTCGGAATTATGAAAATTGTCGGAAAACGAATATTGTGATGAATGGGAGGGCGACACGTGTCACCCCCCTTATGTTTGTCTTGGACGAAATGTAACATGGGCACAAGGGTCATTTGACCCTTGTTAGGAAGACAAGTCTTGCAACTTGAAGAGCTTGAGAAAATTGACTTAGTCAAAGGGTCCACAAGTCTTGATATTTAATTGGAACTCATCCAAGCCTCACATTTGGGCACATCTTGACCCTCCATTGTGCTATATAATACTACTAGTAGCAAGACAAAGTCCAACACTTAGAGAAATTTTCAAGAAACTTTGAGCTTAGCCATGAATGCTCTCGGGTTTGAGCTCCCCTCCACAAGAAAAATTTGTAGTTTGATCCATTAGCCACAAGACTTTAAACCAAGGTTCATGAGTGTATTGTTAGTGTATCTCAATAGAAAAATCCCGGAAAAGATAGTTTTCGTATTGGTCGCAAGGTGAAAACCTAGTCGCTTTTCTAGGTTTTGTTTGGAAGTTTGAAGGAAAGTTGTTGGTATTGTTCTAAGGGTCTCAAGTAGCGGATTGAAGTGTCTTGGAGAGGCTCTAAGTTGCTAAGGAGCGACTTCAGATTTGGAGTTGGATTAGGATTCGTTGAGGTAATAATCTTGTCCCTTAAATGTGTTACAAGATTATATATATTGTTGTTAGCTTTACATGTTGCTTGCATGAAGTTTATGTGTTGAAGTTTTATAAGTATTATGGATTGATTGTAGCCTTAAATCCGAAATGTCATTTAAGCTTGTGAAGTTGGATTACAATTGGTCGTTTATTAGAATCGTCGCATGTTACTTACTTGAAGATTATAGTGGTTATAATCGATTGCGACTTGATATCATGTTATGTTAACAACTTGGATTGAAATGGAAATTGGATAAGAATTGGTGTTATTGTACTCTATATGGCCGAATTTGGACTGGTAGTTTGTATTAGTTTGATATCTTTTGTGGGGCAGAATTTTACACGTCTAGTAGGCGTGTAATCTCCTATTGTTAATTGCATTGATTGGTCCTTAAATGTGGCGTGTTTGGTTATTGAATTCAGCCTTGAAAAAGGTGGCAAAGTAAGTAGAAACAAAGGAAGTGCTGTCCGATTTTCCGTAGAATTTGGAGAGTTTACACTTAGAATATTCTACGATTGAAGCTAGAGGTTAATGGACGTGTTATGACTATTATAGGTTGAAGTACTACGAGTAGTGTATTCTACTTGAAGGGTGGAAAGGCTAGCAAAGTTATAGTACTTTGGAGCATTTTGCAACTTGTCGCTAGTCGTCGCAAGGTATGTGAACCTCTTCCTTCTTTGGCATGATCCTACGTATGAAATATCCATGTGATAGTATTTCATGATTCCTTCTACTCTTAGAAGTTAAGGAGTATTCACATTGTTGACTCTAAGTTAAAAGTATGTTAAATTGTCCTAAGTCCTTACTAAGTCTTATGGGAGATGTTGGTAAGAATGGTTAGGAAATTATGAGATTTGATTTAAAGCGACGTGTCTTGATTTATTTAAAGTAAGTAAGTGGATTTTTTGTTCGAAAATGAGTTGAATTTATATGTGAAAAAGGATTTGATTTTAAAAGTGGAAGTTATATGATTTTAAGAGAATAAGTTATTTGGTTTTGGAAGTGTATGGAACCTTATATTTTTTTTAAGTATAAGCGGCATGATTTTAAAGAATGTATGCTACGAGGTGTTAATACTATAAGCCTTGATTTTATGAGTGGAAATGACTAAACTTTAAAAAGTATGGCTTCTTAATTTATATCAAAAGTTAAGAAGATGGTTTCCAAAAGAGTATGTGACTTGAGTTTTAAAAAGAAAGAAGTTTTATGATTCTTTTAAGTATGTATGTACGTAGTATTTTTGGGTTTAGTTTCCCTAATGTTGCAAGAATAAAGTGCCTTAAGTTCTCTAAAATGAAAGGTTGTTATAATAGCTTTATGGGAAGTTGTTATAACGACTTAAGAAGAAGTAATAATACGATTTAAAATGTTATGTAAGGAAAATACACCGAGCCTACAAATAGGCCGGATTACGTTATGAAATACACCGAGCCTACAAATAGGCGGATTACGTTATGAGATACACCGAGCCTACACATAGGCGGATTACGCCATATTACCCCGAGCCTACACATAGGCGGGTTCGCTATCTTACACCGAGCCCACAGCGGGCGGATTATGCTACATGATTCCACAAGACACCGAGCTCCACAGCGGGCGGATTATGCTACATGATTCCACAATACACCGATCGAGCTCCACAGCGGGCGGATTATGCTACATGATTCCACAAGACACCGAGCTCCACAGCGGGCGGATTATGCTACATGATTCCACAAAGACACCGAGCCCCACAGCGGGCGGATTATGTCACATGATTCATCAAGACACCGTGTCCCGCAAATGGGCGGATTATGTTATCACGCATGAATAAGCAAAGTTAGCTTCCAAATGCTAAGTCCTCCATAAAGGGCGAATTATGTTACGTAAGATATAAAGGTATGTAAGTATGTGGAAAACTTGATTAAATTCTTAAGTATGATGTAAGAATATGATGTTAAATCTTATTGAAAGAGGAAAGAGCAGTTAATATACGATTGATTTCGTGGAGTTAAAATGGCATTATTTTATACGCTTATGATTTGATTGTTGCACCTTATTTACATTTCCATACTAAATTGTTGTTATCGACTTCTTGGGCTGCGTTCATGCCCGCAGTGTTAGGTACACGTTGGTGATCCTCGCTCTTAGGATCTCTGCTCGATTTTGGGAAGAAGCTCCATTCACTCGAGGCTTATCTTTTGGTACGGCTTCCGATGTTGTAGATTTATGTACATTCAGGGGTATGGCGGGGCCCTGTCCCGCCACAGTTGAAATTCTTAAAGGTCTGTAGTCACATGTTGTGGGTCAGTTTGTAAAAAAAAAAAAAAGGGTTATAACTGTTGTTGTTTATGTATATGTATATGTGTCCAGGGAGGTAGCCTTATCGGCTAACCTGTTGTTTAAATTCTCGTTGTTTTATTTTATAAGTTTCATTTATGTTCGCTTATTATCTCGATGTATACCGTAAGGTGCCTGTAGGAGTACGATCGCGGGCCGGTGGTCGTGACAAAAGTGGTATCGTGAGCGCTTAGTCCTCGGAAAGTGTCTACGCATCCGTGTCTAGTAGAGTCTTGATTATCGGTGTGTTGTGCACCACATCTATAACCAGGAGGCTGCAGGACATTTAGGATTGGTTTCCATTCTTCTCACTCTGAGATCGTGCAGTAGAGCTGTATTAATAGGTTGATCCGTCTCTGACATATTCTTATGTATATGAATCAGCTATGCCTCAACGGAAGGCGACGGGGCGAAAGGCAAAGCGGCGGGAGGCGCGGTGGTGTGAGAGGTTACTAGGACTCATGCACAGACTATGCCTGAGGAAGTATACGGGTCGGCGAGTTCAGCCACGCCGGCAGTATTAGAGGATCCGAGAGCGGCAGTAGATCCAGAGGTTCCGCACTGCAGCCTCGATTCTGCGGCGAGTCGAGTATAAAGACTACGGGAGCGGATCCGGTTATCGACCAAGATAGTGCAGTGGCATCGCCGACATGAGCGGCATCTAACCCAGAGCCGAAGCGGTTATGATTCGGGATTTTCTGGGTTGTCATCCGCCCGAGTTTTATGGTTAGAGGTCTGAGGAGGATCCGCAGAGTTCATTCGCAACCTACGGACTATGCGAGTTCTTAGGGCTTGAGACGTAGTTATGCTAGCCTCTACGTTACGCGATATTGCGTTGAACTGGTTTGAGTCGTGGGAACCGCTTCAGGGGGTGGGTGCTCTTCCACTGTTTGGGAGGAGTTCACATCCGCATAACGACGTAATCGCAAGTCCATGCAACGACGCCAAGAAGAACATCGCCCGAAGTCCACGCAACGACGCCAAAGAACAGCATAACGGCAAGTCCATGCAACGACGCCACGCCCAAACAACGACGTGTCGCAAGTCCATGCAACGACGCCGCGAAGAACACGCCCGCACAACGACAAGTCCATGCAACGACGCCAAAGAACACGCCCGCATAACGACGTAATAAGTCCACGCAACGACACCGTGCAACGACGTGATCGCAAGTCCACGCAACGACGCCCAACACGCCCGCATAACGACGAAGTCCATGAAACGACGCCAAGAAGAACACGCCCGCACAACGACGTAATCAAGAAGTCCACGCAACGACGCCAAAGAAAGAATACGTCCGCATAACGACGTTATCGACAACAAGTCCAAAACGACGCCATCATCGCATATCACGACGATTTCTATACTCCCGAAATTGCATTTCTTACGCATGCTTTATTATTGTTTTAGCGATTCTCTTTCTTGAGCTTTAGTACGGACAATTGCAGCAAGTACAATATACCCGCGTTCACAATCGCAACACGTCTGTGCTATGACGAAAATCACAGCATTCGCAAAAATCGCATCAACACCGCGCTTTGCGGGATAACCTTTTCTATTCACGCTACATTGTTTTAAAATTATTTTGCCTTAGCGCTATGCACCAACCGCTTGTTCAAGTCTTAGCATGCAGCAGGAGCACAACGTGGATTTTCTCTTACAATAACCGGCAATCACGTGGCCAACCTTCCCAACGATCGCGAGTGACCTCAGCGTCGGTCCACTCGCTCCACCGTAGAACCCAGCACCACAAGCCATAGCAGACACCCTGTGTTCGCCGCTTATTTTTTACTTTTTAGACATAGCCCGTCATCATAACTCGACACTGGGACATCTTAAGCCCGCATTAGCCCGCGGTGTTTGACCATGGTAGCCTGTCGTCATAACTCGACATCGGGACGATTTAAGTCCACGTTAGCCCGCCGTGTTGGTATCGTCGCCATAACTCGACACTGGACGATTTGATTTTTTACACGCTCAAAGATTTTTGCAGTGCGAAGATCGACAAAATTGGCATGAGTCAACGTCTTTGTCCAAGATTCTTCCATCATCTCCATACAAAGGGACATCTGTTGACACCCAATTTTGACCCTCCCGTCCACCATTAACTATAAAATTACACTATCTGAGCATGAATAATAATTTGATAATGGCATCGCGTAAGTTTTAAGCACTTAGAGTCTCGCGCGTTAATTAACTTTAAGCTTTGTCGTAATTCTTAAATAATTAATAAATGCATAAAATAAGTAATTTAGCGATAACGCCAAACGCATTAATTAGTAATCATTTGTAATTTAAAATCAATTTTAATCTAGTACATGCATTTAATAGCGTCGCATTTATAAAAGCCTTAAACAATTCGTAAAAATCATATTTGCATTAGCATTTAAATAATTCAATCTAAGCTCATTTTAATTTTATTTTAACCCAATAATGAATAACTATAATATTTTATATAATAGCGTCGCATCATAAATCATTAAGCATTAATTAAATAACGCGATTGCATAATTAGACTAATTTAGCACCTAAATTATTAAGACTAATTAAACTCCTAGATTTTAATACTACCCTAATCTAATACCCTAGTTAAATAATACCCACTAATTAAATGCCTTAACTAAGTTAATACTACCCACCATTTCGCCCACCAACAAATACCTTGGCCCAAACTAGTGACCCGCAGCTTCTTCACCTTATCTCTCCCGTCGGTTAAACCCAATACCGCAGGCCACTCCAATTGCGCGAGCGGTCCATCGACCCAAAGCCCCTCAGCCTCTCCTTTACTTACGCCCATCACCTTCACAAAACGAGGTCACCAGCAGCCCATAGAAAACCTTCCCAGTTCCCCCATCGTCCAAAGCCTAAGAAACGAAACCGACCTAAGGCATCCATCGCGCACAACACCAACACACCCGAGATTCTCGGAGAATCGGGGTTTCTACCTTCCCAACGATGCTTACCATAATAATCGACCCAAAATCTTTTCAAATCGTTTTATCGAACACAGAATCATACACAAAAATCGCCCAAATCAGCACAAATTTCGTCAAGAATCAGTACGAAATCTCGTCCAATCTCAGCCCTAATTGCTTACCAACATTAGAATCCCAACCAAGGCTATATAAGCACATGCAATAGAGCTCAACGATGAGGGGTTGAGCAAGAATCGACCAGTATCGAGAGTTGTGGTTCACTTAGACCATTAGCACCAATAGAAAGTTGACCTTCTTTCAATTCCAACCAAAATCAAGAAACAAACGATCGACTACATTCGTGATCGCAAAGCCCAATACCCGTAGATTGGACCGACACTTGATACGCTGCCTGGGTTCGCCGCCGGAGAAGGTAAACTTAACTCATGCCTGATTTTAGTCTATTCGTTTTCAGTTGTTTGCATCTATTTTGTATCACAATTATGTGTTGGTTTAGTAGTGAGTTTAAAGTGTTGGAACAATCTGTTTATTTGGTTTGAATCTCTTGCTTAGATTTGATCATTAAGTTAGCATACTTGCTTTCCTTTCTTAGCCATGCCCATAATCCTTTGATAATTATTAGAGACTAAATATCGTTCAATAATCGATGGTCTATTTTCACGCCTATCATGTTCACCAAATTAATCGTGTTATGTCACCTTGCGTAAGTGTCACCATGCCCAATATATGAGTACACATATTTAATATTTGTTTAAATGATTAATTTGCATTAGCTAAGTCTTATTCTGCACAGAGGCTTTTCCATCTTTGTTTCAGCAGAACCACCAAACTAGATACTGTACCAACATATTGTATTTACATGATGGTTGTGTCACATTAGGCCATTCTTGTTTGCCCATTAGCAACATACAAGGAGAATGATTTGGTATGGATAGTTCGAACTAATGAAAATGGTCGGTCACGATTTTGAATATGTGTCTTAAATTGGACTAGCATGTTATGTATTATCATATTTTACCTATGGTTGATGTCTCTCTCCCTGTATCAGATTAATCAACGATATATACATATAGTGTGTTAGTTTGGTTCATACGAGCATGAAGGGATAAGATTGGCGTGAAGATTCAACTAGGATAAGGGCGAATGTCTTTAAACTGCTCTGTTTTACTCCCTGCAACCAGAAAATGGTCATTTTCTCCTATTTATACCAGTGATATACCGGGAGTATACCAGATGTCTATGTGTTAGTTTGAACTTGTGGAATGTATGATTTGTTTGAATCGATGAATTATGTGATAATCCTGGGGGCTGAACTTCCCCTGTTTATGATTATGATGTTAAGCATGTTTTTCCTTCTCATCACTCAAAACGAAGCCCAACACTTTGGAAATATCGATCGCCTGCTAGGGGACATAGTCTCCATGGACCTGTTTATAGTCTCATGTTATTTATATCTGAAGCCCAAATAGTTAACTCAAAATGCTCACCCACTGTTTTCAAATAAGCTGGAAATGTGCATGTTTGATATCTGATTTCTTATCCCTCTCTATTCACATTTTTAGCTATGTATGATCATTCCATAATCTTTGTATACTTGTGATCCTCTGTGTGGATGAACGTCCTTGGTTTGCTAAATTACTCAATTATTGGCTATCTCAACCACTTTGTCATCGTAACTCGGTCGTCGTGATAAATGGCCTCGATATCTTGTGATTTATACCTTCGTGTGCTGTTTGCATAGGTCATGTGCGGATAGATTCTCCTATGACTCAAATAATTTAGATATATACTAATCCTTATCTTCTCTTATTTTTACATGAAATGCATCGGAGCAAAAGGAGGAGTCTCATAGCGAGACTCATTATGTCTTCAATCAATTGAAGATTTGCATTCACCCGCATCTATGTGCATTTCCACTCCACATCAGAGATTCCAAAGCTATAGGCGGAATTACATCGCCTTTCCTCGAGTCGCCATTGTTAATTCATATCCTCTCCCTATTCATTGATTGTAATTAATTGTCTAAACGCTACTAATTAATTAGCATTTATAATAGTTAAACCTGAATCAATAGCTAGAAATCGCTTTGATTTACGACTTTTAGGCTTGCCTCGCCTTGTTTAATAGTTATAATAAATCATTTAGCATCCTACACTTGCATAATAGGCTGAAATATTATTTACCTAGATATCCTTAAAACCGTGGTATAATTTCCATTAATACGTAATAAGAAATGCTTTTGCATAATAGACACGTCTTCCCTCTTATCACAAAATATTATATCCTCACGCTAAGCAATATATACCCTTTAGGTAAAGGAATACTGCATACATTTTACTTCTATTATATTCCTAACTAAGATAGTATTTAGGCATCCTAACCCATGCTTTAAAACTAACGCCTCACTTCTTTAATTACAGATAAATCTATGGCCCATAAAGCACCTTCCTAGCATTCTTTAGCATTTCTAGCCCTTTAACATTCTTTAATCACCCTTTAATATTTAGCACCCTTTATTTTTAAAATTACTTAAACATTTTAGCACTTTTAATATTCTAGCAATCTTTAAGCATCTTTAAATATCGCTGGCACATTTTGTCCTTAACATTTTAGCACCTTCTATTTTAGGCATATTAGCATTATTTTCGATTTTAGCATTTAGTAATCACAAGCACCTCTTAGCACCTTTAGCGCTTTTAGTGAAATCAATCTTTTAGCACATTTTAGCAACCTTTAGTATTTTAAGCACTTTAAACATTTAGCATTTGACTCTTTATTTATTTATAACGCTTTGCCCTTTTAGACTTAAGCACCTTTAAACATTTTAACATTTTATTAAGCGGAAGATCTTTTGCTTTGCATTTTTTTAAAAACATAATAATTACCCTAGGTTTGGCAGATAACCGCAAGTTAGCGGATCCTTAGGGTGCCTAACCCCTTCCCTTTAGGATAATAAAGAACTCTTGCCTAATCTCACTAAGTTTAGCACCATTAAAATGGAGTTAATGTTTTACTTTAAACTAGTTAAACATTCAGTGTCCTAATTCACCCAATTAATTAGGTGGCGACTCGCAACCCTTGGCATTCTAGCAACCCTTAGCCTTTTAGCACTTCTTAGCATTTTGCACCCTTTAGCATCCTTTAGCAATTTTAGCGTCCTAGCATTTTAAAAATCTTTAAGCCTCTTAAACTATTTTAGCACTTTATTATTTATTTTCTAACCTTTTATTTGAGTTTAATTAAAATGCCGCTACGGAAAAGTGTAAAATGGCGACTAATCGGGATTTTAGGTTCTTAACCACAATGCATCTAGGATAATTATTTAGCAATTATTTTTCATTTAATTTTTGTGTATTGTATTTTGTTTTCACCGCCATCGCTTTCCTTAAAGCGCATTCCGCTCATATTTCTTCCACTGAAAATTCACACAATCACACACTCACGCCCGGTGTTTAAATTTCTTCAAATACCCAAATTTTAAGAGAGTCGCTGCCATGAGTTAGATCTGTTCGTCGATCACCGCGTAGCCTTCTCACTCGAGGTCCGCCGGGAACTCAAGGCCTAGTAAAGCCAAGTCTTAGAAAACTTAAGATAGAGCTATACCACCCTTTATTTTAGGGCATGCATGCATTTACCTTAGGTGGGACGGTCCTTGGCATCGACACCACAATTAGGAAGACACCAAACCCGCTGATCGTTTCTCAACCCAACGACTAACCAAAGATATTATGTGTAGCGTGACATTGATGACAAATCCAAACCCAATCATGACATAAATTGGGAAAAGCAGCACCGTCATTTGGTCGCCATTTCAACAAAGGCATTATAGTTGACGACTTGGACAAATCCGGCCATAATCCCGCATGTTGCGTTAGGCTTACCTCCGCATAAAGAGGTCCCCTTTGCATGTTAGGGAAACGCTTTGAATGTACTATGTGTGATATATCCGCCACATGCCTGCAAATTTTGTGTTTATGCTAACACCGCTTGTTGCATTTTTAGAAGAAAATTTATCATCCTCCCCAAAGTGGTTCGTCAGATTTGACTCAACAATGTCGAGCATCCACACTTCACCAGTCCAAGGCAAGAAATGATGATATGACTGGCCAAGGCGCTCGAGCCAAATGGTTTGGGAATTATTCCTCACACAAACAGAACCTTGAATGAGGAATATCACGAAGAATGTATTGCACAATGCCGCAACAAATTGTCGATATGCAGGTTGAGATGGAGAAGCTACGGAATCGACCAACCTATCCATTACCAATACCCCTATACCGCATCAAAGGGCCACTACTTCACAAACCATCCCAGATCGACCTCCACCACCACATATCTCCCAAACTCTCCACAAAGGCCACCACCACCGAACAAACCGCCTCGCCACCAACCTCAACCCCACCTTCAAAATGATCCTCCTACTACCCATATACCTCACCCCGCCACATTTCACCATAATCACCCTAATCGCAAAGCAACCAATACCCACGCACCACACCCATTACCAAACAAAGAAACAACCTGCATACCGACTTATGCAATGTAAACTTTACCGTCCCCCGCTTCACCAAGAAGGATCATTATGAAGAGATGGAGAGGGAAGTCCGAGCCAAATGGACGACGCGCCAAAGAAATTCATAGTCCGAAAGAAGCTCGGGCACGCGACGGACAAAGGTCACGGGCGACTAGACTACGAGGATCTTTGCACGATCCGCACGTGAACCGCCATGGGTACAAGGTGCCAAGTTTGAACTATTTGATGGAAAAGGAACCCCGCGCACACTGAGGTCATATGCGACAAGCTAATCGGTAGGAAGAACCCACGGTCATTATGAAGTTGTTCATTCGAGCTCGACCGGGCGACTAGATTGGTATACCAAACCAAGATCCGCGAAATGGCATAGCGGAATGCATCGCCTAAGATTTTGTGCGAGCGGTTCAGTTCAACACGTAAACCGTTGTGATGTGTTTTACTTAATGAAGTCGAGAAGAAGACTACGTAAACATTCGAGAATACGCCATGGAGCGCGCTCAGAGGCGCTGAAGTGCAACCACCCATGCGGAGAGTGATGACCACATTATTTGTACAATCTTTGAAGGATGCAACCTACTATGAGCGGATGATAAGCGCCATCGGCGGAATTTTGCGGAAGTTATTAGAATGGGCGACTTCGTAGTTAAGGTATTAAACCGGTAGGATTACAACCGCAAGATTACAGCAACCAATAAGGCGATTCAGTCAGGGACACTCGGGAGTACTTCACAGAGGAAGAAAGAGATGTTTCTTCCATGTTTGTACAAGAACGCAAACTCAAGCATTCATAACATACCAAAACCCATCATACTACCACAACTACCACACACCTTATATATAACACTTCACAAGCACCTGCTCATCCCGCCCGCATAGATCCACCCATCAGCCCGCCAATGTATAGAGCACCCAACGCGAGCAAATAAGAATTTTGAAGAAAACCACCCAAAGTGCGCACAACCCATACCTCGGATATATGAAAGGTCATGAGTCGCAGCCTAATCCAACCGATTCCGGAAGAATCACGACCCTATCCTAAGATGGTATGATGAGAACAAGCGCCGCGCAGATCACTCCAATAGCCAGACATGACATGAAGGTTGCCACTCCTCAGGGACGTAATCGAGACACCGATCGAGAAGGGTAATCAACAAAGGATCCCGCTCAAATGTGCATGATAACCGCCAAACTACGACCACGCCAATGTGCACCGATAACCTTAGATGAGGAATACACTTCGCTTATGCCCATTCCGCCTCGAATCGGTATTTGTCCGAGCACGCACCACGCAGAGGAAGAGGAGATAGCAGAGCACGAAGACCCACCATCCACGGCGAGTAGCATATTGATTGATTTGCACTGCCTCGTCCGCTAGAGCCGGGATAGGAAAACCAAGTTATTTTAGCAGAATAATTTATGAACTCATAATGTTTTCTTTCGTTTTGCTTGTAATGAACTACGTTTGACCTGATTCCCTTAATGGATACGTAGGCGGCCGTCTCGGCTTCGGTCCCACATCTAGAAATTTTTAATTTCACCCAATATTCGCTTGTAATGAACTACGCTCGACCGATTCTCACTGGGATACGTGAGCGCCTAAATCTCACACACCATTAGGAAACTTTCCTTTGCTTTGAAAATGACAAGAATACACATAGATACAAGCAACTACATTAAGACCCACTTTAGGCCGTATAATCTTTTCAAACTGGGACAGTGTAGGAAACTGCAGGGTCGCAGTCCGCAAGCTGCACACGCAGATATCAAAGAACAAGGCAGCAAAGTCAAATATGAATCGACTTCCCAAACTCACAAATTTTCGAGCGCAGTCTTTTTTAAAGTGCAAAGCCAAAAATACGTAAAGTCTCTTCAGAAAAGCAAACAAAGGCAGAGGATGACAACAATCCAAAGTCCGCAGCAAGAGCAGCAGCAGAAAAGGGCATCAACACTCAGCAGTCAAAGTTCAGAGTTCCGCAACAAAACCTAGCGATCAACTCGGCATAAAGTCAAACAGAACACAACAAAGGCATCATAACAATTCAGCGGCAACATCTCGCATTCGCGCATATCGTGGACTACATCTCTATCCATAAAATTGCACTTCTCATATATATTTATCATTTTGTTTAAACAGTATACACTAACGCTTTCAAGCTTAGCTTGCGAGCATTTAATCTACAGTGAGCAAAGAACACGCCCAAACAACGACGTAATCGAAGTCCATGCAACGACGCCAGCACGCCCGCATAACCACGTAATCAAGAAGTCCACGCAACGACACCGGAAGAATACGCCCGTGCAACGACGTGATCAAGAAGTCCACGCAACGACGCCACGCCCGCATAACGACGTAATCGCAAGTCCACGCAACGACGCCAAGAAGAACACGCCCAAACAACGACGTACCAAGAAGTCCACGCAACGACGCCACGCCCGCATAACGACGTAATCGGCAAGTCCATGCAACGACGCCAAGAAAGAACACGCCCGCATAACGATATAATCGCAAGTCCACGCAACGACGCCGCCCGCATAACGACGTAATCAAGAAGTCTACGCAACGACGCCAGCAGCAACACGTCCAGACAACGACGTAATCAAGAACACGCCCGCATAACGACGTAATCGCAAGTCCACGCAACGACGCCGAAGAACACGCCCGCATAACGACGAAGTCCACGCAACGACACAATACGCCCAGCAACGACGTGATCGCCAAGTCCACGCAACGACGCCCACGCCCGCATAACGACGTAATCGAAGTCCATGAAACGACGCCAGGAACACGCCCGATAACGACGTAATCGGCAAGTCCACGCAACGACGCCAAGCGGCAATACGCCCGCATAATGACGTTATCAAGACAAAGAAGTTCACGCAACGACGCCAAGAAGAACACGCCCAAGCAAAAGACAACAAGTCCGAAAACGACGCCATCATCAGCATATCACCTCCACGCAGGGACGATTTCTATACTTTCGAAATTGCATTTCTTACGCATGCTTTATTATTCTGTCTTAGCAGTTATGCACTAACTCTTTCGAGCTTTAGTACACAAGGACAATCGCAGCAGCGACAACATACCCGCGTTCACAATCGCAACACGCCCTGCAAGGACGAAAATCACGATTCGCAAAATCGCATCAACACAACACGACGCGCTTTTGCGTGATAACCTTTTCTATTCACAGTTACATTGTTTTTAAAATTATTTTGCCTTAGCAGTTATGCACTAACCGTTTGTTCAAGTCTTAGCACGCAGCAGCAGGAGCACAACGTGGATTTTCTCTTCCAACCGGCAACTGTCGGGGCCAACCTTCCCAACGATCGCGTAGCCGCCTCAGCGTCTCCACTCGCTCCACCGTAACCCAGCACCACAAGCCATAGCAAGACACCCTGTGTTCAAGCCGCTTATTTTCTTTACTTTTTACCATAGCGGTCATCATAACTCGACATCGACATCTTTAAGCCCGCATTAGCCCGCCGTGTTTTGACCATGGTAGCGTCGCCATAACTCGACATCGGGACGCTTTAAGTCCACGTTAGCCCGCCGTGTTTAGACCATGGTATCGGTGTCGCCATAACTCGACACGGGACGCTTTTGATTTTTCATACACTTTGTCTACCGCCAAGATTTTTGCAATTCTGAAGATCGAGACAAAATTGGCTATGAGTCAACGTCTTTGTCCGAAGATTCTTCCATCATCTCCATACAAAGAGGGACATCTGTTGACACCCAATTTTGACCCTCCCGTCCAGCCATTAACTATAAAATTACACTAATACAGGCATGAATAATAATTTGATAATGGCATCGCGTAGAGTTTTAAGCACTTAGAGTCTCGCGCCCGCATTAATTAACTTTAAGCTTTGTCGTAATTCTTAAATAATTAATAAATGCATAAAATAAGTAATTTAGCGATAACGTCGTGTCAGGTAGCATAGCCGCATTAATTAGTAATCATTTGTAATTTAAAATCAATTTTAATCTAATACATGCATTTAATAGCGTCGCATTTATAAAAGCTTTAAACAATTCGTAAAAATCATATTTGCATTAGCATTTAAATAATTCAATCTAAGCTCATTTTAATTTTATTTTAACTTCGCAATAATGCATAACAATAAAATTTTAAATAATAGCGTCGCATCCTAAAGCATTAAGCATTAATTAAATAACGCGCTTGCATAATTAGACTAATTTAGCACCTAAATAATTAAGACTAATTAAACTCCTAGATTTTAATACTACCCTAATCTAATACCCTAGTTAAATAATACCCACTAATTAAATGCCTTAACTAAGTTAATACTACCCACCATTTTCGTCCAGCCCAACAAATACCTTGGCCCAAACCCGTGACCCTTCTTCACCTTATCTCTCCCCGCTGATTAAACCCAATACCGCAGGCCCACTCCACCGTCCGCAGCCCACCCCATCGACCCAAAGCCCTCTCTCCTTTACTTACGCCCATCACCTTCACAAACGAGGTCACCAGCCATAGAAAACCTTCCCGCTTCCCATCGTCCAAAGCCTAAGAAACGAAACGAAACCCTAGCGACCTAAGGCATCCATCGCGCACTAACACCAACACACCCCGAGATTCTCGCCAGAGAATCCGGTTTCTTACCTTCCCAACGATGCTTACCATAATAATCGACCCAAAATCTTTTCAAATCGTTGCCTTATCGAACACGTAATCATACACAAAATCGCCAAATCAAGACAAATTTCGTAAGAATCAAGACGAAATCTCGCCCAATCTCACTCTAATTGCTTACCAACATTAGAATCCCAACCAAGGCTATATAAGCACATGCACAGAGCTCAATGAGGTTCAGAGCAAGAATCGACAGAGTATCGAGAGTTGTGGTTCAAAGACTTAGACCATTAGCACCAATAGAAAGTTCGGACTTTCTTTCAATTCCAACCAATCAAGAACAAACCAATGACCACATTCGCATCGCAAAGCCCAAAACCCGCCGATTGACCGACACTTGATACGCCGCGGTTCGCTCACGGAGAAGGTAAACTTAACTCATGCCCGATTTTAGTCTATTCGTGTTCATTGTTTGCATCTATTTTGTATCAATTATGTGTTGGTTTGCAGTGAGTTTAAAGTCCCGTTGGAACAACTGCTTATTTGGTTTGAATCTCGCTTAGATTTGATCGCATTAAGTTAGCATACTTGCTTTCCTTTCTTAGCCATGCCTCCATAATCCTTTGATAATTATTAGAGACTAAATATCGCTGCCGCATCGTCACGAATAATTGATCGGTCTATTTTCACGCCTATCATGTTCACCAAATTAATCGTGTTATGTCCCGTCATGTAAGTGTCACCATGCCCAATATATGAGTACACATATTTAATATTTGTTTAAATGATTAATTTGCATTAGCTAAGTCTTATTCTGCGCGAGGCTTTTCCATCTTTGTTTCAGCAGAACTACTCAAACTGTATACTGTACCAACATATTATATTTACATAGGTCACATTAGGCCACATCGGCCGTGCCCCATTAGCAAGCATACAAGGAGAATGATTTGGTATGGATAGTTCGAACTAATGAAAATCTGGTCAGTCGCTACGATTTTGAGCCATGTGTCTTAAATTGGACTAGCATGTTATGTATTATCATATTTTACCTATGGTTGATGTCTCTCCTCGTATCGATTAATCAACGATATATACATATAGTGTGTTAGTTTGGTTCATACGAGCATGGCGGATAAGATTGGCAAGATTCAACTAGGATAAGGGCGAATGTCTTTAAACCGCCTGCTTTACTCTTGCAACTGAATATGGTCATTTTCTCCTATTTATACCAGTGATATACCGGGAGTATACCAGATGTCTATGTGTTAGTTTGAACTTGTGGAATGTATGATTTGTTTGAATCGATGAATTATGTGATAATCACAACTTCCTCGCTTATGACATGATGTTAAGCATGTTTTTCCTTCTCATCACTCAAAACGAAGCCCAACACTTTGGAAATATCGATCGCCTGCTAGGACTCCGCTTATAGTCTCGCCACATGGACCCGCTTATAGTCTCTGCATGTTATTTATATCCAAGCCCAAATAGTTAACTCAAAATGCTCACCCATCGCTTTTCAAATAAGTCGAAATGTGCATGTTTGATATCTGATTTCTTATCCTCTCTATTCACATTTTTAGCTATGTATGATCATTCCATAATCTTTGTATACTTGATCCTCCCGTGGACGAATGTCCGCTTGGTTTGCTAAATTACTCATCGTATTGGCTATCCGAACCACTTTTCTTTAGTGAATTTCACCGGTCAGAAATGGCCTCGATAGCGATCGATTTATACCTTCGCGCTGTTTGCATAGGTCATGCGCGGATAGATTCTCCTATGACTCAAATAATTTAGATATATACTAATCCTTATCTTCTCTTATTTTACATGAAATGACGGAGCAAAAGGAGGAGTCTCATAGCGAGACTCATTATGTCTTCAATCAATCAAGATTTGCATTCACCCGCATCTATGTGCATTTCCACCCGCATCGAGATTCCAAAGCCATAGGCTAATTACATCGCTTTCCTCGAGTCGCCATTGTTAATTCATATCCTCTCCCTATTCATTGATTGTAATTAATTGTCTAAACGCTACTAATTAATTAGCATTTATAATAGTTAAACCCTGAATCAATAGCTAGAAATCAGTTTGATTTACGTACTTTAGGCTTGCCTCGCCTTGTTTAATAGTTATAATAAATCATTTAGCATCCTACACTTGCATAATAGGCTGAAATATTATTTACCTAGATATCCTTAAACCGTGGTATAATTTCCTATTAATAGAATAAGAAATACCGCTTTTGCATAATAGACACGCCTTCCTCTTATCACAAAATATTATATCCTCATGCTAAGCAATATATACCCCTTAGGTAAAGGAATACTGGCATACATTTTACTTCTATTATATTCCTAACTAAGATAGTATTTAGGCATCCTAACTGCACAGTTTTAAAACTAACGCCTCACTTCTTTAATTGCGCAGATAAATCTATGGCCCATAAAGCACCTTCCTAGCATTCTTTAGCATTTCTAGCCCTTTTAACATTCTTTAATCACCCTTTAATATTTAGCACCCCTTTATTTTTAAAATTACTTAAACATTTTAGCACTTTTAATATTCTAGCAATCCTTTAAGCATCTTTAAATATCGCTACATTTTGTCCTTAACATTTTAGCACCTTCTATTTTAGGCATATTAGCATTATTTTCAGCATTTTAGCATTTAGCATCCAAGCACCTCTTAGCACCTTTTAGCGCCTTTTAGCTTTAAAATCAATCTTTTAGCACATTTTAGCAACCTTTAGTATTTTAAGCACTTTAAACATTTAGCATTTGACTCTTTTATTTATTTATAACGCCTTTGCCCTTTTAGACTTAAGCACCTTTAAACATTTTAACATTTTATTAAGCGGAAGATCTTTTGCTTTGCATTTTTTTAAAAACATAATAATTACTCCTAGGTTTGGCAGACAACCGCAAGTTAGCGGATCCTTTAGTGGTGCCTAACCCTTCCCTTTAGGATAATAAAGAACTCTTGCCTAATCTCACTAAGTTTAGCACTATTAAAATGGAGTTAATGTTTTACTTTAAACTAGTTAAACATTCAGGTGTCCTAATTCACCCAATTAATTAGGTGGCGACTCCGCGAACCCTTGGCATTCTAGCAACCCTTAGCCTTTTAGCACTTCTTAGCATTTTGCACCCTTTAGCATCCTTTTAGCAATTTTAGCGTCCCTTAGCATTTTAAAAAAATCTTTAAGCCTCTTAAACTATTTTAGCACTTTATTATTTATTTTCTAACCTTTTATTTAGCAGGAGTTTAAATTAAAATGCCGCGGCCGGAAAAGGGCGCGACAGGCACAAGGGTCATTTGACCCTTGTTAGGAAGACAAGTCTTGCAACTTGAAGAGCTTGAGAAAATTGACTTAGTCAAAGGGTCCACAAGTCTTGATATTTAATTGGAACTCATCCAAGCCTCACATTCAGTACATCTTGACCCTCCATCAGGCTATATAATACTACTAGTAGCAAGACAAAGTCCAACACTTAGAGAAATTTTCAAGAAACTTTGAGCTTAGCCATGAATGCTGCCTTTGAGCTCCTCCACAAGAAAAATTTGTAGTTTGATCCATTAGCCACAAGACTTTAAACCAAGGTTCATGAGTGTATTGTAAGTGTATCTCAATAGAAAAATCCCGAAAAAGATAGTTTTCGTATTGTCGCAAGGTGAAAACCTAGTCGCTTTTCTAGGTTTTGTTTGGAAGTTTGAAGGAAAGTTGTCGGTATTGTTCTAAGGGTCTCAGTAGCGGATTGAAGTGTCTCGAGAGGCTCTAAAGTTGCTGAGCGACTCGATTGGAGTTGGATTAAGATTCGTTGAGGTAATAATCTTGTCCCTTAAAAGTGTTACAAGATTATATATATTGTTGTTAGCTTTACATGTTGCTAGCATGAAGTTTATGTGTTGAAGTTTTATAAGTATTATGGATTGATTGTAGCCTTAAATCTGAAATGTCATTTAAGCTTGTGAAGTTGGATTACAATTTGGTCGTTTATTAGAATCGTCGCATGTTACTTACTTGAAGATTATAGTGGTTATAATCGATTGCGACTTGATATCATGTTATGTTAACAACTTGGATTGAAATGGAAATTGGATAAGAATTGGTGTTATTGTACTCTATATGGCCGAATTTGGATTAGTAGTTTGTATTAGTTTGATATCTTTTGTGGGGCAGAATTTTACACGTCTAGTAGGCATGTAATCCCCTATTGTTAATTGCATTGATTGGGCCTTAAATGTGGCGTGTTTGGTTATTGAATTCGGCCTTGAAAAAGGTGGCAAAGTAAGTAGAAACAAAAGAAGTGTTGTCCGATTTTTCGTATAATTTGGAGACTTTACACTTAGAATATTCTACGATTGAAGCTAGAGGTTAATGGACGTGTTATGACTATTATAGGTTGAAGTACTACGAGTAGTGTATTCTACTTGAAGGGTGGAAAGGCTAGCAAAGTTATAATACTTTGGAGCATTTTGCAACTTGTCGCTAGTCGTCGCAAGGTATGTGAACCTCTTCCTTCTTTGGCATGATCCTACGTATGAAATATCCATGTGATAGTATTTCATGATTCCTTCTACTCTTAGAAGTTAAGGAGTATTCACATTGTTGACTCTAAGTTAAAAGTATGTTAAATTGTCCTAAGTCCTTACTAAGTCTTATGGGAGATGTTGGTAAGAATGGTTAGGAAATTATGAGATTTGATTTAAAGCGATGTGTCTTGATTTATTTAAAGTAAGTAAGTGGATTTTATGTTCGAAAATGAGTTGAATTTATATGTGAAAAGGGATTTGATTTTAAAAGCGGAAGTTATATGATTTTAAGAGAATAAGTTATTTGGTTTTGGAAGTGTATGAAACCTTATATTTTTTTTAAGTATAAGCGACATGATTTTAAAGAATGTATGCTACGAGGTGTTAATACTATAAGCCTTGATTTTATGAGTGGAAATGACTAAACTTTAAAAAGTATGACTTCTTAATTTATATCAAAAGTTAAGAAGATGGTTTCCAAAAGAGTATGTGACTTGAGTTTTAAAAAGAAAGAAGTTTTATGATTCTTTTAAGTATGTATGTACGTAGTATTTTTGGGTTTAGTTTCCCTAATGTTGCAAGAATAAAGTGCCTTAAGTTTTCTAAAATGAAAGGTTGTTATAATAGCTTTATGGGAAGTTGTTATAACGACTTAAGAAGAAGTAATAATACGATTTAAAATGTTATGTAAGGAAAATACACCGAGCCTACAAATAGGCCGGATTACGTTATGAAATTCACCGAGCCTACAAATAGGCCGGATTACGTTATGAGATACACCGAGCCTACACATAGGCCGGATTACGCCATATTACCCCGAGCCTACACATAGGCCGGGTTACGTCATCTTACACCGAGCTCCACAGCGGGCGGATTATGCTACATGATTCCACAAGACACCGAGCTCCACAGCGGGCGGACATGCTACATGATTCCACAGTACACCGAGCTCCACAGGCGGGCCGGATTATGCTACATGATTCCACAGTACACCGAGCCCCACAGGCGGGCTGGATTATGTCACATGATTCACCAGTACACCGTGTCCCGCAAATGGGCCGGATTATGTTATCACGTATGAATAAGCAAAGTTAGCTTCCAAATAAGAAGTCCCTCCATAAAGGGCCGAATTAGGTTATGTAAAATATGTAAGGTATGTAAGTATGTGGAAAAACTTGATTAAATTCTTAAGTATGTATGTAAGAATATGATGTTAAATCTTATTGAAAGAAGGAAATGAACGGTCAATATACGATTGATTTCAGGAGTTAAAATGACATTATTTTATACAGTTATGATTTGATTGTTGCACCTTATTTCTGTTCCATACTTGCACTGTTAATCGACTTCGGGCCGCTCATGCCCGCAGTGTTAGGTACAGGTTGGTGATCCTTGCTCTTAGGATCTCTCGATTTTGGGAAGAAGCTCCATTCACTCCGAGGCTTATCTTTTGGTACGGCTTCACGATGTTGTAGATTTATGTACATTCGTGGTATGGCGGGCCTCCCGCCACAGTTGAAATTCTTAAAGGTCTGTAGTCACATGTTGTGGGTCAGTTTGTAAAAAAAAAAAGGGGTTATAACTGCTGTTGTTTATGTATATGTATATGTGTCCAGGGAGGTAGCCTTATCGGCTAACTTGTTGTTTAAATTCTCGTTGTTTTATTTTATAAGTTTCATGTATGTTCCGCTGATTATCTCTGATGTATACCTGTAAGGGTGCCTGTGTAGGGCACCGCCATGGCCTGGTCGGGTCGTGACAACCACCTTTGCAGTTAACTCCCAGCCAACAACAATGCCTTATCGCGACGAATGAAAAAGCGTAATCCAGAGCCATGGCTAATATGGCAGGTAAAAGTTCTTTTGATATTAAAGAGCTAGTGCAGTGGGTTGTCGATTCAGGAGCAACCAATCATATGATTGGTGATCCAAGATACTTACATAATAAACATAAACACATGTCAGAGAATGCAGGAAAGGTGCACCTACCTACAGGAGACTCAGCCACTGTGACACATTTTGGTGATCATCATCTAGGAGGAGGTGACACTCTTAAAAATGTCCTATGTGTACCTACTTTCAAGTTCAACCTTATGTCGGTTTCTAAAGTAACCAGGGAACTGAATTGCAGTGTTAAATTCTTTCCCACATGTTGTATATTTCAGGATCTCTCATCTGGGAAGGTGAGGGGGATTGGTAAAGAAGAAAGGGGGATGTACACTGTGTGCTTAGATTCACAGAATAAAGGAGAGGATTATCAGAGATGCATGACAGTAGTTCAACCAGTTGATGCAGAAACTTGGCACCAAAGGTTGTGTCATGTACCAATGAGTGTATTAAAGAAGATACCATGTATCAAACTTACATCTACATTACATGACTGTGAGGTTTGTCCATTAGCTAGGCAAACCAGAATTCCTTTCCCTGTTAGTGTTAGTAGAAGTACCAATTTTTTTCAATTGTTGCACATTGATGTATGAGGCCCTTACAAGATTGAATCACATAATGGAATGCGATATTTTCTGACAGTGGTTGATGACTTTTCCAGATGGACATGGGTTTTTTTATTACGTTTGAAATCTGATACATTCACAACACTTAAAAATTTCTTTGTTGAAGTTGGCACACAATTTCAGGTCTGTATACAGAAGGTGAGGTTTGATAATGGAGCTGAGTTCTTCAGTTACAACTGCAAGGACTTGTTTACACAATATGGGGTTATACATGAGAGTTCTTGTCCATACACTCCACAGCAAAATGGAGTGGTGAAAAGAAAGCACAGGCACATTCTTGAGTTAGCTAGAGCTATAAAGTTTCAGGGGATTGCGGATAGATTCGAATTTCGCAGAGGTGTCCGTATACATCATCAATAGGGTGTCTTCCACAACTATTGGCAACAAAACTCCTTATGAGCTGATGTACAACACACAACCATCCCTCTCTCACCTAAGAGTGATAGGTTGTTTGTGTTATGCTACAGTTTTGGTTCGACAAGATAAATTTGGTTCTCGGGCAATACAAGCTGTCCATCTTGGATATGGTGCTGCCCAAATGGGATATAAGCTATATGACATTGAGAATGACACATTTTTTATGAGTAGAGATGTAGTTTTTCTAGAGAAAAGTTTTCATCTCAAAGGGAATATCACGACATCACATTCTATTCAAATACATGATATTTTCTGTTATGATGACTTAGTTCATTCTCAGGTGACCAGACTGCCATAAGGAGTTTCATCGCCCAACCTTCGCCTCGCCGATGCCTCACACAGGACACACGAGGTGGTCACGCATGCGACGAGGTGGTTGCCGATCATGGCGAAGCTCAACATATCATCGAGACCCTAAGGATGACGGAATAGCTCTTGAGGAAATGAGCCAAACCTTTCCACTGGCGTCCGCGATCCAAAGAAACCTCCAACTGCATAAGGATTATGTTACACACAGGGTCATCAAAATGTCTTTACTCTATTATCGCTGGAATGGATTATACCGCTTGTCTCTTCCATATCAAAGATTTGTAGCTCAAGTTTCGTAAATCGCTAACCTAGCTCTTACCTGTTCGCTGACACGGATGGATCAAGCTACGAGGCGTAAATAAAGGCTTTAGAGGATAATGGAACTTGGACACTGGTTCCTCTCCCTGATGGCAAGAAAGCTATAGGTTGTCGATGGGTGTATAAAATCAAATACAAGGCGACAGGTGAGGTGGAAAGATATAAAGCACGACTTGTTGCGAAAGGATACAACCAGAAAGAAGGTTTAGACTACCAGGAGACATTCTCCCCCGTAGTTAAAATGGCCACTATGAGATCAGTCATCTCCATTGCAGCTACTAAGGGTTGGCAGATTCATCAGATGTATGTCTATAATGCCTTCCTTCAAGGTGACTTATATGAGGAAGTGTATATGAAGGTGCCAGATGGTTTTGTTGTAGACAATGGTAGAAAGCAAGTATGCAGACTATTGAAGTCCCTTTATGGCTTGAAACAGGCTTCACGGCAGTGGAATATCAAACTCACCACTGCCTTAGTGGATGCTGGTTTTCAGCAGAGCCATAGGGACTATTCCCTTTTCACTTAGCATGTTAATGATAGCATTGTGGTGATATTGGTGTATGTCGATGATTTACTTATCACTGGGGACAATATGGGATTGATTCAGTCCACCAAGGAGACTCTACAGAATGCATTCAAGATAAAAGACTTGGGGGAGCTTCGATACTTTCTTGGACTTGAATTCGCAAGGAGTTCCACTGGAATTATTATGCACCAGAGAAGATATGCCTTAGAGCTCATCTCTGACATGGGCCTTTCAGGAGGTAAACCTGTGCCTTCACCCATGAAAGTAAATATAAAACTCACTACAACTGAATTTGATCTCACTGACAGTCGAAGATCAGCCTCTCCTACTTCCAATAGCACTTCCATATCTGCTGCTGCTACATCACAGAATGACCAGATATTACCTGATCCTACTATCTATAGGAGGTTGATTGGAAGACTGTTGTATCTCACAAACACACGACCAGATATTGCATTCTCAGTACAGTGCTTGAGTCAATTCATGCAGTCTCCAAAATCATCTCATTTAAAGGCTGCACTCCGACTTGTAAGGTACATCAAGAACGAACCTGGTATAGGGGTTCTTATGTCCAGTTCATCTTCACAACAATTGTGAGCTTTCTGTGATGCAGACTGGGCATCATGTGTCAATAGTAGAAGATCAGTGACGGGTTATCTCATCTTCTTTGGAGATTCCTTGGTTTTCTGGAAATCCAAGAAAGCGATGTTGTCGTGAGCTCACAAGCGTAATATCGTGATACGGCAAATAGCGGGCGTACATAATGTGGCGCATCGCCTTTATAGGGAGCTTGGAGTATTAATTTCTACACCAATTTCTCTCGCACACGCATAAGAATCCGCACTTCGATCGCAAAGAAATCCGGTTCCATGAGCGAACGAAACATATCGACATTGATTGTCACTTCATTCGTGAGCAGATACAAAAGGGTCTGATTTCCACCCTGTTTCTGGCGTCTGATGAACAACCTGCAGATTTATTGACGAAGGCTCTTGGTCGACCTCAGCATCATCATTTACTTTCCAAGCTAGGAATGACGAACATCTTCATTCCTAGCTTGAGGGGGGGTGTTGAGAGTAGTGATACTAGTATAGATATTTTGTAGTTGCATTGGTATACTAGTTAGATATTTTGTATAGATATTTTGTAATAGTTTTATACATGTACATGGACCTATACAAAATAAATAAAATAGAAAGGGAAACAAAAATATCCCTGACTTTCCTCTTCTCTCTCACATCGTCCTCAATTCCTCTTCTCTCTCACCGCCTTCTTCTTCACTGCACTCTTCTCCTTCCTTCCTTCACCTCTACTCTACTCTTCTCTTTTCTTTTCCACTTGTAAATAAGCAATGTAATCGCTGATTCCTGACATTTCAACAAAACTAAGTAACTAATTAACTTAATTATAAAATAATTATAATTTTACCTGAAATAAAAGATATAGAATTAATATAATTAATGAAAAAATATTGGAAAATATTCCATTAATAACGTCTTTATTCGACCATGAGTATTTAAGACAGAATTTCGGAGAACAAGGATTGTCCATGACTGATTTTATCAAAACAATCTCCAAGAATTAGTACCATGGAAAACATCAAATGGTACTCTTTTTTTGTTCTAAATCATTAATGACATAACAAGAATAAATTCCAAACAATTTTAATTTGTAGCAATTGTAATGAGAAGATTAAAAAAAAAAATAGAGCACTGCACATCTCAACGATGGAGATTTTGTGCATCAATCTAAATTTTACAGATATTTGTTTCAGTTATCAAAATTCTAAAGGCATTATAATGAACTTCAAAATATAGAAAAGCCGGAGGGGTTTGAACTTGAATAAAGAGTGGTTCTTGAAATTACGGATAAACCCGATTTAAAATTTATAGGTTTGAGACTTTAATAATTTTATGTTAGTGTGCCCTAAATTATTAATTTGTATATATTTGATGAATTTTATAAGATAAATGCAGGTTTTAAGTTAAAACTACTGAAATTTCACCTAATCTGTAGCCGCAACTGTAAATTCGCCCTCACTTGAAATTTTATTATATTCAACCAGTCCCGGATAGCATTTCTAACGCAATTGTGCAATTAGTAACACATATTCCGTAACAGGCGGATCCGCATGTTTTGTTATATGTGATAATGTTTCTTTATTAATTTGTTAAAAAAAGTATATTATCTTTCTATATTTAAAAATGATTTAACTTTTGTTAATTTTATCCTTAATAACGTACTTTTATAACGATAAAAATCTCATGCATATATTAAGTCATAAATTTTAAAAATAATTTTTTTACTTTTCTTAAATTTCGTAGCCAATAAGACATTACTATCTAAATTAAAACGATGAAGTAATAAACAATTGTACCAAATCTTTTGTTGTCAGGGTTGTGTTTGCAACACATTTTGCCAACTCATAGAAGATAAGTTCCCAAAAATTGTAAAAGTTGTCTTGATGAGATGCATCATGTGGAGGTGAAAAGTGTTAAATCTAGAAAAGGCAAGGAGAGGAAAATTTGGTTATTTGTGAAATAGAAAAAGAATCTATACTCAATGGAGTAAGACACAAAAATAACCCACCTTCCATTAGAAAAATAGATGTAACAGAGATGGATGGGAAGTTTCACTAAAAATAACCCACCTTCCATTACCCTAGCATGTATACTCTTATCTCACTAGAATTGTAGATACCATATCTTTACTTTTCTAGTTCAATAAATAACTATCTATTTTAAGGAAAATATCTTTTCATAGGTTTTTGTCTTTACCATTCTACTTTTATAGTTCAAATAGATAACAATTTATTTTTATGTAAATTATCTTTTCATAGGTTTTTGTGTTTACCGCCCAAAAAGAGAGAAGGGCCTTTTCCATTTTTCAACTATTTGGAAAGGGAAAGTGAAAAAGAGCAAAATGAAAAAAAAATCTCTTTTAAAAAACTAATGAAGTATTGTTGTAAATGCTTCTTTCTATATTGGAAAAATATAGTACTCCATCCGTCTCAATTTATGTGACATAAAGTTTAAGAAAGAAAAATTTACTTATGAAATGTGTGGTCTAAAATAAACCTAAAACAATTGTGTGACTGCAAATTATTTCATTAAATGATAAAAGAGAAATTTTAAAATTAAATTATTTCTAATTATAGAAATGTGATATTTTTTTTGGACAAATTAAAAAGAAAACGATGTCATATAAATTGAGATAGAGGGAGTATTTTTTTTTCTAGGAGTGAGTAAGACGTGAAACAACAATTCATATTAGCATATCCCGTTGCCAAACAACAATTCTGTTCTTGCCCCGATGTTTTACTCCTGTCGTTTTATCGGCTGATGAAATCGGGAGACAAATTGATTCCTTAACTCAAATGGTTTGGGCTGAAAACGAAACTCTAATTTCCAGCAATGGTTCCCCAACTACCCCAGAAAGCGTTAGGATGGTATGCTTAAACTAAGGGGTAAGAAAATATGAATACAATCGAGTAAAGTAAAAGATAAAGTAAAGATAGATAAAAGATTTGATTTGATTTGGATTGTTTGTTTGTAATTTGTACAAAGAATGAGTATTTATAGTACAAAAGAGAAAAAAATGTACAAAACGTGCCCCCCCCCCCAATGTCGCCCGTCAAATAACTCACTAAGTACCACGACTGACTATGGGGGAGGTGGTGCCGATTTTCTCGCTCTCTCTCCTATTGCTCAGATAATGGACCTTCCATTTAGTTGTTGTTGGTCGTTATCGCTTTTGGGGGTCTGGAAACCCTTTTGACTTGGTCGTTGAGGTGCCTGCATTTGAGTGGGTCCCAGTCATGCCTCTAACGGATAGCTTCGGCTAAGATGCCTTAGTAGCCTATGGAGCTCTTCTCGTTGAGGGTTATGAGTAAATTCGGTTGTCAGTGACTTCAGCAAAACACTTAAATTATTTTTTAGTGTTAACAATTGTCCCTACATTAACTCGAGTGTCTATTGAGTTGATGTATCCGAAAATAGCCGCCGTTTCAGTCTGACATTCGTGCATGCCACTTCAATCGTCTTGTATCCAGTGCACGCAATGGTGATAACGAGGGAAACTCTTCTTTCATTTTGTAGAAACGCCTCGACTTCCACAAACAATTTCTGACGTATTATTAGCCGCACGTTTTGGGTGAAGAGAAAGAAGTACTTTTGGAGAAACATTCCATATGAGGTTCCCCATTCGATTTTCGGTCATTTCCAAATTCCTTTGCCTTGTTCCCAAAGAAAACCCTTGTTTCTTTATCAGCAAAAACCATGTCTTCATCTTCTTCTCTATCTCTAGGGTCGGACAGTTCCGATTTGGCTTGTGATTACCTAATCCCCGCTTTTGCCTTCATAGATGAGCAACTAGTTTTTGCTTATTTTGGCACATCTGAACAAGGTGACCTCCTTCTTTCTCAGCATCTAAACTCGAAGAACTACAACCTTCTAATTACTTGTGACTGGTTTACCGGTGACCGTTGTCTGACTAGTCTGCGCACCTGACCGACTAAGATTGCCAACCATTCTGTTTGGTTGAATCGAGTGAAGTTGGCCAAATAAGTCGAATGGGTGCGCACGGGTCTCTATGATGTCATTGTGATGTCAGAGTTTGACTTTCCCTTCAACATAGGTCTTATATATGCTTTTCTTGGTCACGGGTCGACCGACGCCAATGCCTTTGTTTTCTCTTGGGGAATGATAACCCCCATATTGCTTGATATGACGGCGAAACATGGCCTTCTGATTCTGGGAGCCGAATCGTCTGTTCTAAGTGATATCGATATTGTTTATTTAGGCATCATAGTCTCAAAGACTTCTTCAGGTTACGACTAATTTATAGCCAACAACCGCCAGATATCGCCCCGTCTAGTTGATGATGCCGAGCATCATGCTTTTCTATTTTTTTAGTTCAGCCGATACTTTGTCTGTACGGGCTCCTGTGCAGTTGTGAAAGAGCTAGAAATTTATGTTGCGTTAGCCATTTCGGGGAAGGACGCTACTGGGCATCTCTCTCGACCTATCTTTACGGCTCCGCGATGCTCAGACGAGGTTACTGGATTCTAGAAACTTGGATACTTTAGCCGGAACCATGTGGTTTCTTCAGTTGTGGATCACCCTCTATTTTCCTGAGTTTGTCCCCGATAAATTTGACGACGGCCGCTTCCCTTTAAGTTCGTCAGTATTGGCCAATGTTCTTCGAAAAACGCCCCTTGTGCCTCAGGATGCTTTTGCCGTGGTCTCCACCCTGCACGGTATGTCTAGAGACCATTACACGGATTGACAACCGATCCTCGAGAGATGGGTCATGTCACGACCCATTCCGGGGCCCGTGACTGGTGCCTTACCGGGGCACCCAAGTAGTCATACATCAGAGTAATCAGCGGAAATATAAAACAAGACATGAAACAATTTATAAAATAAGACACAGTTTATGTGAGAAAACGTCGTCTTTCGGCATATATATATAAACATGGTTTAGCAGTTACATCCGATACTGTACAACATGACTACAGACCTCTATGGAAATATACAACTATGGCGGGACAGGGCCCCGCCATACCGATCAGATACAAAACTATCTACAACAGTGGAGATCATACCTAAAAGCAGAGCTCGGAGAAGATGGAGCTCCTGACCCCACCGCCAGAGATCCTAAGAAGGTGGATCGAGCACTGCCGCTTACCGGCAGATGAACGCAGCCAAGGAGGTCGATAACAGTACTAAGTATGCGAAATCAGAAAGTACTTAAATGAAAACAGATCATTTTTAAAACCACTTTACAAAGAGGTATGAACCAACCAACGAAACCGCACATCGTGCCACAGCACAAACAAGAGCAACAATAGCTAACTGTAATGAGTCTTTTCTAGCCGCGAATGATCGGCAGGCCAATTGCCCGTAGTATCACCACGCAAGCCTAATCTCGACTCGTAGTCCGCATAGGCCACTCACATAGGCCCGCATAGGTACATAACCCCGCATCGAGGGTAGCTACTCCTCGGCATCGCCCCGACTCGTAGTCCGCACGGCCACATAGATCGCATGAGGTATAACCCCGCATCACTAACCTCGAACTCCCGTAGCTCCGCGATAGTCCCCGGACCCGCATGAGGTATTCTCGAATCACGGTCCTGCATCGCTCGAGTCTACCCCGCATCGGAGGCGTTTAACCCCTGTAATATGTCAAGAGCGAGTGATATTATACTAACATAACAACTTATCGTTAAACAACATAAGCACAACAAGAATACTCTTATACAAACGTTAAAGACACTAACACACATAGCATCATATCATGTCTACTTATCAAACCATCTTATTATTCTTTTCACAATTCAATATAAGTCTGTTATAAACACATAGGCAAACTGTTTCTTTTATCATTCTTAAGTGGTTATACTTAACTTCCCATAAAGCTAGTGTAACTCTTAAGCTTCCGTTTTAAAAACCATTTAGTTCTCTTCATTAAAAAAATGATTCAAGATTATTTGAATCGCTTTCGATCTTTATTATTCAAAGCTTAAGCCAGGCATTGCCGTAAGTATTATTCAGCTTAAGCCGTGAGGCATTGCCGTAGTTATTATTCGCTTAACACATGTACGCCTACCGTACTACATATATATTGTAAAATATCATGCTTTAGGAAGAATCACATACCTTCTCAAATAAAACCACCGCCAAGTTGAATATGTCGCACAGAGAATCAAATATAATAGTCGACACGCCTATCAACGCTCGCACTACTTTGTAAACAGCCTAAACAGAGGGTTCTATATCCTACGGAAAATTGGGCAAGACTTCCTACCCTGAGCTACTCAAGTCTCATCGTGGAAAACAAATTCATGTAAGTACAATTTGATTATTCTTCTTTAAACCCTTCACCGTGATAATACTTCAATTCTATTCTGTGATATTCTTCTAAGTATTTAATACTTATTCTTATACTACTACAGATGTATTCTAATTCAAAAGAGGGTTAGGATTATTTACCTCTGTAAGCCCAATAATATCCTAGATAAAAGTCGCGCCTGAGTAAGGTTTAGCTCCTAGGTTGTACGCTCCGGTAGCTCCAAGAAACCTTAGAAGTTCTTCACAACTTCTACTAAGGACTAAGGGATTTGGGCTAGGTATTTTGGGCATTATAACAATACTAGAAGGCAACTTTTCTACCAAGGGAGTGGGTAGATTTCGGCCAGGCTAGGGAGGGGTTGCCTCGCCAAGCTCACTCAAAGTGGGGTTGACTAAAAGGCTACAAGGAGAGGAGAGGATTTTCAAGACTTGAAAGGAATTTGTGGACGAAGAACTCTTCATCTTAAGCGGGTATTTATAGGTCAAGACATGGCCAACCAATGGCCAAGATTTAGCCAAGTGCTAGGCAAGTGTAAGGTCAAGATTAGGGCAAGTGTCCTTGGCCAACTTGCACACAAAATATCCTACCAACTCCTTGACTTGTGCAAAGGCACAAAAACGTGCCATCCTAGTCCAATTGGCCCAACGGACGCATTTCAAGTCCATCAATCGAGGGTGACAAGTGTCGCCTCCCGCTGGTCCAAAATGTTTCGCCTCTAAAAATCAGCAAAATTAGAAATGGCATAGCCGAATTTACCCTACGAAAGCCGTGGAAACGCTTCGCCGAAAACTATTCGCTTTTGCGAGTCAGGCTAAAAAAACGCCTTGTGCCTAAAATTTAAGGCTAGATTTTCAGACGTATTCCCACGCACATACTGGAAATACGGGGTATAACATTCTCCCCTCCTTAGAAACATTCGTCCCGAATGTTCCTTCCCAAGACAGTTATCGATAAGATTCTTCATAACTTAAACAGTTTCAAATGCCACACACGGCCACAGAACAACACTCAGGCATAAACGATAATGAAGATTTACAAGTAGAAAAGTGAATTACCTGGAGGTGTGGGGAATAGGTGAGGATACTTCTGCCTCATGTCTTCCTCGGCTTCCCAAGTCATCTCCTCCCTGAGCTCGTTCCGCCACAAGACTTTGACTAAGCCACGCCTCGTCCGCAGACGCCTAACTCGACGATCGATTATCGCTATGCGTGAACCTCCTCATACGATAACCCCACACCGACATCGCCAATCGGTGTACCCTAGATGGATCCTCGATACATCTCCTCAAAGATAGATACGTGAAACACGGATGCGACGCTTCCAGACGGACGGCAGATTCAACTCATAGTAACCTTGCCTACCTCGCGACAATCCAAACGCCCAATGTACTTGGGCCGAGTTTCCTTCTTCCGAATCTCATCACACCCTTCATGGGTGACACCTTCAGAAAACCCAATCATCAATCGCGAACTCTGATGTCGACGACGATGATCTCGTGATACGACTTCGCCGACTCGAGCCGCAAGAGCCGCCTTGATAAGCTTCACCTTATCCATCGCCACGCACCAAATCCGTCCCACTAGCCGCACTCGCCCACATCGAACCAACCTATAGGCGACCGCACTTCCTCCCATACAAGGCCTCATAAGGCGCCATCCGAATACCGGAGTGGTAGCTATTATTGTACGCGAACTCAACCAGAGGCAAATGATCCTCCCCTACCTCGGTCGATAACACGTGCTCGCAAAGATATCCTAAAGAGTCCGATAAGGCGCCGCCCGTCCGTCTGCTCTGCGGATGGAATGCGATTGTGCTCACCGCGCCCCTAAACCTCTCGAAAGACCTCCGTGTTAGCCAGAACCGGCCTCCGTCTCGATATGATCAAGTAGGGACTCATGCACCGACGATCTCTGATGTAAAGTCCGCATAATCCTCACCAAAAAGTCGCCCCGACGGAAGAAAGTGGGCTGATTTCACTACCGCCGATGATAACCCATATAGAATCATGTCTCTCCGAGCGAGGTAATCCCGTGATAAAATCCATGTTGATTACCTCCCACTTCCGTGTCGATCTCAATCGTCGCAACAAACCACCGTGCCTCGTGCTCTACCTTCACCGCCGACAACACGCACCGAGCTACGAACTCGCAACGCCCTCTTCAAGCCATCCCACCAATACACGATCTAAGCGTCGTGGTACATCTTGGTCGACTTCGACGGATAGAGTAACGCGCGCGTGCTTCCCAAGAACTCACGCCAAGTCCTCAAACATCCGAACACACAACTCGCCTCAAACCTTAGCACCCCATCGTGCTACCTCAAAAGCGACCCTTGCCTCACGAAGAGTCAGATCACGATAACGTGTCGTAATCGATCCTCAAACTGCCTCTTCACCTCCTCGACGATGGAAGACTCGCAACCTCACGAACTCTAACCCCACCGCTATCGTAATCAATCAAACGGACACCAAGGCTCGCTAATCGATGCAAATCACGAATCATGCCCCTCCTCTCTAGCCGCACATCCGATAGACTCCCATCGACCTACGACTCAAGAGCATCCGCCACAACATCGCCTTCCCGTGGTACAGATATCAACATCGTAATCCTTAAGCAACTCTAACCACCGCCTCTCTCGTAAGTTCAGCCTCTCCGGTCAAGATATACCGAGGCTCTGTGGTCTGTAAAATATCCACGTGAACCCCATACAAATAGTGCCTCCAGATCTTCAAAGCGTGAATCACACCGCCAACTCCAAATCATGGGCGGGTAGTTCCTCTCGTGTTTCTTCACCGTCGGACGCATATGCTATAACCCCGCCATGCCGCATCAACACACATCCCAACCCGATGCCCGACGATCACAATACACGCATAACCATCCGACCTCCGGAAGAGTAAGAACGGGGCGGCCGCCTCTTTCAAGAATCGAAACCCCGCCACAAGCATCACCATCAAACTGTCGCTTCGAGTCACCCTAGTCAATCTGCGCAGATAGAAGCAAACTTCTCCACGAACCGCCGATAATATCCTCGCAAGGCCCGTAAAATCGCGAACCTCCGCCGAGTAGCAGGTCAGGCCAAGTCCCGATCGCCGATTCGCCGATCCACTCAACGCCATCACCCGGCAATATGCCCAAGAAACGCCATCAAGTCAACCAAAACTCACATTTGGAAAACTTGGCGCATAATCGCTGTCTCGAGAATCGCAAGACAGCCTCAAATGCTCCGCATGCCCCGCTTCCGAGCGAATAAACCAAGATATCATCAATGAACACTATCACAAACGTGTCCAAAAATGGTTTGAACACTCGGCTCATCAAATCCATGAATATCACGAGCATCGTCAACCCAAAAGACATGACCAACTCATAATGCCCGCACGGTCCGAATGCACCCTAGTGGACATCCACCTCTCGACTCGCACTGATGATAGCCCGATCGCAGATCAATCTGAGAAACATCTCGCACTCGCAACCGGTCGAACAAATCATCAATCCCGGAAGGGGGTATCTATTCTTAATGGTCACCTTGTTCACCGTCAGATCAACACACATGCGCAGCTGGCCCCGCCCTTCTTCTTCACGAACACACCGCGCCCTGCGGAGAAACACTCAGGCCCAAGAAGCCCTTCTCCAAAGAAATCCCTAAGCCGATCCTTCAACTCTCTCAACTCGAAAGCCATTCGTATGGCGAATGGAAATAGGCCGAGTGTCCGCAACACATCTATACAAAACTCGATCTCCTCTCGTGAGGGATACCCGAGGTCGCCTGAAACACGCCTGGGAACTCTCTCGACCACCGAATCGACGAAAATCTGGTACCGCAGCCTTGATCAAACACCCGAACGAGATGGTAGATATACCCTTCTCGCACCATCTTCCTAGCCTTGAGGTAGGAAATAAACCTACTTCTGCGATACCGTGTTCCTCCCACTCAACAACCTGGCCTCAGAAATCGAACTGCATTACTACTTCTCTCAGCCTACATTGGCGTAGCAAGAAGTTAGCCAATCCATCCCCATGATCACGCTGGTCAATCATCTCCAACTCTATCAAGTCGGCCAGTGGTCCGACGATCAGAATGGTCACAGACAAGCTCTATATACCCGCCGAGCTACCACCGAATCCCCATCGGCGTAGCTACCTCGAAGCGGTCCATGGACTCGTGCTCTATCCCTATCCTACTAGCAACAAGTGGAGATATATAGACAGAGTAGAACCCGATCTATCAAAGCATACACATCAAACCCGTAAACCGATAAGGTACTTGGACGACATCAAAGTGAGGCCTCCCGATCCCGCTTACCGGACAAAGCATAAATGCGGTTTTGAGGACCGCTAGAATCGGGACCCGAGCCACGACCGCCGCGACACCGACCCACGAGTACCTCGCCCTCCGGGCGAGTAATCGTAGGAGATGATGGGCAACATAACCCGGTCGAGCCTACCACCGCGCCGCTCGGCCTGACAGCCTCGCAAAGTGACTGGCCGCCACAATCAATAAGCTCCCAAAGCACCACACTTCCCGAATGGGATCTACCGTGACGGCCACACCGGGTGGTCCCGATCGCCGCACTCGCTACTCGACGCCCGCCTGGGCCCCGGGCCCGCCTCGAATACTCGGGCGGCCGAGACGCGCAGGAGTGCTCGAGCCGGCCGTGTGCAAATCTAGATTGGCCGCTGAGGCCGCCACCGCGATAGCCACCGTAAGACCCTCCCGCCCCGCCTTCGCCGTTGTCACAACTCGCCGGCCGCGCGCCTCGCATCCAAGAGCATGAGCTCGCACGCGGTAATGTCCATACCGGCCAAGAGAAACACCCGCATACGACTCGCCATATAATCATCTAGCCCGCGACGTAGCGGTGCACCCTATCCTCCATATTCGCTACTAACGCTGGGACATATCGAGCCAATGAATCAAACTCGACATTGTACTTCGACAAGGCGGCCCTCTCGCCTCAGCAGAAAATCTATCACCCGCGCCTCCTCATCGGTGGAGGCAAGAAGTGAGTGAGGAAAGCCTCCGAGAACTCATCCCAAGTGGGGACGCGTGTTTCCCGGATAACTCCCATGAATCAAACCAATCGATCGCGGTATCACGCAGCCTTATGTGAACCAAAGATCACGGACTCGGTCTCCGACGCCCGATCACTCTCAAAATCCTTCAGAGCCGACGGATGAACTCCCGCGATCATCCTCGGCCGACCAGAAACTCGCGCTACAACTCGAAGTCGCAGAGCCTCAAACTCTCTCGCTTCGTGAACCACGTACGACCGGGCTGGACTTCAATCGCGTGATCCACCGCCCTCATGTTCGCCACGATCCCGCCGCAGGCCGGGCCATCTCTCAGACCCTAACTCTCCGCCCCAGCCGTGGGATGCGAGGCGGGTACTGTGGTCTCGCTGGCCGGCGAGGCGTCAGAGAACTCGCCAGATCTCGTATAGACCGGGCCCGAGCCCTCGTGACTCTAGGTGTCCCACTAGCGCCTCCCTACGCTTTGCCCTTCTCGGGCCCGGTTGCCTTTACGTGAGGCATAATCATTATGTAAAAGGAATACGTTAGAGGTCCAACTTAACACAACTCTAAAGCACGATCTCAGAGTGAGAAGAATGGAAACCAATCCTAAATATCCTATAGCCTCTCGATTATTGGTGGTGCACAACACACCGATAATCAAGACTTACTAGATACGGTCAGAGACACTTTCCGAGGATTAATCGCTCGATACCACTTTTGTCACGACCCATCCGGGCCCGTGGATCGTGCCTCACCGGCACCCAAGTAGTCATACATCGAGTAATCAATGGAAATATAAAACAAGACATGAAACAATTTATAAAATAAGACATACGCTTTATGTGAGAAAACATCGCTTTCTAAGATATATATATAAACATGGTTTAGCGATACATCCGATCTTGTACAACATGACTACTGCACTTATGGAAATATACAACTATGGCGACAGGCCCGCCATACCTCGATCGCATAAAACTATCTACAACAGGAGATCATACCCAAAAGTAGAGCCTCCTAGAAGATGGAGCTCCCGACACCAACGCAAGAGATCCTAAGGATGTGGATCTAGCACTGCTTGCCCTTACCGCGGCATGAACGCACTTCGAAGGAGGTCAAGACAACAGTACTAAGTATGCGAAATCAGAAGTACTTAAATGAAAACATATCATTTTTAAAACCACATAAATATGTATGAAACAACAAGGAAACCGCATAGTGCCACATCACAAACAAGAGCAAAAATGGGTAAATCGTAATGTGTCTTTTCTAGGTCGCGAATGATCAAGCAGGCCACTGCCCGTAGTATCACCATGCAAGCCTAATCTCGACTCCGTAGTCCGCATAGCCACTCACATAGGCCCGCATAGGTACATAACCCCGCATCGAGGGTAGCTACTCCTGCATCGCCCCGACTCGTAGTCCGCATGGCCACATAGACCGCATGAGGTATAACCCCACATCACTAACACGAACTCCGTAGCTCCGCATAGGTCCCTGGACCCGCATGAGGTATTCTCGAATCATGGTCCTGCATCACCGAGTCTACCCCGCGTCGGAGGCGCCTTAACCCCTTAATATGTCAAGAGGTGAGTGATATTATACTAACATAACAAATTATCGTTAAACAACATAAGCACAACAAGAATACTCTTATACAAACGTTACAAGACACTAACACACATATCATCATATCATGTCTACTTATCAAACCATCTTATTATTCTTTTCACAATTCAATATAAGTCCATTATAAACACATAGTAAACTGCTTCTTTTATCATTCTTAAGTGGTTATACTTAACTTCCCATAAAGCTAGTGTAACTCTTAAGCTTCGCTTTAAAACCATTTAGTTCTCTTACATAAAAATGATTCAAGATTCTTTTGACCGCTGAGATCTTTATTATTCAGGCTTAAGCCGTGAGGCATTGCCGTAAGTATTATTCAGGCTTAAGCCGTGAGGCATTGCCGTAGTTATTATTCAGTTAACATATGTACGTCTACCGTACTACATATATATTGTAAAATATCATGCTTTAGGAAGAATCACATACCTTCTCAGCGAAAACCACCTGCCAAGTTGAATATGTCGCGCGCAGAGAATCAGCCTATAATAGTCAGACACGTCTATCAACATTCAGACTACTTTGCAAACAGTTCTAAACAGAGGGTTCTATATCCTACGGGAAATTGGGCAGCACTTCCCTACCCGGTGAGCTACTCAAGCTCATCGTGAAAACAAATTCCATGTAAGCACAATTTGATTATTCTTCTTTAAACCCTTCTACGTGATATGATTCAATTCTATTCTGTGATATTCTTCTAAGTATTTAATACTTATTCTTATACTACTACAGATGTATTCTCTAATTCAAAAGAGGTTAGGATTATTTACCTGTAAGCCCAATAATATCCTAGATAAAAGTCGCGCTGAGCAAGGTTTAGCTCTAGGTCAGACGCTCCAGAGTCTAAGAAACCTTAGAAGTTCTTCACAACTTCTACTAAGGACTAAGGGATTTGGGCTAGGTATTTTTGGGCATTATAACAATACTAGAAGACAACTTTTCTACCAAGGAGGGGTAGATTTCGGCTAGGCTGGGGAGGGTTGCCTGGCCAAGCTCACTCAAAGGGGGTGTTGGACGAAAAAGGCTACAAGGGAGAGGAGAGGATTTTCAAGACTTGGAAAGGAATTTGTGGATGAAGAACTCTTCATCTTAAGGGTATTTATAGTCAAGACATGGCCAACCAATGGCCAAGATTTAGCCAAGTGCTAGGCAAGTGTAAGGTCAAGATTAGGGCAAGTGTCCTTGGCCAACTTGCACACAAAATATCCTACCAACTCCTTGACTTGTGCAAAGGCACAAAAAACGTGCCATCCTAGTCCAATTCATCCAATGGACGATTTCAAGTCCATCAATTGGAGGGTGACAAGTGTCGCCCTCCCGTTGGTCCAAAATGTTTCGTCTCTCGGAAAAATCCGCAAAAATTAGAAATGGCATAGCCGGAATTTTCCCTACGAAAGTTGTGGAAATGTTTCGTCGGAAAACTATTCGTTTTGTGAGTTGTGCCCAAAAAAAAACGTCTTGTGCCTAAACTTTAAGGCTAGACTTTTGTACGTATTCCCTTACGTACATACTCTGGAAATACGGGGTATAACAGGCCACTCCTGATTGGGCCTGTCAAGTAGCCTATGTTGATCGTACTTTTTTCCAACGGTAGACCATGACTCCAATATGGGGGCGGATTCTCACAGCCATGGACTTGTTGGGTGGTCTGAAGCCCAATTCTAGGAATAATAAATTGATCGCGGAACAATATCAGACTATTTTAATGGCAAGGAAATTTTGCCTTACTCAGCACGTGTCGTGGCCTCATCACAATATTGTCAGTTCAACCCAACGGTGCTTCCTTGATGCGGAACAAACACAAAAATTAGCCGACCAAAATCTTAACAGGCTTAGCCTGTTTGACTGCAGTCGTTTCCTCCGAGAGCGAACACTACCATTGCTTTTGATACTTGGTGGGCCACAGCTAAGGAGAGGTTTTTCCAAACTCCTGTAGATGTGTATTGTTTTCGGCTGATTATGTCAAGAAAAAAGGAAGAACTCGGAAACCCCCAAACCGAGGCCGAAAGAAACTACTCAGAAAGCTGCTTCCTCTCATCCCGTTAGGCCTATTGCCTCAAGGTCCTCCATTCGGTTGTGGCAGACGACGAGAAGAAGAGGTTAATTGTATTTTGCACATGTGTCTGCTAGATTATTCTTGTGAATATTCGGCTAATATCTCTTATTTATCTTTCAGCACCCACATCTCCTCCAGGGTTTGTTGATCTGGAGGCCACTATTGACACCGAGTCCTTATCACCCATAAAACCAGTGCTTAAGCAACCCCGATGAAGTGGAAGGGTTATCATTCGAGAATGTAGTGAGAAAGGTCCCCATAGATTCGGGGTTTCTGTTTCTGCTGAGGAAAAGGAGGAAATCGAGGTATATTATTCGGCTGGCCATAACACCTTCTCCACCGGCTACTAATACTTATATTTACTGTCTTGCCTTCCAGGGAACACAGTTGTCAAGGCATAGACGACTTCATAGAGTCTGATGTTCCTCTTTATTTTGGCGGATCATCTTCTCGGGCTCCTGCCCCCGTGTATCCACAGGACCCATCATCGGCTGCCTTTAAGGCCACAGTTTCTCCTGCTATGGCAACTGATGCTTTCTATGTTGCGTCATCTGTAGAGGTATCTTTTTTCTCGTGTGCTTGGTCATTCACTGCCTCCGGGTTCTGGCCTTTTATATTGAACTTATCATTCCTGTATAGGAGCATGTCGACGGTAATCCCTTGGCAGAAACCTACTCAACTGTCAGCTCAAAGGTTCCTGTCAAAGTCATCCTGAAAGACGTATTTTTACGTTACTTTGTCTTAGTCGATACTGCTCCTCCGCAAGTTTCTTCTGTTGGCGTTCATCGAGAGCGAGTTGATGAATATCTCGCTGAGGATATTCCAAACACCAAGGAAGAGTTACATGCTCTAGGGCCTCTTTGCTCCATTTGTCAAAAGAAACCACTGATTCCCCGGCTCTGGCAGCCACTTATAATGACATGGATTTGGCTCTAAATGATATGTTTGTTCTATATAAAATGGCCAAAGGTGACCATGATAAGGATATTACTGCTTTGCCACTCTTGGGGTCCCTTCGACAGGAGAAAGACCGTATTCAAGCTTCTTTCTGTGAGGTGAATGCAGCCAGACAACAAAGTGTCAGCCGAATGAATGATTTGCAGGAGCGACAGTCCAAACTAAAAGCTGAGTTGGAGCGGATCCAAATGGAGCTGAGGGTTATCGCTCTGACCATAGGCACTTCGGCCATTAGTGCTCATGATTCCACCTGTTCTTTTCTGTTTCGGCAAGGCCTTCACTTAGATAATAAAATCCCAGAGCTCGATAACCAGCAGATAATTTGGGAGTTGGATCAGAGAGCCTGTACCGAATGGATAGTCAATCTGGAGGGTGAATGTACTACGTGGAAAGACCGCCTAGTTCAAGCAACGTCGATAATTACTGCTCCTTTGCCAGCTGATCTTGTTGCTGAGCCGTC
This sequence comes from Przewalskia tangutica, assembly GCA_029844215.1. Classification (NCBI taxonomy): domain Eukaryota; kingdom Viridiplantae; phylum Streptophyta; class Magnoliopsida; order Solanales; family Solanaceae; genus Przewalskia; species Przewalskia tangutica. The sequence continues at coordinate 20,634,448 of CM056736.1, forward strand.
AGCCGATAAGGATTCATCGTCTGAGGCTATTGTTGCCTCCATTGTTTAGGAGATATCGGCTGACACTCAGGCCTCGTCAGTTGTGGTGGTTGACCCTTTACTGGGTGGCGAAAGGGAGGTTCATGTAGGAGCGGTTGTGGCTGAGGTAGTCGCCGTTGTTGAAGTTGAGGTTGGAAGGGAGATTGCAGGTATTCCAGATGTCCAAGCAGTCGTGGATTTGGCTAATCCTAAGATTCTTGTTGCTGTTAATGTATCGCAAGCTCCAGCTGGGGGGAATACCGAGTGAATCAGCTTCCTAATTTGATTGACCCCAAATCGAAAGGTCTAATGTTGTGACCAGGCAGCCGGTCTGTGGCTGTCGTTTACTCTTGTTCCCCAAATCGAAGGGAACTTAGCCTTTTGTTACGACCAGACAGTCGGTCTATGGCTGTCGATTACTTATGCATAATCGGCTTCCTAAATTTTTTTATGCATAGTTATCGCTTGATCCATATTTCCGACAACCCGTGGGTTCGCTACGAAGGGCCCTTTCTTAGGTTGGTGATCATTCGCTGATAGATGATTTTCCCAGCTAAGTCCCCTTCGGAAAACCTCTTTAGGCTTTACATGTTTATCGTATGCCTTGACTATTTTACGTTCACCGATTTCGACTCTTTCTGTGATTGTCAGTCGACTTTCATTCAACTGGCCAAACTTTATTGGCATGGCCCGCCAAACTTAGGAAATTTGGTTTGGCCATCCGTAATGTTATTGATTTCTGAGGACGACACTGCTTACGACACTTCTTCTTGGCTATGGATTTAGATGATAGGATGTCATCCCCGAAACTAAAGATTTAAAGCTTCTGATTGCCCATTTCACTTAAGCCTTGTCTTTGTAAAATGAATTTACTTGAACTTTGCACAAAACATACATAATACGGGGCATTCAAATAACGTTCGAGTTCTGTACAAGCTCAGAACAAAGACAAACAAAACTAGGCATAAAACTCCTATCAGCAGCTCAAACGTTTGTTGGCCGCCAGATCTAGTATTTCGGTCGTGGTTCCTCATCTGTGATGATTCGGCCATCCTTTCCTCAGAACTTAGGACAGTCAGTCGATGCCACAGGTCACACATGATCTGGATTTATTCAATCGTTTTTAATATACTCCACGGCAAGCCATTGTTATGCTAATTTCTTTACTTCAAATCCTTGTGAAGTAAGATTATAAGATTCCCAAGCTCCTTCTTCATACTGTTCCGTGACGTCTATGGGAGCCACGTAGAGTGAGTAGAGGATAACCTCTATGTTTTGAACCCCTGGTCAGAACGGGTTATCATCCGCTGGGATGATTTCAATCTTGTCTCATTCTCAAAAGATGAGCTTCTGATGCATGGTAGAAGGAAGACATCAACTGGTGTGAATCCAATCCCTGCCCAACGGTGTAGGACGGCTTGCCGTCTATTATGAAGAAGGCAGACCTGACCGTCTTGGGACCCACAGTGATCTCTGCTACTAGAATCCCCAATGCTTCAGAGGCCTCTCCCGTAAAGCTAGTCATTTTCATGTTAGTTGGGATGAGATTCTCATTTGTATTGTTGAGATCCTTCAAGGTAAGTAGCAACATTATATTTAGTGTAGCCCCATTGTCGACGAACACTCGGCTAATGGCTTTGACGTTGATGTAAGCCTTCACATAGAGGGGCTTGAGGTGTTTAACTATATCTTCTGTGGGTGCACCAAATGCGGTTCTTAAAGTGTCCCTAGCCGGGGTGTCAGCTATTGTTTCCCATTCTGCATTTTCTACACAAACATCACCTTCTAGGCTATTTAGCGCGGAGCGGCTGGCCTAGAACTCATATGGGATTAGGCTTACCATCTCATCAACCATGTCTTGGCTAACTAATTCGAGGATGGAGTCTCCCACCTCATTGAATTTAGTTAAAGATAAATCGACACCTTCCATCTCTTCGAGACAAATGGAGATCAGATGGGAATCCTCTGACTGGGTCTTCTACACGATCTGTGGGATTGCCTTGGCTAGAAGTCCATCCGAGGTCACGTTCTCTTGTCAGGTTATTGGTAGGTTGTTTACCTAAACATTGTTGTCCCGACATCTCTTCTTCAGGCGGCATTGCTCCTGAAGCATATGAGCCGAATGCCTCCTCAATAGCTTCGGCAGACTCAAGAATCTCCTGATTTTCGGTTGCCTTGGTATTTGAGATTAGATGCAATGTCTGATGCATCTTACGCAAGGACTTCTCACGTTTCATCATTCTCTTCTAGGTTCTGGATGCGACTCTCGGTAGTGCCATCTTCTTTTTATGGGAGTCTGATCGATGGACCACTACTATTCCTTAGTGTTGGCGGCTGGTTTAACCATTATTCGAGGATTCGTCTGATCTTCATTCTTGTTATGATGTGTAAGGATGAAACACCATTGTTCACGTTAAGCTCGACTACCTTCTGTTTGGTTTTAGGGAGTGGTTCTTCATCTATCTGAGGCATTCTCGGTTGCCGATTAGTTATCACTCATACTTTTCCCCAGGTCGGTGCCTGGCGTCAATAGGAACCCTTCTAAACCTTATGGTTTTTTCTTGAAGTTCTCGTTCAAAGTCCCTCGCATCTTTGGAGCGGTCCAAAAAATTGATCCTGACTGACTGCCTGTTATCACAAGTGTCATGTGAGCTGTCTAGCCGGTCGAACACAGAAGTCCTTGTGACCTTCTCCCCTTCTGTGGGTTTCTTAGAGACACATACCATTTTCATCAGTTGTTTCCCTTTGGTGTCCTCGTATTAATCAAGTCTAGCGAAAGACACCATGGATATTGGTACTGCGGGAAAGGGGCTGGTATCAATAGACATTTCAACCACGTCCTTATTGGCTAGCTTGAATCTCCCCTTCCTGATGTCGTTTTGGATCGCCTTCCTAAAGACCACACAGTTAGAAGTAAAGTGACTGTATAAGTTATGATACTTGCAGTATTTCTTATATTTGCGTTCCTCGGCTGGCGGGATCCTGTGTCTTTCAAGCAGTTGAATCTGCTTGTCTTTGAGCAGATGATCAAAGATCTGATCTGCTTTTGTGATATCAAACAAGTAACTGACATTGTCATTGGTTGAACTTGTTTCCTTGCCTTTTACGGCTTTCAAGGCTGGGCAAGAGTACACCTCACCCCTAACAATGTCGGCCACCATTGCGTCTGCCGTGTAGTCGGCTGACTCTGAGTCAGACTCATCTACTTCAATGATGGATACCAAGTGGGAGCCTCGATTTCGATTAGTTCTCCTTCGCTTATTATCCTTGACGTATTGCTCTATTTGGCTAGCCTTTTCAGCTAACTGGCTTAGGTCAGAGCAGGATTGTCCCACCAACTTCAACTGAGGGTGCATATTGTTGATTATCACGTGGGCACACTTAAATTCGGGGAAGTGTACAGTGCATTTCCGAACATTCTTCCTGAATCTCTCGATAAAATTGGCAGCCGATTCATCGACCTGCTACTTGAGATTCATTATATCAGTCGCGATAATCTGAGTTTGGGGCAAATAGAACCTATTATTGAACTATTCCTCCATGTCGACCTAATTTTGCACGGAATCCAGAGCGAAAGAGGAGTGCCATGCAAATGTTGTTCCTGTTTGAGAGAGAGGGAATAGGTGCAACTTGTGGTACTCATTCTGGCCATCTTCGCCGCATTGGGTAGTAAATATACCAATGTGCTCAATAGTGGATTTGTCATCATCGCCAGAAAAGACGACAAATTCTGGTATTTTGAATCCAATCAGTAAAGGTGCTATCCAATCTACCCAATCAGGGTAGGGCTTATTGTAGACAGGCATGTCCAAGCGTTTCACTTGGATGCCGAAGTACCTCCGCATTGTATTGACAATAATCTCCGGATTTATTAGTTGCGACATCCCCTGCCGATTCTCAACTGAATTCGGCTGGTAGGCATTCTGCACTGGCGGCCTCCATTCTGTATCTTGTTGAACAAGGTTCTGAATGTTGTAGGTGGTCTGATGTGCATTACTAATAGGTGGGGTGATGCCCCATTGCTGCTGTTGGGAATGGCCACCAAAGCCCACAACCTGAGCTCCTGGAACGGCTAACGGAACCTGATGATAAGGTGGAAGAAGGTTCCATGGTTGCTCTCCTCAAGCGTCGGTCGCCTTTAGAAAGTTTACGCCGCCTGGAGGGTATGGATTGTGTACCGTCAATGACTGCTGGAATGGTAACGCATTGTAAACAACGTCACCAGATAGTCGAGCTAAGTCATAGCCAGGGGCCATCAGCTGCTAATTCGAGTGGTTAACATTGTTCGCATGTATCGTAGGGCCGTTCGTGGACACGTACGGTATGACGGACGACAATCTAAAGTGAGCCTGAACTGGTCTACGGGCCATGTTGATCTGCCCATACTGCAGACTCGCTTGGTCATGAGGCACACTTTTCCTCCAAGATTCGACGGCGACCATGCAGTGTGATGGTTGCCATACGATTGGGCTTTTGTTCCAAGCTATGCTATCGACTGTACCTGAGTAGGTACTGGGTGCTGAACATGCGGCCGAGGAACAATACCGGGAGTCACGGTCTCATGCTGAACAACATCACTCGCCAAAGGTATGGCAGAACTAGCCGAACATTCCCCGGGGTGCATTCAGTTAGCTTCCATCTCCCTCGCCTGCTGAACCTCCTTATGCACCATCGGCTTCACAATGTCTGTCAATTGTTTAGAAATTTGGTACATAAAGTCGTGAATTCCCAAGTCAATATGTTGTCTAATAAAAGACTTGGTCATTATGGTTAGACCTTCAGATTTACTAGAGTCTTTCACTGCTTGGGTTGATGGAGGAAGTGGAGGGGGGTATCCATCGATGTAGGCATACCCGAGGAGGGTGTCACTTCGTTGTTCCTTCTGGGATGTTTTTATCTAGGATGTGGACTAGACTTGAGGTTCATTTTCTTACCGGACCTTAGGCGCATACGCGAAGAATGATCCTGACCTGGAGAATCAAACTTCGCTATAAATTCACCTATGGTCTCACTGGGCGTGCCAAATTTTTTCTCTCCCCGATGTTTTACTCCTGCCTTTTATGACTGATGAAATCGAGAGACAAATTGATTTCTTAACTCAAGCGATTTGGGCTGAAAATGGAACCCTAATTTTCAATAATGGGTTCCCCAACTATTCCAAAAAGCGTTACGATGGTGTGATTAAACTAAGGGTAAAAAAAATATGAATACAACCAAGTAAAGGAAAAGTAAATGATAAAGTAAAGATAGATAAAATATTTGATTTAATTTGGATTGTCTGTCTGTAATATGTACAAAGAATGAGTATTTATAGTACAAAAAGAGAAAAAATTATACAAAACGTACCCCCCATGTCGGCCGTCAAATAACCCACTAAGTCCAACGACTGACTATGGGGGAGGTGGTGCCGATTTTCTCGCCCTCCCTCCTCTTGCTTGGATAATGGCCCTTTCATTTAACCGTTGTTGGCTGTTACCGTTTTTGCGGGTCTGTAAACCCTTTTGACTTGGTCGTTGAGGCGCCTGCATTTTCAGTCATGCCTCTAACTGATAGCTTCGGCTAAGATGCCTTAGTAGTCGATGAAGCTCTTATCGTCGAGGGTTTGGAGTAAATTCGGCTCCTGAATAATTCGGTTGTCAGTGACTTCGGCTAAACAGTTAAATTATTTTTAAGTGTTAACAAATTCATATTTGTAACTGGTAAAATTGATGACATGTGATCAGGAGGTCATGAGTTCAAGCCGTGGAAACAGTCTCTAGCAGAAATGCAAGGTAAGGCTGCGTACAACAGATCCTTATGATCCGGCCCTTATCGGGACCCGCGTATAGCGGGAGCTTAGTGTACCAGATGTTTTTTTAACAAAAAACCAAGACGTTATACCACCTTCTGTGTATTCCATGGATTTGCTACCCATGATGCGAGGAATACCTCATGCGGGTCCACAGGATCTATGCGGGTGAAATAGTCTCATGCGGGTGAAATAGTCCCAGGAGTAGGATTGCTTAATGATACTACGGGCGAGGGACCCTGTGTTGATCATGAGCCACCTATTTTTATGCAGTAAAGTTTATACTTGTCACTCTCATTGTTAGTAAGGCACAGTACAAGGTAATTTGATTTTCATCCATGACTCCAGCTTATTTTCGAACTTATGATATTATTACAGTATTTTTCCAGTTTTACATACTTAGTACCTATTGTGTACTGACCCCCTTCCTCGGGGGCTGCATTCATGCCGCAGGTAGGGGTAAGCAGGTGGTGGATCCCCACTCTGAGGATCACTGTTCTGGTGTCAGAAGCTCCATTTCTCCGGAGGCTTGTTTTGTCGGTATGGTTCTTCCCTGATGCTATAGGTATTACGTACATTCAGGGGTATGACGGGGCCCTATCCCGCCACCGTTGATATTCATAGAGGTCTGTAGTCACGTTTGTGGTTTGGGCTGTAAGAACAAGTTGTACTTTGATTTAGTGTATTTTTTTGGAAGGCAGCCTTATCGGCTTGCCAGTAATGTTTACTTTATACATGTTATGTGTTATGTATGTTCCGCTGCTATTCTCTGATGTATACCTGACGGGTGCCGGTAGAGTACCGCCGCAGCGGCCCCGGGGTCGGGTCGTGACAAAAGTTGTATCAGAGCAGTTATTCCTCGGAAAGTGTCTACAGACCGTGTCTAGTAGAGTCTTGATTATCGGTGTGTTGTGCACCACATCTATAATCAGGAGGCTGCAAGATATTTAGGATTGGTTTCCATTCTTTCACTCTAAGATCGTGCAGTAGAGCTGTGTTATAGGTTGAATTTCCTCTGATATTTTCCTTTATGTATCAGTTATGCCTCCACGCAAGGCAACCGCGGCGGCGAAGGGCAAAGCGGTGAGGAAGCGCTAGTAGGACACCGAGGTTACTAGGGCACGAGCCCGTCTTTACTCGAGAGATGTTTCGGACGGCGAGTTCCACGACGTCGCCAGCCCCAAAGCGAGTTCGGCGGCGGCTGACTCACGAGACCACGGTACACGAGCCTCGATTACACAACGGAGGCGAGAGGATATGGGCTACAAGGAGATGGCCCAGTTATTGGCCAGGATCGTGGCTAGGCAGGAGGGCGAGCGAGACGATGGTTCCGTTGTACCGTAGTTCACCCAGTCCGGCTTGAGACTTCGGACTTTTGAGTTGCTCACCGCGAGTTCTATGGGCCGAGGCCTGAGGATGATCCTCGGGAGTTTATCCGACAGTTACAGCGGATCATGAGAGTGATCAGGGCCTCGGAGACCGAGTCAGTATTATTGGGTTCACATCGGCTGCGGGATACTGCAGTTGACTGGTATGATTCATGGGAACTATCCCGGGGGGAGCATGCGCTTCCAGCTGTTTGGGACGAGTTCTCAGAGGCGTTCCTTAGCCATTTCTTGCCTCCGCAGATGAGGAGAGCTCGAGCTGATAGGTTTTTGACGTTGAGACAGAGCGGGCGGACGGTCCGGGAGTACAACGTAGAGTTTGACTTGTTGGGTCGGTATGTACCCGCTTTGGTAACAGACATGGAGGACAGGGTGCACCGCTATATCACAGGGCTCGATGATTACTTGGCAGAGAGTTGCACGGGGGTAGCTCTTCAGCCGGGCATGGACATTGCCCGCATGCAGGCATATGCACTTGGGTGTGAGGAACGTAGGGGCCGACGGATTGGCAGTATCGCGAGAAGAGGCGGGGACGAGGTCCTCTGGTAGTTTTCGAGGTAGACAACATCAGCAGCAGACCGGATTTTCACCTCAGCCGGTTCAGAGCGCTCCTCCACCGCCTTCCGGACGTACAGGGTATTCAGGGGCAGGATAGGGTTCCAGGGCTTCGGGTTCCCAGAGGGACCGGGGTTTCAGTCAGATGAGGCCACCTACATCTCGGTGTGTTCAATGGGGTAGGTCTCACCCGGGCGAGTGTCGTATGACTACGGGAGCTTGTTACTCTTGTGGCCAGCATGGCCATTTGAGGAGAGATTGTCCGACCAGAGGCGGCGGGGATGTTATGGTTCAGCCGACAGGGTCAGTCGCCGGATCTTCGTCTTCGGTGGAGATACGCCCCGGAGGGCAGGGTGTTCACGGGCCAGCAGGCCGCGGCAGGGGTCGTGGCAGGGGTCCCAGTTCCAGCGGTCCTCACAACCGCATTTATGCTATGTCCAGCCGTCAGGACCAGGAGGCGTCACTAGATGTCGTCACAGGTACATTATTGGTTTCTTGCTGTGATGTATATGCTTTGATAGATCCAGGTTCTACCTTGTCCTATATATCTCCTCATATTGCTGGTAGAATAGGGATAGAGCCCGAGCCCATAAAACCTTTTGAGGTGGCTACGCCAGTAGGTAATTCGGTGGTAGCCGAGCGGGTATATAAGGCTTGCCCAGTGACTATATACGGTCGTCATACTCTAGCAGACTTGATAGAGTTGGATATGACGGACTTTGATGTGATCATGGGTATGGATTGGCTAGCGTCTTGCTATGCCACTGTGGACTGTAGAGAGAGGTTAGTTCGGTCAGGAGTTTCTGGTGGCCGGTTGCTCGAGTGGAAGGGAATCTTGCATCGTAGGGGTAGGTTTATTTCTTACCTCAAGGCTAGGAAGATGGTACGGAAGGGGTATATCTACCATATGGTTCGGGTGTTCGATACTGAGGCTGAGATACCGGACCTTCAGTCAGTTTCGGTCGTTAGAGAGTTTCCAGACGTATTCCCAGACGAGCTTCCGGGTATCCCTCCTGAGAGGGAGATTGAGTTTTGCATTGATTTGGCGCCAGACACTCGACCGATATCTATTCCGCCATACAGGATGGCACCTGCTGAGTTGAAGGAATTGAAAGATCAGCTGAAAGATTTGCTGGAAAAAGGTTTTATCAGGCCAAGTGTTTCTCCCTGGGGAGCGCCAATGTTGTTTGTAAAGAAGAATGATGGGACGCTGCGTATGTGTGTTGATTACAGGAAGCTGAATAAGGTAACTATCAAGAACAGATATCCCCTCCCCAGGATTGACGATTTGTTTGACCAGTTGCAGGGTGCAAGGTGTTTTTCCAAGATAGACCTGCGGTCTGGTTATCATCGACTGTGAGTTAGAGAGGCAGATATCCCAAAGACTGCATTCAGGACCCGGTATGGGCACTATGAGTTCAGGGTGATGTCTTTCGGGTTGACCAATGCCCCAGCAATATTCATGGATTTGATGAACAGGGTGTTCAAGCCATTCTTGGATATGTTCGTTATAGTATTCATTGATGATATCCTGGTTTATTCGCGCACAAAGCAGGAACATGCGGATCATTTGAGGACGGTATTGGGAGTCCTCCGGGACCGGCAGTAGTATGCCAAGTTCTCGAAATGCGAGTTTTGGTTGGCCTCAGTGGCTTTCTTAGGGCATGTTATCGGGGCCGATGGTATTCGGGTTGATACAACAAAGATTGAGGCAGTCAAGATTTGACCCAGACCCACTACACCAACGGAGGTGCGCAACTTTTTGGGCCTTGCGGGTTATTATCGGAGGTTTGTGGAGAAGTTTGCTTCCATTTCAGCATATTTGACTAAGCTGACTCAGAAGACAGCTATGTTCCGGTGGACGGATGCTTGTGAGGGAAGTTTCCAGTTGCAAAAGGAGAAATTGACAACCGCTCCAGTTCTTACTCTTCTAGAGGGTTTAGACGGATATGTGGTTTATTGTGATGCGTCAGGTGTCGGGCTTGGGTGCGTACTGATGCAGCACGACAAAGTTATAGCTACGATCTCGGCATTTCGAGGAAGCATGAGAAGAACTATCCCACACATGACTTAGAGTTGGCAGCAGTGATTCATGCCTTGAAGATATGGAGACATTATTTGTATGGAGTTCATGTGGACATTTACACAGACCACAAGAGCCTCCAGTATATCTTCAGCCAGAGGGAGCTGAACTTGCGGCAGAGACGGTGGTTGGAGTTACTTAAGGATTACGATGTCGACATTCTATACCACCCAGGGAAGGCCAATGTAGTTGCAGATGCCCTTAGTCGCAGATCGATGGGTAGTCTGTCAGGTGTACAGCCAGAGAAGAGAAACATGGTCCGCGAGTTACATCAACTAGCGAGCCTTGGGGTTCGTTTGATTAGTTCTGATGGTGATGGAGTTCGGGTTCGAGAGGTTTCCGAGTCTTCCATCGTCGAGGAGGTGAAGAGGCGACAGTATGAGGATTCGATTATGGTACGGTATCGCGATGCAGCTCTCCAGGAGGAGAAGAGTCTATTTGAGGTAGCACCAGATGGGGTGCTAAGATTTGAGGGTCGGTTGTGTGTTCCCGATGTAACAGGACTTCGTCAGCAGATTCTGGGAGAGGCACACAGTGCTCGTTATTCTATTCATCCGGGGTCGACTAAGATGTACCATGACCTCAGGTGTGTGTATTGGTGGGATGGCCTGAAGAGGGACGTTGCGGAGTTCGTGGCGCAGTGCCCGAATTGTCAGCAGGTCAAGGTTGAGCACCAGAAGCCCGGTGGGCTGTTGCAGGCTATTGATATTCCGACTTGGAAGTGGGAGGTGGTAAATATGGATTTTATTACAGGGTTACCTCACACTCAGAGGAAGCATGATTCCATTTGGGTTATTGTCGGCGGTGTGAAATCAGCCATTTTCTTCCGATCGGACGACTTTTTCGAGGATTATGCTAGATCGTATATCGGAGAGATTGTGAGGCGCACGGAGTTCCTATATCGATTATTTGGACGAGAGCCAGTTCACGGCTAACTCGGAGGTCTTTCGAAGGGATTAGGGACAGGTGAGTCTCGATCGCATTTTATCCTCGCATCGGAAATGCCGAGCGCACTATCCGCACAACGAGGATATGCTGCGGGCTTGTGTTATTGATTTCAGGGGTAGCTGGGAGGATCATTTACCTCTTGTGGAGTTTGCTTATAACAACAGCTACCATTCTAGTATCCAGATGGCGCCTTATGAGGCCTTATACGGGAGGAAGTGAAGGTCACCGATAGGCTGGTTCGAGGTGAGAGAAGTGCAGTTAGTCGGGCCAGACTTGATTTAGCAGGCAGTGGATAAGGTGAAGCTTATCCAGGAGCGGTTATTGTCAGCTCAGAGTCGACAGAAGTCGTATGCAGATCATCGGCGTCGACACTTGGAGTTTGAGGTAGATGATTGGGTCTTTCTGAAGGTGTCACCCATGAAGGGCGTGATGAGATTTGGGAAGAAAGGGAAACTCAGCCCAAGGTACATTGGGCCTTATCAGATTGTCCGTAGGGTAGGCAAGGTTGCCTATGAGTTGGATCTGCCGTCCGATCTGGAGGCAGTACATCCAGTGTTTCACGTATCTATGTTGCGGAAATGTATTGGAGATCCGTCTAGAGTGCACCCGATTTGTGATGTCCAGGTGACAGAGGGGTTATCCTATGAGGAGAGTCCCATAGCGATACTCGATCGTCAGGTTAGGCGACTTCGGACAAATGATGTGGCTTCCGTCAAGGTCTTATGGCGGAACGAGAACAGGGAGGAGATGACGTGGGAAGCGGAGGATGATATGATGAAGAAGTATCCTCACTTATTCCCTATACCTCTAGGTAACCCACTTTCCTGATTGTTAGTTTTAATTTGGCAATTATGCTTGAGTAATGTTGTGGCTATGTGGAGTGTTTTATTTGCAAAAAGAATAGTTAAGAGGGTCTATGTTGAGATTGTGAATTGAGTGAGCCTACAAGGAACATTCAGGACGAATGTTTCTAAGGGGGGGAGGGGGGGGGGGGAATGTTATACCCCGTAGTTCTGGCCATGCGTGTGAGAGCGTACGAAAGGGATTAAGACTTTAATTTTAGAAGGATAGGTTGACGGATTGTTTCGGACGGGTTTTGGTCAACTTTGAGGCGGGTTATGACCCATTACATTGAGAGTTCCCAGGTGTTTCAAAGGCCTAATGCGTAGTTCGTTGAGTCTAGTTTCCAACGCAACCAACCGTTCGTCGATAGGACATCGGAGTAGAAAGTTATGGGAGTTACAAGTTCGGTCTTGTGATCGGACGAAAAGTGTTCGGCCATGAGCCACGCGCGGCGCGGATCTGAGCCGCGGCGCGGAAAGAGCTGAGTGTTCGCTGAAGTTGCTGCGCCCGCGTCGGAAGCGTGGCGCGACAGGAATGTTCGGGAGTCGGTAGAGGTTTCAGTGCGGCTGTAGGCCGCGCGTGGCGCGGGTTCTGCGAAGTTGAGTGGAAAAATCTGAATTGTTTTATTTTAAAAAAGGCCATGGGAGGGTGACAAGTGTCTCCCCCCCCCCCCCAATCTGATTTTGCATGCACTACTTATTGACCAAGTCTTGAAGACTTGGTCATTCTTCAAACTCTCATCTCTCTCTAAAAATAAAGCTCTCCCTTCTCTCTAGAATTTCAAGAGGAAATCTAAGCTTAAGGAAAATCTGAAAAAGGGTGGCAAGAAGGAAGCTTATTTGCAAGCTTGTAGTAATTATTGTGGTGGTGTTTTTGGAAAGGAGGCTAACAAATTCGTTGGAATAGTTGGGCTAAAGCTCTAAGGTAACAATTCTTCTCTTGTAGCTAGTTTTTGGTGTTGCGTGTGAAGAAGAAAGATCTTGTAGGGGTAAATATTGCTCTTAGATAGTTTGCATGTAAGAAATATGGTTTGGATATGAAGGAATTGGATAAGAAGGTTATGTAAGCATGTTATAGCCTAAATACTACCTTAAACTTGTTAAGTTAGTTGTTGTACATTGTGGGGCAGAATTTTACACATCCAAGTTTAGGTGTGTAATCCCCTTTGAAATGTTCGGATTGTTGGGCCTTAAATGTGGCGTTTGGATGTTGAATTCGGCCTTGAAAAAGGTGGCAAAGTATGTAGAAACAAAGGAAATGCTGCCCAATTTTCCATAGAATTTAGTGACTTTGAATTTGGAATATTCTACATTGTAACTAGAGGTTAATAAACGTATTATGGTCATTATAGGTTGACATACTACGTGTGGTATTTTGGACTTAGCAAGTGGATTGGCCGAAGATGTATGTGAAACTTTCCTACCTCTTGAGCATGAATAGTTGCATCTATGTAGTACGGTAGACGTACAAGGCTTTGATATTCCTTACTTGTTTTAATGATGTCTTAAGTTTCAAAGTTAAGGGACTTGAAGTATTTTAAGTATGTGATACTTGTTTCGTTTTAAAAGAATAAGTCCCTTGGATATAGGGAAAGATATTTGACTAATGTATAGAGTTAATATAACGACTTTATGGGAAGTTGGTCATATTAGCCTTATGGAAGGTTAATAAGGAAAGGTTTACACTAAGTAAGATGAGTGGGGACAAATGACTTGAATTATGAAAGACAAATTGATTTTAAGGCATCAATTGCCTAAAAGTTTTATATGAAAAGGAGTCAGTTTTAAAAAGAGTAGAAGTATGTAATACTTGGGTTGAATTCCCGGTTTTCTTTCATTAAGATATGTTAGTGCCTTAAGTAAACTAAAATGAGAGGGTATATGAGCCAGACTAATAAAAAGTTAGTAGATTTCTTAACTTACTTATGTTATGTATGATAGTCGGTCGAGCCAGGGTAAGAGTATAAATGAGGGGTAAATCCCCAAGACGTTATACCACCTTCTTCAGGGTAAGAGTATAAATGAGGGGTACATCCCCAAGAAGTTATACCACCTTCTTCAGGGTAAGAGTATAAATGAGGGGTACATCCCCAAGACGTTATACCACCTTCTTCAGGGTAAGAGTATAAATGAGGGGTAAATCCCCAAGACGTTATACCACCTCATTTAGGGTAAGAGTATAAATGAGGAGTAAATCCCCAAGACGTTATACCACCTTCTGTGTATTCCATGGATTTGCTACCCATGATGCGAGGAATACCTCATGCGGGTCCACAGGATCCATGCGGGTGAAATAGTCTCAGGAGTAGGATTGCTTAATGATACTACGGGCGAGGGACCCTGTGTTGATCATGAGCCACCTATTTTTATGCAGTAAAGTTTATACTTGTCACTCTCATTGTTAGTAAGGCACAGTACAAGGTAATTTGATTTTCATCCATGCCTCCAGCTTATTTTCGAACTTATGATATTATTACAGTATTTTTCCAGTTTTACATACTTAGTACCTATTGTGTACTGACCCCCTTCCTCGGGGGCTGCGTTCATGCCGCAGGTAGGGGTAAACAGGTGGTGGATCCTCACTCTTAGGATCACTGTTCTGGTGTCAGAAGCTCCATTTCTCCGGAGGCTTGTTTTGTCGGTATGGTTCTTCCCTGATGCTATAGGTATTACGTACATTCAGGGGTATGGCGGGGCCCTGTCCCGCCACCGTTGATATTCATAGAGGTCTGTAGTCACGTTTGTGGTTTGGGCTGTAAGAACAAGTTGTACTTTGATTAAGTATATTTTTTTGGAAGGCAGCCTTATCGGCTTGCCAGTGATGTTTACTTTATACAGGTTATGTGTTATGTATGTTCCGCTGCTATTCTCTGATGTATACCTGACGGGGTGCCCCGGTAGGGCACCAGTCGCGGCCCCGGGGTCGGGTCATGATAGTGTAATCCCCTTTGTATTTGCTGAATTGTTGGGCCTTAAATGTGGCGTTTGGTTATTGATTTTCGGGCCTTGAAAAAGGTGGAAAAGTACGTAGAAACAAAGGAAGTGCTGTCCGATTTTCCGTAGAATTTGGTAACTTTACACTTAGAATATTCTACGTTTGAAGCTAGAGGTTAATGGATGTATTATGGACATTATAGGTTGAAGTACCACGTATAGCGTATTCTACTTAAAGGATGGAATAGCTATCAAAGTTGAAGTACTTTGGAGCATTTTGCTACTTGTCGATAATCGTCGCGATGTATGTGAACTTCTTCCTTCTTTTGACATGGTTCTATGTATGAAATATACATGTGGTGTTATTTCATGGTCCCTCCTACTCTTAGAAGTTAAGAGGTATGTATGTTGATTTACGCTATATAAAAGTTACGTCTAAGTTATCTTAAGTTCTTACCAAGTCTTATGGGGATGTTGGTAAGTGTCGTTAGGAAGTATTTGGAGTCAAGTTGACTTTGCTAAGTTACTGCACGAATGAGAATAAATATCGAACAAGTCATTGCAGCGTTAATAAAAGAAAATGTATCGACAATCAATTAAATTAAAATGAGTAGAATTCTCCATATGCATAGAAGCTAAGATAAGACAAAATTGTATTGCATTTTCTAGATCATGACTGCTTTAATAAGATCGTTATAAACAAGTATAACCTATTCACACGCACAAAAGTATATGTTACTTAATTTAAAGAGTTTACGTTATGAAGTTTTAAAACTATGAACCTTAAATTCTTAAAAGGTTAAGAGACTTTATTTTTCAAGTTATGGGACTTGATTCTTAAAGGAAGGAATGACTTGATTTAAAAGTATAGAATATTTGATTTGGAAAGTATTGATTTCTTGATATTCTAAAGATAAGAGACTTGATTTCTAAAGTTAAGAAACTTGATTTCTAAAGATAAGAGACTTGAAGTATTTTTGTTATACCCCGTGGTTGGGGTCTGGACTTGATCCAGCGGCGCGCCGCGGCGCGCAAGCCAGGCTGTGGCCGCGCGCGGAAGATCCGAGGGTCGCTGAAGTTTCAGTGCTGGCCGGGAAGCAGGCGCGCGGAAAGTCCTAAGGGCGCGGGAGTTTCAGCGCGCTGATCGCAGGCCGCGTGAGGCGGATCTGCGAGAGTTAGTGGAAATTTATGCACTGTTTTGTTTTAAAAGAGGTCATGGGTGGGTGACAAGTGTCCCCCCCCCCATCTGAAATGTTGCATGCCTTATATTTTCATCTTTCATCTTTCATCTCTCTCTCTCTCTAAGTTAAAAAGCTCTCCCTTCTCTCTAGAAAATCAAGAGAAACTCCAAGCTTAAGGAAAATTTGAAAAGGGTGTTAAGAAGGAAAGTTATTTGCAAGCTTGTGGAGGTTATTGTGGTGGTATTCTTGAAAAGGAGGCTAGCAAAATTGTTGGAATAGTTTTGGCTAAAGCTCCAAAGGTAACATTTCTTCTCTTGTAGCTAGTTATTGGTGTTGCATGTGAAGAATAAGGAATTTGTAGTAGTTCTCTTAGAATCATTGCATGTAAGAAAAATGGTTTGGATATGAAAGATTGGTTAAAGAGATATTATGAGCATGTTGTAGCCTACAAACTACTTTAGAATTGTTAAGTGTATTGTTTTACCTATTGGGGCAGAATTTTACACACCTAAGTTTGATTGTGTAATCCCCTTTGAAATGTTGGATTGTTGGGCCTTAAATGTGGCGTTTGGATATTGAATTCGGCCTTGAAAAAGGTGGCAAAGTATGTAGAAACAAAGGAAATGCTGCCCAAATTTCCTTAAGAATTAGTAACTTGAACTTGGAATATTTCTACATTGAAATTAGGGGTTAATAAACGTATTATGGTCATTATAGGTTGACATATTACGTGCGGTATTTCGGACTTAGCAAGTGGATTAACCGAAGAGGTATGTGGAACTTTCCTATCCTCGAGCATGAGTAGTTGTACCTATGTAAGACGGTAGACGACAAGATTTGATATCTTTCACTTGTTTTAAAGTATATGATACTTGTTTCATTTCAAAAGTATAAGTCCCTTGGATTTAGGGAAAATGTATTTGACAAAGGGATAACGCTAATATAATGACTTTATGGGAAGTTGGTTATATTAGTTTTTTTGAAAGGTTCATTAAAGAAAGGTTTACCCTAATTAAAACAAGTGCGTAAAGGATTTGAAACTAAGAAATGAATTGATTTTTAGGCATTGGTTGCCTAAGGTTTTAAAGGAAATGAAGTCACTTGATTTAGAAGCCTATTATATTTCTAAAAGGAAATGTGACTTGTCTTGAAAAGAAATCGTAACTTGATACTATGGTGATTAGTATCTTGGAATTTTTGTATAAAAAGAGTTATTTCTTAAAAAGTTAGAAGTACATGGTACTTGGGTTGAATTCCCGGATTTTCTATTAAAAGACATGTTAGTGCCTTAGGATACTAAAATGAGAGGATATATTAATAATGTTAATAAGAAGTTATGGGATTTCTTAACTTGCTTATGTTATGATAAGCCGGTAGTGCTTATGTTATGATAGGCCGGTAGTGTCTATGTTGTAATATGATAGGTCGGTAGTGCTTATGTATGATATGATAAGCCGGTAGTGCTTATGTTATGTATGATAGCCGGATGAGCTATGTTATATATTTATATTATTACGGGGTAAACCCCGGGTTATTATCTATGCCATGGATTTGCTACCAATGATGCGAGCGCGCACAGACTCACGCGGATCGGACCACGGAATCCACGCGGGTGAAATAGTCTCACGCGAGTAGGCGATGGTACTCATGCGGGTCCACAGGATCCATGCGGGTGAAATAGTCCCACGCGGGTGAAATAGTCCCACGACGAGGTGGATGACCTCACGCGGTCCACGGGACCCGTGCGGTGAAATAGTTCCGGAGTAGGATTGCTTACTGATACTACGGGTGAGGTACGCTGGGTTGATCGTGAGCCTCCTATTTTTATGCTATAAGATTTATACTTGTTACTCTCATTGTTAGTAAGGCACAGTGCAAGGAAATTGATTTCTATCTATGACTCCAGCTTATTTTTGACTTATGATATTACTACAGTATTTTCCAGTTTTACATACTTGGTACGTTGTGTCGGCCCCCTTCTCTGCGTTCACGCCGCAGTAAGTGAAAGCAGGTGGTAGATCCTCATTCCTAGGATCTTTTACTCAGGTGTCAGGAGCTCCATTTCTTCGGAGGCTCGACTTTTGGTATGGTTCTCCCTGGTGTTGTTGATGTTTTGTACATTCAGGGGCATGACGGGGCCCTGTCCCGTCATAGTGTTACTCCTTCTTAGAGGCCTGTAGTCTTGTCATAACTTGGTTTGTTTAAAGATGTAACTGTTCGGTTTTATGTACTTTTGGGGTAACCATTTTGGGCTAGACTATTTATATCATTATGGTTGTTATTGTGAGTTTATATTCCGCTGGTTTTCTCTGATGTTGGGTCTGAGGGTGCAGGTTAAGCACCGGTCACGGATCTGGGTCGGTCGTGACAAAGTGGTATCGAGCGATTAATCCTCGGAAAGGGTCTACAGGCCGTATCTAGTAGAGTCTTGATTATCGGTGTGTTGTGCACCACATCTATAATCAGGAGGCTACAGGATATTTAGGATTGGTTTCCATTTTTTTCACTCTAAGATCGTGCAATAGAGCCGTGTTATAGGTTAAATTTCCTCTGACGTAAATTTTGTATGTATAAGTTATGCCTCCACGCAAGGCAACCGCGGCCCAGAAGGGCAAGGCAGCGGAGGGAACTACTAGTGGGGCACCGAGGGTTACCAGGGCACAGGCCCAACCTTTACCAGAGATAATGTTTCGGACGACGAGTTCCACAAAGTCGTCAACCCCAGCAGAGTCCGGAGCGAAGCGGCCATCGAGACTACGCACTGAGCCTCGGTTATGCGGCACTGGAGCAGAGGATATGGCTACTGAGAGATGGCGATTATTGCCGAGATAGTGGCTAGGCATGAGACGAGCGGGAGGCGGTTCCTGTGCACCGTAGTTCCTCCCAGATCTGATAGCGTGAAACTTCGGGACTTTTTGAGCTGCAGCCAGCCAGAGTTTTATGGGTCGAGGCCTGAGGATGATCCTCGGGAATTTATCCGGCGATTCTGGATTATGAGGGTGATCAAGGCCTCGGATCATCGAGTCGGTTGTATTGAGTTCGCATCAGATCGGCCGTGATACCGCAGTTGACTGGTTTGATTCATGGGAGCTGTCCCGGGGGGAGCATGCGCTTCCAGCTATATGGGACGAGTTCTCGGCGGCATTTCTTGGTCATTTCTTGCCTCTGCAGATGAGGGCACGCCGGGTGATTTACGACATTGAGACAGAGTGGCGGATACCGAGTACAACGTCGAGTTTGACTCGTTGGCTCGATATGTACCCACTTTAGTAGCGAATATGGAGGACAGAGTGCACCGCTACGTCACAGGGCTCGATGACTATTTGGCAGAGAGTTGTACGGGAGTAGCTATTCAGCCGGGCATGGACATTGCCCGTGCGCAGCCTATGCACTAAGGTGTGAACGCAGGGCCGACGGATTGATAGGTATCGCAGAAGAGGCGGTGACAGCGTCCTCTAGTAGTTCTCGAGGTAGACGGCCTCGAAGCCAGATCGGGTTTGCATCACGGCCAGAGCGCCTCCACCATCTTCCGGCCGTGACAGTGGTATTCGAGCGGGACAGGTCCTGTGGCTTGGGTTTCGCAGAGGACGAGTTCCGGTCAGATGAGACCACCTATGCCTCGGTGTGGTCGCTGTGGTGATTGCCATTATGGTGTCGTGTTCCTCCAGAGCTTGTTACTCTTGTAGCGATGAGGCCATTTGAAGAGAGATTGTCCGTCCAGAGGCGGCGAGAATGCCATGGTTCAGCCGACAAGTTCGATTCTTTGGTCTCGTCTTGATGGTTGGCGCCCGAGGCGTGGTGTTCAAGGCCAGCAGCCGCGCAGGTCGTGGCGGGGTTCGATTCAGCGGTCCTCAGAACCACATTTATGCTATGTCCAGCCGCCAGGACCAGGAGGCGTCACCTGATGTCGTCACAGGTACATTGTTGGTTTCTTGTTGTGATGTTTATGCTTTGATAGACCCAGGTTCTACCTTGTCCTATATATCTCCTCATATTGCTGGTAGAATAGGGATATAACCCGAGTCCATAAAACCTTTTGAGGTAGCTACCCCAGTAGGTGATTCGGTGGTGGTCGAGCGGGTGTATAAGACTTGCCCAGTGACTATATACGGTCGTCAGACTCTAGCCGACTTGATAGAGTTGGATATGACGGACTTTGATGTGATTATGGGTATGGATTGGCTAGCGTCTTGCTATGCCAATGTGGACTGTAGAGAGAGGTTAGTTCGGTTCGGTTTCCGGTGGCGGTTATCGAGTGGAAGGGAATCTTGCATCGCCGGCGGGTAGGTTTATTTCTTACCTCGGCTAGGAAGATGGTACGGAAGGGTATATTTACCATTTGGTTCGGTATTCGACATCGAGGTGAGATACGGACCTTGATCGGTCCGGTTGTTAGAGAGTTTCCGACGTATTCCCGCACGAGCTTCCGGGTATCCTCACGAGAGGAGATTGAGTTTGCATCGATTTGGCACGGACACTCGACCGATATCTATTCCGCCATACGAGGATGACACTGCCGAGTTGAAGGAATTGAAGGACCGGTGAAAGATTTCTTTGGAGAAAGGCTTTATCAGGCCAAGTGTTTCTCCAGGAGCGCGGTGTTATTTGTAAAGAAGAAGAAGGATGGACGCTGATGTGAATTGATTACAGCGGTGAACAAGGTAACTATCAAGAAGATATCCTCCCGTGATTGATGATTTGTTTGACGATTCAGAGTGCGAGATGCTTTTCAAGATAGACTGCGGTCCGTTACCATCGTGTACGAGTTAGAGGCGGATATCTCAAAGATCGCATTCGGACCCTGTATGGGCACTATGAGTTCGTGGTGATGTCTTTCGGATTGACCAACGCTCCGGTATTCATGGATTTGATGAATAGGGTGTTCGTGCCATTCTTGGATATGTTCGTTATAGTGTTCATTGATGATATCTTGGTGTATTCGCGCACGAGCAGAGCATCTGATCATTTGAGGACGGTATTGGAGTCCTCGTGACCGGCGATTGTATGCCAAGTTCTCAAACGCGAGTTTTGGTCGGCTTGATGGCTTTCTTAGGGCATGTTATCGGGCCGATGGTATTCGTTGTCTGACTAAGATCGAGCGCCAAGACTTGGCGCACCCACTACACCGGAGTGCGCGGCTTTTGGGCCTTGCAGTTATTATCGGAGGTTTGTGGAGAAGTTTGCTTCTATGTCGGCGCTTTGACCAGCCGACTCGAAGCGGCTATATTTCGATGGACGGATGCTTGTGATGAGAGTTTTCGATTCTTGAAGGAGAAGTTGACGACCCCGATTCTTACTCTTCCCGAGGGTTTGGGCGGATATGGTTTATTGTGATGCGTCGGTGTCGGGCTTGAGTGCGTCGATGCAAAGACGATAAGGTTATAACTACGATCTCGACTTAGGAAGCATGAGAAGAACTATCCCACACATGACTTAGAGTTGGCGTGATGATTCATGCCTTGAAGATCTGGAGACACTATTTGTATGGAGTTCATGTAGATATTTACACAGACCACAAGAGTCTCCAGTATATCTTCAGCCAGAGAGAGCTGAACTTACGGCAGAGACGGTGGTTGGAGCTGCTTAAGGATTACGATGTTGATATTCTATACCACCCGGGGAAGGACAATGTAGTTGCAGATGCCCTTAGTCGCAGATCGATGGGTAGTCTGTCTGATGTATAGCCAGGGAAGAGGGATATGGTCTGAGAGTTACATCAGCTAGCGAGCCTTGGGGTTCGTTTGGTTGATTCTGATAGTAAGGGAGTTCGGGTTCGAGAGGTTGCCGAGTCTTCCATCGTCGAGGAGGTGAAGAGGCGACAGTATGAGGATCCGATTTTGATACGGTATCGAGATGCCGCTTTTCAGAAAGAGAAGAGTCTATTTTAGGTAGCGCCGGATGGGGTGCTAAGATTTGAGGGCCGGTTGTGTGTTCCCGATATGACAGGACTTCGTCAGCAGATTCTGGGGGAGGCACACAGTGCTCGTTATTCTATTCACCCGGGGTCGACTAAGATGTATCATGACCTCAGATGCGTGTATTGGTGGGATGGCCTGAAGAGGGACGTGGCAGGTTTTGTTGCACAGTGTCCTAATTGTCAGCAGGTTAAGGTTGAGCACGAAGCGGTGGTCATTGGCATCATTGATATTCCGACTTGGAAGTGGGAGGTGATAAATATGGATTTTATTGCAGGGTTACCTTCCACTCAGAGGAAGCATGATTCCATTTGGGTTATCGTCGACAGGCTGACGAAATCAGCCCATTTTCTTCCAGTCAGGACGACTTTTTCGGCCGAGGATTATGCTAGACTGTATATCAGAGAGATTGTGAGACTGCACGGAGTTCCTATATCGATTATTTCGGAGAGCCCGATTTGACTAACTTCTGGAGGTCTTTCCAGAAGGGATTAGGGACACAGGTGAGTCTCAGTACATCGTTTCATCCTCAGACCGACGGACAGGCCGAGCGCACTATTCAGACACTTGACGATATGCTGCGGGCTTGTCTTATTGATTTCAGGGGTAGCTGGGAGGATCATTTGCCTCTTGTGGAGTTTGCTTATAACAACAACTACCATTCTAGTATCCAGATGGCGCCTTATGAGGCCTTATACGGGAGGAAGTGTAGGTCACCGATAGGTTGGTTTGAGGTGGGAGAAGTTCAGCTAGTCGGGCCAGACTTGGTACAGCAGGCAGTGGATAAGGTGAAGCTTATCCAGGAGCGGTTATTGTCAGCTCAGAGTCGACAGAAGTCGTATGCGGATCATCGGCGTCGACACTTGGAGTTTGAGGTCGATGATTGGGTCTTCCTGAAGATATCACCCATGAAGGGTGTGATGAGATTTGGGAAGAAGGGGAAACTTAGCCCAAGGTACATTGGGCCTTATCAGATTATCCGTAAGGTAGGCAAGGTTGCCTATGAGTTAGATCTGCCGTCCAATTTGGAGGCGGTATATCCAGTTTTCCATGTATCTATGTTGCGGAAATGTATTTGAGATCCATCTAGAGTGCACCCGATTCATGATGTCCAGGTGACAGAGGAGTTATCGTATGAGGAGAGTCCCATATCGATACTCGATCGTCAGGTTAGACGACTTCGGACAAAGGATGTGGCTTCCGTCAAGGTCTTATGGCGGAACGAGAACAGGGAAGAGATGACGTGGGAAGCGGAGGAGGACATGATGAAGAAATATTCTCACTTATTCCCTACACCTCCAGGTAACCCACTTTCCTGCTTGTTAGTTTTGATTTAGCAATTGTACTTAAGTATTGTTGTGGCCGTGGGGAGCGTCTTTATTTGCAAAAGAGTAGTTAAGAGCGTCTACGTCGATTTGTGATTCGAGTAAGCCTAGAAGGAACATTCGGGACGAATGTTTCTAAGGGGAGAATGTTATACCGTGGTTCGGCCCAGACCGCGGGGCCTCGTCGCGGCGCGAGGCAGCGCGCCAAGCGGGTGATTGTAGGGCCGCGACGCCGAGGCGTGGCGCCGGAAGATCCGGCGGGTCGCTGAAGTTTCAGCGGCGCCGGAAGCATGGCGCGCGGAAAGTCCTAAGAAAGCGGCAGAGTTTCAGCCGCGCCGATCGCAGGCGCGCGCCGAGGCGGGATCTGCGAAAGTTAATGGGAATTTCTGCACTGTTTTGTTTTAAAAGAGGTCATGGGTGGGTGACAAGTGTCCCCCTCTATCTGAAATGTTGCATGCCTTATATTGACCAAGTCTTGAAGACTTGGTCATCTTTCATCTTTCATCTCTCTCTCTCTCTCTAAGCTAAAAAGCTCTCTCTTCTCTCTAGAAAATCAAGAGAAACTCCAAGCTTAAGGAAAATCTGAAAAGGGTGTTAAGAAGGAAAGTTATTTGCAAGCTTGTGGAGGTTATTGTGGTGGTATTCTTGAAAAGGAGGCTAGCAAAATTGTTGGAATAGTTTTGGCTAAAGCTCCAAAGGTAACATTTCTTCTTTTGTAGCTAGTTATTGGTGTTGCATGTGAAGAATAAGGAATTTGTAGTAGTTCTCTTAGAATCATTGCATGTAAGAAAAATGGTTTGGATATGAAAGATTGGTTAAAGAGATATTATGAGCATGTTGTAGCCTACAAACTACTTTAGAATTGTTAAGTGTATTGTTTTACCTATTGGGGCAGAATTTTACACACCTAAGTTTGATTGTGTAATCCCCTTTGAAATGTTGGATTGTTGGGCCTTAAATGTGGCGTTTGGATATTGAATTCGGCCTTGAAAAAGGTGGCAAAATATGTAGAAACAAAGGAAATGCTGCCCAAATTTCCTTAAGAATTAGTAACTTGAACTTGGAATATTTCTACATTGAAATTAGGGGTTAATAAACGTATTATGGTCATTATAGGTTGACATATTACGTGCGGTATTTCGGACTTAGCAAGTGGATTAACCAAGAGGTATGTGGAACTTTCCTATCCTCGAGCATGAGTAGTTGTACCTATGTAGTACGGTAGACGTACAAGATTTGATATCTTTCACTTGTTTTAAAGTATATGATACTTGTTTCATTTCAAAAGTATAAGTCCCTTGGATTTAGGGAAAATGTATTTGACAAAGGGATAACGCTAATATAATGACTTTATGGGAAGTTAGTTATATTAGTTTTTTTTGAAAGGTTCACAAAGAAAGGTTTACCCTAATTAAAATAAGTACGGGTAAAGGATTTGAAACTAAGAAAGGTGAATTGATTTTTAGGCATTGGTTGCCTAAGGTTTTAAAGGAAATGATGTCACTTGATTTAGAAGCCTATTATATTTCTAAAAGGAAATGTGACTTGTCTTGAAAAGAAATCGTAACTTGATACTATGGTGATTAGTATCTTGGAATTTTTGTATAAAAAAAGTTATTTCTTAAAAGGTTAGAAGTACATGGTACTTGGGTTGAATTCCCGGATTTTCTATTAAAAGACATGTTAGTGTCTTAGGATACTAAAATGAGAGGATATATTAATAATGTTAATAAGAAGTTAGGGGATTTCTTAACTTGCTTATGTTATGATAAACCGGTAATGCTTATGTTATGATAGGTAGGTGTACATGTTGTAATATGATAGTCGGTAGTGCTTATGTATGATATGATAAGCGGTAGTGCTTATGTTATGTATGATAGCGGATGAGCTATGTTATATATTTATATTATTACGGGTAAACTGGGGTTATTATCTATGTCATGGATTTGCTACCCATGATGCGAGCGCGCACAGACTACGCGATCGGACCACGGGATCCACGCGGGTGAAATAGTCTCACGCGAGTACGGCGATGGTACTCATGCGGGTCCACAGGATCCATGCGGGTGAAATAGTCCCACGACGAGGCGGATGACCTCACGCGGGTCCACAGACCCACGCGGTGAAATAGTCCCGCGAGTAGGATTGCTTAATGATACTACGGGCGAGGTACCCTGTTTTGATCGTGAGCCTCCTATTTTTATGCTATAAGATTTATACTTGTTACTCTCATTGTTAGTAAGGCACAGTGCAAGGAAATTGATTTCTATCTATGACTCCAGCTTATTTTTGACTTATGATATTACTACGATTTTCCGCTTTACATACTTGGTACGCGTTGCATCGACCCCCTTCCTGGGCCGTTGCGTCACGCCGCAGGTAAGGGAAAGCAGGTGGTAGATCCTTATTCCTAGGATCTTTTACTCAGGTGTCAAGAGCTCCATTTCTTCGGAGCCTCGACTTTTGGTATGGTTCTCCCTGGTGTTGTTGATGTTTTGTACATTCAGGGGCATGACGGGGCCCTGTCCCGTCATAGTGTTACTCCTTCTTAGAGGCTTGTAGTCTTGTCATAACTTGGTTTGTTTAAAGATGTAACTGTTCGGTTTTATGTACTTTTGGGGTAGCCATTTTGGGCTAGACTATTTATATCATTATGGTTGTTATTGTGAGTTTATATTCCGCTGGTTTTCTATGATGTTGGGTCACAAGGGTGCCCGGGTTAAGGCACCGGTCACGGATCCGGGGTCGGGTCGTGACAATTTCGAAAGCTATGTAACTTGATTTGAAAGTATAAGTCTCTTGGTTATAACAAGAATGAATTTATCCAAGACATAAAGAGTTATAACGGCTTTATGGAAAGTTGGTTATAACAACTTTATGAAAGGTTAAAAGAATGGTTTTCTCTAGTAAGGTAAACAAAGAAATTACTTGAAATAAAGAAGGGCAATTTGATTTAAAGGTATCAATTGCTTAAAGTTTTAAAGTAAGGGTCACTTGATTTAGAAGCCTAGAAATGTATTTCTAAAAAATATAGTGACTTGTTTGAAATGTAGACATGTCTTGATACTACGGGTGTTAGTATCTTGGGGTTTTATATGAAAATGAGTCTTTTGAAAAGAATGGAAGTACGTAGTACTTTGGGTTAAATTCCCGGATTTCTAATAACATGTTAGTGCCTTAAGTTAACTAAAATGAGAGTACATGATAATTAAGGCTAATAAGAAGTTAGGGGATTTCTTAACTTGCTTATGTTATGTATGATAAGTCGGTGGTGCTTATGTTATGTATGATAAGCCGGTAGTGCTTATGTTATGTATGATAATGCGAAGGTTATGCATGTTATGTATGATAAACCGGTAGTGCTTATGTTATGTATGATAGCCGGTTGTGCTAGTGATATATTGTACATTACGGGGTCATTCCCCGGGTTTGTGGCATTTGCATATTCCGTGGATTTGCTACCCATGATGCGAGGAATACCTCATGCGAGTCCGTAGGGCTTATGCGGGTGAAATAGTCTTATGCGGGGCGGACCAGTCCTATGCGAGGAGATTACCTCATGCGGGTCTATACGACCTATGCGGGTGGATACAATCTATGCGAGGAAATTACCTCATGCGGGTCCATATGGCCTATGCGGGTGAAATAGTCCCAAGAGCAGGATTGTCAAATGATACTATGGGCAGGTGGCCCTAAGTTGATCATAAGCTTCTTATTTTTATGCAGTATACCTTTATGGGCGGATTTATGTGACTTTATCGGCCCCAGTTAGGGCCGGCAAGATACCTTTACGGGCGGACTTATGTGACTTTATCGCGTTCGTAACGGGTCGCAAAGATAGGCGTCCCTCCATAAAGGGCCGGATTATGTTATGCAAAATAGGTAAGTTATATGCTTATGAACTTGATGATTTTTCCTAAGTATGTACGTAAGAATTTGACTATAACTCTTATTGAAAATGAGAAAAGATAATGATGTACGATTAAGTTCATGAGTTGTAATGACATGGTAGGATCTGGTATTTACTTTTGTATATTTGCCCCTGTCATTCTTTTGTACGATTATGATCATTTCATCGTACCTTATTTCCGCTCCATATTCTGCACTGTATCGACTTCTTCGCCGCGTTCATGTCCGCAGGTTTAGGTACACAGTTGTGGATCCGCGAGCTTAGGATCCTGTTTCAGCATTTTGAAATGGCTCCAATGTTCCGGAGTTTGTCATTATGGCTAGGTATATTCAGGGGTACGGCGGGGCCTTGTCCCGTCATAGTATTTGTCCAAAATCTTAGAGCTCTGTAGTCATATCTAGTGGATTGGGTTGTGTAAAGAGAAAAAAAAAAGGGAGAAAAAGGTTGTAACTGCTTTTGGCTTTATAAGTATATATGTGTCCAGGGAGGTAGCCTTATCGGCTAACCTGTTGTTTATGTCTTGTTGAATTATTTTATAAGTTTGATGTATGTTTCGCTGATTATCTCTGATGTATACCGTGTGGTGCCTGTAGGGCACCGATGCGGCTGGTCGGATCGTGACACCTATGAGGTCAGCCGCTGATGCAGAAATGGGCCCACCCCTTCGCCCATCGATTTTGATTTTGGATCAGGTTTTAAGCCTGATCCAAGTCTGATTTTGTTTTCTCCTCTCATATATATTTAGCACTTAACCCATAATTTTAGGTTACTTAATTGTTAACTCAATTCTTATTTTCTGAACTCAGAGTTCAAAGATTAAAATCTTTTCAAACCTCTGTCAAGATTTTCTAGCTTTCTTGACAGATGGATATACCGAAGCAAGACTTGCACCGAGCAGACAATCGCATGTGCATCTTTTAGTAGAGACTGCAAAATATAAACTATAAGTTTTCTTGTATCTTTGCAGATTTCAATTGTAACATAATCATATCACATAAGTTTGTTGGGATAAGTAAGTTAATAAAATTTTAAACTTCCGCTATATCTTACTTGTATGTTTTAGACCCAACAAAACCCTATAAAATGTATACGAGGCAAAGAAAATGAAAGTTAGAGTTTAATACAGATAAGATGATACGGATTTGGAACTTTCTTTTAGGAAATTGTGCAATGTTGTGTAAAGAAGCAAGCAAAATTTTATGGTGAGAAGATACTTCATGTCTTCTCACGTTGCCATGTCCAACATATGTGTGACATGGTCATGGGAATTCGATCACCAATAAATCACTTGCTCTACTAACGGTCAGAGCAGAAAACTTACATATATAAATATAGGCCTATAGAATACTATTAAAGATATATATTGAATGTGTGTCTCTTTGTGTATTGGTGTATAATTAAATATATAAAAATAATTATAGATATTTTAAAATTTGACGTACATGTACTTAACACATCAGCCTAATGTGGAGCTTTTGGAGGGGAATTTTCCTCTACTACCACCAAGCCCCATTGTTTTCGTTATTATTATTATACTTTTAGGGTTTGTTAACTGTTAGGTATATATGGAAAGACATCTTTTGGTAAATATTTTTAAATTTTTACTTGTTTGATTGGTTTAAACATTTTGAAAAATATTCTTTAAGAAAATAAATTTCTCAAAAATCAATATATAATTTTCTTTGTGAGAATATGAAAAATAAATTTCATAAGTAATATTGTACGTTGATTGTCTCCTCCCTACTCTCACCCTATCTCTACCCTCAACACTCTCGGCTCCAAATCCCACCCATGATGCCTCCCACACCCCCACCACCAATAACTCTCCCCGACCACCATCCATTCCACCTCAATCTCCTTAGCATTTGCTTGGATTTTATATAAATGCGATTGAGATAATATTTTTTATTTATTTACTAAACACAAGCCAAAAACTCAAAAAAAAAAATCATAAATTGTTTCGTGGAAAATATTTTAATTCATACCAAACACACCCTTAGTATTACTACTCCCTCCGTCCCAATTTGTTTGAAGGATGACCAGTTTGAAAAGTCAAACAATTTTCTTTGACTTAATTTTAAACATAATTTTTTAAGTATTTTATAATAAAATTTACATATTTGAAGACTACATAAAAAGTACTATAAATCTACATATTTAATAATTCAAAAATATGAAACGAGTTGGAGAAATCGTAGTTAAAGAAAAAACTCCCTAAACTGATCAACGTTCAAACAAATTGAAACGGATGGAGTACTAAATAAGTAGTTACCAATTTTAAATTGAACACGTTACCTGTCGATCAGCTGAATGCTTATCCAACAAAGTGATGTGTACTTTTAGCAAAAGGATCGTGTTCCTTCTGAGATCTTCACTTACATTTTTAGTTTTCCAGCAACACGCTGAGTAATTAAGGTGAGAGAATTGTTTTCAGACACAATGCATGTAATAAAATTTATCACGTCACTGCAACTTATTAATATATATATATATATATATTTATTGTAATTTATCAGTATAATTTTGTGTGTGCACTGAAACACCTTTATCTCTATCAAAAGGTTGTTGGCAATGAATCTGAATCTAACCTTAAGATCAAACTTTTTCTCATTTATTTAGTGATTCGATATAAGTCAAACCTTGAATGATGCACAATTTTAATACCACCGTTTACTCAAAATCTAAAACAGCACAACTATATTTGAGGGAAAAAAAACAAAGTACAAAAAAGAATGTCAATTGAATATGATGATGTCGTAAGAAGCAAGCACAATAATGAAGATATCTTGGTGTACAAACCTACTAATGAACACCTATAATGGCTTAACACGAGCCTCCTGCCGCCCCATCAAAGTTTCACATCTAAACATAGTGCTACTGCTACTGCATATTTTTCGTAAAAATGTAAAAGATCATAATAGGAGAACGAAAAATTAACAAAATAAAATTTTAATAATTCAATAAAATTTACTTTTCTTAAACATTTGATGATATTGACCCCTAGAGGCTAGACGAAAACATTCAAATATTTAGTTGTCTTTTTTACCACCAATTTTTAATTTTATATATAAGAGATCTGAAAATAACAAATGATCGTTTTCTTCTATTCAAATTTGATAGGGTCAGAAGACTCTTAAAATATCGCTTGGCACTGGCTAGTTACACATAAAAATGGTACATATGAAATATTAGCGAAACTTAGAAAGGGTCAAGAGAAGGGAGAAAAAACCCTCATCCTCACTGACATTATATACAAGTTACAATTGTGGTTACGTAAAAACTTGGAAGCGATTACACTCAACCACCGGCTGCATTTGCTTGCCGGGGTGGCCTAAGAAAGAAATATTATAACTTGGCGTAGTAAATTTACATTTACCAAACTGTTACTTCTTGTTAAAAAAAAAAAAAGACTTCAATTGTTAGTTAGCCAGTGTCACAAAAATCTCCATCCATCTGATTTTGCACTGCTTTGATAGCAGCAACTCTAGCAGCAGTTGCAGCTCTATTTGCAGCCATCACTGCTTTTTTCACTTGTTCATCTACCCTCCTAAGCTTAATTGCATTCTCTGCTGCCTTTCTAGCAGCCTACAAACATCAGAGGGTGTGGATAAGACATTGACAATTCAAACATTGAGCAGTATAACATATGATGCATCAGAGGAAGGTAAATGTATTAAATGTGAAATAAATGCCAAGAAAACTATTTTTTACCTGAACAGCTCGAAGGACAGCATCAGTAAGTGGGGGCGAAGGAATTTTCAAATTGCCCGAGTTCCATTCCCCACACCTAGTGTCACCATTTCTAAATGTATACATTCCGTAACCTTGCTTGCGCCCTTCGTGCCACGACCCTTCATAGCAATGGCCGTTGGCAAAATGATACACACCGAAACCCTGAATCTTGTCTCCAAAATATTCCCCCGCATACCGATCTCCATTCCTGCAAAACAAGTCATAAGATTCATCAGCTCGAGGATCTGTCTTTGCAACTTTGCATAACCTTATTTATTATCCATCCAATTCAAAAAATAAAAAAACATAGCTCAACTAAGTAGATACAACAACCTATCCAGTGTAATCACATAAGTGGGGTTTGGGGAGCTGGGAGGGTGGTGTGTACCCGGACCATACACCTACCTTGTGCGGGTAGAAAGGTTGTTTCCGATATACACTCGGAAGGCATATCAAAGCAGATTTGAAAAGGAAACATAGTAGTGCAGAAGCAGCTCAACTAAGTAGATAACAACACAATCATGAAACAGGGTGGTAGCATTTTAGGAAAGGGGCAAAATAGTCAAGCTTCTTCCATTGTCTCTTGAAGCTTCCTACCCTCAACAAAGTGTCTGCCTGATATCACATTTTTCTAGTTGAGTGCAAGAATTGGGTTGCTCTTGTTAGCCAACAACAATTACTCATAGTAGTAATACATAACATACGGTGGGTGCATTCATCTTACAAAACTATGTCTCCTGATCCATCACTAACAAACAACCACCAACAGTCCCAAAATAGTAAGCAGCAACAACAACAAAAAATAAAATAAAATCCAAGAATTACAGCTAGCATCAGCCATATCAAGATTCAAATAAGATACTCCCTCCGGATCAAAAAGAGTATCCACTTAGCCATTATTTTTTAATTAAAAAAGAGTGTCCACTAACCAAATAAAAAAGAATTAACCTTATTTTTTCCACATTTTTGCCTTAATTAAGGGCATTTTAGTCAAATTAACCATTTTTACCTAAAAGTTAATATTTGCTCAGGGATGTGCAAATCGCAAGTGGGCACTCTTTTTTTATATGGAGGAAGTACTATAATTTACACAAGTAACAACAAATAAATCAAGATTCCAACCATGGGACAGCTAAAAATGTTAAAGATTCAATTTTTTATACCTGAAATGGTAACAGCCAAGGCCATGTTTGACCGCACATTTAAATTCACCAATGTAACAGCTACCATCAGAACAAGACTGAGAACCAATACCATGACTTTGACCATTACACCATTGACCAGTATATGTATCACCTGTATAGAACTTATAAACACCATATCCATGTCTTAATCCTTGCCTGTATTGCCCTCTGTATTTACTACCTCTAGCCCAACTCTCTATCCCATACCCATCATATTTCCCATCAACCCAATCACCTTCATATCTTCCATTCACAAAATAATTGTATACTCCACTACCATTACATCTCCCTTTATGATACTCACCTTCATAGATATCTCCAGTACTGTACACCTCAACTCCTTCCTTTACCACCACCCGGCTCGGTTCTTTAATTGTTTCCCCAATAAACCACTGGACCGGTTTCGAGTTGTTTCTATGAACCCGGTTCATAAAAACATTGTACACTTGGTGAATTAACTGCTTATTTTTACCAACAAAGAAGAGTAAAACCGCTATTAAAATCAGAGAGAATAACAGATTTTCTGACATGGGTATACTATCTCTGTTAAAGAAAATGAAAAGGGTGTACATAGAAACAACTGTAAGTAGAAGAACCGGACCCATCCGAACCGGAACCGATCGAACTGGGGTTGAACCGGGTTTATGTGGCTTTTGCTCTTCAATGTCCGGTTCTTGGTCAACAGCGAATTCGTTGACCGATGAAAAGCTGTGGATTGATGACCGGATAGTTGGAGATGACCGTAGAAGTGAAGACTGTGTCCTCGTTAACTTCGTCTGAGCGTCCATTCTTTTCGAGTATCTTAAATCTTAGCCGTTGATCAATCTTTCCGATATCTTGATATTTTCAACTCCAACGCAGGCTTCATTTCTCAGTGGGGTGCGCAGGTTATAATTTGAGAGAGATAATAAACAGGAAGATGGATGTGTTTTTATTTGAGATAGTGGAGGCACTTGGAGCGTTCATTTTTATATTCAACAGTTGGATTCGAACAAGTATTTGTGGCCGTTAGATGAAGTTATTTCTTGGAGAAGTTCCCGGTTTACACGGGCATGGTTTGGTCGTTGGATCTAGATTCCGCTTTTTTTTCCGCTTTATTCACTGTCCGCCACGTGCCCACTGTGCAACTATTTATAATTTAATTTTATCATATATTCGAAATTTATTGCAAAACTCATTTAGAGGTTAGAAAAACAAAATGGACAAGAGTCTTGGGTCAGGAAAAGGCAATGAATTGGTCCGATTCAAGAAAGGAGTCATAAATATGTCGTTAAATTATTATTCAAAATTAATGAAATATGTCTTGAATTTAACCCAAGTTAACTAAATATATTTTATAGTATACCAAATTAAGTAGATATATCTTTCATTAATAATTTAACATTTTCTTTAACATGTACAAATTTGACATTTCATTTCCATGCAACAAAAATGCCAGACATCAATTTCTAAGTTTGAATGTAAATAGTTTAACTTAAGTTAATAGGTTATTAGCGAAGTCAGAATTTTGAGTCAGAGGAGCCTATTTTGATCTAGTGGGAGCGAAAATTGATGACTCTATTGTAATATTATGAATATTACTAGTAGTATACTAGGAAAAATTTAAATTTGAAGGGGCTCCACCACTGACCAAATATTAAATGACAGAACATATATTAACGAAACTACTTTAAGGCTTTTCCATAAATTCTTTTACTCATTCGTTGAAATGCATATATTTTAATTCTAAGACTTGTGCTAAGGAAGAAGAAAATAATTGAATCGTCAATATGATTATGTCGACAATTTTGAATAAAAACTAAGAAAGTTTCCTTTACAAGGCAAAATATGTATGGCAGAGCCAATAATAAAAAATAAAATAACACATTACTTAATACGCTAAAACTTTGAGCTACCGTATTAAGAAAATAAAAGTAATTATTTTCTTATTTTATTACAAGATTCAAACAATTAATTTAAGTTGAAAACCAGCCTACCCCTCGGATAGGTTTTGAATTTCATATTTCGCAGCTTCTTTAATTCATTTGAAATTACTTTTGACGCAGATTTCACTTCATCTTAAACATTAAATTTTGAATATTTTTAGCTATGATCTAACTTTGATTTGGTTTTGTCGTTACTGTAAAGACTCATAATTCACACGTCTTAGCTCAATTAAGGGCTTACTTTTACAAATTAGAACAGGACCCTCAAAACGAGCTTGGCAAAGTCTCCAGCTTCTACTGATTCCTTTTCCCACCCATATCAATTATTTGACTTTCTCCTTATATTCAAATTTATTGCATAAGTTTGAAATTGTTCAACAGCTTTTGCATCACCATATACGACATTACCAAATCCACTCTATTAAATGTCGTATAAGTGATCTACATTTTACATAAGCCTATTTGACCTTTGATTTATGTGATTGTCATACTAGTCCAAATGAGAGAACATTAAACTTTAAACCTGTACCAGCTACTTGGCTAAAACAGATGCATAATTTGACCAAACTTTCTATAAATTCAAACTATTAAGTAGGGGTGTACATGGCCGGGTTTCAGATCGTGTTTGGGCTCATGCGAGCCGTGCTGCCATACAAGGCCTCCGAAAAATGAATTTTTTTAGGATTTTTTTTTTTTATTTTTTATTAAGTAGTATTAGTCAGAATTTACTGTAAAAAGACTCATAATTCGCAGATTTTAGCCCAATCAAAGTAGGGGTTGATTAACTTGAAGTTGTATTGGGTTGTTATTTACAATTTAAAATAATTTCTAATTATTGAAATCATATATTTACTTATATTAAGGGCCCACTTTTACGAATTAGAACAGAGCCCAAAAATATTTGAGACGACTCTGCCGGGTTGGTTCGGGTTTCTTAAATATACCAAACCAAACCAATTGTGTCGAGTTTTAAATTTATAAACCAGACCAGACCAACGAAAGTCGATTTTTTTTTATTTTCGGGTTTTCTCGGATTTTACAATTTTCCCGGGTTGTTCGGGTTTTTTCCGGTAAAGTCTTCATACAAAATATAAAACTTGTGTTTTGAATATTATTTTAGTCCTAGTAAGATACAACTGTCTAATTAAGGTGTTTCTTAAGAAAATGACACAATGTGAGATAAGTGTACATTGTACTAAAATATTCAACAAAAAAAAGGATAATGAAATCGCTAAACAATAATGATAATGATTATAATTTAAAAGTACTAAAAGAAAAAATTACGATTAATTATTAATTACATGATTATATATTAAAGAAAAATTAAATTAGTTATGTTTTTTCACTGTCTAACCAATGCAAAACTAATAGTACGTAGTAATAGATATCCAACATTATTGTTATTCCTAGTGTTACAATTGAATTTATTTTGTTAGCATTAGTATTGATTTGGGCTTTATTTGAGTTACTAACATCAACGGGGTGTAAAATTTATTGTACCATTAAAAATTCTAATTTAAAGCTTGAAATAATATGTTAAAAGACAAAAACTATGAAAAAACTTAAAGAATATTTATAAATTACATTATAAATAAATATTTTTATGTATAAAATATTTCAAAATTTGTATACATATACTTTCAGGTTGGTTTGGTTCGGTTTTCCTTTTTTTGATTAAAATCAAACCAAATCACTTATGGTCGTTTTTTTTCAATACCAAACCAAGTCAAACCAAACCACTAATCGGTTTTTTTTTTTT
Organism: Przewalskia tangutica; assembly: GCA_029844215.1. Classification (NCBI taxonomy): domain Eukaryota; kingdom Viridiplantae; phylum Streptophyta; class Magnoliopsida; order Solanales; family Solanaceae; genus Przewalskia; species Przewalskia tangutica. Next base: position 20,669,932 of record CM056736.1, read on the forward strand.
CAATTTGACTAAAATTATCGATTTTGTGTGATTTGTCGGTTTTCTTTATACACCCCTACTACTAAGATAAGCATCCATATGTCATTTTCTCTACCTAGGCATCTACTATTATATCTACTTTCCCCCCTGTTTCTATTTGATTTTAATTTTGTGCACCCCACTGATATAAAATATTTTTTGTATTATTAAATCAACTGAAATAAAGTTACTTATCTTGCATTTATTTATTTAATAATATACAAAGAATGCAGCCTGAAGGTAAGTTTTTACTATTTTTTCCGCTCCTTTATATTTAAATTATATTCTTTTACTTTCTTCACTGCAATGATGGATATGAATAGAGTACTAAAGTAAACAATTTGATTTTGGTTTTCTATGAACACATCTACCGCCTCATTTTAGTTTATCTTATCGTTTTCTTTTTTACTTTTATTTCTTCTAGCCATTTAAATTTGAACTGATATTTGTAAATAAAATTTCTCATATTCAAGAATCTGAGTTGACAATTTTTTTTCTTGGTTTTAACAAAAAAGTTGGATAACCAAAAATAATTAATTTTCAAAAACTTTTAAATGAGATTTCGAAGACTTGTTCAAGTAATAAAATCTAAGAAAATTATGTACCCCTAATAATGAGAATTATTCTTTCAAATATTCATTTCTTGTAAAGTTATATAACTTAGAACAGACGAATTAACAAACCGACTTTATGGTTGATGGAATTTGTGGTAGAAATCCAACTTCTGCGCTAGAAATGCAAGGAATTAAAGAAATGTTTGTTTTCCTATTAGAAGTTATACAAATTAAGACCCCACTTTTTCCATTTGACAAATGTACTCCAATTTAAAAGATGGTACTTTTTTGGAAAAATTTAGCATATATCCGCTATTTGCAACAGTTGTAGCCTAGTTTATATTTACAATAAAGAAAGCCCAAAACATCCAGTCACTTAGCCTAAAACATCTTTTTACGTTCGCGGATCATAATTAGTAAAACAAAAACAAAATGAAAATTGTACTACTTAATTAGCTATTCTAAAATAACATGAGAATAAGATCAAAATTAAACTATGATAAATTTTGTACAATATATACATTTTTATATACTATTATACATTATATATACATACATTGTATGAATAATGTATGTTCTGTATAATCATGTATAAATAGTGTATAACTATATATAAATAATGTATTGACTTCGTAAGGAGAAGGAGAAGAGAGAGAGAAAGGAGATATTTGATAATATTTCTGATTAAATGCTCAATATAACTGCGATAGCCTATATGGCAATACAAAGACTCATCTCTCAATACTAAAGCTACAAGGACTAATAAGGAATAAACTAAACTTAATAACAGAAATTGTACTTCAGGACTTAAATAAGCTACTTAAAACTTAGAGGACTAATTTAACAATAAAGAAATATGGTCACAATATGGTATTGTGACACTCCATCCCTCTTCAAAATCAACTTCTGCCTTCAGAATGTAGCTATTTCTGGAAATTGATATTTGATAAAATGGAAATCTTCCCCAATCGCTTCTTCCGGTAGGAGGTTAGCCCATTGAACTAAGATTTGTGTAACAACTCGGACTACAATTCCATCATCCAAAATAGGACATGCCTCGTTTACAATGGGAAAAAGTATCATCTCAACAATTTCTTCATCAGGCTTTCCTCCAAGCATAATATTAGTGAGCCTTTTGGATTCCTCAACAATGGGAAGAACTGAAGGATCAAATTTTGGCTGTCCAGGTTTCCCTTTTCCAGAGCTCACATAAAATTCAAGCAAGCAAAGTAGTGTATTCAGGGTACTCTGATTTAAGTGACAGAGATAACTTTTCCTTTGTCTTCATCAAGCTTAATTGGTGGCACAAAGTAAGATATTTGATAAGATGCAGGATTCTTCTGCGGACTTTTTCCCTCTTGATAGGAAATTGGACCAAACACTACAGATCCTTTACGGGAATTCTTTGGGAGCTTATCCTTCGCTGGAGGACCCACATAAAATGCTTCTTTTACTCCTGGAACTAGATCTGAAGACTTGAAGGAACCATCACCCGTTAGTGGGCCATCAGGTTGAGAATAGAAATTCAACCGAATAATGTCCTTCTCCAACTTTCTTTCAATGAACAACACCAATTGCTTTATCTTCTTTAGATATTGTACATTGTCATGCCTCAAATATAGTTGTACAATATATTCACCCTTCGAAAGTTTCGCGTAATCTGGATAAACATCACCCATAGCATGCACACACTTATTCACGTTCGATATCATATAAAACTGAGACTCAAATTTGTTATCATAGATCCGATTGTTAAGTAAGGGAATCTGAGGCTTCAATTCAGCATCATCCACCAGTTTGAATTTGTAAGTTAATGTAAGAGCCAGAATCTGTTTTCCTGAGGGCAATTTGTCCCTATCTACGGAAAGCGCGTGAAGTTTGCAATCAATTAGAAGATACTGAACTCTTATGTTGTTGAGAACTGCAGAGGGGACAAGTTTTTCAGTTGACATAAGAGCTTCCTCATCAATCCTCATAGGTGTTTCACTTCCATCAAGAACTACGTCTTCTTTGCTGATGTTTATACCACGGAATGCAATCTCAAAATCAACAACTGTGGTTTCGTGACTGCCTATGCCGCTGGACCAAAATTGGGCTACTGCTAGTTCCATTGTCTGACCACCCACTACTCGAAACGAAAAGCTTTTGGATGAAGGTGATGAAAATGTGGCCACACTTTCCCATTTAATGGACCTTTGCAATGGGGAGAGCTGAACAGTGTCTATGACGAATCTTCTAGTTGTATCAAATCCATATATCCTCATGGTGGCCTCCACCCAGGTAGCACCAAATGGTACCTCAATAAATCTCCTTTCAATTTGGCCTGGCCAAATTGAAATTTTTTGGAAGGTGTTAGGCATATTTTGTATACGCTTTTGAGTCATTTTTATTTAGTATTTTTCCTATTTTCGTTTAAATAAGTGTCGTGTTAGGGTCGTTTTTATTTCTTTTGAGTCACAGCGGTTCAAAAAGGCAAAATGGAGAAAAGGAGCGAAAAGTGAGCACAAAAGGAGGGTCCCGAGGCAAAAAGGACGAAAGTTGACAATTCAGGACAAAAGACTTCAGCACCGCGGTGCCATAATTACTGAGAGGTTGTAGGACTTTCGGCACCGCGGTGCCATTCTGCAGGACCGCAGTGCCAATGCGGGGAATTTCAGATCCGCAGTAAATTTGGCCAAGGGCAGAAGGGTCCATAGGGCACGAAATTTGCAACATACTTAAGCCCTAGGGATTAGTTAGTGAGGGGAGTTGATTATTCTAACACACAACACATCACAGGGCAAGGATTGAAAGCTACAATTGGAGACTTTAGTTCGCAGTACTTTTCTTTCTTCCTTTTCAATTCAGTTTATGTTTGGAATTGTATTAGTTCTTAGTGTGACTATGACTAGGAGCTAAACCCTTTATTAGGACTTTCCTTTTGAATCGCTTGAAACTCTATTTCATGACTTAATGCATTAGTTTGATTTTTTCTTCAGTTGATTAAGATTTATTCAATAATTGGTATGAATGTTTGATAGTTAATTGATCACTAATTATCATAACCTATATGATTTTGAATCAAGAACCGAGAGGAGAGATTTGAATATGCTGTAATTGAATAGACATAGGTTAAAATTACGGACGAAAGTACCCCGATACTTGTGTAGCATTATAGGTTACTGTTCTTAATCCTCCTATGTGGTAAATCCTATCATAGAAATATAGAAGGGTTCTGCACTGGGATTGAGCGATTATATATCCTAACCGGAATATAAGATAGCCTAGTTAACCGCTATATTAACGTAGAAGAAGAAGTCATTCTAGTTGCATTAATGATTGAATAAAGTGGATAGTCGAGGATTTTGGAAGCCCTAATTCCTTCATAACTGATTAAACCTCAATAATTTATATTAATTCTCGCAATTATTTTAGTAGTTAGATAAAAACCCAAATCAAATATCGTTTTCCAAATAGATAATCTAGAATACATATTCAGTAATTAGAAACCAGTCTCTGTGGACGATAAACTCGGTCTTACAGGCTATATTACTTGTAACGATACGTACACTTACGTGAGCAATTGGACACGGTCCTAATAATTTTTTTGGCGTCGTTGCTGGGGACTGACGTACTTCTAATATCGAACCATCTATTTTTATGTTTACTGTTAGAACCTGTTGCCTTGATTTGTTTGTTAATTTTGGTCTATTTCAGGGATTTAGTGTATGCGAAGAAGGAGAGGGGCAGATACACTTGTTCCCTTCAACCCTGAAATTGAGAAAACGTGCAAGCAAAACAGGCGAAATAAAGGATAGCTGATTCAGTGACCATGGACAACCAACCACCGAATCAGAATGGGGCAAACAACGAGGTTCCTGAATATGTAGAGGAGCCAATACCGGTCCCAGTAGAAAGAAGCTTGGGAGATTATGTTCTGCCCACGGTTATGTCACGACCCGAACCGGACGTGGATCGTGCCTTACCCCGCACCCGGTAGTCATACATCGAGAAAATCGGAACATAAATCAATAACATAAAATATGTAAGTATAAACAATAACTGTGAAAACTTGCCTTTCGATATATATAAAACAACAACTCTTTCAACTCAACAGTTTAATCCTTTTTACAAACTCGCCCACAACAAGATTACTGCACTTACGAATGATATGACAACAACGACGGACAGTGGCCCCGCCATACTCGAATGTAAGCACTACAACAACCGGACTATACCAAGATAAGCCTCGGAGGAACGGAGCTTCCCAAACGCCGAATGCGGACTCCAAGAGCGAGGATCAACGATCGCGTACCTTTACTGCGCAGATGAACGCGGCCTTCGGCGAGGTCGATAACAGTACCAAGTATGTGAAACATGAAGATATCGTAAATGAAATCATAGTAGTCTATAGAAAGCAAGAGACATGTATGATAACCAAACTACGATTCGCGATAAATAGCGCCATGTCTAGTCGTGACTCACGCCTCAAGTCATCACTCCAATATAACAATGAGTCTCACGCCCACAACATCAATCATGCCCGTGGAATACCTTCCTCACCGCTGGCGATCGATAGAAAAGCACCAAGGAATACACATGAACAATGTGTCCCACTGTGTCCAAATAAAGCGATCAGGTAAGTACGAAGGCATAGCCGACTACTAACACCTACAAGACTAACAAGGTCATAAATCGTACCATGATATCTGTCTGCATCACATGATCAAAGCTGGTCGCCGCTCGCAATATCAAATGTGCGCGTCTAGCCACGAACTCCCGCACTCCGCGATAGGCCAATCTCATAGGCGCGTGAGGTATAACCTGCATCGGGTAGCTACTCCCAAGATCGCCCCGACTCGCGATCCGCACGCCACATGCATCGCATGACCATAAAGGCCGCACACTAACTCGAACTCGTAGCTCGCATAGGCCCCGGACCCGCATGAGGTATTCTCGAATCATGGTCCTGCATCGCTCGAGTCTACCCCGCGTCGGAGGCGGCTTAACCCGGAAACACGGTGAGTGGTATAATACCAACATAACGCTTTATCGTTTAAACAACATAAGCACAATCGAGGAAAACCCTTTACACAAACATCACGAATACTAACACACGTAGCATCCTAATATGATTACTTATCAAATCAACACGAAGGTATTACAAGGCTATCACAAACCAATACAATCAAGTTATTCACACATAAGGTACTTTCTACTATATGATTAACGAGATCGGGTTTTTATCCCCAAAGTACTTTATAAAATAACTCTTTAAAGATATGTTATTTTCACAAAAGTCACACAATACCCGTAGTATATAACAATAGAGTGATTATCTTTTGAAGTAAATCAAAACACTTCTCTTAGTAAAACCAAGTAACAACATTCTTTTTCAAACGTCCAAGTTTGCCTAATTTCAAATGTTCACGTTTCTTATTTTAGAAAGGTTTCGTAGTTCCTAGCCTTATTATTTAAGAATATAATTCTCTTTAAACCATCCGAGAAACATAAGCCTTATATGAGTAGGATATTCTTGTTTATAACAATCTTATTACATGACCATGACCTAGAAATATCATTTTGTCTCATCTTAGCTTATGCAGATGGAAGTTTCTACTGGTTTTAATAATACTTAATCACAAACATTTCCTTTATTAACGCCGCAGTTGGTTTGTTGATACACATGCCGATTTCCAAATCAAGAAACATTCTTAAGCCGTTATACCTAACTTCCCATAAAGCTAGTATAACTCTTAAGTTTTCAAAACCAAGTATTACTTCAAGTTCTTTATTAACACATAACAAGCCGATTATAGTTCAAATCGATTACCTTTTAAAACCACAAGTATTTTCTTACCAACATAAAGTCGTTATAACCAACTTCCCATAAAGCCGTTATAACACTTTATGTTTTAAACCAATCAAATACATTTAGCACATGACGCTCACCGTACTCACGTAGTTCACACATATCATGCTAGAAGAGATAGGAAGAGGTTCACATACCTCGCGACGAGTATCGACTAATAGCAAAACGCCCAAGTACTTCCAACCGTCGGCTACTCCTAAGCCAAGATCGCGCCACACGTAGTACTTCAACCTATAAGGCCACAAGGCGCTTATTAACATCTAGATCTCTTCGAGAACATTCTACGTAAAATTCGGCAAAGACTCTCCCCGCAACAAACAGAAATCTCCTCCTCTATCTGGGCGGCTACCAAGCCAACGTGGGTTATACGCCTAATCCGGACGTACAATTCTACCTCACGGAAAAGCTACACAAGTCTACTGTAATACACCCTATGTAATTACGACAAGACTTTCTTCAAAAGGTTTCTTATTATTCAGCTTAAGTCAAAAGACATCACGATACTACGTTCAGTTCTATATATAGTATACTTCAACTATATAGTCTAACAACATGTAATTTCCAATTACAATAGGGGGACAAGATAATTACCTCGATAAGCCCATAATTATCCAAGTTATAATGTCGATCCTGAGCAAGGTTTAGCTCCTACTCCGTGCGCTCCAATCCGCTCCAAACAACCCTTAGAAGTTCTAACCAACTTCTACTTAAATACTTCAACCAACTATGAAGATTTCCTTAGGGTTTCGGTTTGGTGACTGACGGGAAGTATAATAGTATTTCTGGGCTTTTCGTATAAGTATAACCTTAGATTACTACAAGGTATACGACTAAGGTAATTTGGGCATTATAACAATATTTTTGAGAGTATTTCTACCAAGAGGTGGGGGGTATTATACGAGAACAACTAGGCAGTGGTACCCACTACTAGCACCACAAGGAGGGGTGTATACCCTCGCCTACCCCACTGGGGAACTCTCGCCGTGGGGAAAGGTGCTCGCCAAAGGCCTTTCTCAAAGGGAGAGATGAGGGACGAACCACTACAAGAGGAGGAAGGCTTTCAAGACTTAGAAACTTTGTGGAATGGATGAATAAGTCTTCCAAAGTGGTATTTATAGTACAAGCCAAGGCCAACCAATGGCCAAGATCTAGCCAAGTGCATAGCAAGTGTAGGGCCAAGATCTTGCCAAGTGCACACTAGCCAACTAACACAAAAATATCCTACCAACCCTTGACCACAATGGCCAAACTTTCGGCCACCACAATTACCGCCCAAGGTGTTCCAATAAGAGGGCGACAATGTCACCCTCTTGTTGGTCCAAAATGTTTCGTCTCTCGGAAAAATCCGCAAAAATTAAAAATGACATAGCCGGAATTTTCCCTACGAAAGCTGTGGAAACGTTTCGTCAAAAAACGACTCTAATCGGGTGTTGTGAACAAAGTTAATTCGGCCAAGCCTATGTAAAAGTTCAAATTTTTCACGACGCCCCACGCATATACTGGAAATACGGTATTATAACAGTTCTTGGTGCACAGACATGCATCAGGCTCCCAACAATAGGGACAAACAACTTTGAGATCAAGCCAGCCATCCTGAGCATGGTCCAGAACACAGTACAGTTTGAGGGATTAACATCTGAAGACCCCGATATGCACATTGCCAACTTTCTGGAGCTGTGTGTCACTTTCAAGTACAATAGCGTTATTGTTGATGACATTAGACTGGGGCTCTTCCCGTTCTCACTTAGGGACAGAGCCAAGATCTGGTTGAACTCACTACCTGCCAACTACGTCACCACTTAGCAGGACCTAGCCCAACAGTTTCGTGCAAAGTTCTTCCCTCCTTCAAAAGCGGCAAAGTTAAGGGGAGAGTTAAACAATTATTACCAGCTGGATGGTGAGTCACTCCACGACGCATGGGAGGGATTTAAGGATCTGCAAAGAAAATGCCCACATTATGGCATAGAAGTGGATGTTAGTCCACATTTTTTATAATGGGCTGAGTGGTACTACTCGTACCATCATTGATGCTGCAGCAGGGGGAGCGTTCATGAGAAAGAGTGTCAATGAGACACATAAGTTACTGGAAGACATGGTTGCCAACAATCATCAAGGGGCAGATGACAGGTCAGTGAATAGCATGAAGACTATGAGCATACATGAATTAGATGCCATCACTGTCCTGAATGCACATGTGGTCCTTCTGACGAAGAAACTGCAGCAGAACACTATGTCTGTGAATGCAGTCTAGATGTCGGTAAATTGTGAGATTTGTGGTGGACCGCACTCCTTTGACAGATGCACAACGGTGAACCCTAATAATGTGCCAATGGAGCAGGTTCAGGAAGTTGGGAACTTTCAGCGGCCTTATAATTCAAACACATACAATCCAGGATGGAGAAATCACCCTAACTTTTCGTGGAGGAATGACCAGGCCCAGCAGCAACCATATCAAGGTAATTACCAAAACCAGCAAGCACAGAATCAGGCTACCTTATCCCAGCAGTTTAGACTACCTACATAACAGAGCTTTGATGAAATGAGGTCGATTGCTTACACTCACCAATTCGCAGAATCAGTTCATGTATGAAATCAGGTCCTCTCTCACGAACCTGGAAACGCAGATTGGGCAACTAGCGAAGATGGTAACCAACAGGCTGCAGGGTACTCTCCCTACCAATACAGAGGTCAATCCAAGAGAGAAGTGTCAGGCAATGTTGTTAAGGAGTGGAAAGCATTTGGAGCAGGTTGCTCCCCAACCAGCAGTGGTTTATGAGAAAGAGGGTGAGAAAACAGTTGAGGAAGGAAAGGAGGGGGTCACTGAGGACCACCCTACAGTTGAGAAGCTCCACAAGCACCTTTGAGGGAATACACTGATAGAATCCCTTACCCTCAGAGGCTCCAAAAGAAGGTCATAGACAAGCAGTTCTCCAAGTTCTTGGAGGTATTTAAGAAGCTTCACATCAATATCCTCTTCATTGAGACGTTAGAACAAATGTCCGCATACTTCAAATTCATGAAGGAGATACTTGGGAAAAAGAGAAGGTTGGCATATTATGAGACAATAGCGCTGACAGAGGAGTGCATCGCCATCCTACAAAAGAAACTACCTCTTAAGTTGAAAGATCCAGGAAGTTTCACCCTGCCCTGCACTATTGGCAAAGTAACATGCAACAGGGCACTTTGTGACTTAGGGGCTAGTATCAATCTCATGCCTCTGTCTGTGTTCAAGATATTGGCTTTGAGGGAAGCCAAACCAACCACAGTTAATCTACAGCTGGCTGACCGAACTGTGGTGCACCCTAGAGGCATAGTGGAAGATGTGCTTGTCAAGGTGGAAAAGTTCTTCTTTCCAGCAGACTTCCTCATTCTTGACATGGAGGAAGATGATGAAATACCCATCATTTTGGGGAGACCATTCCTAGCCACGGGCAGAGCTCTAATCGATATGGAGAAGGGAGAATTGAGACTACGGGTTCAGGAAGAAGAGATGGTATTCAAGGTGTTCAAATCCATCATTGAGTCCCCGGCCAACAACAAGTCCTTCGCGGTAAGCACAACTGACACTGTAGTTCAGCAAGCACAGAACAACACTAGGGAGATCATTCCTACAACTGTGAACCCACATGCTAGTTTGAAAGCTGCAACAAAAGTTCATGACATGAAATCTGACAAACAGGTAAATCTTACTGAACCCAATGATGTGAAAAAGAAAAATAGAGTGAGGAAGAGGAAAATGATTTTTAAGTGGATAGGTTGTGGGGTTAATTTACCCCAATGATTTGATAAGGAACCTTCGTCCAGCTACAAGACGTTAAAGACATCGCTACTTGGGAGGCAACTCAATGTTTAAATTCTGCAATTAGTTTAAATTGAATAGTCTCACTTTTGGTATTTTTTTGTTGTGATGTGATGACATGTGCGGGAATCTGAGAATGAGCTGGAAGAAAAGGGTGGAAAAAACAGAATCGGGTCGGCACCGCGGTGCCATTCTCCAGGACCGCGGTGCCGAATGTTCAGAGAGGTCACATTACTTTAGGCACCGCGGTGCCACTCTGAAGGACATCAGTGCATGGGCGCGAATTCAGAAAATAAAAAGCCATAAATCCCCAAATCTCTTCCCACATCAATTCAACCCATTCCCTCTCTCTACAACAACGAAAATATATTCTCCCCCACCTAAAACTTCCCACAAATTCACCAAAATCTTCCAACCCATACATACCATCACCACCCAAAACTCCTAGCATCTTTCCACATCATCATTCTTTCACGTGGGTCAAGAAAGCGGTGAAGAACAACCACTCAAAAAGGTAATCTTCATCATTGTTCTTGCAATTTCAAGGCTAGTAGGGAAAGTAGTTTGCAGTTGTGGGGGTTGTATGGGTTGTGTTGGTAAGGTGTTATGTAGTTGTGGGTGTGTGCTGCGTGAGTTGTTCGCTGTGTTTGCTGTGTAGAAGTGATTCGTGGTGTATTGTTGTTGTGGTCTGATTTTGCTTGGTTATTGTTACTGTGTGGAGTGAGATTTGTTGGGAAACCTCAAGGAAACGCTGCTGAAAATTTTCCAACAACCCTCACAATAACCTCTAGAAAACGAACCGCCAGAGCTTCCTCATCTTCATCAGCTCCAGAATATGATGTTACTCGATTTACCAACAAATAGGCGGAAGATCGATATAACAAAATAAGCACTAGAGAATTGATACCAGAGAGAGACATGGACTAACAGGCCATGTCATTTGATGATGATGATGACTACGAGACCATTAGGGTCATGATCGAGGCGAATGGTTGGAGAAGGTTCACCAATCCAGAAAGGATTCCACTTCAAAACACTAGTCTTGTGTGGGAATTCTATGCTAATTATCCCGAGCAAGAGGATGGGAAATGCTTTGTTAGAGGGTGATATGTGCCCGTAAGTTCTGAAACATTGAATGCGCTACTGAGGACCTATGATGTTGAGGACCAAGGTTATAACCCGCAACATTGCAGAAGTTGGTCGAGAGACGTCAACCACATCATGTGGGACACAGTTGCAACAGTTTTATGCTAACCAGGCGCCGAATTCAAAATTTCTCGTAACGGGTCCATGAGACTTGTCCGGTGCCAATTTAACAGAACAGCCAGAGGACGACTATATTTCATAAGTGCTCGCTTGATCCCGTCAACTTATTTTACCAATGTGCCTACAGATAAAATCAAGCTCATTTATGACATCATGTCGGGCAAGACAATTGATGTTGAGAGAGAAATTGTGCAAAGCATAGGGGAGATTAGTAGGCTGGTTACTACTGGCGGACTGAGACACGGGTCACTCATTTTTGCCTTATGTTCTAGGCATGGAGTCCTAACATTCGCCACGGATATTCTCGAGAAGAGTCAGCCTCCCGTGACCTACAGTTTAGTGCACTCTTTCCTTGACCCCACTCCAAGACCAGAAGCAAGGAGATGGGGCCCAGGAGAAGCAGACGCAACAACCATGGATGAAGAAGAGCCTGAGGTAGCTGCACACGATGAAGCAGGCGAAAGCAGCCACCAGCCTCCTCTGTCCTTGGAACCTCAACAAAGGATTCTGCAAAACCAAGAGAACATGATGCAAAATCAACAGCAAATGATGCAAAGTCATCAACACCTGACCCAGTGTGTTGTTGGTTTAAGTTCCATGTTCACCCAATGGTCAATACATTATCCGCCACCACCACCACCATTTTGAGCCACTATTGTCTGTAAGTCGTCCCTTTATTATTTTTGAGTCGTTACACATTTGGGACAATGTGTCGTTTATATTTGGGGGATACTTATTTTATTTTTGTGTTTCTATTTTTGAGTCGTTTTGATTGAGTTTTTGTGTCTTTTATTGTGTCTATATGAGTCAATTTTTTTATGATCATGCATGTTGTAGTTGCTGGAAACACCTAGTGAATTAAGTGGGATAATGTAATGAAATTAGAAGCTAAAATCTGTGTGCTTAAGTTAGATATGCCAAAAATTCACGCAAATCTAATTATTCGTAATATCTTGTGCTTAGCCTATGTGTTGTCAATTGTGAAAAATGTCTATGCAGTCTGCTTGCATGTTATTTGAGGCGAAATAATTAAGACATACATGTTTAAGGAGATGATTCAGGCATTTCTTTGTTAGTCCTTCTTACCTTTCATTACCTATCATGCAGTAAATTATATCCCTAGTCAGCTCTTTTGAGCCTAAAATAAATTGTTTTCTTTGACACCCATGATTCCCTTGTGTGTCATAAGCAGTAATTGAAAATAGGGATGAAAAAGAGTGAAAAAGAAATACAAAAAGAGAGTGAAAAAGTGATGCACCCCAATGAAAAAAAATATATATGTAAAAGATTAAGTTTGGGGGTGCTTATGTGAATTTGTTTCATGCTCTCAAAAAAGAAGAAGATGAGAATGATAGGTATGAATTGAAAAGAATACAAAAAAAGAAGGACAAAATGGTTGAATTAGAAAAACGCTTATGGTACGTAAATTGAGCCTAAATGTCTACTTTTATCTACCTCTGCCTAAGCCTACATTACAACCCTGAAAAGTCCTGAAGATCTCTAGAATGCATGTCTATGATTAGTGGAGAATAACAAGTAAATAGGCCCATAGAACTAAATGAAATTGACATGCATAGGGTAGGTGTTCATGCTTCCATTGATTATGATTGAAATGAATTTGCGAAATATCAGACTTGAAATTCTACATTGCTAAGTTCATGCTATGTATGTTCCAACATATTATCTCAACTGACGTTCATGCTTTTCTAAGTAACCTTGTGCAGCTGCTTGATTTGAGTCTTTTTGATTTTGTTTCTTTGTTTTTGTTTTGATCTTTGCTCGAGGGCGAGCAAAGGGTTAAGTTTAGGGTAATTGTTAGGCGTATTTTGTATACGTTTTTTGAATCATTTTAGTTGGTATTTTACCCATTTTTGTTTAAATAAGTGTCGTATTAGGGTAGTTTTTCTTTCTTTTGAGTCACATCGGTTCAAAAAGACAAAATGATGAAAAAGATCGAAAAGTGGGCGCAAAAGGAGGGTCCCGAGGCAAAAAGGACGAAAGTTGGCAATTTAGAACAAAAGACTTCAGCACCGCGGTGCCGTTCATACAGGACCGCAGTGACATAATTACTGAGAGGTTGCAAGACTTTCGGCACCGCGCTGCCATTCTGCAGGACCGCAGTGCCAATGCGGGGAATTTCAGATCCGAAGTAAATTTGGCCAAGGGCAGAAAGGTCCATAGGGAACGAAATTTGCAACATACTTAAGCCCTAGGGATTAGTCTAGTGAGGGGAGTTGGTCATTCTAACACACAACACATCACAGGGCAAGGATTTGAAGCTACAATTGGAGACTTTATTTCGCAGTACTTTTCTTTCTTTCATTTCAATTCAGTTTATGTTTGGAATTGTATTAGTTCTTAGCGTGACTATGGCTAGGAGCTAAACACTTTATTAGGGTTTTCCTTTTGAATCGCTTGAAACTCTATTTCATGACTTAATGCATTAGTTTGATTTCTTCTTCACTTGATTAAGATTTATTCAATAATTGGTATGAATGTTTGATAGTTAGTTGATCACTAATTATCATAACCTATATGATTTCGAATCAAAAACCGAGAGGAGAGATTTAGATATGCTGTAATTGAATAGACATAGGTTAAAATCGCGGACGAAAGTACCCCGATACTTGTGTAGCATTATATGTTACTGTTCTTAATCCTCCCATGTGGTAAATCATATCATAGAAATATAGAAGGGTTCTGCACTGAGGTTGAGAAATTATATATCCTAACCGGAATATAAGACAGTCTAGTTAACCGCTATCTTAACGTAGAAGAAGATGTCATTCTAGTTGCATTAAGGATTGAATAGAGTGGATAGTCGAGGATTTTGGAAGCCATAATTCCTTCATAACTGATTAAACCTCAATAATTTAGATTACTTTTGGAAATTATTTTAGTAGTTAGATAAAAACCAAATCAAATATCGTTTGCCAAATAGATAATTTAGAATAAATGTTCGGTAATTAGAAACCAGTCTCTGTGGACGATAAACTCGGTCTTACATACTATATTACTTGTAATGATATGTACACTTGTGTGAGCAATTGGACACGGTCCTAACAGAAGGAAATAAGAGGAGGTCTACTCTTTACAACAACATGCTTTGTTATAGTCACTGGAATACTGAAAAGTGGTCCTCGACATGGTGCTTTGCTGTCTATGCCATATACTTCATAATAATGCAAGCCATGTCAACAACTATGCTGAATTTGCGCCCATTATGGGTAAGAATGAGGTACTCAGGATCTCTCACTACCCCTTCTCCAGTAGAAGGCAACTCAATGCACTCTTCAAAAGGAACCAATTGATCTAAATTATTTGTGTCTTCATGGAACTTCGGTGCAATTTCCATTGTCCACTCTGTGGATTGGTGACAATATAAAGGCTCCCTAAGATAGATGCCTCGCGACGTAGCAGAAGAAATTGGTTTACTTGTTACGCCAGCCTGCTTGATCTTTACTTGATACCAGACGGAAGGAAGATTTTGCACCTTCTGCATGTACTCATAAGCCTTGTCAACTTGCATGAGACCCTGTCCAGCTGTTAACTTTTCATCTGGTGAAGAACCCACGGGTATAGATGTATTCTCAAGAGCCTTCTGTACTATGTATGGACTAACAGGAATACCTTCCGCCTTCATAGCACTGACAATTAGAGCCACACCACCACAAGCAGATGGGGATATCATTGATGTTCCATTCATCAACATGCGTCTTTGAAGGTCCATGTGGGTACAGGAGCCACAGAACCACCAGGGGCACTTATGCAGACACCAATATCATCATCCATAGTAGGTTCCCGACTAGACCAGGTGTATTCAAGGCCTTCAGCAAGTGGCTCAACTAATAAGTCAGCACCAGCAGCCATAGCTGGAGAAACATATGCCCCCACTCCAATTATACTTGAACTGGTACCACCAGGTGCACCCACAGTAGTCAAAGCAGGACCGTTATTGCTGGCACTACTAACAAATATTAGGCGGTGTTTGTTGACCACCTCATCGACAAGGTCAACAAAGCGACCATAGTCTGGGAGCAGTTTAGGTTCTCCATAACTCATATTGATGAGATCACATTTATGCTCTACAACAGCAATCAAGGCCCTAGTCAAACCAGTTCCTATATCCATAGAACCTAACCGCGAATCTCCAATTTTACAAGACACAATTTGTGCTCCAGGTGCAACTCCATTTAGCAAGGGTTCCTCCGGGTAGGCGGCAGCAATACCAGTAACATGTGTGGCATGTGGCGAGCTATCTGTTACAATACTTACAATGTTCCCTCCATTGTAGACATTAAGCACAAATGTACAGACATCCAGTTTACTAAAAACTCCATGCTTTTGTTCAAGCCTGTAATTAGTTAAAGGAACAAAATCTGCAAGCTTTCCACATCCTGATTCATCCTCAAGACTATGTGTATCCAAAGCAGCTCCCCAAAGTTCCCCATCCTTCCATACAACAACATCAATTACGGGTCCCTTGTCATCGTAGCTGTCAGATTGCTTGCGCAGGAGATCAACTCTATTCTGGAGGTCTTCACGGACCCTTTTCAAGTGCACATCTTCGACTTTTTTGTGTTTCTTATCAAATTCTTCAAGCTTCTTAACAACCTCTGCAATTGCTTCTTGATTTTTCTCATCCCATTGAATATCCGTCACATCGATTCCATGCATTAGGTGAATTTGGTCATGCATTTGATACTCGTTATTCTTTTCGGGAATTTTGTCGAACACCTGATCATCTTTCAATTTTCCTTCCTCGTTTCTTTTAGGGTTTTTTATCAAACAGATTGTCTACATCATTCTCTGAATGTTTTCCATTGATATATTCCATTTCTAAAGGTGAATTCTCATTCCACGTATCACAGTAACGCTCTTGGGGGTTAAGTGTGTCGATCCCGTACTGATTATTTCTGGAGTTGTCTGCGTCTTCAACAATATCAGTGTTGTTGCTCATTTGCTGCTTCTCTTTGGATCCTCTCGGTTCTACGATCCTCTTGTCAAGTATACGACCCCGTTCTCTTACCAGAGCCTTCGAGAGATAGTCACTGGTAGATGGAGCTCGAATGGAACCATCACTGAACTCAACAAAACTAAGAATGTCGTTCGAATAGTGATAAGCATATGGATATGGCTCATGGTGTATAAACCCGAAATTAGTCATCGCAGTAGAATCCAAGCCGAGAATCGCCGGAGAAGGAAAACTAGGGTTCAAGTTCGTCGTCGTTACTGGAGTCGTCGATGCTGAGCTTCCGGATGGATTCTGATGTGCGCCTGATAACAGTAGGTCGAGTTTCCTATTGAGTTCACGATTCTCTTTCGAGTGTTTAAATAACTTCGAGTCGTCTGTTGGTTTCGTCTACTTTTCTGTCGGTCTCTTCCACCACCACCACTGCTAGTTGCGCCTTCAACACCCTCACGTCGTCGTAGAGGTGCTGCAGCTCCGGTGAGATATTTCGGATGTTTTGCATCTCCGGTGAGATATTTCGGATGTTTTGCATCTCCGGTGAGATGCCCACTCCCGTCGTCGGACTGAGCTTTAATACCATTGTAACAGAACAACGGGTTCTGTTATTGAATTCGTAAGGATAAGAAAAAGAGAGAAAGAGAGAAAGAAAGGAGAGATTTGATAATATTTCTGATTAAATGCTCAATGTAACCGTGATAGCCTTATATGACAATACAAGGACTCATCTCTCAATACTAAAGCTACAATGACTAATAAGGAATAAACTAAACTTAATAACAGAAATTGTACTTCAGGACTTAAATAAGCTACTTAAAACTTAGAGGACTAATTTAACAATAAAGAAATATGGTCACAATATGGTATTGTGACATATTCATATGTCCGTATGTATAAAGTATAAACAGTGTATCCACATACACAAAATCATTAACTGTTACCATTTACCATTAACGGTAGAGCATTCGGTGGCACACGTCCATTTATGAGTTATGGAGCGGCGAGAATAAAGAAGATGATGGAAAGAGATTTTGTATTGATCGCAGTTGTGGCCGAGTGAGGAAATAGGGCTAGACTGACTAGTCCATAATTAGGTTAAAATTAGTTAATTAGGTATCTTTTTTTTCCATCAATACTAACCTAAGTAGATTGAATTTTCTCCGAATACATTCAATATTCTTAAAGATGACTGTGAGTAATGAGTAAATATTAACACCAAACTAATAATCGCATATAATGCACATATTTGCTTAACATGGAACTTGATAAGATAGTTCTTTCAGCCATAATGAAATATTTTATTTTCCATTCCACTAACTTAACCTAGTTTGTAAACTGGATGCTACCTACCTTCACCGGCCAATTGACTTAATTAGAAGATGAATATTGGATTAGTCCTTTTCATAAATATCTTGAAAGGGACTTACAAATAAATTCAGCGGCTAAATAATTTTCTATT
Source organism: Przewalskia tangutica (assembly GCA_029844215.1). Taxonomy (NCBI): domain Eukaryota; kingdom Viridiplantae; phylum Streptophyta; class Magnoliopsida; order Solanales; family Solanaceae; genus Przewalskia; species Przewalskia tangutica. The sequence continues at coordinate 20,687,848 of CM056736.1, forward strand.
CTAGTCTGATAAAAATGATTAGGATCATAGGCTCATAGCTCTAGTAGAAATTACTATACATTAAACAAGCGACATGAGGTTTCTCATTCATAAACCCAAGCATGCACGTAATCTTTTCCATGAAATTTGTTTAAAGAAAATTAAAACTAAACCAAAATCAATTCGCTGCCCTTTTCTGTGAGTTCTAGGTGTAGTAACAAGGAGCAACAACAACAACAAATATGTTAGGATCTGAAAATGGACAAAGTAAATTGGCTTGTTGAGTTGATTAGATGAACAATTTATCCTTAAGATAATATTACCCCGTATATTTCTTTAAACGGTTTATTGGCAACTTAATTATCTCCCAAGATAAAGCAACAATCAAACTATTGAGCAAAGGAGAGTCAAGAGTTCGCTTTAGGAAGAAAGATCTTAGAGTGTTTGAAGATTGCAAGAGAGGAAGAATATATTCTAAAAATGTGTGTAAGGTGTGTTTTGCAAATGAGCCCAAGACTCCATTTTATAGTGTGGAGAAGATGATATTCCACAGAGCCAAGTAATGACCAATAAAGACCATATAATGGCCTTGAATGTGGAGTTATAATTCAGCCAAATAATGGCAGAATTCATGAGCCAAATAATGGAGAATTAATGCTCAAAAGTCAGCCCAAAAATTAGTTTTCGTTCTTCTCCAACGGTTTGAAACGTCTGCAGCGCCACGGCCCTGCAGGATAGCTCCACGGCGTCGAAACTTCAGAGAGTTTCGGGCGTCGCCGGCGCTGCGGCGTTTTTCAGACTCGTTTCATCTTTTACACATTGTACACATCTTCCTTTTCGTTTACCAACGTGAAACCATTGTCATTTGGCCAATAACCATCTATTATCTTACGTCTCAAACAATTCGTATACGTACCAATATCTCTTCCATTAAGGAAATTATGATCTTTGACACTTTATGTGCACGTGTGTGAAAACCATGTTTCCGACGTGCGGGACCCCAATTGTTCGAGTCATAATTAATAGGATTAACTTTATTTCACGTTTAGTAAATTTCCAACATTTTCCCCCTTAGCGAGCATTCTAGTGATCAATGAAGTTAGTTGAGAAGTTGAGAACCATGATGTCTCAAGTTTAATTTTCAGTGAAAATATTTTTTTTAGGTAATTTCTTCTTATCTGTCCAAGTCTTGGTGGATAAAGTTAGTGAAGATAGCTAGGGGCGGAACTACGGGAGTGTAAGGGGGGGTTCAACTGAACCCTTTCGTTGGAAAATTACATTGTATTAGTCTGTATATCTAAGGTCAATTTAATTATTTGTTTATAAATATTAAGTTTTCCCCTTAACATAACTTGGATTTCAACTCAGCGGTAGAAGGATAGAAAGTTTAGCCCATTATTGTTGTTTGAGTCTCGCTAGAGGCATTTTTTTAACCTTTTGAAATCCACTAGTCAAAAGTCTTGATTCCACTTCTTGAGATAGCCGATATCCAATAAAATTAATTGAGATGTACGCAAAATAACTGGAATATCATAATTAAAAATAAAAAAATAGAGAGATAAAAGTTCAGATAGACAAGGAACGGGGTCCCCCCTTAAAATTTATGAAGGAAAGAGGGAGTAAAAGTGAAGAAACATCTGCCTAAAAAGTTGTAGTAGTAACATTTAAATGTGAAATTCAAAGCCTAGGCGCGGGGGTCGTCCTATATTCTCCTTGCGCTTCAACAGGTAGCCTGTGTTTATAAATGTACTTAATACTTATACCTGTCCTGAATTATTTCAGTTAATTAATTGTTTTACTTAATAGTAATACTATATTTGAATTTTTGTGAGTTTTTTTTTTTACTATATTCTCACTCTACCGGGGTCTATAGTTCTCTCCCACCCATATCAATTTATTTATATTCTTTAATTGAAACCTGTTGGTTAAGTTTGAATACTTCATAGCGACATAACAGTAAACCCAACTCTTTTAATGCCCGTACAAGTGATCTACTAATAAGACCCTCTGGGCTTTGAGATTGTCAAACGTACTGGTCCAAATGGGTGACAACCTTATACCTACTCCACCATAAAAGAAACATATTAACCCAAAAGTCGCTGCTAACTCCAAACTGATTAAGACAACAATCCCTATATATCTCTTTTTCTGTAACTAAGCATATACAAATATATCTAATTTATTTAGCGGGAACTTAGTGCACCGACCTGCCCTTTTATCTTTTTCTTTACATTTTAAAATGATTCAAAAAAAAGTCCAAAGGTCTTTTATATTGTTTATACAATACGAAGCTTTTGTGACGAGAAAATGTTCCAAATGGTCCGTAATTTATGAATTTTGGTTCCATTAGTCCTTAATATATGAACATGATGGAAATGGTTCTTAGTGTATTTCAAAAAGTGATTAATTTGGTCCTAAGTCATAAATAAATTGAGATCCTCGGCATATTATTTTTTGTTTTGGTGAAGAAAAAGATTTTATTGATCACCACAGAAACAAGTACAATGCACTGTAATAACACACTATATCTCTACTCTACTTATTTGCATCTCTACACAGCTAAGTATGTGTTCTATCTAATCCTTCCCCGTTCTGCTTTGCTTCCTCCTCAAAAATAGCGCCCTTCTGGGATTGCAGTCTACTTTCACCTTCTCAACTAGTAGTAGTGGTCTAGTCACTTTGTGCTCCCAAAATGTTGTATTCCTTGCTTTCCACCCTGTTCTAATTAATAAAAGTTGGTATTTAAAAAACAATCACTTGTATATTTTTTGGACTGATATATCACAGTAATATATATATGAATTATATTTTTTGGAGGCCCCTAAAATCTTTGGGCCCCGTGCTATAGCACGGTTGGCACAGGCTCAAAACACCCCTGATATGGTATATCAGTGCGTGCAACAACAACTACTAGAACCAACTCTCTACTCCCTCTGACTTGTACATATTTAAAGGTTCTTTTTCAAATTCCATGCAAATCTTGTTGGAAATTTATTAAACGTGAAATAAAGTTTAACCTATTATTTATGACTCGAACAATTAGGGCCCCGCACGTCGGAAACATCGTTTCCACACACGTTATACCAATGATCGTAAATTTTCTTAGTGAAACAGATGATATTGGTACGTAAACAAAATGTTTGAGACATGAAATGATAGACGATTATTAGCCAAATGACGAGTGTTTCACGTTGGTAAATGAAGGAAGAAGTGTACGATGTGTAAAAGATGAAACGAGTCGAGAATCGCTGCGGATCCATGAAGGACCGCGACGCTGATCCCGCTCATCATTTGTAAGTTTGGCGCGCCCAGCGGCGACGCTTCGGAGGCAGAATGGTAAGGACAAGACTCCATACGAGCTATGGAAAGGAAAAAAACTTACCTACAAATACTTGAAGGTGTGGGGTTGTTTGGCAAAGGCGGAGGCACTTAAGCCAAAACAGGCCAAGATTGGGCCTAAGACTGTAGATTGCACATTCATCGGATATGCAAGTAACAATAGTGCTTATCGCTTCTTAGTACATAAGTTAGATATACCAGAAATCCATGTGGGTACAATCGTGGAGTTAAGAAATGTCAGTTTCGTTGAAGACGCGTTTCCTACAAGGAAAGAAACATAACCTCTCGCAAACGAAGTTATGAACAAAACTATCAGGATCCAGGAGTTGTTGACTGCCCGGATATAGGCGGTTCAGATCTAGTGAACTCCGAAGTGGTTGATTATCCGAAATCTAATATTCCAGATTCTCAGTAATTGGAGGGTCCAGAGATGGAACCGAGACGAAGCAAAAGGGCCATGAAGGATAAGTCCTCCGGTCTGGACTTTGTAGGTTATATGGTTCATGACGAACCACGGACAATCGCTGAAGCATTTTCAACTCCAGAAGCACCGCTTTGGAAAAAAGCTATAGAGAGTGAGATAGACTTCATTCTGCACAATCATACTTGAGAGTTGATTGATATTCCTCCGTGAAACTGTCACGACCCGACCCCGGGCCCGCGACTGGTGCCCTACCTGGGCACCCTTACAGGTATACATCAGAGATAATCAGCGGAACATACATAAACTTATCAGGAAATAAATAACAGGCTAGCCGATAAGGTCACCTTCCAAAATTATACACGTAACCCAAAAAGCATTTACCTCTTTTTTTTATTTACACAACCCAATCCACAAGATATGACTACAGACCTCTAAGAATTTCTGACATAACAATTGTGTGGACAGTGGCCCCATACCACGAATGTACATAAATCTACAACCTCGAAAATCGTACTAAAATACAAAGCCTCCAAATAGTGGAGCTTTCAACCGGTGAACAATGATCCAAGAATGAGGATCGCAAGATATGTACCTCAACTGCGCAGATGAACGCAAGGGCGAGGTCAAGACGAAATATGTACCAAGTATGTGAAATCGAAAATATCAGAATGAAATCATAACGATCTATAAAAGCCGGAGACATGTATGATAACTAAAATAACGATAATCGTGCCTCGCAAAGTGAAAGTCAGGTTTACCTTTTAAAGACTATTTCAACACATGAACAATAGTCACACGGGGCTACGGACACAAGCCATCAAATATCATCACATAGTCCAGTAAGGGTCTCAAGCCCACAAATATCAAAGCGTGCCCGTGGAATCCCCATCACGCCGATACCATGTTAGGGTGTACAAACAGATCGACGAAAACCGGGCCGAATGGACCGGCCGGTGGATTCGGTCCGTCCTCGTCCGTCAAAATGGTGGATTCCGGTTTTTCGGTCCGTCGTAAAATCGAATTTTCCTGGCCGATTTTTTTAATTTTTTTTTTTTAAAAAAAATTGAATTTCCAATACTGAAATTGACATTCTCGGACGCGGTGCCACGTAATTTTTACGTTGAAATATATTGTACATCGCGAGATATTTAGATTTGAAAATGGGAAAAACGTAACAATTTGGGGGAAAAGAGAAATTGAGGGGCAATACGGACGTTTTTGGAGAAATGGGAGGAATCAAACCGCATAAGCGGTTTGTCCACCCCCGTATCGAAAAAATACGCGAAATCAAAAAAACAATTAGGTAAAACGGACGTCCGAGCGCAAAGTTATGACCGTATAAAGTTTGATCAATTTACAACCTATATTTGATATGTGAATACGTCCCGGCCGTGGTATGCAGGTGGATGGGGTTGGCGGGGTGGGGCTGGTGGGTGTCTGGCGGGGGTGGGGGGACTGGGGCAAATCATTCGGTCAGTAATGTCTGTAATTTCGGTCTTGGTCAGTTTAACCTTTGTGCACCCTAGTTTGTGAATGTCCAAATTTCAAATAGAAAATAGAAAATATAAATGTGGTGTGTAACTTTAATTAATGAGTAGTTCAGTAGTTCGTATACGAACCAAGTACATTTGTTGATTTTGTTTAAGTTAGTCATATTAATGAAATAAAGTTTATCAAGGATAAGGAAAAAAACAAACATATTTAATGAGATTGATAAACGAAGACATTGTTAAAAATTTATAATTTATAAATTGCATTTAACAACAAAAAAAATAAAAAAAAATAAATAACCGGTCCAAAACCGGGACCGGACCGGAATTTTCCGATCCTCGGTCCGAAGAATTTCCGGATTCCTCCGGCCCATTCGTTCGGTCCGTCCGGCTCGACCTGAACACCCCTAGCCATAAGTGTAAAATATAACCATGTGACGCACCCGTGGCATCCCACCTCACTGTCGACGTACACATATACAATATATATATATATATCTCCTGCCCGTGGAATCCCCCATCACTGCCGACAACCGTAAGTGTAACATATAACCATGTGACGCGCCCATGACATCCTACCTCACTGTCGGCGTACACATATACAATACATATATATATATATCTCATGCCCGTGAAATCCCTCATCTCGGGTACATGACTTCATGGAGAGCTAATCCATGGGGTAATAATCGTATATAACATGCCCGTGGAATCCCTCATCTCGGGTACATGTCTTCATGGGGAGCTAGTCCATGGAGTAATAGTACATAACATGGTCGCATGCCCCGAAATTCCTCATCGTATAAGCATGGTCATGGGGTAATAATCGTATATAACATGCCCGTGGAATCCCTCATCTCGGGTACATGTCTTCATGGGGAGCTAGTCCATGGAGTAATAATCGTATATAACATGGTCGCATGCCCTGGAATCCCTCATCGTATAAGCATGGTCATGGGGTAATAAAATAAATCCGGGAATCTAACCCGCCTCCTGGTTGCATGCCCCGGAATTCCATATCGTATAAGCATGTCCAAGGAGTAATGAAAACAATCCGGGAATCTAACCCGCCTCCTAGTTGCATGCCCCGGAATCCCACATCGTATAAGCATGTCCAAGGATCAATCACAATGGAAGCATACCCGTGGAAGCCTCCGTCGCTTCAGACGCGTCAAGTAAATTCACAACAAGACAGCCGGCCCTCCAACTGAGAGTCACGACAGCGTAAACATATAATACTTGCACTCAAGGCTATCACAAGCAAGCATAGGCAAGTTCATTAAATCTTTAGACTTTCATTTTATATACTCAAGGCACTTTTCGTTTCACATAAAAATTCGGGAATTTAACCCAAAGTATTACGTACTTCCATTTTTTTCAAAAGACTCCTTTTCATATAAAACCCCAAGATACTAATAACCGTAGTATCAAGTCATATCTACTTTTCAAGACAAGTCACAATACCTTTTAGAAATACATTTATAGGCTTCTAAATCAAGTGACTTCTTTATTTAAAACTTTAAGCAATTGATGCCTTCAAATCAATTTGTCTTTCTTCATTTCAAGTCATTTATCCTTATTTACATCGCTAGAGTAAACCATTCTTTCATCTTTTCATAAAGCTATTATAACCAACTTTCCATAAAGTCGTTATACTAACTTTATGCTTTAGACACTTACATTCTTCTTTTTTATAACCAAGAGACTTATTCTTACAAATCAAGTTACATAACTTTCAAAATACTTCAAGTCTCTTAACTTTAGAAATCAAGTTTCTTAACTTAGAATATCAAGTCTCTTTAACTTAGAATTTCAAGTCTCTTAACTTTAAAAATAAAGTCTCTTAACCTTTTAAGAATTCAAGGTTCATGATCTTAAAACTTCATAACGTAAACTCTTTACTATTAAGTAACATATACTTTTATGCGTTGTGAATAGGTTATACTTATTTATAACGATCTTATTAAAACAGCCATGATCTAGAAAATGTAATACAATTTTGTCTTATCTTAGTTTCTATGCAGATGGAGAATTCTACTCATTTTAATATAATTGATTGTCGATACATTTTCTTTTATTAACGCTGCAATGGCTTGTTCGATACTTATTCTCATTCGTGCAGTAAATTAGCAAAGTCAACTCGACTCCAAATACTTCCTAACGACTCTTACCAACATCCCCCATAAGACTTGGTAAGAACTTAGGATAACTTAGACATAACTTTCACATAGAGTAAATCAACATACATACCTCTTAACTTCTAAGAGTAGAAGGAATCATGAAATAACACCACATGTATATTTCATACATAGAATCATGCCAAAAGGAGGAAGAGGTTCACATACCTCGCGACGATTATCGACAAGTAGCAAAATGCTCCAAAGTACTTCAACCTTGATATCTATTCCATCCTTTAAGTAGAATACACTACTCGTAGTACTTCAACCTATATTAATCATAACATGTCTATCAACTCCTCACTTCTTTTAACGTAGAATCATACTAAGTGTAATGTCTCTTATTCTACGGAAAATCGGGCAGCACTTTCTTTGTTTCTACGTACTTTTCCACCTTTTTCAAGGCCCGAAAATCAATAACCAAACTTCACATTTAAGACCCAATAATTCAGCAATACAAAGGGGATTACACGCCTAATAGGACGTGTAAAATTCTGCCCCACAATCAATATAAAACTGTCCAATAATTTCAAGCCTTATTCGGCTACAATGTCACAACAATTATCAATTTCCTTTCAATTCCTTTTTCAATCCAAGTTGTTATTCCAACATGTTATATACATAATAACAATTACAACAACTATAAATCCTTTCTTCCTTAACATGCGACGATTGTAACTACCGTCCAAATTAATTACAACATTAATGGCTAACTTGTTCATTTTTCGGTTTTAACATGTCGACATGATCCAAATCTTTTCAAACTTCAATATATATACCACATGCTCATTTCTTAACTACTATAACATGTAATCTTCAATTACATTAAGAAGATGAAGATTTTACCTCAATAAGCCCTAATAATGTCCAAGCGTAAAAGTCGATCCTTAGCAACTTTTAGCTCATCTTCTTATGTTCCAATCCGCTCCAAGCACTACTTAGAAGCTCATGAAGAACTCCTCTTCAAGTTCCATATTCAAAGTTGAAGAACACCTCATGTTTTCGCCTTGCGACTAACGTAAAAACGCCGTTTTTCCGGGATCTTTCTATTTAGATATCCTTACAATACCCCTAGGAACCTTGGGTTAAAGTCTTGTGAATTATGATCCACATTTGCAATTTTTTTGTGTGGGAGAGAGGGCTAACCCGAGAGCAACATTAAGCTAGCTCAAAGTTTTCTCAAATTTTTCTAAGTGTTGAAGACTTGTCTTGCACTAGTGTAGTATATATAAAACAATGGAGGGTCAAGATTATAACACTTGTGTGGTCTTAGATGAATGGCTTTAAATATCAAGCCAAGTGGCTCTTGACTTAGTCAACAATCTCAATCTTGAGCTTGCAAGACTTGTTCATCCAACTTTTGGTCAAATGACCTCTTTGCCCTTGGCATAATCCGAACAAGCCTAAGTAGGGGTTACACGTGTCGCCCTCCCATTCGTCTATAGATTTTCGTAACCCTCGTGGGGCCCACAAAACGTAACATTTCTCGGGTGGGCCCTACGTGACCAAATCCGTAAAATACATTTCCACAATAATAATAAATTATATACTCCTCAAATAATGCATTTTGAGAATCTAATTCTCATCAACGAACATTTTTCCTTTCCGAAGTTCGGAAGATTTTCCTTCGGAAAAAACAATTCTTTCTTTCGTACCAATTTTTAAGTCTTGCGCTCTCACGTCTATTCTCTTATTCATGTCCTTGAATTATGGGGTGTAACAGAAACAAACTGTTGGGTTATAAGTGGATACTCAAACAGAAGTTTTAAGCAGATGGATCTATAGACAAGTACAAGACCAGGTTGGTAGTCAAGGGCTATCGACAAAAGGAGGGTCTTGATTACTTCGACGCCTATTCTCCGGTGTCTAGAATGACGTTCATATGAGTATTCATACTATTGCCGCATTGTGGGATCTTGAAATACATCAAATGGATGTCAAGACAGCCTTCCTAACTGGCGATTTGGAAGAAGAAATCTATATGGAATAACCCAAGGGGTATGTGGTTCTAAGACAAGAGAAGAAAGTCTGTCGGCTTATCAAATCTCTGTATGGGCTAAAACAGGCCCCGAAGCAATGACACAAGAAATTTGATAGTACTTTACTATCGAAAGGATTCACAATTAATGAGTGTGACAAATGTGTCTACACGAAAGGAAATGCCGACTCGTTCGTCATGATATGCCTTTACGTAGACGGTATGTTGATCACAGGGAGCAGTCCTAGGTTGATCCCAGATACTAAGAACATATTAAAACAATATTTTGACATGAAGGATATGAGTATTGCAGATGTCATCTCAGGGATCAAGATCTCTAAGACATCTGAAGAACTGGTCTTATCTCAATCTCACTACATCGAGGATGTGTTGAAGAAGTTTGAGATGTTCGACAGTTCGTCGATAGCGACACCATTGGATATAAATCAAAAGATTGATAAAAATCATGGTGCACCCATACACCAGGAGTGATATGCGCAGGTGATTGGTAGTTTGATGTATATCACAAACTGCACTCGACCTGATATCGCTTATGCAGTCAACAAGTTGGCTAGGTTCACCCATAATCCAAGTGATGATCACTGGAAAACGTTAAATGGGGTACTACGATACCTGAAATACACGCTAGTTTACGGGCTGCATTATTCGAGATATACAGATGTACTAGAGGGGTACAGTGATGCAAATTGGATATCTGATATAGAGAACACCAAGTCCACCAGTGGGTATATATTTACAATTTTTGACGGGGCCGTGTCGTGGAAATCGTCTAAGAAAACTTGCATCACCCTATCCACGATGGAAGCAGAGTTTATCGCTTTAGATAAAGCAGGAGAATAAGTTGAGTGACTTCATGACTTCTTAGAGGATGTCCTGTGTTGGGATAAACCCGTACCTTCTGTAATGATCCAATGCGATAGTCAATCGGCTCTAGGAAGGGCACGAAGTTCTATGTATAATGGCAAATCTCGTCATATTCTACAGAGATATAAGACCGTTCGACATCTGATCACCATGGGTATAATTCCATTGATTATGTAAAATCAAAGGAGAACATAGCAGACCCTTTGACTAAGGTCATACCCAGATATTAGACAGTCTGCCTGTCTAGGGGAATGAGACTAAAACCCAAACAATAAGAACTGATACGGTGGATACCCAACCTTACTGACTGGAGATCCCAAGAATTAGGTTCAATGGGAAAGCTAAGTCGTAAAGGTTCAGTTGAGCGCTTCGGTGGAAGCAAGAGCACTTCTGATAATGATTTCTACATAGAAACATGAATCCAAGGCCGTTACTATGATATACATTAAGTGTTATCTACAGTGTGGGTAAATGTTAAGTTTCCAAAACCTTTAATGATCCTCAACGATTGAGGTTAGGTTTGGGGAAACTTTTAATGGTTCCTAACACTTGTGAAATGGGGTATAGCAGTATACCTTGTAGGAGACCACCTATTTAAGTGCAAGGATATGTCACCTCAAATGAACTCACTTAAGAATCCAAGACGTGTCCACGGCTACAACAGACAAAATATTAAAGAAGAACAGAGTAAGGAAAGTTATTGTGTTGGTACTGTTGTCTTGGCTTACACTAAATATTGATGGTTTAAGACATCACATTCACTACGCAGTAAGTGAGTCCGATGGTATTCTACTATAGAAGGTTCAAAGCTACGGCTACCTATCTAGATGCAACATCGATCCCCGAAAGATTGCTAGAAAGACACCATATGAGTGCGCCAAAATATCTTTCAAGAGGGGATTGTTGGAAATTTATTAAACGTAGAATATAGTTTAACCTATTATTTATGACTCGAACAATTGGGGCCCCACACGTCAAAAATATCATTTTCACACACGTGCACACGTTGTAACAAAGATCGTAAATTTCCTTAGTGAAAAAGATATTGGTACGTAAACAAAATGTTTGAGACATGAAATGATAGACGGTTATTGAACAAATGATGAGTGTTTCACGTTGGTAAATGAAGGAAGAAGTGTACGATGTGTAAAAGATGAAATGAGTCAGGAATCGCCGCGGAACCGTGAAGGGCTACACACTTCAGTCACTGGAAGTTTGTCACCGCGGCGCCTCCTAGGCAAGGCCGCGGCGCTTCTGAGGTAGAATGGTCGACGAATGACGAAAAGTTTCTGACTTTTAGGTTGACTTTGGAGCATTGAACCTATATTACTTGACACTTGAATTCAGTCATTATTTGGCTGAATTATAACCCCTCAATAAGTGTCATTATATGGTCTTGATTGCCATTAGTTGGCTAGATGAGAGGTCATCTTACACACATTATAAATTGGGCCCTTGGCTCAATTGAAAAAGACACCAAACTTCAGAGTTTTATGAGTATTTCTTCTTCCCTAGCTTTATTTCACACACTCAAAATGCTCTTCTTTTTAGAAACATTTGAGTTTCCTTTGCTCAATTGTTTGTTGCTGTTTTATCTTGGGAGATAAGTTGTCAATCACCGTAAAATGATACATACAGGGAAATATTGTCTTAAGGACAGAGTGCTAACACCCGACTCAACAAATCCTTTGTAGTATTCATTTTGTTCTCAATTTCAAATTGTAATCTTTGTTGTTGTTACTTACTTCCCATTTTCTTGTATCCACCATTGTAACTCACAAATCTCTCTGTTGTATTCCTTTTCCAAGCCAGTAAAAATACATCATCCACACATTGTTGGGAAAAAGGACACTAAAACACATGTTTTATGATTTATACCCCATCTCCACATAGCATACATTGGTCATCCTGACTGATCCCCATATGCATCAATCTATCTTTTGTCAATATCCTGTTTAGCATTTCCAGCCAACATATAAAGTTGTGCTTAGGTATATTTCCTTTACTCAGTCGTTTAAACAATGTTCCAAGCATACTTGGCAATAACAGCCTCATTCCAAGCTATGCAATCAGTGATGCCTAATCCACCATTTTTTTGGCCTACATAAAAGATCCCATGCAACCAAAGGGATCTTATTTGTATTCACCTTGCCATCCCATAGAAAACTCCTAAATATGATGGTAATCCCTTTAAGCACTTGCTTTAGTGAGATAAAAATTGAGGTCAGTAGCTTTGAACATGTAATAACACTGAGTTCACAAGTAATACTCTCCTAGCATAGTTGAGATGCCTTGTACTCCAACTTTCACACTAGCAGTCAACTTGTCTATGCGCATCTCACAATCCATCTTAGATAACTTTTTTGATAAGATTGGAACCCCTAAGTAACTAAATGAAATAGTACCTTTGGAGCATCTAGAAATCTCACACAAATCGTCCAACTGATGGGCATCCATATTTGCACTAAAGATATTAGACTTGGTGGGACTAGTGGTCAGCCCTAATATTGGAGAGAAGGTCAGTAGTCCTCTCAAAAGCATATGTACTAATCTAAATTAACCTCTACAGAATAGTAATACATCATCTGCAAAGCATAGGGGTTGAGTTTGAGACTTTGACATTGGGTGTGAAATTGGAACCCCTCCTGAGCAGCTATAACTCTCATAATTCTTGGCATATACTCTGTGCATATCACAATGAGGAGGGGGGAGGGGGGAGATTAGATCTCCTTGCATCAACCCTCTTTTACCTTGAATACATCCATATACCCCACCATTAATGGTGATGGAATACTGAGTTGTAGTTATACAATTCATACTTAGAAGGAAAATTTAGTGCATACATCATCTCTTCCACAAAGTCCCACTCCATAGAGTCATAATCTTTCTTCAAATCTATCGTGATTAAACAACTCTTAAGGCATTGCTTCTTATTATACAGTCTCACTAGATTGTCATGACCCAAACTTGAGGGTCATGACGGGCACCCGAACCCTACCTGTCGGGCACCACTAATCACATATTTAACATATATCTATAATCAATCATGGCTACAAGGACCGTTGTTGAACATCATGCTGACACATACATCATAGTTGACCAGGCCTTACTTGACTACTATACACATGACATATGTCTACAAGCCTCTAAAAATAAATGACACCGTAAGGTCAGGACAGGGCCCCGCCATACCCATATGCATATACAAAATATCATACCACGACCAGAATGCAACTCTGAAATAAGTAGAGTGCTCCAATATCAGCTGAACCAGCAACCTACTAGCGTGAACCGTCCCACTGTCTACCTGAGCCTGCGGTCATGAAACACAGCGTCCCCTGACAAAAGAGATGACAGTACGACTGCTGTACTGAGTATGTCAGACATGAATAATAGCAAAATAATAATATAACAACTTAAACAGAAACAACCGACAAAAATTGCTGACAACAACCGACAAAATTAGCCGACAAAACTAACCGACATAGACAACACGTAACAACAATCGATAGAAACAGTTGACCAGTAATGCATGCCTCTAAGAGCCCTAATATGCATAAATGTTATGCATGATGAAAATGTGGTATATATATATATATTGGCCTTATCGGGCATCTTCTTTTCCATAACAGCCTCTGTGGGCATCATATCATATTTGGCCTCATTAGGCATCTTCCTTTTGTGATAGTTTGTATTAGCTGCAGGTGATGTGCGTATGTAACGTTATTACCTTTTCCTCATCCCCTACATATATATAATTCATAACATATAGTAGTATATATAACACATGTGTGTATATATATATATATATATATATTGACCTCATCGGGCATCTTCTTTCCCATAACAGCCTCTGTGGACATCATATCATATTGGCCTCATTAGACATCTTCCTTTTGTGATAGTTTGTACTAGCTGCAAGTGGTGTGCGTATGTAACGTCATTCCATTTTCCTCATCTCCTACATATATATAATTCATACCATATAGTGGTATATATAACACATGTGGGTCCAGGGTAATACATGAATATAATGCAAATGCGTGAATGACAATGGAACATTCTAAACTTTATCGGATGACATAGCATCCTTGTACCTTCGGCTAACATTGGGAATCTTAATATTTTTCTCATATACCTCAATAAGGATTTAAGAATATATTTATATATGCTTTTAACATAAGAATCAATAACATGAACATCCTTAAATACTAAGAGTAGAACATTTTATGGAACATTACCACATTTATATTTCGTTACATGGAACATGCCAAAAGAAAGAAGAATTTGTCTTAACATACATGTGTCGACTCTACCATCGTTAATGAACTTGGCCTTCTTTACTTGTTAATCTTGGAATCTTCTTAATATTCTTAGAATTAATTCATAAAGTAAAGTTGTTGCAATATATATATATATATATATATGAGAAAATTTTCAAGTTTCAAAATGATCTCTTCCATTTTACTTACTATTTCGTCATTGGTCCGCGTTGCCTTCATCTGCAACATAATTTTTTGGTCTCATTCATTTCACTACTTCTTCTAACTAAATTGACCTTCATGACTCTTTCTAGTAGGTTGTGGGGCCTACATATTTTGCTAGTAATAATCACACCGACACCTAAGAGTTGACACCAATTACATATAAATGTTTAGTCACTTAGATCTTGCTCCCATGATGCCGCATCAATCCATGCATGCATATTATTCAACCTAATTGATTTTATATCAACTTAGTCATTTAGGTAATTCATCCACATGCTACACGTAACATTCTCACTTAAGTTGTCCCCCATTATAGTTTACCAATTAGCCGATCATCATTACCAAGTAGTCGATTGGCTGATCACAATCGTTCATTAGTCGATAAGTCCTAAATTAGGTTCGGAGCACATCCTTTCTTTATTGGCTTATATGAACATGACATAACTTCCCAAAACTCGGGTCTACTTGCATACGTCTAGCGGTTCGAAATATCACCCGAAACTACGGGGTGTTACATCCTTCTCCCCTTAGAAAAATTCATCATCGATTGTTGGGGTGACATATCTAACTTTCATCCCATAGTCAAAAATCACGTTCGTCGCTTCACGTGCCATATAATATAACACACATCATTATATCAGATCTCACATGGTCATCAAGCCTTTATTATAATAATCTGAAATAATATTCACCTTATACTTCTCTCGGAGCCTCGACGTTGTCCTGAAATATGTAAGGGTATTTGTGTCTCATCTTCTCTTGTGCCTCCCGTGTCATTTCTTCTACATTCTCATTTCATCACAGAACCTTTACGGAGGCTACTTCTTTAATCCTCAATTTACGGACTTGTCGATCTAGGTTAACAATTGGAACCTCTCCATAAGATAAATCTTTCGTAATCGTCACATCATCAATAGGTACTATCTAGGAAGGATATCCAACACACGCCTTTAACATTAAAACAAGGAAATCGTTTCCCACATCTATTATATCGAATAGAGGAGCTCAGTTTACAGCTAACTTTTGGAGATCGTTCCAGAAGGGATTGGGGACACAGGTGAGTCTTAGCAGATCATTTTATCCTTAGACTGATGGACAGGCTGAGCGTACTATTCAGACACTAGAGGATATGTTGAGAGACAATATTATTGACTTCAGAGGTAGCTGGGATGATCATTTACCACTCATTGAGTTTGCTTATAATAATAGCTACCATTCTAGTTCCAGATGGCACCGTATGAGGCTTTGTATGAGAGGAGGTGCAGGTCACCTATTGGTTGGTTGACATAGGCGAGACTACGTTAATTGGCCCAAACATGGTTCAGCAAAATGTTGATAAGGTGAAACTTATTCAGGAGAAATTATTAGCAGCCCAGAGTCGGCAGAAGTCATATGCAGATAATCGACGTCGACACTTAGAGTTTCAGATTGGTGATTGGGTATTCCTGAAGGTGTCACCCATGAAGGGTGTGATGAGATTCAGTAAGAAGGGGAAGCTTAGCCCAAGGTATATTGGACCTTACCAGATTATTCGTAGGATAGGCAAGGTTGCCTATGAGTTGGATCTACCATCTGATTTGGAAGCGGTACATCCAGTCTTTCATGTATCGATGCTGCGTAAATGTATTGGTGATCCTTCTAGAGTATTCCCGGTAGATGATGTCCAGGTGATAGAGGAGTTGACTTATGAGGAGAGTCTCATAGCTATACTTGATCGACAGGTTATGAGGTTACGTACTAAGGATGTGTCTTCCGTTAAAGTATTATGGCGAAACAATAATAGGAAAGAGATGACTTGGGAAGCAGAAAACGAAATAAAGAAGAAGTATCCTCACTTGTTCCCTATGCCTACAGGTAATTTGATTTCCTTACTTAACTATTTTGATTGGTGAATAACATATGTGGTATATTGTGGCCCTGTGTGGCATCTTTGGGTTTTCTGGATATATGTTGGTAGGTAGAGTTATAAAAGATACTCTGCCGAAATTTCTATAGCATGAAACATATTATGAACATTCGAGGACGAATGTTTCTAAGGGGGGAAGGATGTTACACCTCATAATTTTAAGGCAATAATTAGAGAACGTAATTAAGGAAATAAGATTTGAATATTGGATATAAAGTATATTTATATGTGCTAATCCGGAAATTAGTATACAAAGGATGTGATACCGGAATAATTTTGGATGCAACACGTGCGGTATGGACTTAGTGTCATGTATAATATGATTAGGATATGGAATTTTCATATTTTAGGTAAGGATGATTATGTGGGAGATTAATTAATTGTGGGATTAATTTTTAGTGGAAGGAATAATAATTAGTGGACAAATTATGGAGAATGATGTCTTAAAAACCGTGGGCATGCACACTACACTTATTAGTTTTAGCATGCTCACATATCTCTATACTCCACTCATTTCCCCACTCCCCCATTTTCGAAAACCATTTCCCCTCAACCTCTCCCTTCCTCAGCTGCAAACCACCCACTCTCCATAGCCAAGAAAAGACCACATCAACTCCCTTTCAAGATTTAAACTCTCCTACTAATTTCTAAGCAATGGTAACTCCAAAACAGTGAGTATTTCGGTAGT
Organism: Przewalskia tangutica; assembly: GCA_029844215.1. Lineage (NCBI taxonomy): Eukaryota > Viridiplantae > Streptophyta > Magnoliopsida > Solanales > Solanaceae > Przewalskia > Przewalskia tangutica. The sequence goes on from CM056736.1 coordinate 20,705,201, forward strand.
GACTACCGAAACATAGCCAAGAAATTGTGGCTTTGAAGATGAACATTTTGGAAGAGAAACATGTAAGAATGATGGATTGAACTTGTAGAATACATGCATGTTATTTTGGGTTGAAGAAATTGTGAAAAATGGTGCAAAATGGATGGAGCAGTGACCGATTCTTAGGGACTGTTTTGGGCAAAAATTAAGGTAAGACTTCTTATTATTATAGTATAATTGGAATTACATGATGTTGTAGTTTAAGAAATGAACTTTTGTTAAGAGAAAATGGAAATGAGACAATGCATGTGAATGTTTTGGGTGATTGGACCGAAATGGGAGTGTTTTGTATACATTTGATTTGATTATTGTTGTTGTTGTCATTGTCACTAATTGCATGTTAAAATTGAAGGAAATCTTGATATTTAAAACTTGTAGATTGGTTATATGAAAGTATTGAAAGATGAATTGGATTTTAAGGAATTATGAAAAGAGTTTGGTATTATGTTTTGGGGTGTGCCGAGACCCTCATGAAGTCAGGGACATTGTTGGTATTGTTGTGATGTATTTGGGGTTATTCTGGTTAAGTTATAACGCTGAAAATATAAGTTATGAACATGTATATACGTTGTGGTAATTACTAATACATGTCTTGAAGGAATTAAAGTGTAGAAAGGTGTTATGTTACAAACTATAAGACTTGCACTTTTGTTGTTGTTGCTATAGTTGATGCACTGTTTTTAAATGTTGTTTTAATATGGATTAAGGACTGGATTAACATGAGAAATACGTGTAGTAATCACCTTGATTGTTATAGTAGTTGTATTTCATAAATGTAAAGAGAAAGAATGCATAACTACGGTATAGATATAATATATAGACTGATTTTGTTATATCTTGGAATTGTGCTTGGTTATTGGTATTGTTGACATTGTTTATGAGTTGTGGATATGTATATAAATAGGGAAAGTGTTGCCCGAATTTTTATAGAAAAAGAGTCGTCATTCGATATAACTTACGTTAGAAGTCAAAGAGTTGACGGACATATTGCTATTATTATAGGTTGAGGTGCTAATCGAGATGAATATTAATTATAGAGTTAGTTAGTTCCACAATAAGGTATGTGAAACTATCCTTTCTTCTTTTGGCATGACTTATGTAAAATGAGTGTACGACGGACGTACATAATTCTATTGAATCCTAATTCTTAATGATACATGATATGATATTGTCTTGATTTTCTAAGTGAGAGTTCATTCTATTTATTCCATTGAGAGTCAAATGATGATTTAATTTGTATAAAGTTACTCATGAAATTCTATTGCTGATGTGATTATATGTGCTCACTGCGTCCTTCACTAGAGGGCCGTGTAGTATATATATATGATGACTTTCCGAGTCCCAGAATGGGCCGGGAAGTTTCGTGCATAGTTCCTTATATGTTCATTGCGTCTTTCACTAGAGGGTCGGACAGTATGATATGCGGACAGGCATCCACATATATGATATATATGGACAGGCATCCACAGATATGACTATGTGTTCACCGCGTCCTTCACTAGAGGGCAGAGCAGTATATATATGACGATTTATGTGGACATGCATCCACGGATATGACTTATTTTATATGAACATGTCTTGACTCTCATTTTATAAGACACAGTTGACTCTCATTTCATAAGGCACAGTTGTATTGATATTTGGATTATTATATTTGTCTCCTGACATCTCTTGGCCAGTTATGATCTTATTTACAGTACTTCTGTCACGACCCGACCCAACGGCCCGCGACTAACGTCCTAATTGAACGTCATTACTGACATGTCACTCTTAATCCATCTAATACAGAGATCTATAGAAATTTTGGCAGCACAACGCTGCTTTTACAACATCTCCCTAAAAAATGAGCGAACCGACAAGGCTGCCATATGAACAACATAACAACAATCATAATAGGCTAGCCGACTAGGCTGCCACCAACCAACATTATGTACACAAGGGATAATCAAAATAAGCAAGCCGGCAAGGCTGCCACTAGATAACAACAAGTATAACCGGGAACGCCCCAACACAGGGTATAACAACATCAAAACCAAAACAAGGTACAAACGTCCAACCCACAACTGTCTACAGACCTCTAAGAATGTAATACTGACATATGACGGGACAGGACCCCGTCGTGCCCAAAATATGCATAAGTCTGAAAGATAAAGGTCTGTACCAAAATAGCTGGCTCCGAAACAAGGAGCTCTCCAACTGCTGTACAGAAATCCTAGACTGGAGGGTCACCTATCTGAACACCTGAACCTGCGGGCATGAACGCAGCCCCCCGAGGAAAGGGGGGGTCAGTACGATAGATGTACCAAGTATGTGGAACTGGAAAATACTGTACTAGAAATCATAACAGTTCAACGTAAAACAGTAAACGAGTAAGAATTCAACTTAACTGTATAACTGTACTCCATCAAATGAGAGTAATGAAAATCAGTTCTTCCTTTTTCAAAATATGCAAGTCAGGCCAAAATCATGAACTTCTATCCTCAGGATATAATAGCACGGGACTCGAACCCGTCTAGGTATATATATATCATGGGACTCGAACCCAAGTAAGCATGTATATCGTGGGACTCGAACCCACGTAAATATATGGAATAATATAATGTCATGGGACTCGAACCCGCATCATGGAGAGCTAATCCATGGAATAATAATTATCCGGAAATTTAACCCGCTTGGGACTCGAACCCAAGTAATATAATAATAATAGTCGGGACTCGAACCCGGAACATACTATATAGTGCCGACCCTCTATGTGAGAGACTCGGTGAATGTGTAATAGGACTCGGCACGAGTAGATATCATGAGCAACTATATACAATTTGAAATCATTTTTAACTTTCGATAATATCATCATAATACACTCTTTACTGAAATCATAGGCACTTGTCATAACAATATTTCTTTAAAACTAACTCTGTAGAAAATCATGTACGTCCGCCGTACTTTTATTAAAATCAAGTCAAATGAAAGTTTTTCACAAGGCCGTGTCAAAAATAAGGAAAAGAATTTTCACAAAATCATGCCAAAGAAAGAATAGTCTCACATACCTTTTTAAGCGAGCAAATCAACTAAATGCTAAGACATGCCTCGTCTAGTATGTCAACCTATAACAATGACAATACGTTCGTCAATTCTACGGTCTCTAACGTAAGTTATTCAAATAACGACTTCTTATTTCTATAAAAATTTGGGCAGCACTTCCCCTGTTTATATGCATATCCACAATTACCAACAAGCCAACCAACACCAATAATCCAACATTATTCCAAGATATATTTAAGTTAAGACCAACATACTTAATATACGCTATCCTATAACCTTCCTTCTCTTATATCCATGGAAGACAACAACTTCAACAATCAAGGCAACTACTACATTTACTTCTCATGTTAGTCAATCATTTAGTTACGTTAGAATTATTCATGGGGCAATCCAATCTCTTAACGACATCGCCAATTCACGAATGTGAATTTACCACTTTCCTATATTTTAATCCTTTCAAGGCATGTATAGATAATTGCCTCAATAGATATGCATGTAGTAACTTATATTCACACACTAATTCAGCCCGTAATACATTATCATAATATTCAACAATTTCTATCAACTTTTCGGTCATATCAACATATTATAATTCTAAAGTTTTTTTTCAAAATTCCTTACTTTCCAATTAATCTTCCAACAACTTCCATTAACAACTCTAACTTTAAACATCAAGGTTTCATCTAAATTTTTACATGCAATTAGTAATAACATACCAACACAATTACTCAATTCCAATGCATGCCAAGAATAGGTTCTAAATCGGTTCGACCTCTATTATTCACAAGCATTGTCTTCTTTCCCTTCCTTCTTTGCCATGGATAATCCTCCTAACTATAATATCAATTAATCTATCAAATAACAAGTGAAAGGGATAAATGTTTACCAATATTCGAGCTCAAACAGTCCCTTCGACAGCCCGTTGCCTCAGCGATTTTCAGCCCCCTTTTCATCGATTTTTCGCCCAAATTCTTCTCTTCTTTCAACCCAAAATGACATGCAACACTTCTACTATAACAACTCAACATTTATACATGTTTTCCTTCCAAAACCCTACCTTAAAATTGAGTTTTTCTGGGTTGTTGGGTTTCGCCAGCAGTGGCAATTCGCCCACTGTTTTAGGGCTTCTCTTGGCTTCAAAATTAGTGGGGGACTTAGCCTAGGAAGAGGAGATGGAAGCTTAAAATTTCTTGCTATGATGGGGGTGGGTTTCTCGACAACAGTGAGGAGGAAAGAAGGGATTTCTTGTGTTTTTTTTTTTTGAATGTGAAGTGGGAGATGAGAAATGAAAGGTCTCTAGTATGTATTAGAAAAATCTGAAAACTTATTTTCAACATGGCCCATTCCTCTTTATTTCCCATTTAATTATGTCCCTCAATTAAAATGAATCCTACATAACTCCTCATTTTCTTAATGCCAAGATTCTATAATACAACACTAGTGCATAACTTCTTTGGAACAAATTCAATTACTAGTATTAATTCTCATCGCCACATTTGTAGTACGGAATAAAAACAAATAAATAAAATATTTATTCCGGGTTCACATCCGTTGGTACACTAATCTCCGTATCAACATAAGTAAGTATACTCTAAACTCAATATTCAAATCTTACTTCCTTAATGACGTTCTTAACCCTTGTCTTAACTTACAAGGTGTAACATTCTTACCCCCTTAGAAACATTCGTTCTCGAATGTTCATAACAAGTCTCAAGTTCTAGCCTCCTTTATAATTGTGTCTACCCACCTATATTCAGTAAACCAACAGATGCCCCACAGGGCCACAAACCAATACACATATATAGTTCACCAATACTATAATCAATTTCGGGAGTTAGATTGAATTACCTGGAGGCATGAGGAATAAGTGAGGATACTTCTTCTTCATCTCATCCTCTGCCTCCCAAGTAATTTCCTCTCTATTGTTGTTCCGCCACAACACCTTGACGGACGCAACATCCCCTCCTGACTTGGCGATCCAATATGGCCACGGGATTCTCCTCATAGGACAACTCCTCAGTCACCTGGACATCGTCCACTGGGAAAACTCTGGAAGGGTCACCAATACACTTCCGCAACATGGATACATGAAAAACTGGATGTACTGCTTTCAAGTCTGCGGGTAGGTCCAACTCATAGGCAACTTGGTCTACTCTGCGAATGATCCGATAAGACCCAATATACCTCAGACTAAGTTTCCCCATCTTTCCAAATCTCATCACACCCTTCATGAGTGATACCTTCAAGAATACCCAGTCGTCGATTTGAAACTCTAAGTACCGACGCCGATTATCAGCATATGACTTCTGTCGACTCTGAGCTGCTAGTAATCTCTCCTGTATGAGTTTCACCTTGTCGAAAACCTGCTGAACCATGTCTGGACCAATCAATTGAGTCTCACCAACGTCAAACCAACCAATGGGCGACCTGCATTTCCTCCCATACAAAGCCTCATACGGGGCCATCTGAATGCTAGAGTGGTAGCTGTTATTGTAAGCAAACTCAATAAGTGGCAAGTGATCATCCCAGCTACCTCTAAAATAAATAATACAAGCCCTCAATATATCCTCCAGTGTCTGTATGGTATGCTCTGCCTGCCCATCCGTCTGAGGATGAAATGTTGTGCTGAGACTCACGTGCGTTCCCAATCCCTTCGGAAATGATCTCCAGAAGTTAGCCGTGAACTGGGCTCCTCGGTCAGATATGATAGATATAGGAACCCCATGCAGCCTCACTATCTCCCTGATGTATAATTTGGCATAGTCCTCAGCTGAATAAGTAGTCCGGACTGGAAGAAAATGGGCTGATTTTGTCAGCCTATCTATAATAACCCAGATGGAGTCACACTTTCGCTGAGTACGAGGCAGACCTGTAATAAAATCCATATTAATCACCTCCCACTTCCAAGTTGGGATCTCTATCGTCTGTAGTAGCCCACCAGGCTTCTGGTGCTCGACCTTAATCTGCTGACAATTCGGGCACCGAGCAACAAACTCTGCCACGTCTCTCTTAATGCCATCCCACCAATACAAGCTCCTAAGGTCATGATACATTTTCGTCGACCCCGAATGAATAGAATAACGGGCATTGTGCGCCTCACCCATAACCTGCTGACGCAGTCCTGCAATGTCGGGTACACATAACCTACCCTCATACCGTAGCACACCATCAAAGGTCACCTCAAATAAAGCCTTCTCCTTTCGGAGAGCTGCATCTCTGTGCCGTGCCAGAACAGAATCATCATACTGGCATCTCTTTACCTCTTCTATGATAGAGGACTCATCAACTCCTCGAACAAGAATACCACTATCTCCACAATCCGCCAACCGGACTCCAAGACTGGCTAGCCTGTGAATCTCTCGAACCATCTCTTTCCTGTCCGGCCGTACATCTGACAAACTACCCATGGATCTACGGCTGAGAGCATCTGCCACAACGTTGGCCTTCCCTGGGTGGTACAGAATATCAACATCATAATCCTTCAGCAACTCAATCCACCGCCTCGCCTCGATTCGATTCCTCGCTAAAGATGTATTGAAGACTCTTATGATCCGTGTAAATATCAACATGGACACCATACAAGTAATGTCTCCATATCTTCAAAGCATGAATCACCGCTGCTAGCTCTAAATCATGAGTGGGATAATTCTTTTCATATTTTCTGAGCTGTCGGGAGGCATAAGCTATAACTTTGCCATGCTGCATCAACACACAACCTAACCTGATACCTGAAGCATCACAATAAATCACATACCCGTCTAAACCCTCCGGAAGAGTCAGGACTGGGGCCGAAGTCAACTTATCCTTCAACAACTGAAAACTGTGCTCAGAAGCATCGGTCCACTGGAACATAGCTGCCTTCTGGGTTAGCTTAGTCAAAGACGCTGAGATCGAGGAAAAATTCTCCACAAACCTCATATAATACCCTGCTAGACCCAGAAAACTGCGTATCTCAGTAGGTGTAGTGGGCCTGGGCCATGTCTTTACCGCCTCAATCTTCTGAGTATCCACCCGAATACCATCTGCCCCGACAATATGCCCCAAGAATGCCACTGAGACCAACCAGAACTCACATTTCGAAAATTTGGCATACAATCGCTGTCTTGGGAGGACTCAATCGCCTCAAATGGTCTGCGTGCTCCTGCTCTGAGCGAGAATATACCAGGATGTCATCAATGAATACTATAACAAATGTATCCAAAAATGGTTTGAACACCCGTTCATTAGGTCCATGAACACTGCTGGAGCATTAGTCAACCCAAACGACATTACCCTGAACTCATAATGTGCATGCAGATCAACGCGATCTTCGAAATATCTGCCTCTCTAACCCGTACCTAATGATAACCGGATCGCAGATCTATCTTCGAAAAATACTTAGCACCCTGCAACTGATCAAACAAATCATCAATCCGAGGAAGGGGGTACCTATTCTTGATGGTCACCTTATTCGGCTGCCTATACAATGCACATTCGCAGCGAACCATCCTTCTTCTTCACAAATAGCACTGGGGCACCCCAGGGGGATGTACTAGGCCTAATGAAGCTTTTTTCTAATAGATCCCTCAGTTGCTCCTTCAACTCTTTCAACTCTGCAGGTGTTATTCTATAAGGAGGAATGAATATAGGTTGGGTACCTGACAATACATCTATACTAAAATCTATCTCCCGCTCTGGAGGGAGACCTGGGAGATCATCTGGGAATACATCCGGAAACTCACTGACTATTGGAACTGACTGAAGGGCCGGTACTTTGGCCTCCGTATCATGCACCCGAACTAAGTGGTAAATACACCACTTTCGAACCATCTTCATTGCCTTGAGGTATGAAGTAAACTTACCCCTCGGCGATGCGGTATTCCCTTTCCATTCAATATCCGGTTCGTCTGGAAACTGGAATCGAACCAACTTCTCTCGACAATCAACGTTGGAAAAATAAGAAGCCAACCAATCCATACCTATAATAACGTCGAAGTCGGTCATATCCAACTCTATCAAATCTGCTGAGGTACGACGACTATATATCGCCATCGAGCAATTCTTATACACACGCCTAGCTATAACTGAATCTCCCACCGGTGTAGCTACCTCGAATGGTTCTATCAGCTCAGGTTCTATCCCTATCCTACTAGCAACAAGAGGAGATATATAGGACAAGGTGTAACCTGGATCAATCAAAGCATACATATCATAGAAAAATACCGATAATGTACCTGTGACAACATCTGGTGACGCCTCCTGATCGCGTCTACTGGCCAGTGCATAAATGCGATTCGGAGGACCGCCAGAACAGGAACCCCTGCCACGGCCTCTGCCACGACCAACTGATGTCTGAGTACCCTGCCCGATGGGGCGCATAACTGTAGATGACGATGAACCGGCAATAGAACCCGTAGGTTGAGCCATAGTACCCGTGCCATCTCTATACGGACACTCCCTCTGTCTATGGCCCTGACGAACGCAGGAATAACAGGCTCCTGAAGCAGCATGACACTCCCCAAAATGGGTCCTACCACATCGAACACACCGAGGTAAAGGTGGCCTCGCCTGACTAGGAACCCGAGACATGTGTGAACCGGCTCTGAACTCGATCAACCCCGGACGGCCATACCTCTACACAAGATCGCGTGAAGGAGCACCTGTCTGGTGGGAGGATACAGTATCTTCCGAGGCTGCCCACCTCGGAAATCACTCGAAAACCCAGCTGATCTGGCCCTATTATGCTGGCTGCTATCATGGTCTCTATCCAACCATCGCTCTTTGTGTCGCTCCTCGATTCCCTGCGCAAATGCCTGAATACGCGCAATATACATGCTTGGCTGCAGCGCTGCTGTCATGCACCCATCAATAATATAGTGGTCTAACTCCATCACGTAACGGTGTACCCTATCTGCCATGTATGCTACCATAGTAGGTGCGTACCGGGCCAAGGAGTCAAACTCCAAGATATACTCTCTAACCGTCCTCCCATTCTGCCGCAACTGTAGAAACCTGTCGACTCTTGCCCGTCTCATCTCTGGAGGCAGAAAGTGGCTAAGGAATGCTTCTGAAAACTCATCCCATACTGCAGGAGGAGCACCCTCGCCCCTAGACAACTCCCAGGACTCAAACGTTGGCGCTATATCGCGCGCCAGATGAGGCCAATATAACTGACTCAGTCTCTGAAGCCCGGATCACCCTCAATGTCCTCTGCTTCTGGCGGATGAACTCATGAGGATCATCCTCGGGCCTTGACCCATAAAACTCCGGCGGACAACAACTCAGGAAGTCTCTAACCCACAAACTGTCTGCCCTGGGGTTAACTGTCGGCTCCTGCCTATGAACCAGTCCCGCCACTATCCTTGCCAATAACTGGACTGTCTCTCTCAAATCTCCATCCTGTGCCCCTGGCTGGGGAACTGAAGGCTCAGGTACTGGAGTCTCGGATATGGGTGATGTTTCCCCCTGAGAGGGAGCCTCTAAAACTGGTGATGAGGCAGAACTCGTCGTCGGGGGCACACTCTCAGGAGTAGACCACGTGCGGGATCTGGTAGCTCTCCGTACCCGACTGGTGTCCCCTACTGTAGATTTTCCCTTCCGGGCCATGGGCGCCTTCCTCGGAGGCTTAGCTGTAAACATAGTAAACTATCAGAAAACGGATCATCCTAATAACACAACTCTATATCACGATCTAAGAGATGGAAGAATAGAAACAATCCTAAATGTTTGGCAGCCTCCTGTATATAAGTATGGTGCACAACATACCCATACACAAGACTCTACTAGACACGGTCTGTAGACATTCCGAGGACTAACCGCTATGATACCACTTTTGTCATGACCTGACCCGACGGGCCGCGACTAACGTCCTAATTAGACGTCATTACTGACCTGTCACTCTTAATCCATCTAATACAAAGATCTATAGAAATTTCGTCAGCACAACGCAACTTTTACAACATCTCCCTAAAAAATGGGCGAGCCGACAAGGCTGCCAAATCAACAACAGAACAACAATCATAATGGGCTAGCCGACTAGGCTGCCACCAACCAACATTATGTACACAAGGGATAATCAAAATAAGCAAGTCGACAAAGCTGCCACTAGATAACAACAAGTATAACCGGGAATGCCCCAACACAGGGTATAACAACATCAAAACCAAAAAAAGGTACAAACGTCCAACCCACAATCGCTACTGGACCTCTAGAATGTAATATCGACATATGACGGGGCGGGACCCGTCGTGCCCAAAATATGCATAAGTCGAAAGATAAAGTGCATACTAAAATAGCCGCTCAAACAAGGAGCTCTCCAATCTTGTCTGAAATCCTAGACTGGAGGGTCACCTATCTGAACACCTGAACCTGCGGGCATGAACGCAGCCCCCCGAGAAAAGGGGGGTCAGTACGATAGATATACCAAGTATGTGGAACTGAAAAATACTGTACTAGAAATCATAACAGTTCAACGTAAAACAGTAAATGCGTAAGAATTCAACTTAACTGTATAACTGTACTCCATCAAATGAGAGTAATGAAAATCAGTTCTTCCTTTTTCAAAATATGCAAGTCAGGCCAAAATCATGAACTTCTATCCTCATGATATAATAGCACGGGACTCGAACCCGTCTAGGTATATATATATCATGGGACTCGAACCTAAGTAAGCATGTATATCGTGGGACTCGAACCCACGTAAATATATGGAATAATATAATGTCATGGGACTCGAACCCGCATCATGGAGAGCTAATCCATGGAATAATAATAATCCCGGAATTTAACCCTCTTGGGATTCGAACCCAAGTAATATAATAATAATAGCCGGGACTCGAACCCGGAACATACTATATAGTGCCGACCCTCTATATGAGAGACTCGGTAAATGTGTAATAGGACTCGACACGAGTAGATATCATGAGCAACTATATGCAATTTGAAATCATCTTTGACTTTCGATAATATCATCATAATACACTCTTTACTGAAATCATAGGCACTTGTCATAACAATTTTCCTTTAAAACTAACTTTGTAGAAAATCATGTACGTTCGCCGTACTTTTATTAAAATCAAGTCAAATGAAAGTTTTTCACAAGGTCGTGCCAAAAATAGGGAAAAGGATTTTCACAAAATCATGTCAAAGAAAGAATAGTCTCACATACCTTTTAAGCGAGCAAATCAACTGAATGCTAAGACATGACTCGTCTAGTATGTCAACCTATAACAATGACAATACGTTCGTCAATTCTACGGTCTCTAACGTAAGTTATTCAAATAACGACTTCTTATTTCTATAAAACTTTGGGCAGCACTACCCCTGTTTATATGCATATCCACAATTTACCAACAAGCCAACCAACACCAATAATCCAACATTATTCCAGGATATATTTAAGTTAAGCCCAACATACTTCATATACGCTATCCTATAACATTCCTTCTCTTGTATCCATGGAAGACAACAACTTCAACAATCAAGGCAACTACTACATTTACTTCTCATGTTAGTCAATCATTTAGTTACGTTAGAATTATTCATGGGGCAATCCAATCTCTTAACGACATCGCCAATTCACGAATGTGAATTTACCACTTTCCTATATTTTAATCCTTTCAAGGCATGTATAGATAATTGCCTCAATAGATATGCATGTAGTAACTTATATTCACACACTAATTCAGCCCGTAATACATTATCATAATATTCAACAATTTCTATCAACTTTTCGGTCATATCAACATATTATAATTCTGAAGCTTTTTTTCAAAATTCCTTACTTTCCAATTAATCTTCCAACAACTTCCATTAACAACTCTAACTTTAAACATCAAGGTTTCATCTAAATTTTTACATGCAATTAGTAATAACATACCAACACAATTACTCAATTCCAATGCATGCCAAGAATAGGTTCTAAATCGGTTCGACCTCTATTATTCACATGCATTGTCTTCTTTTCCTTTCTTCTTTGCCAGGGATAATCCTCCTAACTATAATATCAATTAATCTATCAAATAACAAGTGAAAGGGATAAAATTTTACCAATTTTCGAGCTCAAACAGTCCCTTCGACAGCCCGTTGCCCCAAGTGAAAGGTCTCTAGTATGTATTAGAAAAATCTGAAAGCTTATTTTCAACATGGCCCATTCCTCTTTATTTCCCATTTAAATATGTCCCTCAATTAAAATGAATCCCACATAACTCCTCATTTTCTTAATGCCAAGATTATATAATACAACACTAGTGCATAACTTCTTTGGAACAAATTCAATTACTAGTATTAATTCTCATCGCCATATTTGTAGTACGGAATAAATAAAAATAAATAAAATATTTATTCCGGGTTCACATCCGTTGGTACACTAATCTCCGTATCAACATAAGTAAGTATACTCTAAACTCAATATTCAAATCTTACTTCCTTAGTGACGTTCTTAACCCTTGTCTTAACTTACGAGGTGTAACAACTTTATATTTTACATACTCAGTATATTATTTCGTACTGACCCCCTTTCCTCGGGGGGTTGCGTTCATGGCCACAGGTACAAGTACTCAGTTTGGTGATCCTCCAGTCTAGGATTCCTGTTCAACTGTTTGGAGAGCTCCATTGATTCAGAGCTTAGTCGTTTTGGTACAGAACCTTATTTTTGACTTATGCATATTTAGGGGCACGACGGGGCCCTGTCCCATCATATGTCATTATCGTACTCTTAGAGGTATGTAGATAGGTGTGGGTGGTAGATGTGTTTTGGACTTGTGTGGATTGTATATGTGTTTTAGCCAGCTGTACTGTTGTACTCATTTGGGATGTTCCCGTATATAGTGGCAGTCTTGCCGACTTGCCTATTTTGATATGATTTACAGATTACTACATTACCCTTGGTATCCGTGTGATTATGTGACAGATGGGTATAAGGGTGCCCAGGTAGGGCACCGGGTCGCGGTCCGTCGGGTCGGGTCTTGACAAAAAGGTCAGTACAAGGCCTCGCCATACCCATATGCATATACAAAATATCATACCACGACCAGAATGCAACTCTGAAATAAGTAGAGTGCTCCAATATCAGTTGAACCAGCAACCTACTAGCGCGAACCGTCCCACTGTCTACCTGAGCATGCGGGCATGAAACGCAGCATCCCCCGACAAAAGAGACAACAGTACAACTTATATACTTAGTATGTCAGGCATGAACAATAGCATAATAAGAAATATAACAACATACTAAAACAGAAACAACCGACAAAATTAGCCGACAAAACTAACCGACATAGACAGCAGGTAGCAACAACCGATAGAAACAACTGACCCATAATGCATGCTTCTAAGAGCCCTAATATGCATAAATGTTATGCATGATGCAAATGCGGTATATATATATATATATATATATATATATATATATGCCTCATCGGGTATCTTCCTTCCCATAACAACCTCTGTGGGCATCATATCATATTGGCTTCATTAGGCATCTTCCTTTTTGTGATAGTTTGTACCAGCTGCAGATGGTGTGTGTATATAACGTTATTCCATTTTCCCCATCCCCTACACATGTATAATTCATACCATATATTAGTGTATATAACACATGTGGATCCAGGGTAATACATGAGTATAATATAAATTCGTGAATGACAATGAAACATTCTGAACTTTATCGGATGACATAACATTATTGTACCTTCGGCTAACATTGGGAATCTTAACATCTTTCTCATATACTTCAATAAGGATTTAAGAACATATTTAGATATGCTTTTAACATAGGAATCAATAACATGAACATCCTTAAATACTAAGAGTAGAACATTTTATGGAACATTACCACGGTTATATTTCATTACATGGAACATGCCAAAAGAAAGAAGAATTTGCCTTAACATACATGTGTCGTCTCTACCATCGTTAATGAACTTGACCTTCTTTACTTGTTAATCTTGGAATCTCCTTAATGTTCTTGGAATTATTTCATAAAATAAAGTTGTTGCAATATATATATATATCTTTGAGAAATTCTCAAGTTTCAAAATTATCTCTTCCATTTTACTTATTGTTTCATCCTTGGCCCGCGTTGCCTTTATCTGCAACATAATTCTTTTGGTCTCTTTCATTTCACTACTTCTTCTAACTAAATTGAGCTTCATGAATTTTTCTAGTGGGTTGTGCGGCCTACTTGTTTTCCTACTAATAGTCATACCGACACCTAAGAGTTGACACCAATTACATATAAATGTTTAGTCACTTAGATCTTGCTCCCATGATGCCAACATCAATCCTTGCATGCATATTGTCGCGCCCTTTTTCGACCGCGACTTTCTAAATGCGAACCCTGCTTAAAATGTTGTTGAATAAAAATAAAAGTGTTAAATGTTAAAAATGTTAAAAGGGTTCGCGGAGTCGCCACCTAATTAATTTGGGTGAATTAGGACACCTAAATGTTAACTAGTTTAAAGTGAACATTAACTCCATTTAATGGTCTGCTAAACTTAATGAGATTCTGGGCAAGGGTTCTTTATTATCCTAAAGGGAAGGGATTAGAGACCCTAAAGAATCCGCTAACTTGCGGTTGTCCGTTCAAACCTAGGGTTAATTATTATGCTAAGATGCAAAATGTGCCTTGAAAAGTGTTTAAGTAAAAGATGGAGGAAGTATTCTTTGCTAACGTAAAAGAAATGTGAGATTTTGTTTTAAAATGTATAAAGCTAGTCCTAGCTGAAATATTATTATATGTGCAAGGATGATTTATGCATTTATGAAATGAGCCTAGCATGCAAGATATCTATATAGTAAATGAGATTAATTTTCTATATAAATGTTAATGATTGATAACAGATAATACTTTTAATTGCGTAAAGGGTTATGCAAGTGAAAAATCGTTAGGTTATTTGATGCAACTTTAAGCGATGTATAACTAGCATAAAAATGATTAAGTTAGAAGAAGCGAGTTTTAGTATCAAACTACCTCTTAATGGCAACCCAAAGCTTGAATGTCCTAATGGTTCTGCTAGTAGAGTGATGTTAGACAATTAATTTACAAATATCGAATGGACAGACATAAATTAGTAAATGACTCGAGGAAGGCGGTGCCCTTTCGCCGGTGGTTTTGGGATTTCAATACGGATAGAGAGATGCACGTAGATGCGGGTCTTCATTTGGAGTAGCCCACGAGGAGTCTCGCAATGAGACATTTCGTTTAGCTCCGATGCGTGCCATGCAAAAGAAAAGAAGATAATAATTAGTACATGTCCAAATTTATTTAAATAACAAACAAACACTTGACACATAGTTTGTATTTAAGCAAGCATGCACATAAAGACCAACAGGTGACAATATAAGATAGGAATAAGCAGCCAGTGGGTGGTAAAAGAAATAAGGATGGGCAGGTATGCAGCCAGCACAAACCAGCTTCTAATATCACACGCAAGTTAGTCCATTTTGTTCATAGAACTGGAAGGCCAATAAATGCAGTTATCACAGTTTTAATACAAAGAAGTTATTCCGATATGCATCCATAAATGCAGATATATGAGCAAATGCACCAAATTTTCGACCAGACACACCCGTAGGATTAAAATACAGAAAGACAAGCATTTTATTCAAGTGACAGACAAGTAACAGTAGGCTTTGGGATGATTCCCCATTCTTGAAACCATCTCATCCAGCAAACAGACAAGGCAGTACGCAACAACATCCAGGGGAGAGAAAGATAATGGGCAAGTCCAAACACATATTCACTATGGATCAGATCTGATTACAGTCTATATAGATTCATATACTAACAAGAGAAAAGAAACAATATGTGGTCGATTGTGGCATGATTCAACCATTGGCTTGAAGATGCAATAGGCACAACATTGTTCATCTAACAGTTATGCAAGAACAGGGCAGAAAGGGAACTGATCCATTATTTAAATACAGGAACTATGGCATGCGATCAGTCCAATAGGTGCATATCAATGGGCACAAGAAACTCACCTCATACCCAGATTTGAAAGAAAGAAAGAAAATAGGTTAAGGTGTCTTTATAAACTGGGATAAAGGCAAATGACACAATATACTCTCAATATGTGTTCCACTATATCAGGCCATATTATCTTTCAAATATAAGATGCGACAGGGACTGCATGTTCATATGGCATGGGAATGACCCAAGAAATGCTAACACTGGGATGCGACACAGATTGTAACAGACAGTTTTCATGTAATCAGCAACTCTAAGAATCAACAAAGATGAGTATTGACTAACGTAGTGTGCATGTGATTAAACGGATTTCTGAACTGACAGGAAATCATTTTTTCTTTATTAACTCAGTCACATATAATGGTCAAGACATAGTGAACGACTCCACATAAAGACACGAAATTAAACTATGTGCAATTGAGTTACAGATCTATATAACCTTAAAGAGAATACTATGTTAAATGTATTGCCATTTACAGGGACAACCCCATCCCTTATGCTAAATCCATGCAGGCATACATATTAAGGAATAAAGAACAGGCTTGGTTGCACACAGAGTAGTTCTGCATAAGCTACATATTTTACTGGAATAAATTCATACAAATGAGAACATGGGGTCGTAATATACGTGATATATTTAGATGTACAGTAGCATATTTCAATATTTGTGTATATCTCATATTTAAATATTAGTTAGTAAAACAGGTCGGCAAGCCATAAGACAACAACAAACATCAATGAGAGCATTTTACTATCCATCATCATACCCAGTAAGAAAGTAATTACAGTAACATCAACCTATTTCCTGATTTTAATAAACCATTACCAATCTGGATTAACTGAAGCAGATTACTTCGTCGTTGTATTAAGCATTAATAGAAAACAATAACACGACGAGCTCATCTACACATGATTAAGCAACAGAGAACACAACAAGCACGTAGGCATCGAAGTAAATTAGAGTCGAGAGTAATTTGAGTTTACCTTCTCCGGACAGCGACCCGGGGCAGCGTATCAAGTCGTCGGTCCGCTCGACGGGCTTTTGGGTTTGCGATGCGAATGAAAGGGCAAAATTTGTTTACTGATTTCTGGCTAGAATTGAAAGGGAAGGGTTCGAACTTCCTATTCTACTGTGCTCTATCGGACTGCTGCTGTCTATGCCCTCAATCGATGCTCTGTCTTCTCCAAACTGAGCTCCCCGAATTGTTTTCTCAATCCCCCGTCTCTCGCTCTACCTTCGACTGATGCCTTTGCATGTTCTTATATAGCCTAACTCTAGGTTCTAAGTTTGGTAAGTAAATAAAGGCTGATTTTGGGTGTGATTTTGGACGAGATTTGTGCTTAATATGGTAAGTTTTCGGAAGTGATTTGAGAAGATTTGGAGATGCGATTTGGAAGGAGACAGCAGGGGGATATTATTGACTCGCCGGATTTTCCGGCGAGGGTCTCGTTCTTATGGCGTGGACGAAGGTGTTTGAGTTTTAGGGTTAGGTTTTGTAGAGGGAGGGGGCTTCTGAAGAGGATGATGCGTGGGGAATGATAAGGGCTGAAATGTTTGTGGGTTGCTGGGTTTAGGAGTATAAGGCAGACGGGGCGTTGGGCCATGGGTGTTGGGCCGCGGGTTGTTTTATTGGGCTGGGCGAATGGGCTGGTGAGTGTTGTATTTAGGTGGACGAAATTAATGGGTATTGGGCTATTAATTAGGTATTAGTTCTTAGGTGTTTTAATTAGGGAAGTGTATTATTAATTAATTAGTGGTATATTAAATTATTTAAAATGATTAGATTATTTTAGGTGCTTTGTTAGTCTAAGTTTGAGATTAAAAATAAAGACGGGTGTGCTATTTAATTAGTGCTTAATATTTTATAACGCGATGCTGTTATTAAAACTTATTAAATAAAAATTAGGACTTCTTAATTCTTTTATGAATGCTATTATTAAAACGCGGGTGTTAGATTATTATTTTATGTATTTATGCTTGTTATTAAATTGTTTATTTATGCCTGTATTAATGTTTTATTGTTGCATTTTATTATAAAAATCATAGAGAATTATTTTTACAAAATTAGTGTAATTTGATAGTTAATGACTGGACGGGAGGGTCAAAATTGGGTGTCAACAGTTGTCCCTCTTTGTATGGAGATGATGGAAGAATCTTCGGACAAAGACGTTGACTCATAGCCAATTTTGTCTCGACCCTCAGAATTAGAAACGTTGGGCAATTAGGCAAGGCTGGCGCGGACTCAAAAATTGTCCCAGTGTCGAGTTATGACGACACTGGGCTATGGTGCAAAAAGTAAAGAAATAAAAAATAACTGGCTTGAACCTGGGGTGTACCGCTGTGGCTTATGGTACTGGGTTTTATGGTGATGTGGAACGAGTGGACCGACGCTTGAGGCCGCTTCTGCCATTCATTGGGAAGGTTGGCCCCCCAACAAATTGCCCCGGTTCGCTGTAAGAGAAAATCCACGTTGTGCTCCATCTTGTGCAGTTCCTGTAGATTGAAGCTAAGATAGAAGCATTAGTGCATAACTGTCAAAACAAAATAATGTAAGAATGTAAATTTTGTGTTGTGGTTGTAGTCAAATCGCATATGGAATGATGTGATGATACGCCGTCTTGTATAGACGAGATGCAGATGACGCCTTGTGTGGGCGTTATCGTCTTGTATGGACGAAATGCAAATGTCGCCTTGTATGGGCGGAATCATCTTGTATGGACGAAATGCAAATGACGCCTTGTATGGGCGTTCTCGTCTTGTATGGACGAGATGCAAATGACGCCTTGTATGGGCGTTATCGTCTTGTATGGACGAAATGCATAAAACGCCTTGTATGGGCGTTCTCGTCTTGTATGGACGAGATGCATATGACGCCTTGTATGGGCGTTCTCGTCTTGTATGGACAAGATGCAAATGACGCCTTGTATGGGCGTTATCGTCTCGTATGGACGAAATGCATATGACGCCTTGTATGGGCGTTATCGTCTTGTATGGGCGAAATGCAAATAACGCCTTGTGTGGGCGTTATCGTCTTGTATGGACGAAATGCAAATGATGTCTCCTAAGGTTTAGATAAAAATTATTCTATATGTGGAGTTGTGTCGTAATTCATGCGTAATCAAAACCAGATGAAATAATTAAAGTGTAAATGATGTAGCCTGTGGTTTTTTGCAAGATGTATTTGATGTAGACTTGTTGCAGTTTGACTTTGTGAGCGAATCTGTTGTATTGGAATGTTGCTATTGGCGTCGTTTTCGAACTTGGCGTCGTTTGGACTTGTCGTCGTTTTTGGACTTGTTGTGTTGATGACGTCGTTGTGTTGCTGCTGCCCCTGTAGACTAAAGTTCAAGAAGGAGTTAGTGCATAACTGCTAAGACAGAATAATAATAAAGCATGAAATGAGAAAAATGCAGTTTTGAGAACAGAAAAAAAATCGTCCCTGCGTAGATGTGATATGTTGATGATGGCGTCGTTTTCGGACTTGGCGTCGTTTTCGGACTTGGCGTCGTTTTCGGACGCGGAGTCGTGTTCGGACTGAGTCGTTTCGGACCGACGCCGTTTTGGACGTGGTGTCGTTTTGGACTTAGCGTCGTTTTGGACTTAGCGTCATTTTGGACGTGGCGTCATTTTCTGACCGAGTCGTTTGGACTCGAGTCGCCGAACTTCGACGTCGTTTTTGGACGTGGTGTCGTTTTCGGACTTGGCGTCGTTTTCGGACTCGACGTCGTTTTTTGGACGTGGTGTCGTTTTTTGGACGTGGTGTCGTTTTCGGACTTAGCGTCGTTTTCGGACGTGGCGTCGTTTTCGGACGCGGGGTCGTTTTTGGACTGAGTCGCTTGACCGACGCCGTTTTGGACGTGGTGTCGTTTCGGACTTGGTGTCGTTTTGGACTTGGCGTCGTTTTGACGAAATGCAGATGTTAAATCGTTGTATGGACGAAACGCAGATGTTCGTCGTTGTATGGACGAAATGTAGATGTTCGTTGTATGGACGAAATGAGATGTTCGTTGTATGGACGAAATGTAGATGTTCGTCGTTATGCAGACGAAATGCCGATGTTCGTTGTATGGACGAAATGTAGATGTTCGTTGTATGGACGAAATGTAGATGTTCGTTGTATGGACGAAATGTAGATGTTGTATTGGAATGTTATTGTCCTCGCCGTTCTGCTGACCGCAACATTCACTCAAAGAAAAATTGTGAGTTCGGGAGGGTCGGTCGATTTGTGTTGGCTCTTGATATTTGCAGCGTTGTCTTGTGCGGACCATGTAACCCGCATGCGATTTCGAGTCTCGGTCGAAAACATTTGTTGAAAATATTCTATCTTGAGAAAATACTAGTAGGAAATTATGTCGATTTTTGAATAGCAACATGTTATGAAACAGAGCGAACATCCTTATCCGAAATCGGCGGTATATTCTCTCATATTCTCGGTGCTCCGCTGCCGTCAGGCTTTCTTTTTAAAATTTTGTCCCAGTTTTGGGACATGGAACCCTTCGCGTAAATTGACCATGTCCATTGATGTCATTTGCAGTAAAGTCCTTAAAATTGTCCCAGTTTATGTCGATCTTTCAAGCATATGGGATCATATTTGTCAATGTCCTTTCGTGGCGAAGTCCTTAAAAATTGTCCCAGTTTTGACTGACGAAACTGAGTCGGATATATGTCTCAAGTCAAAAAGTGCCATCTCTTGTTCAACCTCCTCGCACGCCGACATACGCCGATAACGCCGCTGTTCGACGCGGGCGCTGTTCTCGTAGAATAAATGTTCCCGCAAGCTAAGCTTGAGAAAAGTTAGTGTATAAATTAAAACACCGATAAATATTTGAGAAAGACAATTATGCTGGTAGAGATGTCGCCCTCGAGATGTTTCTCAGAATCGATTTAATTGCCGTGACGCTTTGTTGTGATGCATTTGTGAACCATGTGGATTGTCATGATGTCTTTGTCGTGCGTTTATGCATCGCATGAGTTGCAATTTGACTTCAGGCCCGAGCTGACGCGCTTATAATTTGTTGCGGGATTTGAACTCGATTGTTGATGTTTGTCCGTTCATTGCTTCAAGAATTTTGTTGTATTTTCTCGCTTCGCAGTGGCGTAACTTTGTTGTACCTTCGCTAATATGGCGGACTCGCGCCAAAGAAAAATTTGTGAGTTTGGCGGGGCGGTTGATTCGCTTTGACTTCGCCGCTTGTTCCTTGATATCCGCGTTCGCTCGTTTGGACTTGCAACCCCGCCTGCTTCCTACATTGTCCCGCTTTGAATGTGCAAATGGCGTTTTGGCCTAAAGTGGTCTTAATGGAGTTGCTTGTATGTTATGTGTATTCTTGTTATTTTCGTAACAAAGCGGAAAGTTTCTAATGGTGTGACCGGCCGATTTAGGCCGCCACGTATCCCCACGAGGGAATCAGTCATGACGTAGTTCATTACAAGCGAATATTGGGTGAAATTAAAAATTTCTAAATGCGACCGAGGCCGATGTGGCCGCCACGTATCCGCCAAGGGAATCAGTCGAACGTAGTTCCAATTACAAGCAGGAGAAATTGGGATTTTGTAAAGCGCGGACCGGCCGATGTGGCCGCCACGATCCGCCAAGGAAATCGTGTCACACGTAGTTCCAATTATTACATATAAAGGGCAAAATGCATTAAACTAACTATCTCGTGACTCCTGGCCGAGGCGCGGGCGCGAGTCCACTTCTTCGCTCGCGTGTCTTAGAGGCGTGGTCTTCACGGATCATACCGATCACATTGTATTTATGTTTCCTTTTCAAGAACGAAGACTTTAGAGCCCTTCCACGCAGTCAGATCTTCTTCTTTTGATTTCTCGATGCATGTTTTGATGAATGATCGATTCAGCGCAATGTGCTCTAGCCAAGAGCATTTCTCTTCCTTTGGAGATTGATTGATGATTCAACAGCCCCTTCCAAACTGCTTTGTTCAACAATCATGTTAACATGTGCATCATCGTGGTTTGGTAAGTGTTGTTATTTATATTGGGAGCTTTAAGTTGGATGACTCCATCTTTGATCAATTTCGATTTTGTCTTTGAGGTATAACAATCATATGTCACGCCTCGACACCGGAGTGGTACGCACAATGTTTAGTTTTATCGTGCTCGGGAGGTAGGCACGGGGTATTTCCGGGAATTGGGTGGAGTATTCCCGCGGCCTTCTCATACACTGGGCTATGGGTTCGCCTAAAGGTGTATAGGTTTTGTTGGTTTTCTTTCGCATCTACGCGGCTCGGGTCCGCTTTGGCGCTGGATTCGTGATCAGGTGAGTATTTTGGATATCTTGGTTGGGTATGGTAAATGTGATATGGGGCGAAGGTCGATAATGTGGATTTGAGTGTTTTGGCTATAGTAAGCGAGGCGGTGGATTGTGATACACCGGATGTTGTTCGCCTATGCTCCCGAATGACCATGATAGAGGTGACGCATCTCTTCTCCTCCGTGAGGTACCTCTATGGAATCGATCGCATTGCCTCGCTAGTTGCTTGTAGGTCGCCAAGTTTGTAATTCTGCCTTAATGTTTCTTCCACGAAGTCGCCATTCTACGACTTCCGCAAAACTTCGCCAATTACACCGATCATTCTTTCATAATATGTCGCGTCTTTTAACGATCGCATTTAACAAAGTGGTCATTTCGCCGCCATCGGAGGTCGGACCTTCACGCTTCGACCGCCACCTCGTATGTATTCTCGAAAGTTTCGTGGATTTCTTTTCAAGCTTCATAAGATAAAATCTGCCCAGATGTCGATGTTGAATCTAAATCTATCCATGAAATCTTGTGCCATGGCATTCCAATCGCCCCATTTTCGAGGTCTTGCATGTACGATCCAGCGCCTCGCGTTAGACTCGATGAATAGTTTCATAATGATTGCTTGATTTTTACCAACTCCAATCAATTTATCACAATATGACCTTAGATGAGCTCGAGGATTCCCCTTTCCATCGAACATGTCAAATTTGGGCACCTTGTACCCCACAGGTAATTCAACGTCGGGGTGCATGCATAAGTTTTCATATTCTAAACCTTCCTCCCCTTTGTTCATTTGAATGTTTTTGAATGCCTCTTTCAAGCTACGGATTTCTTTTGCCATATTTTCATCAGCTCTAGCTCGAGTTTGCCGCTCCATTTCCTTGTATTGATCTGTCTCTTGAGAGGATGTATGCATAATAAATGGTTGACTTTCGATCGGATGTGCTAATCCCTCATATTGTTTGTGTGTCATCTGCTCGTATTGGGTGGCTTGGCAATTTGGGTTGAGTGGGGAGATATAAGTAGGTGGAGGTTGAGATGTGTATGTAGTGAACGGATCATTGTGGAGGTCGGTTTGCAAATTGACCGGGCAAGTGACGTTTTGGTGTGAGCTGGTATGTTGCGGCCTCTGCGGGGAGCTTTGGGGAAGTGGAGGCTCAAGGGCTTGTGACGCGATTGCATTTGTCCTTAGTTCTGGGAGTGGTGCATTCAAGCTAATAGACATGTTTGTGATATCTCGGAGCCTTTCTATTTCGGCTTGCATAATTTCCATTTGCTGCAATAGTTTGGCGAGGTGTTGATCATTGGTGTTTCTCCTTTCTAACGCCTCTGCATCCTCTACAGGAACGGGGATGAGTCCTAAGTTGTTTCGTTCTGGTGCTTCTGGATTAGTCATTTATTGGATGATTGTGCTTCTGCCAGTCAACGCGAATCAACCTTTTGGGGATAAGCTAGACAAAAATAAACCTTTAACAAATGAAGCAAACCAAGTTAGTATAATATGCAAAAAGTTGCAGCCAATATATACTAATAAGCAAATTGCAAATCAAGTGCGTGTTCTAACATGTTTGGGACCTTTTTATGCCAGAGGTAGGCCTAAACGTCAAATATGCGAGGTTATGATGGATTTGTCCAAGTCGCCCGACTGTAATGCTTTTGTTGGAAATGGCGACCAAATGACGGTGCACTTTTTCCAATTTCAGCATGACATGATTAGGTTTTGGATTTGTCTATCATTGTCACGCTACACATAATATGCTGGTTGGTCGTTGGGTTGAGAAACCCGTCGACAAATTTGGTGTCTTCCTAATTGTGGTGTCGATGCCAAGGACCGACCCACCTAAGGTAAATGCATGCATGCCCTAAAATAAAGGGTGGTATAGCTCTATCTTAAGTTTCTAAGATTTGGCTTTTCTGGACGCAAGGTTCCCGAGCGGACAACTCGAGTGAGAAGGCTACGCAACCACCGGTTGGACCGGATTCTCCGCGCAAAATACCAACTCTCTTAAATGTGGGTGTTTGAAAGAAATTTGCAGGTGCGCAAAGCACACCTGCGTGTTGTGTGTGATAGTGTGAATTTTCCAGAGTGAAAGAAATATGAGCGGAATGCCAATTTAAGGAAAGCAGTAAAACAAATAGCAATTAAAACAGATAAACATACAAAATTAAGCGAGCCATTTTAAGGCATTTAAAACAAACAAATAAAGCTAAGCAATAATAAACCTAGGTTTGTTATGGTCAAGAACCTAAAATCCTCAGTGGAGTCGCCATTTCTGTCGCGCCCTTTTTCGACCGCGACTTTCTAAATGCGAACCCTGCTTAAATAAAATGTTAGAAAATAAATAAAAGTGTTGAATGTTAAAAGGAGTGTTAAATGTTAAAGGGGTGCTTAAAAAAAGTGCTAGAATGCTAAAGGGTGCTAAGAGGGTTCGCGGAGTCGCCACCTAATTATTTGGGTGAATTAGGACACCTAAATGTTTAACTAGTTTAAAGTAAAACATTAACTCCATTTTAATGGTCTGCTAAACTTAATGAGATTCTGGAGTAAGGGTTCTTTATTATCCTAAAGGGAAGGGATTAGGCACCCTAAAGGATCCGCTAACTTGCGGTTGTCCGTTCAAACCTAGAGTTAATTATTATATGTCAAGAAGCAATGCATTTTTGAAAAGTATTTAAGTAAAAATATAGGAAGTCTTCTTGTTAACATAAAATGTGAGATTAAAATATATAAAGCTAGTTCTAATTAAAACCTATATTATTATATGCGCAAAGATGATTTATACTTTTATTAGCATATCACAGTATGTCAAATGTTTAGGAGGATTTTAGTAAAAGAAATAAGGCTTTTTATGTAAGTGTTAATGAGAGTCTATAACAAAATGGGTTGAAAATCTAATAATAAAATGCTAGCGGCGAATAGTTAAGAGGATAAATAATTTAATGGCTTAGTATGACTTAAGCAATATGTAGTGAGTTTAAAATAATTAACCTAAAGAGAATGGCTTTCTAATCTAAAGATTCAGGGTTTAGATATTCTAATTATTCTATTAATTAATGTAGCGTTAGACAAATAATTTACAATAAATAAATGAATGGGGGCGGGGTAGGAAAATAAATAAAAGAAGACGACTCGAAGGATGACGATGTCTTTTCGCCGGTAGTTTTGGAATTCCGATGCGGATAGAGAAATGCACATAGATGCGGGTGTTAATTTGCCACGATGAGTCTCGCCGTGAGACTCCTTGTTGCTCCGGTGCGTTTCATGTAAATAAAGAAAAGATAAGGATTAGTATATGTTCAAATTATCAAAATACAAATAAGGACAGATGCACGTATATCCGTAGTCATTACATGATTCAAATCTGTCCATAATGCAAGTAACTATTTACATAAAATTTAATTTTTTATTCTCGGTAATTCAAAATAAAAACCCAACAGGCCCAAAACATTAAGCAGTCATCAACTAAACAGGAGAAGAAATTTGAAAGCTAAAACTGGAAATAGAAGTCCGCATAGAAAATGTACACCTCGTCATGTTGTAGTATTTGACGAAAGAATAAAGTGTTAAGATAGAGAATAGACCCATTTGCAGATGTCGAAAAATAGAGTCTAAGGTCTGAAGTCTGATACACATAGGATATTTCGAATATTCATAGTCTATTAAAGACTTCCAGGATATATATGCAAACTTATTCACTTAGGCAAACAGAGACAAATCCAGATGACTTTATTTTTTAATTACCAGAAACCATCAGATCTAAAGTAGGGAAGTGGTGATCCCCTAGTTCTAACAAAGCAAACTCTAACGAGAACCAAACAGAAACCAAAAAAAAAAAGAAAACTCATAGATTAGCACAAGACAAGATCGTTCAGCAGAGTTCAGATCCATAAAGATGTTGTTATGGCATAATTGTTTTTCATGACGTTAGGCTAGCATGCACGATTCAGACATGGAAACATAGTTTATCTATATATGATATGGGACACAATATACGCAGGCATAGTCAATTTCAGTGTGCAAGTAATAAACTTGACTAGAACTTAAAGACCTTATGATGGTTAGACAAATGGACACCACGTAAGGTCTAAACTCAGCAACCTATACCAAGCATGTGCACATAAGCTACAAATATATGAAGTAATGTCAAGACAGTCTTCAAGGCAATTGGAATATACATAAGAGTTCATTAAATTATTCCTTGTGCGTATCATACTACATGAGGCATTGCTATTCCTTTAAGTGTGAATTACAGCAGAGTTACATTAGCAATCATAGTCGCGGATATCAATAGTGATTACCATTTAACTAAAAGATTCAACACCAAACAAATATGTAATTACTTTAACAATTAAGGGGGTCAGCTGATACGCGAATGGCCCCAAAGAGATAGCGTTTAGACATGTGTACCCGATCAAGCCAAAAGAGCTAACAACGAATAACATGCCAACATCAAGTTTTCAGTAACAAAGAAAGGATCATTTTAACAGGTTTGGACATGGTTGTATAATTTTGACAAAAGAAAATAGGACATTGGGAATAAAACATAGAGATGACAGTATAGCGAGGCCTGGACTAATTATCTGATATTTACCTAGGCGGATACTATCCAAACAGGGTCCTTTAGACTGATTTATAGATCAAACGAACAAACAATCTGGACTCTTGACAGTTCCAAACTATAAGCACATAATAAACACATGCTTCTAATATACAGACCAATCTGGACGATCAGATATCACAGAAGTGGCGCATGACATGATTCTAGTTTAGCATATATCTCATAGATACTCATTCTTATATGACTGTTTTACATGACAAGCATTTAACTTATACAAACGGTAGTTGTAATACTTATAATGAACATAAACAACCAACTCAGTTGGTCCCATAAATTCAAGCAATCGCTACATCATTCAGCCACACGACAAACACTACGACATAACAAATCTTCACACCTACTCGACATGCGCTTAAGCAGCCATACACAACTCATATTGCATACATTAATATCAAGAGAAATCTAAGATGGAAAGGGATGATAGATTTACCTTCTCCGGACAGCGAACCGAGGCAGCGTATCAAGTGTCGATCCACTCGGAGTTTTGTGCGATGCGATAAAATGAAATGAAGCTGTTGCTTTGAGAAAAGTTACTGATTCGTGACGGATTCTTACGAGGAAGACGAAAGGGTTTGTTCCTATGTTCTTGCCTTAGCCTTCTAACTTTAGGATTGTAAAAAAAAGGTATTCTTGAATGGGAAAGTGATGCTCGACCTCTGTCTTTGCCTATGTAGGAGAATGGTTTTTTAGACTGTTCTCCCGTTGTCCCCTCTTGAGCTCTGACCTATGTTCGATTGATCCCCCTGTTTCTGCCCTATTCCCTCTGCCCTCTTGCATGTGTATTTGAATGATTTATATAGCCTTCATTTCGGTTTCTAATGTTGGCAAGTTATTGGTACTGATTTGAAGCTATCCCCTTATGGTATGATTCTTGGACGATTTCATTGCCGTTAGGACTGATTTCGCGGCTGATTTGGGTACTGATTTCTTACTGTTCTATTTTTGGGCGAATCTTGACGATTTAGTGCTGATTTTATTGTTATGGTAAGAAAATCGTTGGCTGGGTGTGTGTGGGTAAGGAAGGTAAGGGAGGGGTCGCCGGATTCTCAGGCGAGAATCTCGGCGATGAAGATGGCGTGAAGGCGACGACTGTATTTTAGGTTTAGGATTCGGTTCTCTCTTCTGTTTTGTTCTTGTCGATGATGAGATGGAAAAGGGCTGAAGGGAAGGTAAAGGTATCGGGGTGGGCTGGGCTGAGAGGAGAAATAAGGCTGGGGCGTGTCGGGCTTGCGGGTGTTGGGCCGCGGGTTGTTTTATTGGGCTGGGCGAATGGGCTGGTGAGTGTTGTATTTAGGTGGACGAAATTAATGGGTATTGGGCTATTAATTAGGTATTAGTTCTTAGGTGTTTTAATTAGGGTAGTTTATTATTAATTAATTAGTGGTATATTAAATTATTTAAAATGATTAGATTATTTTAGGTGCTTTGTTAGTCTAAGTTTGAGATTTTAAAATAAAGACGGGTGTGTTATTTAATTAGTGTTTAATGTTTATAATGTGATGTCGTTATTAATAAAAATTAGGACTTCTTAATTCTTTTATGAATGTTATTATTAAAACGCATGTGTTAGATTATTATTTTATGTATTTATTATTTATTATTAGGAATTATGACGAGACTCTAAGTGTGTAACTTTCTACGTAAGACGCGATGCCGTTATTAAATTGTTTATTTATGCCTGTATTTATGTATTATTGTTGCATTTTATTATTATAAAATTGTTTTAAAATTAGTGTAATTTTATAGTTAATGACTGGACGGGAGAGTCAAAATTGGGTGTCAACAGTTGTCCCTCTTTGTATGGAGATGATGGAAGAATCTTCGGACAAAGACGTTGACTCATAGCCAATTTTGTCTCGATCCTCGGAATTGAAAGGTTTGGGCAATTAAGCAAGGCTGACGCAAAAATTTTAAAAAAATTGTCCAGTGTCGAGTTATGACGACACTGGGCTACCATGGTCAAAACACCAAGGCGGGCTAATGCGGACTCAAAATTTGTCCCAATGTCGAGTTATGACGACACTGGGTTACCATGGTCGCAACACCAGGGCGGGCTAACGCGGACTTAAAATTTGTCCCAGTGTCGAGTTATGACGACACTGGGCTGTGATGCTAAAAGAAAAATAAAATAACTGGCTTGAACCTGGGGTGTACTGCTATCGACTTATGATGGTGATGTGGAACGAGTGGACCGACGCTCGAGGCCGCTTCTGCCATTCATTGGGAAGGTTGGCCCCCAACAAATTGCCCCGGTTCGCTGTAAGAGAAAATCCACGTTATGCTCCATCTTGTGCAGTTTCCTGTAGATTGAAGCTAAGATAGAAGCATTAGTGCATAACTGTCAAAACAAAATAGTGTAAGAATGTAACTTTTGTGTTGTGGTCGTAGTCAAATCGTATATGAAATGATGCAGATGACGCCTTGTATGGGCGTTATCGTCTTGTATGGACGAAATGCAAATGTTCGTCTTGTATGGGCGGAATCATCTTGTATGGACGAAATGCAAATGACGCCTTGTATGGGCGTTCTTGTCTTGTATGGACGAGATGCATATGACGCCTTGTATGGGCGTTCTCGTCTTGTATGGACGAGATGCACTTGACGCCTTGTATGGGCGTTCTCGTCTTGTATGGACGAGATGCATATGACGCCTTGTATGGGCGTTCTCGTCTTGTATGGACGGGATGCATATGACGCCTTGTATGGGCGTTCGCTTGTATGGGCGAGATGCATATGGCCTTGTATGGCGTTCTCGTCTTGTATGGACGGGATGCATATGACGCCTTGTATGTGCGATCTCGTCTTGTATGGGCGAGATGCATATGGCCTTGTATGGCGTTCTTGCTGTATGGGCGAGATGCATATGACGCCTTGTATGGCGTTTCGCTTGTATGGGCGGGATGCATATGACGCCTTGTATGGCGTTCGTCTTGTATGGGCGAGATGCATATGACGCCTTGATGGCGTTCTCGTCTTGTATGGACGAGATGCAAATGACGCCTTGTATGGGCGTTTCGCCTTGTATGGACGGGATGCATATGACGCCTTGTATGGGCGTTCTCGTCTTGTATGGACGAGATGCATATGACGCCTTGTAGGGCATAGATAACAAATTGTTTTATATATGGAGTTGTGTCGTAATTCATGCGTAATCAAAACTAGATGAAATAATTAAAGTGTAAATGATGTAGCCTGTGGTTTTTTGCAAGATGTATTTGATGTAGACTTGTTGCAGTTTGACTTTGTGAGCGAATCTGTTGTATTGGAACGTTGCTATTGGCGTAGTTTTCGGACTTGGCGTCGTTGGCGTCGTTTTAAGACTTGTCGTTGTTTTTTGGACTTGTTGTGTTGATGGCGTCGTTGCCTGGACGTGTTGCTGCTGCCCCTGTAGACTAAAGCTCAAGAAAGAGTTAGTGCATAACTGCTAAGACAGAATAATAATAAAGCATAAAATGAGAAAAAATGCAATTTTGAGAACAGAGAAAATCGTCCCTGCGTAGATGTGATATGTTGATGATGGCGTCGTTTTCGGACTTGGCGTCGTTTTGGACTTGGCGTCGTTTTCGGACTTGTCGTCGTTTTCGGACGTGGCGTCGTTTTCGGACGTGGAGTCGTTTTCGGACTCGGAGTCGTTTTCGGACTCGACGTCGTTTTCGGACTGGGCGTCGTTTTCGGACTTAGCGTCGTTTTCGGACTCGGAGTCGTTTTCGGACTCGACGTCGTTTTTGGACGTGGTGTCGTTTTCGGACTTAGCGTCGTTTTCGGACTTAGCGTCGTTTTCGGATTTAGAAAACGGGATTCTAGCGAGCCCTGCTTGAATAAAAGTGTTAGAAAAATAAATAAAATGTTAAAAGAAGTGTTAAATGTAAAGGGGTGCTTAAAAAGGTGCTAAAATGCTAAAATGCTAAGGGTTCGCAGAGTCGCCACCTAATTACTTTGGGTGAATTAGGACACCTAAATGTTAACTAGTTTAAAGTAAACATTAACTCCATTTAATGGTCTGCTAAACTTAATGAGATTCTGGGCAAGGGTTCTTTATTATCCTAAAGGGAAGGGGTTAGGCACCCTAAAAGATCCGCTAACTTGCGGTTGTCCGTTCAGACCTAGGGATTTATTATTCTAAAAAAAATGCGTGTTTGAAAGTGTTTAAATAAAAGAAATAAAAAATTATGAGATTTATTTAGAATATAAAATTAGCTTTGGATAAAACTTGCATTCATAACGTATTAAATAAGATACATGTATTGTAAAATTTTATTATGACAAAATGTGTACTTTATAATATAAAATGTAGAATATCTATTATGCAAGGACTAACAAAATAATTAATTTTTTATTATTATGAATGTTAGTAAGAGTTTATGAAAAGATTGATTTGTTATGCTAAGGATTTAACATCTATGTGCATCTTTACCTCCGCACCACAAACTCCAAAACCATAGGCGAGATGGCCTCGCCGTTTCCTCGAGTCACTTATTAATTCATATCCTCCCCCCTATTATTTGTTGTAATTATTTGCCTAACATTACACTATTAGTAACACATTTAGAATAATTAAACTTTGGGCTTGACGCTAGAAATTCACTTTTTCTTAAATTAGTTATTCTTATGACTAGTTATACATTGCCTAAGCCATACCCAAATGACATGAAAATTCGCGTAGCTAAAGCGTCACTCGTTATTAAATCCTTAGCATAACAAATCAATCTTTTCATAAACTCTTACTAACATTCATAATAATAAAAAATTAATTATTTTGTTAGTCCTTGCATAATAGATATTCTACATTTTATATTATAAAGTACACATTTTGTCATAATAAAATTTTACAATACATGTATCTTATTTAATACGTTATGAATGCAAGTTTTATCCAAAGCTAATTTTATATTCTAAATAAATCTCATAATTTTTTATTTCTTTTATTTAAACACTTTCAAACACGCATTTTTTTTAGAATAATAAATCCCTAGGTCTGAACGGACAACCGCAAGTTAGCGGATCCTTTAGGGTGCCTAACCCCTTCCCTTTAGGATAATAAAGAAATATGAGCGGAATGCCAGTTTAAGGAAAGCAGTAAAACAAATAGCAATTAAAACAGTTAAACATACAAAATTAAGCGAGCCATTTTAAGGCATTTAAAACAAACAAATAAAGCTAAGCAATAATAAACCTAGGTTTGTTATGGTCAAGAACCTAAAATCCCCAGCAGAGTCGCCATTCTGTCGCGCCCTTTTTCGACCGCGACTTTCTAAATGCGAACCCTGCTTAAAATGTTAGAAAATAAATAAAAGTGTTAAATGTTAAAAATGTTAAAAGGGTTCGCGGAGTCGCCACCTAATTAATTTGGGTGAATTAGGACACCTAAATGTTAACTAGTTTAAAGTGAACATTAACTCCATTTAATGGTCTGCTAAACTTAATGAGATTCTGGGCAAGGGTTCTTTATTATCCTAAAGGGAAGGGATTAGGCACCCTAAAGAACCATTTTAAGGCATTTAAAACAAACAAATAAAGCTAAGCAATAATAAACCTAGGTTTGTTATGGTCAAGAACCTAAAATCCCCAGCGGAGTCGCCATTCTGTCGCGCCCTTTTTCGACCGCGACTTTCTAAATGCGAACCCTGCTTAAAATGTTGTTGAATAAAAATAAAAGTGTTAAATGTTAAAAATGTTAAAAGGGTTCGCGGAGTCGCCACCTAATTAATTTGGGTGAATTAGGACACCTAAATGTTAACTAGTTTAAAGTGAACATTAACTCCATTTAATGGTCTGCTAAACTTAATGAGATTCTGGGCAAGGGTTCTTTATTATCCTAAAGGGAAGGGATTAGGCACCCTAAAGAATCCGCTAACTTGCGGTTGTCCGTTCAAACCTAGGGTTAATTATTATGCTAAGATGCAAAATGTGCCTTGAAAAGTGTTTAAGTAAAAGATGGAGGAAGTATTCTTTGCTAACGTAAAAGAAATGTGAGATTTTGTTTTAAAATGTATAAAGCTAGTCCTAGCTGAAATATTATTATATGTGCAAGGATGATTTATGCATTTATGAAATGAGCCTAGCATGCAAGATATCTATATAGTAAATGAGATTAATTTTCTATATAAATGTTAATGATTGATAACAGATAATACTTTTAATTGCGTAAAGGGTTA
This sequence comes from Przewalskia tangutica, assembly GCA_029844215.1. Taxonomy (NCBI): domain Eukaryota; kingdom Viridiplantae; phylum Streptophyta; class Magnoliopsida; order Solanales; family Solanaceae; genus Przewalskia; species Przewalskia tangutica. Next base: position 20,738,265 of record CM056736.1, read on the forward strand.
TGCAAGTGAAAAATCGTTAGGTTATTTGATGCAACTTTAAGCGATGTATAACTAGCATAAAAATGATTAAGTTAGAAGAAGCGAGTTTTAGTATCAAACTACCTCTTAATGGCAACCCAAAGCTTGAATGTCCTAATGGTTCTGCTAGTAGAGTGATGTTAGACAATTAATTTACAAATATCGAATGGACAGACATAAATTAGTAAATGACTCGAGGAAGGCGGTGCCCTTTCGCCGGTGGTTTTGGGATTTCAATACGGATAGAGAGACGCGTAGACGCGGGTCTTCATTTGGAGTAGCCCGAGGAGTCTCGCAATGAGACATTTCGCTTAGCTCCGATCGTGCCATGCAAAAGAAAAGAAGATAATAATTAGTACATGTCCAAATTTATTTAAATAACAAACAAACACTTGACACATAGTTTGTATTTAAGCAAGCATGCACATAAAGACCAACAGGTGACAATATAAGATAGGAATAAGCAGCCAGTGGGTGGTAAAAGAAATAAGGATGGGCAGGTATGCAACAAAGACAAACCAAATTTCTAATATCACAAGCAAGTTAGTACATTTTGTTCATAGAACTGGAAGGCCTTTACATGCAGTTATCACAGTTTTAATACAAAGAAGTTATTCCGATATGCATCCGTAAATGCAGATATATGAGCAAATGCACCAAATTTTCGACCAGACACACCCGTAGGATTAAAATACAGAAAGACAAGCATTTTATTCAAGTGATAGACAAGTAACAGTAGGCTTTGGGATGATTCCCCATTCTTGAAACCATCTCATCCAAAGAAATGCATGCAAGACGATGCAACAACATCCGGGGAGAGAAAGATAATGGGCAAGTCCAAACACATATTCACTATGGATCAGATCTGATTACAGTCTATATAGATTCATATACTAACAAGAGAAAAGAAACAATATGTGGTCGATTGTGGCATGATTCAACCATTGGCTTGAAGATGCAATAGGCACAACATTGTTCATCTAACAGTTATGCAAGAACAGGGCAGAAAGGGAACTGATCCATTATTTAAATACAGGAACTATGGCATGCGATCAGTCCAATAGGTGCATATCAATGGGCACAAGAAACTCACCTCATACCCAGATTTGAAAGAAAGAAAGAAAATAGGTTAAGGTGTCTTTATAAACTGGGATAAAGGCAAATGACACAATATACTCTCAATATGTGTTCCACTATATCAGGCCATATTATCTTTCAAATATAAGATGCGACAGGGACTGCATGTTCATATGGCATGGGAATGACCCAAGAAATGCTAACACCGGGATGCGACATGTTATGCAGCGCTTTCATGTAATCAGCAACTCTAAGAATCAACAAAGATGAGTATTGACTAACGTAGTGTGCATGTTATTAAACTGATTTACGACCGGAAATCATTTTTCTTTATTAACTCGATACATATAATGGTCAAGACATAGTGAACGACTCCACATAAAGACACGAAATTAAACTATGTGCAATTGAGTTACAGATCTATATAACCTTAAAGAGAATACTATGTTAAATGTATTGCCATTTACAGGGACAACCCCATCCCTTATGCTAAATCCATGCAGGCATACATATTAAGGAATAAAGAACAGGCTTGGTTGCACAGAGTAGTTCTGCATAAGCTACATATTTTACTGGAATAAATTCATACAAATGAGAACATGGGGTCGTAATATACGTGATATATTTAGATGTACAGTAGCATATTTCAATATTTGTGTATATCTCATATTTAAATATTAGTTAGTAAAACAGGTCGGCAAGCCATAAGACAACAACAAACATCAATGAGAGCATTTTACTATCCATCATCATACCCAAGAAGAAAGTAATTACAACATCAACCTATTTCGATTTTAATAAACCATTACCAACTGATTAATCAAGACATTACTTCGTTGTATTAAGCATTAATAGAAAACAATAACACGACGAGCTCATCTACACATGATTAAGCAACAGAGAACACAACAAGCACGTAGGCATCGAAGTAAATTAGAGTCGAGGGTAATTTGAGTTTACCTTCTCCGGACAGCGACCCGGGGCAGCGTATCAAGTCGTCGGTCCGCTCGACGGGCTTTTGGGTTTGCGATGCGAATGAAAGGGCAAAATTTGTTTACTGATTTCTGGCTAGAATTGAAAGGGAAGGGTTCGAACTTCCTATTCTACTGTGCTCTATCGGACTGCTGCTGTCTATGCCCTCAATCGATGCTCTGTCTTCTCCAAACCGAGCTCCTAATTGTTTTCTCAATCCCCCGTCTCTCGCTCTACCTTCGACTGATGCCTTTGCATGTTCTTATATAGCCTAACTCTAGGTTCTAAGTTTGGTAAGTAAATAAAGGCTGATTTTGGGTGTGATTTTGGACGAGATTTGTGCTTAATATGGTAAGTTTTCGGAAGTGATTTGAGAAGATTTGGGGATGCGATTTGGAAGGAGACAGCAGGGGGATATTATTGACTCGCCGAATTTTCCGGCGAGGGTCTCGTTTGCTGTCAGTGGCGTGGACGAAGGTGTTTGAGTTTTAGGGTTAGGTTTTGTAGAGGGAGGGGGCTTCTGAAGAGGATGATGCGTGGGGAATGATAAGGGCTGAAATGTTTGTGGGTTGCTGGGTTTAGGAGTATAAGGCAGACGGGGCGTTGGGCCATGGGTGTTGGGCCGCGGGTTGTTTTATTGGGCTGGGCGAATGGGCTGGTGAGTGTTGTATTTAGGTGGACGAAATTAATGGGTATTGGGCTATTAATTAGGTATTAGTTCTTAGGTGTTTTAATTAGGGTAGTGTATTATTAATTAATTAGTGGTATATTAAATTATTTAAAATGATTAGATTATTTTAGGTGCTTTGTTAGTCTAAGTTTGAGATTAAAAATAAAGACGGGTGTGCTATTTAATTAGTGCTTAATATTTTATAACGATCTTTGTTATTAAAACTTATTAAATAAAAATTAGGACTTTTTAATTCTTTTATGAATGCTATTATTAAAACGCGGGTGTTAGATTATTATTTTATGTATTTATGCTTGTTATTAAATTGTTTATTTATGTCTGTATTAATGTTTTATTGTTGCATTTTATTATAAAAATCATAGAGAATTATTTTTACAAAATTAGTGTAATTTGATAGTTAATGACTGGACGGGAGGGTCAAAATTGGGTGTCAACACATATTATTCCCCCTAATTGATTTTATATCAACTTAGTCATTTAGGTAATTCATTCACATGCTACACGTAACATTCCCACTTAATGTTCCCCCATTATAGTTTACCAATTAGCCGATCAACATTACCAAGTAGTCGATCATTGTTGTCGATTGGCTGATCACTATCGTTCATTAGCTGATAGGTCCTAAATTAGATCTGGGGCACATCCTTTCTTTATTGGCATATACGAATATGACATAACTTCCCAAAACTCGGGTCTACTTGCATACGTCTAGTTGTTCAAAATATCGCCCGAAAGTACGGGGTGTTACAGCATTCCCCTATTAGAAACATTTGTCCAAGAATACCTAGTCAGAAAACACATTCACCCTTTCACGTGCCATATAATATAACACCCATCATTATATCAGATCTCACATGGTCATCAAGACTTTATTATAATAATCTGAAATAGTATTCACCTTATGCTTCTCTCGGAGCCTCGGCGTTGTCCTGAAATAGGTAAGAGTATTTGTGTCTCATCTCCTCTTCCGTCTCATGTGTCTTTCTTCTACATTCTCATTTCATCACACAACCATTGCGGAGGCTACTTCTTTAGTACTCAATTTACGGACTTGTCGATCTAGGTTAACAATAGGAACCTCTCCATAAGATAAATTTTCTGTAATCACCACATCATCAATAGGTACTATCCGAGAAGGATCTCCAACACACACCTTTAACATTAAAACATGTAACACTAAATGAACAACCTCCAACTCCGTAGGTAAGTCCAATTTGTAAGTCAATTAATCGATTCATCGAATTATGTGATATGGCCCGATGTACTCTTTGGGCTGAGCTTTCCCTTTTTGCCTAAATCCCACTACACCCTTCATAGGAGAAATATTCAAGAAGACCCAATTATTCACTTGGAACTTTAAGTCTCGCTGTCGCACATCTAAAAACAACTTCTAACAACTCTTAATGGTTAACAACTATTTTTGATAAGTTTCACCTTCTCTATGTCTTGGTGTACTAAGTCAGGCCCAAATAACTTTAATTTTCCTACCTCAAACCGTCCGGTAGGAGATCTATATCTCCGTCCATATAACGCCTCATATGGAGCTATTTAAATGCTAGCATGATAACTGTTATTGTACGCAATTTCAATAAGGGATAGATGATCATCCGAACTTCTCTTGAAGTCCAATATGCAAGCTCGTAACATGTCCTTGAGCGTTTGAACCATACGCTCGGCCTGCCCGTCTATCTGAAGGTAAAAATTGTGCTAAGATTAGTTTGAATTTCCAAACGTTTTTTGAAATGATCTCCAGAAGTTAGCTGTGAATTGCGTATCTCGGTCAGATATAATAGAACTATACATACCACAAAGTCGAACAATTTCTTTAACGTATAGCTTTGCGTAGTCCTTGACTATGTAGGTAGTTTGACTGCCAGAAACTGAGCTAATTTGGTCAGTCTATCAACTATTACCCAAATAGAATCAAATCCCCGATATGGACGAGGTAAACCCATAACAAAACTCATATTAATCATTTCTCATTTCCACATCGGAATCTCAATGTTCTGAATGAAGTCATCGGGCTTTTGATGCTCTATTTTTACTTGCTGATAATTAAGACACTGAACTACCAACTCCGCAGTGTTCCTCTTCATGTCATTCCATCAATACATATCTTTAAGATCATAACATATCTTAGTAGATTCAGGATGAATGAAATTTTGTGAGCAATAGACCTCCGTCATAATCGTTTTTCGTAATTCTACTATATTGGGAATGCCCAAACGGATCTTCCACCTAGGGTCCCTCTCCCATTATACCCAAAGCTTACGATTCTCTGTTGCTAAATATCTTTCTCAATCTTCTCTAAACATGGGATCTTCATCATGACGTTATTTTTCTTCCAGTATGAGGGATGGCCGTATTGTATTCTGAGTTATAGGGCTATCGCTATCTGAATCCTCCAATCGGACTCATACTTAACTAACTAATGCATTCCCTTAGGTCAGTTTCTCTCCCCTGTCCTCACATTAGTCAAGCCGCTCGTAAGTGAGTGATTCTATTGTTAACTTAGCTTTATTTACTAACTGATGTGCTGAAAACTCTTATATTTATATTATCTTAATCGTAAACACTTTATGGACAATGTCATCGAATCTGAAGTGCGCGTATCATCATAGTTAACTCTCATTCATGGTCTGAAACTTTCTCACTACTCATGATTACAAACAACCTTCTTTACTTTCTTCTTTTGACACTTGTTCACTCATTTTCTTACTTGGCATACTCTTCTTAATTCTAAAATATTCTGGTATACATACGTAATCTCAAATATTGCTCCTTATCCCAATCCTTGGAATTACTCTCCTTAAAGGATGAGTTGTTAACTTATACCCTTATTTAGTACGTGAATATTCTGAAGAATTTGCATTACATGACGTTGTTCTACTATACCCAAACTTGGTCATTATACTTAGATTCGAATTCCTTCACTGGCCTCATAGCTAAGACCTTCTGTCAATGGCACTTTGGGAGAGGATTTCATTGATCTCGTTAAGATGTACACCCATTACTGTATCCACCTCGTAGAACCTTCAGTCAATTCATAAATGATGCATGATACTTTATCTTCATGATAATGTCATTACCTCTTGACATATATCTTTTAATGTCTATCTTGTATCCATAGGCGTCATTGGCCCCTTTTCACTTGTCTAGGTGCTAATATCGAACTTTACACACACTGTTACTTCTGTTTATATACTTCCGAAAGGTATGATTGCATATGTTATGGAACCAATGCTTCGTATGTACGGTGTTACATGATCCCATGACTTGTCAAGCTTTCTGGTCTTATCATTATGTCACGCCCCAAACCCCGGGCCCATGACCGGTGCCCTACCTGGGCACCCTTCTACCCATACAACATAAGTAACTCGCGGAAGGTAAATAACACTCATTTTTTTTCTAAACAAAGGCAAAGCCGGAAAGGATGCCATAATATATAACACCCCAAATGGGATTACACTGTACAACTATGTAAACATAACTCACGCCAGTCCAGCCCACATATGAATACATACCTCTAAGAATTTGGACAGTAAACTATGACGGGACAAGGCCCCGTCATACCCCTGAATATACCAAGCCATAATGACAAGCTCCGGAACATTGGAGCCATCTCAAAATACTGAACCAGGATCCTAAGCTCGCAGATCCACAACTGAGTACCTAATACTGCGCATGAACACACTGCCACCCGACCTCGGACTGGATCGTGCCTTACCCCGCACCCTGTGATACAACATCGAGAAAACCAATGGAAATAAACTCACAAACAAGAAACCATATAAAATATGAAACAAAGCAACCTAAATGGCTACCTTCCGTCAACATAAATATAACAAAATCTGAACAGCTACATCCTTAACAACCCAATTTATAACAGACTACGCCTCTAAGAGTTTATAATAACTATGACGACAGGGCCCCGCCATACCCCGAATGTACATAATATCTACCACATCGTGAGAACCGCACTAAAAAGTCAAGCCTCCGAGAAATGGAGCTTCGACACCGAGCAAAGATCCTAAGAATGAGGATCCACCACCGCTACTCCCTACCACAGATGTAACGCAGCCCCATGGCGGCGGGTCAAGACAATAGGTACCAAGTATGTAAAACTGGAAAGTACTGTAATAATATCATAAGTCTAAAATAAGCTGGAGTCATGTATGAAAATCAAATTACATTGCATTGTGCCTTACTAACAATGAGAGTAACAAGTATAAACTTTACTGCATAAAAATAGGAGGCTCATGATCAAAACAGGGTCCCTCGCCCGTAGTATCATTAAGCAATCCTACTCCTGGGACTATTTCACCCGCATAGGTCCTGTGGATCCGCATGAGGTCATCCGCCTCGCATGGGACTATTTCACCCGCATGGGACTATTTCACCCGCATGGATCCTGTGGATCCGCATGAGTAAAAGTGTCGCACTCGCATCATGGGTAGCAAATCCATGGCATAAGTAGTAACCCGGGGTTTACCCCGTAATAATAATAATAATACGTAACCTAGCACAACCGGCTATCATACACAACATAAGCGCTACCGGCTTATCATAACATAAGCAAGTTAAGAAAATCCCCTAATTTCTTATTAACATTATTAATATATCCTCTCATTTTAGTTTACTTAAGGCACTAACATGTCATTTAAGAGAAAATCCGAGAATTCAACCCGAGTACCACGTACTTCTAACCTTTTAAGAAATGACTCATTTTTATATAAAACTTCCAAGATACTAATAACCTTAGTATCAAGTCACGACTACTTTTCAAGACAAGTCACATTTCCTTTTAGAAATATCATAGACTTCTAAATCAAGTGACTTCATTTCTTTTAAAACCTTAGGCAATTAATGCCTTAAAATCAATTTGCCCTTCACAAATTCAAATCATTTATCCGTAATTATTTTACTTAGAGTAAATCTTTCTTTGTTAATCTTTTGGTATCTATTTGGTAAATTGATATTTGATTTTGTTGTTTATAACTAAGAATTATAAAGACTAATTTAACTAATGAGTTTACTTCAGATGTGATGGGAATAGGGCTTCCATGTCTCCTCAACTATCCGCTTATGTTATTTATTAATACAACGAATTATGGTCTTCTTCTCTGAGCTAGCGGTTTACTTAAATCGCTTTTATATTCCCTAAGGATATATAAACACTCAACCTCAGATTGCACCTTACCTACCTTTCGGTGATAAGGATAACTCTATAGAGGATTAAGAACAAAAACCTAGTTAACCGTCACGCACTACGCGCAAAATTAGGGTTTTTAAGCCTCTCATTAACGCTTACATAAATAATTGAGGTATTTTCATCCCCAATCCAAGAATGTCTACCCAACTTACAAAGATATTCACAATCTCTCATTTCGAAGTAAATTAGAAATCATATAAGGATAATTAGTTGTCAATTAATTACCAAGCATTCAACGCAATTATTGGATAAATCTCTCAAAGAAGAATAATAACCATAAACATGTATTAATTCATAACATAAGTTTCTAGTGAATTAACATGGAAAGCCCTATAAGAGAATTAGTTCCTAGCCATAGATATGACAAGAACTAATTCAAAGTTCATCATGCAAAACCAAATAAAAGAAAAGAAAAGGAAAAGAAAGTACTAAATTATGGTCTCCAATCTCCAAGCAAGAAATCTTGAGTTGTGCAAGAAGGGGAACCCTTAAAATCTGCCTAGGGTTCTCCTTTTATAGGCCGAAACCGCCTTAACTTTTCCTCGCAGTTCGCCTAAAAACGTCAAAACCCCGATTTTCGCGTCAGGCGCCAGCGAACTTCGTGATACTTGGGTGAATCGCGCCGCCCCGATTCTCGCTGTTCGAGCCGCGGCTGCAACTTTTGTAGCCTCTCGGATGATTAGGCGTCGCGGCCCTGTTCCTGTTGGGCTGAGGCGCCGCGGCGCTGGGTCTTCGCAACCTCTTCGACATTGGGCGCCGCTACCGCTTCGCTCGCAGGAGCCGCGCTACTGTCCGGTTTCCACTGCTCGCCAATTTCTCTGTTTTTAGCTCTGGAACCTCCTCTTTTGCCCTCTTTTAGCTCTTTTTCCGTCATTTGGCCATTTTAACCACTTTGACTCAAAAGAAAGGAAAACTATCCTAATACGACACTTATTTGTACAAAAATGGACAAAAGACTAACTAAAAATGACTCGAAAAGTGTATATAAAATACACCGATCACTAATATAACCAACTTTCCATAAAGTCGTTATATTAACATTATACATTAGTCAAATACCTTTCCCTAAATCCAAGGGACTTATACTTTTAAAACGAAACAAGTATTGTATACTTAAAACACTTCAAATCTCTTAACTTTGAAAACTTAAGACATCCTTAATACTTTTTAAAGAAATGAGTTAATCCCCTTACTCACCAAACTTGGCCATCCTTAAAACAAGTAAGGGATATCAAAGCCTTGTACGTCTACCGTACTACATAAGCGCAACTAGTCATGCTCAAGAGATAGGAAAGTTCCACATACCTCTTCGGGTCAATCCACTTGCAAGTCCAATATACCACGCGTAGTATGTCAACCTATAATGACCATAATACGTCCATTAGTCTCTATCTTCAACGTAGAACATTCTAATTGAAACGTCTCTTATTCCTACGGAAAATTGGACAGCACTTCCTTTGTTTCTATATACTTTGCCACTTTTTTCAAGGCCGAATTCAATAACCAAATACGCCACCTTTAAAGCTCAACAATCTAATCAACACAAAGGGGATTACACGCCTACTTGGACGTGTAAAATTCTGCCCCACAATACATAACAATTAATACAAACTACAAAGTCCAATTTGGCAATTTTGAGGTATAACAACATAACTTCTTATCCAATTCCTTTTTAATCCAATTTCTTATCCAATTCCTACATGCAATACTTCTAAAGGCAATGTTGACAACTATATGTCCTTTCTTCCACACATGCAACATAATTTACTAGCAAAAGAGAAAGGATTGTTACCTTAGAGCTTACCCAAATTAATCAAAAAATTCTCACTTGTCTTCTTTCCACAATCACCTCCACAAAACTCCTACAAGCTTGCTAACAAGTTTCCTTCTTGTCACTTTCCTGAAATTTTCCTCTAGGTCTTGGTTTCTTCTTGAATTTTTAGAGAGAAGGGAGAGGAATTTTAGAGAGAAGAAAGAGATTTTTAGAGAGAAGGGAGAGATTTCAAGAATGTCAAGACTTGGTCAATAAATAGGACATGCAAAAAAAATCAGAGGGGGGGGGGGACACTTGTCACCCTCCCATGGCCTTTTTAAAAGAAAATATCTGATTTTTCCTCAGTTTTCCGCAAAAACTCCACCTCGGCGCCGCGGCCCTGCAGCCGGCACCGCGACCCTGCTTTCCGGCGCCGCGGCCCTGCAACCTCAGAGAATTCTCAGCTTACCCGGCGCCGCTGCCTCAGATCCGGCGCCGGCTGCTGGCCCCCGACCGAAAATGTTTTTCGCCGATCACAAGACCGAACTTGTAATTTCCATAACTTTCTACTCCGATATCCTATCGACGAACGGTTGGTTGCGTTGGAAACTAGACTCAACGAATTACATACTAGGCCTTTGAACCACCTACGAATTCCCCATGCAATGGGACATAAATTGCCTCAAAGTTGACTAACAACCCGTCCGAAACATTCCGTCGACCTATCTTTCAAAAATTTAAATCTTAATTCCTTTTGTACGTTCTCATAAACATGACCTGAACTACGGGGTGTAACATTCTCCCCCCCTTAGAAACATTCGTCCCGAATGTTCCTTCTAAGCTTACTCAAATCACAATATCCACATAGATCCTCTTAACTATTCTTCTTGCAAATAAAGACGCTCCACATGGCCACAACAATATGTAAGCATAATTGCTAAATTTAAAACTAACAATCAGGAAAGTGGGTTACCTGGAGGTGTAGGGAACAAGTGAGGATACTTCTTCATCATGTCCTCCTCTGCTTCCCATGTCATTTCCTCCATGTTCTCGTTCCACCATAAGACCTTGACGGAAGCCACATCCTTTGTCCGCAGTCGCCTAACCTGGCGATCGAGTATCGCTATGGGTCTCTCCTCATATGATAGCCCCTCTGTCACCTGGACATCACAAATCGGGTGCACTCTAGATGGGTCTCCAATACACTTCCGCAACATAGACACATGAAAAACTGGATGTACTGCCTCCAGATCGGATGGCAGATCCAACTCATAGGCAACCTTACCTACCCTACGACACCGATAAGGCCCAATGTATTGGGCTAAGTTTCCTTCTTCCCAAACCTCATCACGCCTTCATGGGTGATACCTTCAGAAGACCCAATCATCCACCTCAAACTCCGTTGTCGACGCGATGATCCGTGATACGACTTCGCCGACTATAAGCCGATAATAACCGCTCCCGGATAAGCTTCACCTTATCCATCGTCACTGAATCAAGTCCGCCCGACTAATCGAACTTCTCCCACCTCAAACCAACCTATCGCGACTGCACTTCCTCCCGTATAAGGCCTCATAAGGCGCCATCTCAGATACTAGAATGGTAGCCGTTGTTATATGCAAACCCACAAGAGGTAAATGATCCTCCCAGCTACCTCAAATCGATAACACAGCCCGCAAAGATATCCTCGTTGTTCGGATAGTACTTCTACCGTCTGGCTTGGCCCGAGGATGAAATGCGATCTTGAGACTCATATGTGTCCCTAATCCCTTCTGGAAAGACCTCCAGAAGTTAGCCGTGAACTGGGCTCCTCTGTCTGAAATAATCGATATAGGAACTCCGTGCAGTCTTACAATCTCTCGGATATACAATCTAGCATAATCCTCGGCCAAAAAAGTCGTCCTGACTGGAAGAAAATGGGCTGGTTTCACACCGCCGATAATAACCTGATGGAATCACGCTCTCCGAGTGTGGTAACCCTGCAATAAAGTCCATATTGATCACTTCCCACTTCCATGTCGGAATCTCTATCGTCTGCAACAACCCACCGTGCTTCGTGCTCCACTGACTCGACAATTCAACATCGCGCCACAAACTCCGCAACGTCCCTCTTCAGGCCATCCCACCAATATATACACCTGAGGTCATGGTACATCTTGGTCGACCCCGTATGAATAGAGTAACGAGCACTATGTGACTCCCCCAGAATCTGACGAAGTTCTGTCACATAGGGAACACACAACCTGCCCTCAAATCTTAGCACCCCATCAGGTGCTACCTCAAATAGACTCTTCTCCTCTCGAAGAGTTGTATCTCGATACCGCACCATAATCGGATCCTCATACTGTCGCCTCTTCACCTCCTCGATAATGAAAGACTCGGCGACCTCTCGAACCTGAACCCTACTACTTTCAGAACCAACCAAACGAACCCCAAGGCTCGCTAGCTGATGTAACTCGCGGACCATGCCCCTATTCTCTGGCTGCACACATGACAGACTACCCATCGACCGCGACTGGCGGCATCCGCAACTACATCGCCTTCCCCGGTGGTATAGATATCGACATCATAATCCTTAAGTAGCTCCAACCACCATCTCTCGCCGCAGTTCAACTCCTCCGTCAAGATATACCGAGACTCTTGGTCCGTGTAAATATCCACATGAACTCCATATAAATAATGTCTCCGCATCTTCAAGGCATGAATCATCACGCCGCCAACTCTAAGTCATGTGTGGGATAGTTCTTCTCATGCTTCCTGAGATGTCGAGATGCGTAAGCTATAACTTTACCGTGCTGCATCAGCACGCACCCGAGCCCGACACCCGACGCATCACAATAAACCACATATCCGTCTAAGCCCTCTGGTAAAGTAAAATCGGGCGCCGCCAATTTTTCCTTCAGAATCGAAACTCTCATCACAAGCATCCGTCCACCGGAACATAGCTGCTTTCTGAGTCAGCCTAGTCAAAGGTGCCGAAATGGAAGCAAACTTCTCCACAAATCTCCGATAATAACCCGCAAGGCCCAAAAGTCGCGCACTCCGCTTGCAGCTGGTTTAGGCCAAGTCTTGACCGTCTCAATCTTTGTTGTATCAACCCGAATACCATCGGCCCCGATAACATGTCATAGGAAAGCCACTGAAGCCAACCAAAACTCGCATTTCGAGAACTTGGCATACAACTGCCGGTCCCGAAGGACTCCCAATACCGCCCTCAAATGATTTGCATGCTCCTGCTCTGTGCGCGAATAAACCAGGATATTATCAATGAATATTATAACGAACATATCCAAGAACGGCTTGAATACCCGGTTCATCAAATCCATGAATACTGCTGGGGCATTGGTCAACCCGAAAGACATCACCCTGAACTCATAGTGCCCATACCGGGTCCTGAATGCAGTCTTTGGGATATCTGCCTCTCTAACTCGCACCTGATGATAACCACACCGCAGGTCTATCTTGAAAAACACTCGCCCGCAATCGGTCAAACAAATCATCAATCCCGGGAGGGGTATCTTCTTGATAGTTATCTTATTCACCGTCAGAATCAACACACATACGCAGCTGCCCCATCCTTCTTCTTTACAAATAAAATCGGCGCTCCTGCGGAGAAACACTAGGCCCGATAAAGCCCTTTTCCAAAGAAATCCTTCACCGGTCTTTCAATTCCTCAACTCAAGGTGTCATCCTGTATGGTGGAATAGATATCGCCGAGTGTCCGCGACATATCAATGCAAAACTCAATCTCCTCTCGCAGGATACCCTAAGCTCGCCCGGGAATACGCCCGAAACTCTCTAACAACCGAATCGATCAAGGTCCGTATCTCTACCTCGATTTAATACCCGAACCATGTGGTAAATATACCCCTTCCGCACCATCTTTCTAGCCTTGAGGTAAGAAATAAACCTATCCCTCGGCGACGCATTATTCCCCTTCCACTCGATAACCGGCTTACCAGGAAATTGGAACCGTACCAATCTCTCTCTCATACCCACATTGGCATAGCAAGACGCTAGCCAATCCATACCCCTAATCACTTAAAAGTCGGTAAAATCCAACTATATCCAGTCGGCTAGAGTCTGACGACCGTATATAGTCACTGGGCAAGCCTTATATACCCGCCACTACCACCGAATCACCATCGGCGTAGCCACCTCAAAAGGTTTTATGGACTCGGCTCTATCCCTATTCTACCAAAGAATATGAGGAGATATATATGACAAGGTAGAACTCGGATCTATCAAAGCATATACATCACAACATGAAACCAATAATGTACTGCGTGACGACATCCGGTGACACCTTCGTCCCGACGGCCGACATAGCATAAATGCGCTTCGAGGACCGCTGAATCGGACTCTACCGCGCTCGCTGGTCCGTGAACACTCGCCCGGGCGCGACCACCGATGACGAAGATCCAAAGAATCGACCGTAGCGAACCATAACATTCCCGCCGCCTGCCTGGACAATCTTCTTCAAATGGCCCCGCCACACAAGAGTAACAAGCTCTGGAGGAACACGACATCCCCATGATGGTAATCACCACACCACCACACCGAGGCATAGGTGGCCTGCTCGACCGAACTCGTTCCTTTGGGAACCCAAGCCTCAAGCCCCGCTATGCCCTGAATACTCGGACGCCGGAAGACGGTGGAGAGCGCTCAACCGCCGAGGTGCAAATCTCGGCCGAGGTTGTCTACCTCGAAAACTATCGAGAGGACCTGTCACGACCCTCTTCGCCGATACCTATCAATTTGTCGCCCACGCTCTCACACCTGCGCATAAGCTCGCACGCGGGCAATGTCCATGCACGGTGAAGAGCTACCCCGCAACTCTCGCTAAGTAGTCATCGAGCCCTCGTGATATAGCGGTGCACTCGCCCTCCATGTCCGCTACCAAAGCGGTACATACCGAGCCAACGAGTCAAACTCTATGTTGTACTCGACCGTCCCGCCCACTCTGTCTCAACGCCGAAATCTATCGCCGAGCTCTTCATCTGCGGAGGCAAGAAATGGCTAAGAACGCCTCGAGAACTCATCCCAAAGCTTGGAAGCGCATGCTCCCGACGATTCCTATGAATCAAACTACCAATCGCAGATCACGCGGCCGATGTGAACCCAATACTACCGACTACATCTCCGAGGCCTCGATCACTCCTACGATCCAGAATCGTCGGATAAACTCCCGAGGATCATCTCGTGCCTCACCCATAGAACTCGGTGGGTCGCAACTCAAAAGTCCCAAGTCTCGAGCTATCGACGGGGTGAACTACGGTACCACCGAACCGCCTCTCCGTCGCCCTCCTGCCTAGCCACGATCCTGGCTAATAACTGGGCCATCTCCTTGTATCCCATATCCTCGGCTCCAGGCTGTGTAACTGGAGGCTCAGGTACCGTGGTCTCAGTAGCCGCTGCTGCTGCTCCAAACTCTGCTGGGGTTGGCGACGTCGTGGAACTCGCCGTCTGAAACATCATCTCAGGTAAAGACAGGGCATGTGCCCTCGTAACCCTCTGTGTCCTACTAGCAGCTCCCTCAGCTGCCTTGCCCTTCTGGGCCGCGGTTGCCTTGCATGGAGGCATAACTGATACATAAAAATATGTCAGAGGGAGTTCAACCTATAACACAGCTCTATTGCACGATCTTAGAGTGAAAGAATGGAAACCAATCCTAAATATCCTGAAGCCTCCTGATTATAACACAGCTCTATTGCACGATCTTAGAGTGAAAGAATGGAAACCAATCCTAAATATCCTGAAGCCTCCTGATTATAGATGTGGTGCACAACACACCGATAATCAAGACTCTACTAGATACGGCCTGTAGACCCTTTCCGAGGATTAACCTGGCTCTGATACCACTTTTGTCACGACCCGACCTCGGACCCGTGACTGGTGCCTTACCCCGGGCACCCTTGTGATAAAACATCAGAGAAAACCAGCGGAAATAAACTCACAAACAAGAAACCATATAAAATATGAAACAGGCTAACCCAAAATGGCTACCTTTTCGTAAACATAAATATAACAAAAACTGATCAGTTACATCCTTAACAACCCAATTTATAACAGGACTACAGGCCTCTAAGAGTTTATAACAACTATGACGGGACAGGGCCCCGTCATACCCCTGAATGTACATAATATCTACCACATCAGGGAGAACCGTACCAAAAGTCAAGCCTCCGGAGAAATGGAGCTTCTGACACCTGAGCAAAGATCCTAAGAATGAGGATCCACCACATGCTTACCCCTACTCGGCATTTAACGCAGCCCGAGGGCGGGTCAGTACACAATAGGTACCAAGTATGTAAAACTGGAAAGTACTGTAATAATATCATAAGTCTAAAATAAGTTGGAGTCATGGATGAAAATCAAATTACATTGCACTGTGCCTTACTAACAATGAGAGTAACAAGTATAAACTTTACTGCATAAAAATAGGAGGCTCGTGATCAAAACAGGTCCTCGCCTGCAGTATCATTAAGCAATCCTACTCCTGGGACTATTTCACCCGCATAGGTCCTGTGGACCCGCATGAGGTCATCCGCCTCGCATGAGACTATTTCACCCGCATGGGACTATTTCACCCGCATGGATCCTGTGGACCCGCATGAGTACAAGCGTCGCACTCGCATCATGGGTAGCAAATCCATGACATAAGTAGTAACCCGGGGTTTACCCCGTAATAATAATAATAATACGTAACCTAGCACAACCGGCTATCATACACAACATAAGCGCTACCGACTTATCATAACATAAGCAAGTTAAGAAAATCCCCTAACTTCTTATTAACATTATTAATATATCCTCTCATTTTAGTTTACTTAAGGCACTAACATGTCATTTAAGAGAAAATCCGGGAATTCAACCCGAGTACCACGTACTTCTAACCTTTTAAGAAATGACTCCTTTTTATATAAAACTTCCAAGATACTAATAACATTAGTATCAAGTCACGACTATTTTTCAAGACAAGTCACATTTCCTTTTAGAAATATCATAGACTTCTAAATCAAGTGACTTCACCTTTTAAAACCTTAGGCAATTAATGCCTTAAAATCAATTTGCCCTTCACAAATTCAAATCATTTATCCGTACTTATTTTACTTAGAGTAAATCTTTCTTTGTTAATCTTCCATAAAGCTAATATAACCAACTTCCCATAAAGTCGTTATATTAACGTTATACATTAGTCAAATACCTTTCCCTAAATCCAAGGGACTTATACTTTTAAAACGAAACAAGTATTGTATACTTAAAACACTTCAAATCTCTTAACTTTGAAAACTTAAGACATCCTTAATACTTTTTAAAGAAATGAGTTAATCCCTTTACTCACCAAACTTGGCCATCCTTAAAACAAGTAAGGGATATCAAAGCCTTGTACGTCTACCGTACTACATAAGTGCAACTAGTCATGCTCAAGAGATAGGAAAGTTCCACATACATCTTCGGATCAATCCACTTGCAAGTCCAATATACCACGCGTAGTATGTCAACCTATAATGACCATAATACGTCCATTAGTCTCTATCTTCAACGTAGAACATTCTAATTGAAACGTCCCTTATTCCTACGGAAAATTGGACAACACTTCATTTGTTTCTACATACTTTGCCACCTTTTTCAAGGCCGAATTCAATAACCAAACACACCACCTTTAAGGCACAACAATCCAATCAACACAGAGGGTATTACACGCCTATTTGGACGTGTAAAATTCTGCCCCACAATACATAACAATTAATACAAAGTCCAATTTGGCAATTTTGAGGTATAACAACATAACTTCTTATCCAATTCCTTTTTAATCCAATTTCTTATTTAATTCCTACATTTAATACTTCTAAAGGCAATGTTGACAACTATAGGTCCTTTCTTCCACACATGCAACATAATTTACTAGCAAAAGAGAAAGGATTGTTACCTTAGAGCTTACCCAAATTAATCCAAAAATTTTCACTTGTCTTCTTTCCACCATCACCTCCACAAAACTCCTACAAGCTTGCTAACAAGTTTCCTTCTTGCCACTTTCCTGAAATTTTCCTCTAGGCCTTGGTTTCTTCTTGAATTTTTAGAGAGAAGGGAGAGGAATTTTAGAGAGAAGAAAGAGATTTTTAGAGAGAAGGGAGAGCTTTCAAGAATGTCAAGACTTGGTCAATAAATAGGACATGCAAAAAAAATCAGATGGGGGGGGGGGGGGGGACACGTGTCACCCTCCCATGGCCTTTTTAAAAGAAAATATCTGATTTTTCCGCAAAAACTCCCCCGCGGCGCCGCGGCGCTGAAACCTCTGCGAAATTTCGAACTTCGTGCCGGCACTGTGGCCCCGACGAAAAATATTTTCGCCGATCACAGACCGAACTTGTAATTTCCATAACTTTCTACTCCGATATCCTATCGACGAACGGTTGGTTGCGTTGGAAACTAGACTCAACGAATTACATACTAGGCCTTTGAACCACCTACGAATTCCCCATGTAATGGGACATAAATTGCCTCAAAGTTGACTAACAACCCGTCCGAAACATTCCGTCGACCTATCTTTCAAAAATTTAAATCTTAATTCCTTTTGTACGTTCTCATAAACATGACCTGAACTACGGGGTGTAACATTCTCCCCCCCTTAGAAACATTCGTCCCGAATGTTCCTTCTAGGCTTACTCAAATCACAATATCCACATAGATCCTCTTAACTATTCTTCTTGCAAATAAAGACGCTCCACATGGCCACAACAATATGTAAGCATAATTGCTAAATTTAAAACTAACAATCAGGAAAGTGGGTTACCTGGAGGTGTAGGGAACAAGTGAGGATACTTCTTCATCATGTCCTCCTCTGCTTCCCATGTCATTTCCTCCCTGTTCTCGTTCCGCCATAAGACCTTGACGGAAGCCACATCCTTTGTCCGCAGTCGCCTAACCTGGCGATCGAGTATCGCTATGGGTCTCTCCTCATATGATAGCCCCTCTGTCACCTGGACATCACAAATCGGGTGCACTCTAGATGGGTCTCCAATACACTTCCGCAATATAGACACATGAAAAACTGGATGTACTGCCTCCAGATCGGACGGTAGATCCAACTCATAGGCAACCTTACCTACCCTACGGACAATCTGATAAGGCCCAATGTACCTTGGGCTAAGTTTCCCCTTCTTCCCAAACCTCAGCACGCCCTTCATGGGTGATACCTTCAGGAAGACCCAATCATCCACCTCAAACTCCAAGTGTCGACGCTGATGATCTGCATACGACTTCTGTCGACTCTAAGCTGATAATAACCGCTCCTGGATAAACTTCACCTTATCCATCGCTCACGAATCAAGTCCGCCCGACTAACTGAACTTCTCCCACCTCAAACCAACCTATCGGTGACCTGCACTTCCTCTCGTATAAGGCCTCATAAGGCGCCATCTGGATACTAGAATGGTAGCTGTTGTTATATGCAAACTCCACAAGAGGTAAATGATCCTCCCTACCCACCGAAATCGATAACACAGCCCGCAAAGATATCCTCAGTGTTCGGATAGTACGCCGGCTCGTCCGCTTGGCTCGAGGATGAAATGCGATCGAGACTCACCGTGTCCCTAATCCTTCGAAAGACCTCCAGAAGTTAGCAGTGAACTGGGCTCCTCTGTCTGAAATAATCGATATAGGAACTCCGTGCAATCTCGCAATCTCACAATCTCCCTGATATACAGTCTAGCATAATCCTCGGCCGAAAAAGTCGTCCTGACTGGAAGAAAATGGGCTGGTTTCGTCAGCCTGTCGATAATAACCCAGATGGAATCATGCTTCCTCTGAGTGTGTGGTAACCCTGCAATAAAGTCCATATTGATCACTTCCCACTTCCATGTCGGAATCTCTATCGTCTGCAACAACCCACCAGGCTTCTGGTGCTTCACCTTGACCTGCTAACAATTCGAACACTGCGCCACAAACTCCGCAACGTCCCTCTTCAGGCCATCCCACCAATATATACACCTGAGGTCATGGTACATCTTGGTCGACCCCGTATGAATAGAGTAACGAGCACTATGTGACTCCCCCAGAATCTGACGAAGTTCTGTCACATAGGGAACACACAACCTGCCCTCAAATCTTAGCACCCCATCAGGTGCTACCTCAAATAGACTCTTCTCCTCTCGAAGAGCTGTATCTCGATACCGCACCATAATCGGATCATCATACTGTCGCCTCTTCACCTCCTCGATAATGGAAGACTTGGCAACCTCTCGAACCTGAACCCTACTACTGTCAGAACCAACCAAACGAACCCCAAGGCTCGCTAGCTGATGTAACTCGTGGACCATGCCCCTATTCTCTGGCTGCACACCTGACAGACTACCCATCGATCTGCGACTAAGGGCATCTGCAACTACATTGGCCTTCCCTGGGTGGTATAGGATATCGACATCATAATCCTTAAGTAGCTCCAACTACCGTCTCTGCCGCAAGTTCAGCTCCCTCTAGCCGAAGATATACTGGAGACTCTTGTGGTCTGTGTAAATATCCACATGAACTCCATATAAATAATGTCTCCAGATCTTCAAGGCATGAATCATCACGCCAACTCTAAGTCATGTGGATAGTTCTTCTACGCTTCTCGAGTCGAGATGCGTAAGCTATAACTTTACCGTGCTGCATCAGCACGCACCCGAGCCCGACACCCGACGCATCACAATAAACCACATGTCCGTCAAAGCCCTCTGGTAAAGTAAGAACTGGGGCGGTCGTCAAGAAGGGAGAGCTTTCAAGAATTTAAGAAGGGAGAGGAATTTTAGAGAGAAGAAAGAGATTTTTAGAGAGAAGGGAGAGCTTTCAAGAATGTCAAGACTTGGTCAATAAATAGGACATGCAAAAAAATTCAGATGGGGGGGACACTTGTCACCCTCCCATGGCCTTTTTAAAAGAAAATATCTAATTTTTCCTCAGTTTTCCGTAAAAACTCCGCCTCGGCGCGCTCGCTGCCTGCGGCTGGCGCGCTGAACCTCGCGAACTTCCGGAACTTCCGCGCCGCTGCTCGCTCAAGCCGCGCCCTGCAACCTCAGAGAATTCTCAGCTTAACCGCCGCGCGCCTCAGATCCGGCGCGCTGCGGCCGACCGAAAATATTTTACGCCGATCACAGACCGAACTTGTAATTTCCATAACTTTCTACTCCGATATCCTATCGACGAACGGTTGGTTGCGTTGGAAACTAGACTCAACGAATTACATACTAGGCCTTTGAACCACCTATGAATTCCCTATGTAATCGGACATAAATTGCCTCAAAGTTGACTAACAACCCGTCCGAAAGATTCCGTCGACCTATCTTTCAAAATTTTAAATCTTAATTCCTTTTGTACGTTCTCATAAGCATGACCTGAACTACGGGGTGTAACAGCAGCCCCCCGAAGGGGGTTAGTACGACAAGTACCAAGTATGTAAACATGAAGTATAGTAGACATGATCATAACTGTACAAAAGAATGACTGGGGCAAGTATGAAAATCAAATATCAGATTATACCGTGCCATATAAAATCAAGAATACATGTCTGTACATATCTATCATGTAATGTGACCATCTGAGTATCTAGCTTCGCACCATGGACATTGTCCATGAACCAATTATCAAGTATTCTGCCCGCCCCTTCTGGGACGCGATAAAGTCATGTAATTTATGCTGCCATGCCCATTAAGGTATATTTCCCGGTCCAATCTGGGACTCGATATAATTATCAATATGCGTGACGTAACCTTGCCCATTTGCTGGACTCGGTGTATTCTTCGATATATGACGTAACCCGACCCATTTATGGAACGCGGTGTGATGATGTAATATGACGTAACTCGGCCCATCTGTGGGACGTGGTGTGATGATGCAATATGACGTAACCTGGCCCATTTGTGGGACGCGGTGTGATGATACAATATGACGTAACCCGACCCATCTGTGGGACGCGGTGTGATGATGCAATATGACGTAACCCGACCCATTTGTGGGATGCGGTGTATGCATGTCTATATCGTAACCCGACCCATTTGCGGGACTCGGTGTAATGCATCTATAACACAACCCGACCCGTTGTGGGACGCGGTGTATCAATGCAACCATATAACATTTTAAAACCATCTTTTGACTTCCCATTAAGCCGTTATAACAACTTCCCATAAAGCTATTATAACAATCTTTCATTTTAGAAAACTAAGGCACTACCACATCTTTCATTTTTTAATAAAACCAAGGCATTATCATGTCATGTAACTTTAGGGAAATGAACCCAAGGTACTACGTACATCTATTCTTTAAAAAAAATCATTTCATGCAAATAACCCTCAAGATACTAACACTCGTAGTACCAAGACACTTCTACTATTCAAATTAAGTTACTTCTACTTTCAACATTAAGACAATTATTCCTTTAAAACAAGTAACATATACTTCATCTAATCAAGTCACTTACACTTTTAAAATAAATCCAGTCTCATGACTTTCAAATAAATCAAGTCTCATAACTTTCAAATAAATCTAGTCTCATGACTTTCAAATAAATCAAGTCTCATGACTTTCAAATAAATCTAATCTCATGACTTATTAAAAACTCTTACCAACATCTCCCGTAAGATTTGGTAAGGACTTATGAATAATTTAGACATGCCTTTAACATAGAATCAATAACATGAATACTTCCTAACTTCTAAGAGTAGAATGAATCATGAAACAATACCAAATGTATATTTCATACATAGAACATGCCAAAAGAAGGAAGAGGTTCACATACCTCGTTGACGGCTAACCAACACGACAAGTATCAATACGCTCCAATGTACTTCAACTTTATCGGCTATTCCTCAAGCCAAGTAGAATATGATACACGTAGTTCTTCAACCTATAATGACGATAACACTTCTATCAATATCATACTTTCTAGTATAAGACTTATACCACATAATGACCCTCTAATTCTACGGAAATTTGGGCAGCACTTCCTTTGTTTCTACGTACTTTTCCACCTTTTCCAAGGCCCGATTTCAACAACCAACAAGCCACACTTAAGGGCATAATCAACAGTTAACCAAAGGGGATTACACGCCTAACTTGACGTGTAAAATTCAGCCCCTTAATCTACCAAAACAATCCATCAAAATCAGTTCATAGTCTAATGTAAAAACAGTCCTTTAGTCCGCTAAAACAATCCACTAATACAGTCCATTAGTACAGTCTTTTAGTTGGTGTTCTCGGCCAACTGCTACAATCAAATTGTCCAGTTTTCGGCTAGCATGCCAAAACTCTTTCCATAACTTCTTATAATCCAACTTATATTCCAACACTTTTATATAAGTTATATTAACTTGTTAACAACAATATTCCTTCATGTCAACATGTAATAGGTAATGTTTAACGACAACAATATCTAATGAATCCGACAACGCCAAAATTGTCCACAATCGGCTAACATGCCAAGATTGTGACATATACTTCTTATTCTCCATTCTTTTTAATCACAAGTCCATCCATTAACCATTACAACATGTAATATCTAGTTACACTAAGAGGACAAATGATCCTTACCTCAAATATGCCCAAAAATAACCCAAGTTAAAAGTCTATCGTTAGCATAACTTAGCTCCCATTCTTCAAGTTCCAATCCACAATATGCAACCCTTAGAAGCTCATAACCAACTTCTCTTAAAGTCTCAACACCAAAGTTGAAGAACACCTTAGGGTTTCCAACCCTAACTTTCGGCCTATAGATTTTTCTTGAGGTTTAAGGGGTTATCTTGGTTTAGTACTCCATTAGGGAGCCTAGTCTAAGATTAGAGGATTTATCATCAAGGATTGAACAATTTTGGTCATCATTTTTGCACCTTGGCCGAGAGCAACACTAAGGAGAAGGGAGATGGAATTTTCTAAGTGTTGTGCAAGTCTTGCACTCCCTCTATGTATATATAAATATCTCAAGCCAAGTGTAGCAAGACAAGTGGAGTGGGACCCACATGGCTCACTTGTCTCCAAAATATCTAAGTCAAGTCTTCCAAGGTCAAGACAAGTGGGGGGGGGGGGGTGACATGTGTCGCCCTCTCATTCGTTCAAAATATTTCATCTCCCAAAAAATCCATAATTGGTCAAAATATCGAAAACCTTGTGGGCCCCACAAAATCGTAAAATTTCCTGGGTGGGCCCACATGACCAAATCCGAACTTAAAAATCCAATATATTTCAAAAGTCTCAAATACCAAATTTGAGGACCATATTCCAATTTATAAACATTTTTCTTCACAAATTCCCGAGATTTTTCCTTAAGAAAAAGTAATTCTTCTTTTTTTTTTCCAAAATTCAAATCTTATTTTCATACGTACGTTCTCATCTAAATCTCTTGAAAATACGGGGTGTAACACATTATTATATCTCTCATCGACAGAGTTCTCATTCGTCTTACCTTTACATTTCCGTTTCAAGTTGCCTTGGGAAAATCTTTTATCTCAAAGTATCTTTCATACTTTCCTGAATCTCAGAGGTTCATCACCTTTAGCCGAAGAGTTCTTATTGTCCCTCCTCTACTATTGGTCCTTACGCTATTCTGGAGTAATCATACCTTTGCGGAATCTACATAACTATAATCTCATTAACATTCATCCTTTTTGTCATAGTTCTCTTTCTATTCGTCATTAAACGAAGAAAAAATATATTTATTCCTTGATACTTGATCATACCATTTCATTCATACTTATTAACAGTTTTCATATTTCTTGCAGCCATTATTCGACTGTTCCATAGTTCTCGTCCTCAATTGCCCCTAATATTATGCATAAGTTATTTAGAATTGTAACATGCTGCACAATGAAGCTAAAGACCTTACTAGTCCAAAGCCTATAGCATACTTTTAGCTTATAACGTTGATACCTGTAATTCTCAATAATATGTGGTATAGCCCTTTACGCAAGGACGAGAGGCTTATGTCCCATTCCACTACAGTGGATAACTCGATCCTTATATATGAGTTGTGCTCACTATTCTGGGTACGTCATTTTACGTGATCTTCTTAAATTTACTTATGATCACTCTTCAGACGATTTGACTGTGGCAATCCATTATCGTTAATGATATCCTGAGACTATTACCAATCTATTCCAGGTAATATATCACAATTTAGGTCGCATGTACATAACATATTCCCTCATTCTAATTAGCAATAATAATCGTAAAATGTGTAGCTTTCCATAACCTACTAAACTTTCCAATGATGTATTCTGCTTTTCATATGTACAACTCATAATAATCTTATCCTTACCTTTGCGTATCAACGTAGGACATTTCGGAACGTCATGGCCATGGTTGCCACACTAACTCAATCCCCTGTACCTTTACGACATAATCCAACATGCACTCGACTACACTGACTACTAGACGGTTGGGGCGGTCTCACTCGACCTTTACAATTTACTTTGACCAAGAGATATTGACATATTTAAACCCTTTAAATATCGGCGATCCCTGACTGATAATCTCTCTGACCCCACAAGGGCCTATCTCTATCAGATGCTCTAGGATGAAGTCATTCCTGAGAGGCAACCAATTGATTCAATACCTGCACCGGTCTCTTTACATCCTAATCAGACGGAGCCTGTGGTAGGACTGGTGGCACCTGAGCTTCCCTCAACTCCTCTAGTACTACTAAATTCGTTAATATCTAGGTAAGCAACTTACTCATATCCCCTGGTAGATCTATCCTAATAGAGAGCATACTACTCGTATTTACCCTCAATCCAACTTCAACCTCCCTACTAATCATAATCCTACAGGGAGAAGGCATTGCTGTAATCGTAAATACAATAAGGTCTACAGAGAGAATCCTTACCATTTTCTGCGTTTCGGTGCTTAGTACTTCCTTTACTTTACCCTTTTTTTTTCAAAAAACAAACATTTCACTTTCAAGGTTTGCATTATCTCTTCCGTATATGAGTGAGACAATTTCTCATAATCTAAAAAAAAAAAACATAGTACTGCCCTTCTTGACATATCAATCGTTTGGTAGAAGTCACTCAATTACTGGCTACGAACATGAACTAACCGCATTCTTTTTGGTAACCAGCATTACTGAAACTGTATAAGGAATGAGTTAAACTCGAATTTTTAAGACTAAGTTCTACTGCACGATCTATGATATGAAAACCACCCCTAAATGCTTGCAGCCTCCTATTTATAAGTGTGGCGCACTACACATTCATAAACAAGACTCTACTAGACACGACTTGTGTTTTTCATAGGACAGACCTGCTTTGATACCAAGTTTTCATGACCCAAACCCGAGGGTCATGATGGCACCCAAACCTTATCTGTCAGGCAACACTAATCACATATTTAACATATATTCGTAATCAATCATGGCCACAAAGAGCATTATCGAACATCCTGCTGATACATAAATCACAGCCGACTGAGCCTTACTCGACTACTATACACAAGACATCTGTCTACAAGCCTTTAAAGAATACATGACACCATAAGGTTGGGACATGGCCTCACCATACCCATATGCATATGCAAAATATCATACCACGATCAGACTACAACTTTGAAACCAGTAGAGTGCTCCAATATCAGCTGAACCAGAAACCTACTAGCGCGAACCGTCCCACTGTCTACCTGAGCTCACGGGCATGAAACGCAGCGTCCCCCAACAAAAGAGATAGCAGTACGACTGATGTACTGAGTTTGTTAGGCTTGAACAATAGCATAATAAGAATATAACAACATGCTAAAACAGAAACAACCGACAAAACTAGCCGACAACAACAACCGATAAAATTAGCCGACAGAACTAACCGACATAGACAGCAGGTAGCAACATCCGATAGAAATAGTTGACCCATAATGCATGCCTATGAGGGCCTTAATACGCATAAATGTCATGCATGATGTAAATGCTATATATATATATATATATATATATATATATATATATATATATATATATATATATATATATATATATATATATTAGCCTCATCGAGCATATTCCTTCCCATAACAGCCTCTGTAGGCATCATATCATATTGGCCTCATTGGGCATCTTCCTTTTCATGATAGTCTGTACCAGCTGCAGGTGGTATGCGTATATAAAGCCATTCCATTTTCTATATCCCCTACATATATATAATTTATATCATATAGTAGTGTATATAACACATGTGGGTCTAGTGTAACACATGAATATAATGCAAATACATGAATGACAATGATATATTCTAAACTTTATCAGATGACATAACATCTTGTACCTTTGGATAACATTGGGAATCTTAACATCTTTCCTATATACCTCAATAAGGATTTAAGAACATATTTAGACATGTTTTTAACATAGGAATCAATAACATGAACATCCTTAACTACTAAGAGTAGAAGATTTTATGGAACATTACCACGATTACATTTCGTTACATGAAACATTCCAAAAGAAAGAAGAATTTACCTTAACATACATGTGTCGACTCTACCATCGTTAATGAACTTGACCTTCTTTTGTTAATCTTGGAATCTCCTTAATGTTCTTGAAAGTAATTCATAAAGTAAAGTTGCTGCAATATATATATATATATATATTTGAGAAAATTCTCAAATTTCAAAATGATCTCTTCCATTTTACTTACTATTTCGTCCTTGGGCCGCGTTGCCTTTATATGCAACATAATTGTTTGGTCTCTTTCATTTTACTACTTCTTCTAACCAAATTGACCTTCATGACTCTTTTTAATGGGTTGTTAGACGCATTTTATATACACTTTTTGAGTCATTTTTAGTTAGTATTTTACTCATTTCGTTTGTGTTTAGTATAGTTTTTTTTGAGTCACAACGGTCCTAAATGGAGAAATGACAAAAAGAGGACGAAATGAGCTTGATTTAGATGAAATTGCACACTAAAAGGGCCAAAATGAAGCCTAAGAAGTCCCGGGAAGCATAAGAGAAATCAGACGAAGTCCGAATAAAAAAATGACAAAAATCATAAAAAAATCTGGCTACAGGACTTACGGCACCGCGGTGCCAAAAGATCTGTGAGTTCGGGTTGGCTACAGGACTTCGCATCATTGCTACCGCAGGATCATGTGCCAGGTAGGATCGCGTGCTGAGGCGCGTTTTTCCAGGTTCGAGGCGAAATTAGCCAAGGGCAGAAGGGTCCAGGGCACACGATTTTTGCAGTATATTTAAGCCCTTGGGACAGATTTTAGAGATTATTCTATCATCCATCATAACACACATCACGAGGCAAGGCTTGCAGGCTACGATTGGAGTCCTAGTTCTAAGTATTTATTTTTTTTCCTTCACTTTATTTCAGTTATGTTGAATTGTAATTTAGTTCTTGACATGACAATGTTTAGGAGCTAATTACTTTATTATAGCTTTCCTATTGAATCGCTTGAAACTCTATTTCATGAATTAATGCATTAGTTTGATTTCTTCTTCACTTGATTAAGATTTATTCAATATTTGGTATGAATGTTTGATAGTTAACTGACCATTAATTATCATAATCTATATTATTTCGAATCAAGAACTGAGAGGAGAGATTTGGATATGCTGTAATTGAATAGACATAGATTAAAATCGCGGACGAAAATACCCCGATACTTGTGTAGCATTATAAGTTATTGTTCTTAATCCTTCTATGTGGTAAATTCTATCATAGAAATATAGAAAGGCTCTGCACTGGGGTTGAACGATTATATATCCTAATCGGAATATAAAATAGTTTAGTTAACCGCTATCTTAACGTAGAAGAAGAAGTCATTCCAGTTGCATTAAGGATTGAAAAAAGTGGATAGTTGAAGATATTGAAAACCCTAATTCCTTCATAACTGATTTAAACCAAAGTATTATCATAATTAGTTTATTTTCTGCAATTACTTAGTCTTAGTTATTAGATAAAAATACTAACAAATTAACGTTCACCAAATAGAAACTAAAGCTTAGATAATCGGTACTTGATAATCAGGTCTCTGTGGATGATATTCGGTCTTACAAACTATATTACTTGTAACGATACGTACACTTGCGTGAGCACGTGGAAATATCCGCCTAACAAGTTTTTGGCGCCGTTGTCGGGGACTGACGTACTTTCAATATCGAATTATCTATTCTTATTTCTAATTTGGTTTGTATATATTCGGTTATGTTATTTTATTTCTAATTTGGTTGCTCCAGGAACAAGTTTCTAACTTGTTCTGCGAGCATCTTTTTATCAGTTTTTGTTGTTTTTCTTATTTTGTAGGTAAAGCTAGAAATACAAAAAAACAAAAAATAGGGCACATGGACTACTACTACTATCAGGGGCAGTGAAATCATCAACAACAACCTAACCCACAAGATCAAGAGGAAGATCTAGATGAGTTGCAGACAGCCATACATGAGCTCACCAAGTTCCGGACTCAGTTTATGGCTGAGACAAGGTGTCCCTCAAAACTTTAGAGACACAAATAGGGCAGCTGACGGATATGATGATTAATGTACCGCAAGAAAATCTACCTAGAGACACAGTTGTGGGGAGTGATAAGCAGAGTGAGGAACCTGAACCACAACAAGCTGTTGAGAATAATGAGGAATTGAGAGAGATAGTTGGTCTAGAGAAATAAGAGGTTTCCGAGATCCATTTTTTCACCTTTTTGGATTCATTGGAACTTCTTTTTCCTATACCCGTTGCAGAAAAGACACCACCAACTATCATTACTGAGCACCAACCAGAAAGTCCATACCCTCAAGGGCACCCCAAAAGTTGAGAGATGTAGGGAGTTTCACTGATCCCTACATTATAGAGAGCCTAGAAGACAAGCCTGACTTGTGTAATTGGGGGATAATCTTAGATATGAGGCCCTTGTTTGAAAAAAGTGTTGTAGGAAAAGTGAGACCTGCAACAATGACTGTCGGATTGCAAGCAGTTCGCAGAAGAATCCAATGGGCACTAGTAAAGGTTAACTTCGTCCGGCTAAAAGACGTTAAAGACATCGCTTGTTGGGAGGCAACCCAATGTTTTTAATTATGTTATTTTAATTTTTGTTTTAGTTTATTTTATTTTATCTTGAACAATCTCACGGTCTTGAATTTTGTCTTATATTTTGATGGTAGGTGGACTAGGGACTGACCCTAAGGGGGAAATAATCAAAAGCGTTGAAACATCAGAGAGCCCAAAAGATGTGCAATTTCCAAAATCTCATCCCAGACCTCCGTTATGATCGTTGTGTTGTGTCAGTAAGTTGTCCCTTATTTTTAGTCTTCATACATTAGGGACAATGTTTCGTTTAAGTGGGGGGATCTTCGTTTGTTTTGAGTGTCTGTTTTTGAGTCTTTTTTATTTGTCTTTGTGTTTTTCCATGTGTCTTTGAGTCATAATTAATTTTATGGATCAAGCATGTTGTAGTTTCTAAAGATATTGAGTGGATAAAGTGGGATAATATAATAGAATTAAAAGCGACAATCTGGGTACTTAAGTTAGATATGCCAAAAATTCATGACATCTAATTCTTTGAGATATTTGTACTTAGCCTATGTGTGTCAGTTATGGAAAGAAAAGATGAAAAATGTCTAGAAAATTTGTTTGCTTGTTATTTGAGGCGAAATAGTTAAGATGTACATATTTAGGTAGATGATTCATGCGTTTCTTTGATAGCCCTTCTGACCATTCATTACCTACCATGACATAAATTGTATCACTAGTCAGTCCTTTTGAGCCTAAAATAAGATCTTGTTTGACACCCTATGATTTCATGTTTGTGACATAAGTGATAATTAAAAGTTAGTGGATGAAAAGTGTTGAAAAAGAAACAAAAAGAGAATTGAAAAATTTGATGCACCCCAATGAAGAATATGCAAAAGCCTAAGTTTGAGGGTGCCTGTCATTTATAATGTATCTCATTCTCTCAAAATAAAAAAGGGAAAAAATAGGTATGAGATTAAAAAGGAAATCAAAAAGAAGGAAAATGAGTTGAATGAAAAAAGATTATGGTACGTAATTGAGCCTAAATAACTATTTTTACCTACCCCTGCATAAGCCTACATTACAACCCTTGACAGTCCTGATGATCTTTAATGTGTATGTCCATGATTAGTGGAGAATAACAAGTAAACAAGTCTATAGCATTTTGGGAAAGATGGAATGAAATTGACATACATAGGTTATGTGTTTGTATTTCCATTGACCATGATCTAAGTGAATTTGCGAAATATCTAACTAGAAATTCTAGATTGCTGATTATTCATGCTATATATGTTCTAACATATTATCCCATCTTTCATCCATGATTTTGAAGAAGCATTGCTATAGCTACTTGATCTATTTCATAGAGTCAGAGTTTGTTTTGTTTTTATTTTTGTTTAGTGATTCACTCGAAGGCGAGTAAAGTTTAAGTTTGTGGTTTGTTAGGCGCATTTTATATACAATTTTTGAGTCATTTTTAGTTAGTACTTTACTCATTTCGTTTATGTTTAGTATAATATTATGGCCGTTTTTCTTTCTTTTGAGTCACAACGGTCCTAAATAGAGAAATGACAAAAAGATGATGAAATGAGCTTGATTTAGATGGAATTGAAACTAAAAGGGCCAAGAAATGAAGCCTAAGAAGTCCCTGAAAATATAGGAGAAATCAGACGAAGTCCAGACGAGAAAATGACAAAAATCAGGAAAAAAAATCAGGCTACAGGACTTACGGCACCGCGGTGCCAAAAGATCTGCGAGTTCGGGTTGGCTACAGGACTTCCGGCACCGCGGTGCCAGCCTGCAGGACCGCGGTGCCGAGGCGCGTTTTTCCAGATCCGAGGCGAAATTGGCCAGGGACAGAAGGGTCCAGAGCACACAATTTTTGCAGCATATTTTAGCCATTGGGACAAAATTTAGGGATTATTCTATCATCCATCATAACACACATCACGAGGCAAGTCTTACAGGCTACGATTGGAGACCTAGTTCTAAGTATTTCTTTTCTTTTCCCTTAGTTTATTTCAGTTATGTTGAATTGTAATTTAGTTCTTGACATGACAATGTTTAGGAGCTAATTACTTTATTAGGGTTTTCCTATTGAATCGCTTGAAACTCTATTTCATGAATTAATGCATTAGTTTGATTTCTTCTTCACTTGATTAAGATTTATTCAATATTTGATATGAATGTTTGATAGTTAACTGGTCATTAATTATCATAATCTATATGATTTCGAATCAAGAACCGAGATGAGAGATTTGAATATGTTGTAATTGAATAGACATAGGTTAAAATCGCGGACGAAAGTACCCCAATACTTGTGTAGCATTATAGGTTATTGTTCTTAATCCTCATATGTGGTAAATCCTATCATAGAAATATAGAAGGGTTATGTACTGGGGTTGAGCGATTATATATCCTAACCGGAATATAAGACAGTCTAGTTAACCGCTATCTTAACGTAGAAGAAGAAGTCATTCCAGTTGCATTAAGGATTGAAAAAAGTGGATAGTTGAGGATATTGGAAGCCCTAATTCCTTCATAACTGATTTAAACTAAAGTATTATCATAATTAGTTTATTTTCTGCAATTACTTATTCTTAGTTGTTAGATAAAAATACAAACAAATTAACGTTCACCAAATAGAAACTAAAGCTTAGATAATCGGTACTTGATAACCAGTCTCTGTGGACGATATTCGGCCTTACAGACTATATTACTTGTAACGATACGTACATTTGCGTGAGCACGTGGAAATATCCGTCTAACAGTTGTAGGGCCCACTTGTTTTCCTAGTAATAATCACACTGACACCCAAAAGTTGACACCAATTACATATAAATGTTTAGTCACTTAGAGCTTGCTCCCATGATGCCACATCAATCCTTGCATGCATATTATTCTACCTAATAGATTTTATATCAACTTAGTCATTTGGGTAATTCATCTACATGCTACACGTAACATTCCCACTTAATTTGTCCCCCATTATAGTTTACCAATTAGTCGATCAACATAACCAAGTAGTCGATCATTATTGTCGATTGGCTGATCACTATCGTTCATTAGCCGATTGGTCCTAAATTAGGTTCGGTGAACATCCTTTCTTTATTGGCATATACAAATATGACATAACTTCTCAAAACTCGGGTCTACTTGCATACATCTAGTGGTTCAAAACTTTGCCCGAAAGTACGGGATGTTACATAGATCCTGACATATTAGTATGTTTTGCACTATTATTCTTCCAGCCACAAATGCATTTTAGTTTGCATATATTATACTTGGCAAAACTTCCTTCAATCTATTTGTGAGGACCTTGGATATAATTTTATATATGGTGTTACAACAAGCAATTGGCCTGAAGTCAACCACAGTTTCAACATGGTCAGACTTTGGTACCGAAAAAATGATTGTGGAGTTCCATGCCTTCAAATAATACTAATATAAATTTTCTCAATTGTTTCTTAAAGACACAATTCATGAGGGATTGAAAGGTTTCATGTGCATTAGTTAGGCTAAAAGGCATTACTCTGAACTTCCAAAGACCATGGTGTGTTCTAAATGCAGTTTTGTGTTCTTTCCCTTTTTTCATTCTCACCGGATGGTACCCAGCCCTATCCACCTTAGAAAACACATTTTCCCCAAATAATTCATCCAGTAGGTCATCTATCATAGGTATGGGGTACTTGTTCTTCACAGTTACTCTATTTAGCCTCTTATAGTCTACACACAACCTCCATGTGATTTTTTTTTAACTAACATTGTAGGTGATACAAAAGTTGACTGGATAGGTACCATAGTTTCAGCCTTAACCATATCTGCAATGATAGACTCAATATTATTCTTTTGATCATAAGAGTATATGTAGGGTCTTAAGTTGAAGGGTTGAGCCTCATGGATGAGGTTGATCATATGATCACACTATCTTTTTGGTGGTAACTCAATAGGTTCTTAAAACAGGATTTGGTATTTTTGCAATAACCTATCAATAGTAGGGGCACAATTTGTTTCTCTTTATTACTATTCCTGTATTGATCATTGAGAGCTCAACTATCACTTCACAAGTGCCACATTGTAGCATTCTTCTCAGCTTCTCAGTGTTAATTGTTGATACTCTAGAATCATCATGCACTTCATATAGTGTGACCATTTTCCCATTAGATATGAAGCTTAGGTTGTGTGGTCTAGTATGCAAGATCACTGGGGCCACCTCATCTATCCATTCCATCCCAGTATCATACATATCCTCATACCTTCAGCAGACTGAGTTTAAAATTGAATTGTTCACCCTGCATCTTATATTTAAATGATGGACTTTCTAATTGTCAACGCATCTCCTATCCATTAGCTGCCATTACCCTCAGAGGTTTCCTCATAGGTTACATTAATAACCTTAATCTCTTAACAATGTATGGGTCAATGAATGAATGGGTGGAACCATTGTCTATCAACAATGTCAAGGGTATTTTACTAGCATACCCTATGATCTTAATAGTGGAGATTTTTCCTTTGGTAGAACTTAAACCTAGTAGTGCATTTAGTGAAACCTCAGGTTGCTCATCTCCTGGTTCTTCTACTGTCTCAACCACATCTACAAACTCCTTATGCGGTTCTTCTTCACCTTCCATTTTTATCCCTTCCATAACATGAAACCCTTTTGTTTTGCACTAGTGACCTGGAGTGTACTTCTCTTTACATCTATACCACAATCCTTATTCCCTTAGAGTTTCAAGATGTGGAGGTAGATTGGTTTGAATGGAAGTCTGGTTTGTGGGTTTTTATTAGGAGAAGTTTGTTTAAAAGGGGCTTGGAAGTTTTGGATATGTGTTGGTCTGTGTGGTGTTTGTTTGGTTTTTGGGATAGGCAATGGCTAGTGGTTTGGGAGTAGAATGTGGAGGGTATCTGGTAGTTACAAAAGATATGAGTGCCTTGAAGGATTCTTCATATAACTTAGCCACTTCATAGGTATCCAACATAGTTGTAGGATTTGCCAATTTCACTAAGGGTTTAATTTCAGGTTTAAGCCCATTAATGAAACTGGCAACTTAGTGTGTTTCATTAAGTAAGGGATTCAATTTCCATGTAACTGGTTAACTCTTCAAACTTATTTTGGTATTGATCCACAGTTCCATATTGTGTAAGTTTGTTGAATTTTTCCACAATATCTTGAGGTCTTAAACTCCCAAACCTCCTACAGACCTCAGTACAGAACCTGCTCCAGGTCATGGCACCTTAGGTTTATAGTATACCCATCCAACCAGATATCTACCTTATCCCCAATGTGTACAGAGGCATAACTCAACTTTTTGTCACGGCCCAAATCGGAGGGCCATGACGGGCTCCTGGACCTTACCTATCGGGTACCACTAATCATATACTTACATCTACCCATAATTAAACACGGGCCACAATGGTCGTCACCCAATACTATACTGATATATGAAAACAGTAAGTGGGAAAAGAACTATGTACAATCTGAACCCGAATGACCATCTTATATATATACATACCAAGGTCGAGAAGGCCATACGTGACTACCACACACATGACATTTGTCTATAAGCCTCTAGAGAGTACATGACATCACAAAGATGGAACAGAGCCCCGCCATACCCATATGTACATGTAAATATACCGTACACTCCAAAATAAGGGGAGTGCTCTAAATTTCGTCTAGTCAGAAACCTACTAATATGGATCATCGTCTTGCCTGCGTGAACATGCGGGCATAAAATACAACATCCCCCGACAAAAATGATGTCAGTACGACTGATAGACTGAGTATGTCAGGTATGAACAATAGCATAACCGGAATATAACAACAAGCTGAAATAGAAACAACCGACAAAACTAGCCGACAACAACAATGGATGGAATTAGCTAACAACAACAGTGGACGGAATTAGCCGACAAAACTAGCCAACATAGACAGCCAGTAGCAACAGCCGATAGAAATAACTGACCAGTAATACATGTCTCTGAGGGCCCTAATATGTATAAATGTCATGCATGATGCGAATGCGGTATGTATATATATATATTGGCTTCATCGGGCATCTTCTTTTCCATAACAACTTCTGTGAGAATCATATCATTTCGGCCTCTGTGGGCATAATCATTATCATATTAGCCTCATTGGGCATCTTTATTTTCATGATAGTCTGTACTAGGTGTAGGTGGTGTGCGTATATAACACCATTCCTCTTTCCCCATCCCCTACATATATATAATTTATACCATTTAGTAGTGTATATAACACATGTGGGTCTAGGGTAATACATGAATATAATGCAAATGGATGAATGACAATGAAACGTTCTGGCCTTATCGGATGACATAATATCTTTCTACCTTCGGCTAACATTGAAAATCATAACATATTTCCCATATACCTCAATAAGGATATATGAACTTATTTAGATATGCTTTTAACATAGGAATGAATAACATACACATCCTTAACAACTAAGAGTAAAAAAAATTATGAAACAATATCACGGTTACGTTTTATTACATGGAATATGCCAAAACAAAGAATGATTTACCTTAACATACCTTAGCCGATATCGACCCTTTTACTGACGATGATGAAACCAACCCCTTTATAAGTTAATCTAGAATGTTAGGGACTATCATGATTCCACCTTACTTCCCCTAAAGAAAGCTAAAATACTTGTACTCAACGCCAACCAATGCTCTATGTAAACCCACGGGAACAACGAGACTAACCAGTAGGCAACCCATGTATCGTTTTTGGAGAAATCTTATATTGTATTCTTAGTATTAGCACTCATTTGCTGCCCCAAAAAGTAAGTATCCCGTTTCTTGCTGCTTAGTGAAGTTGTCACATCTAAATTATCTCATTTCACATGTAAAGGCTAAGAAAATAAAAGTGTGGACTTAAGGACACTTCATCCCTATTTACACGTGTAAAATCTATGATGACTTATATCAATAGAAGTCACTTTAGATGCTACATCAATCCTTGTATGCATACTATTCCACCTAGTTGATTTTATATCAACCTAGTCATTTAGGTAATTCATTCACATGCTACACGTAACATTCCCACTTAATTTATCCCTCGCTATAGTTTAATCGATTAGCCGATCCTTGTTATCTCTCACTATAATTTACCAATTAGTTGATCAGCATTACCAAGTAGTCGATCATGTTATCGATTGGCTGATCATTATCGTTCATTAGTCGATAGATCCCAAATTAGGTTCGGGGCGCATCCTTTCTTTATTGGCATATATGAATATGACATAACTTTCCAAAACTCGGGTCTACTTGCATACGTCTAGCGGTTCGAAACATCACCCGAAAGTACAGGGTGTTACACTTTTCATGGTCAGAAATATTATACAATTCAAAGAACTTTTTGCATTTTCTTAACCAGCTTCTAGGGTTAGTACCATCAAATTCAGGGAAGTATTTTAGGCTTGCGGAACCTCGGGTTGTTCATGGCTTCAGAGGTGTGTACAATGGCACTAGTTAGAATGGATGGTGAGGATGAATAATTAAAGTTTCTGAAAATTGGAGAACTAGAAAATAGAGGCGCTGGGGAAATGTAAAACCTCGACCCACACTATAAGTCAATGGTGTATATGAAGCATGTGAGATATGAACATGAGTTATGCTACCTGAAGCTTGGTCGACCTCATGTATAGCTGGTACTGGATGTGTTCCAGTAGGATTTACTCCAGTGGTGTTGTTTGCATGTGTCGCCGCCGGTGTGGTTGGTGTTGAACCTCCCAATTGTGTCAGATTTAAGACCGATAACATGAGTTCGAGCTTTCTGTTGGTTTCTCGAGCTTCATCTAACTGCGATTGAAACTGATTTTGATTATTTTCTAGGGATTCAAATGTCTTGCCTATGTCTTCGGCGAAAACGACAAGTTGTGTCTTGATAGGTTGGATGTCGTCATAAATATATTGCAGCTTCGATGTGATTGTTGTTACCGCTGTCGGAACTAATTCTGATACCATTGTAATAAGAGCTTGGAAGCTCAGCTACAATGATGATCGTAACATAGAGGAAAGAGAAATAAAAGAGAGAAGGAGTAATTTTGATATATTTCTGATAAAATCAACAGTGCTACAGACCTAACTATAAAATAAGAACAAAACGTAATGGTCCCCTAGATCAACAAAATTGTGGGACTAAATACTCAATACTACATTATAGAATATCTAACTTAAGGGATCTAAACTTAATTATTTAAACTTACTACTATTTGTCACAATGCACATTTATGACATTGTACCAGCAATTTTGTAATTACCGATGGGTTAAGAACAAGCGGCGCAATTCCTTGACGAACATTAACACTTTTCATCTTCCTAGCATCCTTCGATTGCGGTATCCCTTTACGAACAAACGTAGTAGGCGTTTGTGTCGAATGTTCCCTCCCTCTCCCTCCGGTCTTCGATCCCTTCGCTATGTCCAGCTTAGCTTAGAAGAGCTCTCATTCTAGAGAGAAAGTTTTTTGAGTTTACAAAGGTGTGATTTGGCATACTACTTTTCATAGAAAGCTTTTCATACTCCGTTCAATATATTCACCATAAAATTATAATTTTCTTCAAGCTCTACATCTGCATTGAAAGTTTTCTCATGGTTCTTTCAAGTTACAATTAGAAATTTTGATATTGTTTGAAATTGAATTGAATGATACAAGAATATATCTTTTTATTTTGTAATTTGAAAGCTTATGTGCAGTGCACATGTCGAGGGCCTCCATTTATTTTGACAACAAAAGTAGCGATTATCTTAGGATCAACAACAACAATAACATACCCAGTAAAATTTCAAAACGTAGAATATGGAAAAGATAAACTTAATTAGGATAAAGTTAACTTTTTTTATTACATTAAGGACTATTTCCATTATATTTATACATCAAGGATAACACAAAACCAAAGCACATACGTTAAGGATCATTTTCTCCTTTTGTGACACTTGCCATTGACGCTTTAACAATTAACATGAACTGATGGTAACAATTTTTATCAGCTCGTTTTTGTTTTATATTATGCTCTTCTTGTTCTAATCACAGTGATGGGTATGGGTGAAATAAATAATTGACTAAATTCTACTTAATCCTCTAAATTAACCTTTTGAGCTTGAATTAATACACCCTCTTCACCTTAACCTCATTATTCATATATAGCATCAAAAGTCAAAATGAAATGTTATTATTTTAGATTTAATATTATTTAATCATTCTTAAAATTCATTGAAGGTTTAAAATGGCCTTAAATTATTGTGAGTTTTTTTCCTTCTTAAAATTTCATTAGCTCTATGTTGAATTCCAGATGTTCCTTAAAAGCTTCAAACTACTGATCATGCTTTTATCCTTATTTTTATGTGTTACAAGTATAATTGCATTTATAAAAGATTTTCTTTAGTTAATAAAGGACTTTTTCATGGGAATTTTAAAAAATATACAGCTTAATACAATATTTTACACTTACTACAAACATCTACCATGTATAAAAGTGTATAGTAGTATATATAAGCAGGGGCAGAGCAAATATATAACTTACATGTTTGGCTGAACTCAATAGCTTCGATCCAAGCTTTGTATTTGTCTTAAATTTTTTGAATATGTACAAATTATTAATTTAGAATCAGTAATTTTAAAGAACTAGAATCTCGAACCCATAAATTTCAAATTCTTGCTCCGCCTCTGTAAGAGATGTTTATACACATTTTTACACTGTTACATAATATTATACAAACTTATATACATATTGAATTTTGTCTTCTACGAAATTCAACCCATGGAATCCATCCAAAATGGATAAAAACATCACCAAGTAGCTCAAATCCTCATCTAAAAGCTACAAATTTTAACCACAACTTCAAAATAACTTTCCCAACAAGCTCAATCATCAATTTGTAAAAAAAATCAAACAATTCAGGAAACTCATTTTTGAGTTTTAAAGATTTTAAAACCCCCAATAATGATTTTTTAATTCTTTCACTTTAGTTCACCAAACAATGTTTAAATCTGTAATGATAAATATAAACATCACTCTCAATTAGTTCTTAGCTTAAAAATAAAAATCATAATCATAAATTAAGAAACTATCGCCTTTTCCCGAAGTATTTCAAATTATATACAAAGTGGACTAAAGCTATGTTTGGATTAGCGGTGGGCAGAAATGATTCTAGCATAAGTGATTCTGGCAGAATTTATTTTGTCAGAAGTGATTCTGACAGAACTGATTTATGTTTGGATGCAACAATGTAAAAGTTATTGTTCTCACTAAATGATGTTTGGATAGTTTTGATCAAAATTGCTTTTGAATGTAGAATTACCAAAATGAACATTTAGTCAATACATATAAATAAAAATTACAAATAGATAATAGAATTTAAAGTGCAAATAGTATTTAAATATTATTACAATACTAATTTTGCATGTACTCTATAATTTGATTGCGGACTAAGTCTCGAACGTGATTCATCTCTGATGAAGAAGCTACATTAAAAACCTGTGATTGATCCAAGTTAGATGATGTATGATAATCATCATAGTGAATGATTGTGCTTTCATATTCATAAAGATCAAAATCAATATTCATTTCTACATTCCTTCTGATAAAGTTGTGTATAGTCATTGTTGCGACGACTATTTGAACCTGTGTTTCAAAATTGAACCTGGACATGCGACGTAAAATTCCAAATATGTTCTTCTATACCCCAAAAGTTCTTTCTATTGTGGACCTTAAACTTGAGTGGTAATAATTGAATATTTCATTATGATTTGCATACCCGTTAGAACGCCTAAAATCAGGAAGGTGATAACGTTCACATCTGTAGGGACCAATGGGAGGAGGCGTCGCGGCTCTTCAGGCAATTCTTCAAAAATAATAAAAACTTTTCGATACTTCAACTTGGGTATATTTATTTCTTGTTTGTTCAAAATATAATATATTATAGTAATAATATTCGGAGTATTTGAGAGAAGACAATAGAAAAAAAAGAAGGATAATCCTCATATAATCAGACAACGTTGGGATGTTTGAGGAGTTTAAAGTTCCAATCTGCAATTACACATGAACAAATGTCAACTTTAGTAGTATATTTTTTTTAATTAAATAGAACATGAGTAGTATATTTGATTTTTTTTAGTTATTATTTCTAGATATTTAAAGAGGGTAATGAAAGTTGTATATTTGGATTATTTTAGAAATTATTTCTAGATATTTAAAGAGGGTAATGAAAGTTGTATATTTGATTTTTTTAGTAATTATTTCTAGATATTTAAAGAGGGTAATGAAAGGTGGATAGAGTTATTGATGAAAATTAAAGAGGGTAATAAAGAAAATGGTAAAATTCAAATTGAAATAAATGATAGAAGTGATTCTGGCAGAAACTACAAATTATAGCTTCTGCCAGAAGTGCTTTTGGAGACCAAAATCACTTCTGAAAAGTCAAACCAAACATGTCAATTTTGTCATTTTCACAAAAGTAGGTACCCTGATTCTGGCAGAAGTGATTCTGGCAGAAGCTACAAATTGTAGCTTCTGCCAGAAGTGCTTTTGGAGACCAAAATCACTTCTGAAAAGCCAAATCAAACATGTCAATTTTGTTATTTTCACAAAAGTAGATACCCAGAAGCCAATCCAAACAGCACTAAGTAGGCTAAGATGTGAAATATAGGCTCGTTATTTTGGTTATTAAAAGACCGATATACACGTGTATTTCATGGTCCAATTTGAACACCACAAATTACAATTCATGTATAATTGTAATTATGGTATTAGTCTTGTACTAGGAAAAAGGTATTAGAATTAGAGTAGAAAACTGTAGAATTATTTTTCTATATTCACCATATTTAGGAATTGTATATTTGTATATATATACCTCTCATTATCAATGAAAATAATCAAGGGATTATTTTTTACATGGTATCAGAAGTCTAGGGCAAATTTTTCCTCTCCCAAAAATATTTTTTTCCGCTGCCCGAGGTGTGGCCGACGACCATATTCCCTTCGATCACCATAAATTTTCTTTTCTTCTCTGCAAATCCCTAATTCTTCCCATGTTCTTCCCTTATGTATATTTCAAAGAACACGTTTCATCCAGCCCTTACAGTCTCCAACATCAAGAATCATATCTCTATTATTCTTGAGATGGAAAACGTTCAATACGCGACGTAGGTATAATTGTTAAAGTTCACGCACGCTCGCATAAAGTCCTTCATCACATCATCTCCTTCACAACGGGCATGGCGAAGGTGCCTACACCCGAGGATGACCCTGTGTTATGGACAACCCTTGATGTTACCATACTTCAGCGAATTTATTCCACTATCTCTAGCGACCTCTTACAGACGACTATTGAACATGACGCCACGACGATAGAATCTTGGAATAGTGTGATATATTTCAAGACAAAAAAAATTCTCGTGTTGTCACTCTTGAGCAGGAATTTTCGCATGTCAACATGGAATAATTTCTGAATGTCTCAACCTATTGTAAAAGGCTGAAAGTATTGGCAGATCAACTTAAAATGTTGGTGCGCCCGTCACCAATGATCGTCTTATTCTCCAGATGGTTGCAGGCCTATAATAGCGTTGGGACGCTTCTTCGTCAAAGTAATCCTCTCCCCCATTTCTATCAGGCCCGTTCCATGCTCACATTGGAAGAGTCTGACTTGGATAAAAAGGCGGCTACTAGAGTAAATTATTTCATAATGATGGCCACATCAAACGACCCTCATTCCTTCATCGACGATGCAAACCAAAACTAAAACAACGATGGCAGCAAAAAGGGTGAAAATCGTAAAACTAATGGCAAGAATAGCGGTGACGATCGCGGTGGTAATAGTAATCATGGCGACAGTAACGGTGGATATAACAGTGGTCGTAACAATGGGACACAGACCAACTGACAGCAGCCGTGGGCCTACTGGCCAACAGCCCTTACCCGCCATCACAATATCCTGGGAACTAGGCCCAATTCCAGCATCCCTCCAGGCCTAGTTTCCCGATCTAGAACATTAACTCTCGATCAGTTGGGCTAGGGCAGCAGGCGGGCCTCGGCCTCAGGAGGCTTTCACGGATGCGGGTCCCGGCCCGATCCTGACACCCACAGACATTAAAGTCGCAATACACACACTTGGATTGAATCCCCCGGATGTGAATTGGTAAATGGACACCGGAGCCACTTCTCATATGACGTCCGCACAAGGTAATCTCTCGTCTTATTTTAATTTGAGCAAAAATTATGACATTATTGTTGGTAATGGCAACTTAAACGATTCGTGGTTATGGTCATACAAATTAGTCTCTCCCACATCCACCTCTAGTCTTAAAAAATATTTTTCATGCCTCTAACGTAATTAAAAATTTGGTGTCTGTCCGAAAACTCACCACGAATAATTGAGTTTCTGTTGATTTTGATCGTTTTGGATTTTCTGTGAAGGATTTCATGACGGGGATACCTCTAATGAGATATAATAGTAGGTGAGAACTTTATCCAGTCACCGCCATTTCCATGAGTCAAGCCACACCTTCTACCTTTGCCGCTTTTTCTCCTTCCTTGTAGCATGTACGTTTGGGTCATCCATGATCGTCTATTATTTCTTCTTTGCATAAAAATAATTTTATTACTTGTAAGGGTACGCGTAGTACTCCACTTTGTCCTTCTTGTCCGTTAGGAAAACATGTTAGATTATCTTTTGTAGCCTCTACTTCTCGTACTTTGATGGCTTTTGACATTATTCATAGTGATTTATGGCCATCTCCCGTTTTAAGTTCTTTGGGCCATCGTTATTATGTCTTCTTTTTGGATGATTATTCTAATTTTTTGTGGACCTTTCCTTTATCCAACAAGTCTCAAGTGTTTTTTGCCTTCTTAAAATTTAGAGCATTCATCCGTACCCAATTCGAACAAGTCTCAAGCGTTTCGAGAGTTTTGTGACACTCATGGCTAGGGGTGCACAAAAGGTTAAAACCGGACCGACAATCAGATCGGACCAAGACCGAATAAGAAATTGTCCGACCAAGACCGACCGAATTTTTCGGTCCGGCCAGTTCGTCCTGGCCATTTGACCGAATGTCAAATATGCAGAATTCAAAATCCAAATTGCAAATTTGCAATAAATCCAATTCCACGCTTTCCACTCGACTCCATCCATAGTGTCCCGCCCATCGCCCACACTCCAC
Organism: Przewalskia tangutica; assembly: GCA_029844215.1. Lineage (NCBI taxonomy): Eukaryota > Viridiplantae > Streptophyta > Magnoliopsida > Solanales > Solanaceae > Przewalskia > Przewalskia tangutica. The sequence continues at coordinate 20,782,137 of CM056736.1, forward strand.
ACCCCAAATCCAAATTGCAATAAATTTTTTACATGATTTATTATTATTACACAAAGTAAGCTTTAATTAATAACTAAAAACCAACCGTGCTTGGGTCGCTTGTCTTCTTTGCCTTCACTTCCGCCGCTGCCGCCGGGCCGGGTTCTTTGGCCGTTCTTCACGGGTTGCTTTGCTTGTTGCTGCCGCTCTGAAGTGATGCTCGCCGCTCGCTACTACCGCCGCCGCCGCTTGCAGCCTTGTCGCATTCCTTGATTTTCTTGCCCTTGATTCACATTCCACGCCTCACTCGCTCATCGCTCGCCTCTGTCATCCAGTCCAGTGTCCACATTAGGCAATAGGCAATTAGGCATAGTCCACAATTTATTCTTGAAAATGTCAAAACTAAAAACAAGTAAACAACAGTAGTCAGTAGGGAAGAGAATGACATACATTATACATATACAAACACTCAAACCATCAAACAGATGGTAGATTCATCAATTCCACACTTTTGAAAATCGTATGAAAAAATAATAAAGTTAGTAATAAGAATTGTAACTCTTCTTATGCTTGCAATGAGATATCATCATATTCATATCAATATATCATACCATTCTCCAAATCTTGCAACTCTTCTAATGATTCTTCCACATTAATTAGTTTGGATTTCTTCGTCAAAGTTGAACGAAGCCAATCTTGACCACAAATGAGTCCTTGCACCATCTTTAACATAAAATAAAAGTTAAGAAACAGAACTTACCAATTAATATAATAAAAATTAAATTTGGTTTACAAAAAATACAAAAGAAAATGTATTACCTTAGGTGTCAAAGAATCGTAGGCGATCAGTGTTCGATCTCGGTACTAAACGCGACCTCGAAGCAATCAGATCTTTGGAATAGCTAATTTATCACGAGCCATGCGTGAAACAACGGGAAATCTTAGTGAATTGAGCTTCCACCAAGTTAAGATTTCAATATCTTCTTCATCCGCCTCTTCATTCAAATATCGATCAAGCTCGGCCTGCATAATATTTACCCTTTGCTTCTAACGATGATTTGAGCTTCCTAACTTTAGTCTTGAGATCTAATCCCATGTCACTTGATTTAGATACATCACTTCCACTCAAAGCAACAGTAGGGAAATACATAGCCTTATATTCATCGAACAAATCATTTAGGACTTGTTGAACATTCTCAAGCAAACTATCACCCTTCACTTCCCCATACATCTCATGTAGAGTCAATTGTAAACCAACCTTTTTCATCGAAGGATCAAGAATGGCAGCCACATAAATCAACATGTTAAACTTTTCTAAACTACCCCAATACTTATCAAACTTTTCTTTCATCTTACCAGCCATTGCACGCAATTCTACATCACAAGTACTTTCTAGATCTTTTAATGTTCCAAGAGCTGTACCAATATCAAACAATGCACTATTGCACGTGACACTCAAAGAAGCAGAAACATTATTAGTTAAAATATAAAACTTTTCTAGAAAGATAACAAGCCTCTTGGCCAACAACCAATCATTCTCATTAGGAGGCCCTACATTATTAGGCTCTTTAAGATCGTTTTCTTTATGAAGTTCAAACATACTAAAAACTCGCTCAAATTTTATAGCTGTCATCAACATAGTATAAGTTGAGTTCCAACGAGTGGGCACATCAAGTGACAACAAAGATTTGCTCTCTATTTTCAAGATCACAATTTCTTTAAATTTAAGAAGTTTAGCAGAGAATTCTCACAAATTTCACAATAGCTCGAATTCTTTCAATTGCTTTAAGAGAATCTTTTATTTTCAAACCATCCCAAACAATAAGATTAACAATATGACGACATCTCATATGCAAATACTTTCCCTTACTTATTGCACTACCATTGCTTTGAACTATTCTCATCAAGTGACTACAAGCAACATCATTTGAAGAGGCATTATCAACAGTCACGGTAAAAAGTTTCATATGTAAATCCCAACTCTCTAAACAAGATTCTATAGCTTTTGCAATTGACTCACCCCTATGACTTGTAATTGGACAAAAGTTTAGAATTCGTTTTTGCAAATTCCAATCATTGTCTATAAAATGAGCGGTAAGGCACATATAGTTGATTCTTTGATTAGATGTCCATGAATCAGTTGTCACACATACTCGTTGGCATGAAAATGTGAGAAATTCTTTCAACTTTTCTTTTTCCTTCAAATAAAGTTGAAAGCAATCACGCGCCACAGTCATACGGGAGGGTACTATAAACTCAGGGCAAGCAACAGATATGAAATGCTTAAAACCAGGGTTTTCAACACAACGAAAAGGAAGTTCGTCAACTATCACCATATAGCACAACGCTTCCCTAACTTCATTTACATTTAAAACCCAATTTCTCAACTTTCCTTCTCCTTTTTTATCCGCAACAGCCTCCAAAGTCAATTTACTTTGATTTTGTTTAATCACATTCTCCGGATTTAGTAGGCATTGAGTTGCATGATTTTTCACATTTTTGTTACCATTAATAGCAGAGTCACACGCAAAAGTTTTATGGCAATACTTACATTCAGCTCGACGCTTGCCCTCGCCATTAGTCAAATAAAGCTTGTATTCCTTCCAATATTCAGCCCTTTGTTTGTTGCAAGTAATATACTGTCGTTCCTCCGTTGGCATAATACTTGTCTGAGTTGTCTCTGTGTGGAGTGTATTTGTTGGTGTTTGAGAAGGCAATACAAACTCAGGGTCGTGACACCGCCTAAATTCTGAGTCGGTCAGTGAGTCGACGAGTCATTTCATCGTCTCTTTTCCTTTTGGATTGGATATGAGATTCAGAGGTACTAGAAATCATCTACATGTGAATACAAACATTTAATATCATTTAAAAATACAAATGAATACAAACTTTGGTTGCACAACTTCAAATGACAAACTAATGAACTATACCTTGTCGATAGATTGAGCGACTGAGGGTACTGAGGCGACTGAGGCGGCTCGAGAGAGTGAGAGAGGCGACTGAGTCTGGAGTCTCGAGTCTTAGTGGACTGGAGTCTGGAACTTGATATAACTGAGAAGTGAGAAGCGATAGCCGACAGATTGAGAGACTGGGATTGAGATTGAGAGGCGACGACGCGACGTAACCGACGTTGACGACGATCGACGAGTGAAGATCGAGGAGTCGCCACCGCCGACGGCAAGTCTTGAGTGAGTGAGTGGAGTGCTACTGCTGAGTGCTGAGTGTTGACTGAGTGAGTCGAGTGACTGCGAGTCTGCGATTGGGATTGGAATGGGATTTAGGGATTTAGAATTTAGAAATGAGGGAGAGAGAGAGGGTCGGGAAGACGAGAAGTCGGGGGAGGGGGGTTTAAAGTATTAGATTTAGACTTATTATAATTTATAAGCATTAGTATAAATGTATAAATGTATTCGTAGGGGCGAGGGGCGAGGTGCAGGTTAGGTGTATCTGAATCTGACATACAGTATATATATAATATATTATAAAATAAAATTAAAAATCGGTCCGGATCGGACCGACCCTGGACCGGACCGGACCGGACCGAAAACCGAAATAAGAATTTTAAAGGACCGAAGACCGGACCGATAATCTCGGTCCGGTTCGGTCCGGTCCAAAGAGGTTCGGTCCGGTCCGATTTTTCGGTCCGGACCGAATATTGTGCACCCCTACTCATGGCATATCTTTTTGATTTTCTTGTCCACATATGTCCTCCAAAATGGAAAAGTCGAGAGAAAAATTCGTTCCATAAATAATATTGTCCGTACCTTGCTCGCCCATGTTTCATTACCACCTTTTTTTTGACATCATGCATTACAAATGGCTACATACTTACTTAACATCCTCCCGCATAAAGGCTTAGCATATTAATCCTCACTTAAAATTCTTTACAATAAAGAACCTTCGTATTCTCATCTTAGGGTGTTTATGTTATCCATTGTTTTCGTCTACTACAATTAACAAACATCAAGCCCGCTCTACCGCTTGTGTATTTTTGGGTTATCCATCTAATCATCATGGATATAAATGTTATGATTTATCCTTAACAAAATTATAATTAGTCACCATGTTATTTTTGATGAGTCACAGTTTATGTTTGCTAAATTGTGTAGTTCTGTGTCTAGTTCATATAATTTTTTGGATGATGGGATTTCACCGTATTTTATCCACCATTTATCCGAAATGTCCCGTGAATCAAATCCGTCAGCAGGCCCACTGCCTGATGGCCCATAATTGTCTGATCTAACGTTAACTCTGCCAGCAGGCCCACTGCATGTTGTCCGCCATAGTCTCAGCAGTAGACTGATGTCTCGGCCCAGTCCCATAATCGGAATTGTTCCAGCATCCCAGCCCACTGCCAACTTTACTCCAGTTCCAGTGTCTCATCCAATTGTTGGGCCAACAGGCCCACTGTCTGCGGGCCAATCCGATACCAAATTCAATAATCCGTCTAATTCTACATCAAGTCAAGGGCCCGTTACTCGTATCCAAAGAGGTATTTTTAAACCAAAATAATATTTTAATTTTCATTCTAATATCACTAAATCTTCCCTATCACGTAACCTAGTGTTTGTCCTCCATGATCCGAATTGGAAATTGGTCATGGATGACAAATATAATGCTCTCATTGAAAATAAGATATGAGAGTTGGTGCCCCGTCCCCCTGGTGTTAATATTATTCGTCCTATGTAGATTTTTACTTATAAAGAAAATTCTAACGATTATTTTGAGAGTCATAAGGCCCGTCTTATAGGTGATGGTAAAACATAACAGGTTGGTGTGGATTGTGGAGTGACATTTAGTCCGGTGGTCAAACCGGCTACCATTTGCACAGTGCTTAGTCTAGCTCTCTCGAAAGCATGACCCATCTACTAGTTGGATGTGAAAATGCTTTCTTACATGGTGATCTTAAGGAGATAGTATACATGCATCAACCCTTGGGTTTTAGGCACCCCAATTATCCTCATCATGTTTGTTTTTGAAAATGTTCTTATATGGGATTAAGCAGGCCCCACGTGCCTTTTATAAAATATTTGCAGATTATGTGTCCACTATTGGGTTTTCTCACAGCTGGTCTGATCATTCTCTTTTTATTTATTGGTGTGGTACCTCTCTGGCATACATTCTGTTATATGTTGATGATATTATATTGACTGCCTCATCAGATATTCTACGCAAGTCTATCATGTCCCTTCTCAGTTCTGAATTGGCTATGAAATACTTGGGGCCTTTAGCTATTTTTTTGGCATAACAATCACTCGTCATGCAGGTGGTCAATTTTTATCACAGAAAAAGTATGCGACAGAGATTATTGAGAGAGCTGACATGTCATCTTGTAAGTCTACTTCTACTCCGGTTGATACGAAATCGAAGCTGAGTGCTACGTCTAGCACACCGTACGAGGATCCTACCCATTATCGTAGTCTTGCCGAGACTCTTCAGTATTTGATTTCATGAGACCATATATTACTTAGTACAATACGTGTGTTTATTTATGCATGATCCACGGATTAAGCATATGCATGCGCTCAAACTAATTATACGATACATACAGAGGGCGTTTGATTTTGGATTGCATTTATATCTATTCTCCGTCTCCACTCTTGTGTCATGTACAAATGCTGATTGGGGTGGCTATCCAGATATCAGACGTTCGACATATGGTTATTGTATGTTCCTTGGGGATAAATTGGTCTCTTGGTCGGCTAAACGCCATGCTACATTATCACAATCCAGTGCGGAGGCTTAGTATCGAGGGGTAGCCAATGTGGTGTCTGAATCATGTTGGCTACGTAACCTTCTACTAGAACTACATTTTCCTATTCAGAAGCCTACCTTGGTCTATTGTGATAATGTGAGTGCAGTCTATCTGTCTGGAAATCCGGTCCAACATCAGCGCACTAAACATATCAAGATGGACATACACTTTGTTCGAGAAAAGGTAACTCGTGGACAAGTACGCGTTGTCCATGTCCCTTCACGATACCAGATTGCTGACATATTTACTAAGGGTCTTCTCTTGGTTCTATTTGAAGATTTTAGAGACAATCTCAGTGTACGTCAACCGTCCGCTATGACTGTGGGGTGTAAAAGATCGATATACACGTGTATATCATAGTCCAATTTGGACTCATGTATAATTGTAATTCATGTATAATTGTAATTATGTTTAGTCTTGTACTAGGAAAAGGTATTAGAATTAGAGTAGAAAAGGTAGAATTATTTTCCTATATTCATCATAGTTAAGAATTGTATATTTGTATATATACCTCTCATTATCAATGTAAATAATCAAGAGATTATTTCTTACGATAAGCTTGGGCCAACTGATATCGAGAGTAAACAGTTTTTTATTTTATTGTCATCAATCTAACGTATTCTTTATGTAACAACTATTTGAATATTTTGATCTCATAATTATGTATAAAAAATGAAAATAGCAATATGGAGTGATCTACTATTCATTTCTACTCCAACAGAGAAAACATAGAAAATATGATTGAATAACTGAAGGGAAAATTGCAACTAAAACATAAGAAAGCTGTGGAATCAGAAAAGGATAGGAGATGAGAAAGTGAACAAAGGGAATAGAGCTGCAACATCATAATTCCCATACCCATACTCAGTGCAGACCTGCAAATTGCAATATAACATCAACCAAATGGCTATTGGGCTGCCTTGCCCTTGGGCTCCTTCGCAGCTGACCTCCAGGCCCAATTCCCAAATTCTGACTAACAGGCCCAATTGCATCTTTAGGATCTGCCGAGTTCATAACTTTACGCCCACCTGAGAAAAGAACCTTATTACATGGTTCTTTGCTGCTGGATCGTGACACTATAATACCAGAATTATTGTGTCTTCATTTTTGGAATTTTTTGAACATATACAACCCAACACAAGGCATTGTACCTACGTAGCTATATCTTCAGTTTACACCCGTATAGTTAATTTTTCTGCATTAATGTTTATACACTCAATACACAATATTCAATATTATACACTCACTCACTGTAAATACTATACCAACCTTATATAAACGTGTATAATATTGTATAAGATGTGTTTATACAAACTGTTATACTTGTTCGCGTTAAATTTTGCTAGCAGAAAATAATAATTGTAATCATAAAACAAATGTGAGAAAAGATCATTTCATTGACTATTTTAGGAGTACAACTCTGGATGTATCCCTTATTTCTAATCTCCGTGTTGTGCGCCTTGATTCAAGGGTCAATGTAGTGTCTTTCTCGAATGAAAGATGGAACTCTATTGATAAGAAAGAACAAACAAATTAAGAAATTAAACTTAGGAATAATTTGAGAGGGTTTAGTTATGACACGCTTTATAGCTCATTTACCCCGACTCATTTCAGCCCAAGTAATCATCCGTCATTTATTAATTCAACTCGTCCAAATTTAATTCAACTTGCTCATTTGACACTACTATATGTAAACAACAACAACATACCCAATGTATTCCCATAAACGGGGTCTAGAAAAGGTAGGATGTACATATCTTACCCTTATATTTAGAGGTAGAGAGGTTGTTTCTAGTAGACCATCGACTCAAAATAAATAATACAACAAAATAGCAAAATATAAAATAAATGGAGCAACAAATAGTAATACACATTGAAAATAAAAAACTATGCGATAACTAAATAATACTGCTAAAAGGGATAGAGGAGAGGAGTCCTCATCTCTCCCACACAAAGTGTGACAACACCCAACTTTATATTAACGGTATGTCCTACTCCTTGACATTCATATCTTCCTATCTAAGGTCATGTACTCAGTTAGCTGAAGTTGTGTCATGTCCTGTCTAATCACCTCTCCAGTTATTCTTCAGTCTACCTCTACCTCTCCTACCCTCTACTATAGTCAGCCTCTCAAACCTTCTTATTGGTGTATCCTACCACCTTCTCTTCACATGCCCGAACCACCGCAGTCATGTTGCCCTCATTTTGTCATCTACTAATGTCACTCCCATCTTGTCCTGTATAGCTTCGTTCCTAATCACATATCTATGAGTAAGCCCATACATCCATCTGCGCATCCTCATCTTTACTACCTTTATCTTCTTAACGTGTTCATTGGCCAACACTCGACCCCATATAACAATGTTGGTCTAATCATAACTCTGTAGAACTTACCTTTAAGTATTGGTGACATATTCATATAGCACAGTACCTTGACGGTGATCCTTCATTTCACCCACCCGTTCCAATACGATGTGCGATATTATCGTCAATATCTCTGTTTGTTTGGATTATGGATACAAGATACTTGAAGCTTTCTTACTTAGGTTTGATTAGCGCCTCGATCTTTACTTGCACCTCTGCCTTAGATGTTACATCACTAAACTTGCATCCAAGTACTCTGTTTTGGTCCTAATTAACTTGAAATCATTTAGACTCTAGTGACTTTCTCCAAAATTTCAGTTGATCATTCATTTTACAGTGCGTCTCATCAATCAATACTATGTCATTTACGAATAACATATACCACAACACTTCTCCTTGGATATGTCACGTCAATTAGTCCATCATTAAGGCAAAAATAAATGCGCCAAGGGCTGATCTCGGGTGTAATCCCATCACGATCGAAAAGTATTCTAAGTTGTCTCCTATTGTTCTAATTTGGGTCTTGGTTCCATCGTACATGTCCTTATTATCTCTAATGTAAGTCACAGTACACATCTTCACTCCAAACATCTTCAAAGAACCTCCATAAGGACTTTATCATATACCTTTTCTAGGGCAATGAACATCATATGTGAGTCTCTCTCTTCTTGTCCCCATACTGCTCCAACAATCTCCTTACAAATTAGATGACCTCCATAGTCGATCACCCCGACATGAATTCAATTTTTTTTAGAGATAGACACGCCCCTCCTCATCCTTATCTCGAGCATCCGCTCCCACACTTTCATAGTGTGATTTAGTAGTTTGATATCCCTATAGTTACATTATTGCAGTTCTGAATATCACCTTTATTCTTATAAAATGAAATCATTGTACTACATTCTTCCGGTATTTTAGCCGTCCTAAATATGACATTAAATAAATCAGTCAACGACTTTATACCTGCCTGCCTATGTTCTTTTAAAAATCCACCAGGATTCATCAGGCCCGGTTTCTCGGCCCATCCTCATCTTTCGAATAGCCCCTTTAACCTCTTAACCTTAATGCACCTACAATATATCTAAAATCTATATGATCCTTAGAGTGCTCTAACTCTCCCATCATGAAGTCACTTAGTCGAGCTAGATATACATGTCCCGTTCTTCATTCAATAGCTTATGAAAATATGTTTGCCATCTTCGTTTAATGTGCCTCTTCTACCAACACTTGACCATTGTCCTTCTTGATGCACTTCACTTGGTCCAGATCACGAACCCTTCTTTCTCTCATTTTGGCGAGCTTATACAACTTCCTATCTCTATCTTTGCACTCAAGCTCTTCATACAAGTGCTCAAAAGTTACCGTTTTAGCAGATGTGACCACCAACTTTGCTTCCTTCTTCGCCGCCTTATACTCCATATTCCTCCTCGCCTACACTATCTACTAACGTCGTGTAAGAAACCTTATTGACTTCAACTATACGTTTTCCATCTTCGTCTAATAGCAGCCTCTCTTTGGCCATTTCGTTCGAGGTATCGCCCTCTGCGTATTCATGGTGAAAACCCATACATGTAATACAGAAGAAAGAGTTCTGAAAAATGAAAAGAAGATTTAATGCGTTAATTATAATTTTTTTCTTATTCATGCTGTTGAAGTTGAAGGTTATTCTTATATGTTAAATTTGACGGGATCCAAAACAATGACGTTATAATTACCACTGCATATGGTTTTGAGGATTTCTAATCAAAATCATAGTATTCTAAAGAATGCAAAACTAAGAGGAAAATGAATATAATTCTCCTTTATAAGGGAAAAGTACCACGAGCATAGCAAATAATATTACAATTAAGGTCGAGGGTTTCAAATACATCAATCATAGCATTCCTTCTTACCCTTTTTTATTCTCTTTTTGTTCTTTCTCGCATTTTTCTTTATTTTATATATTTTCATAATTTAAAGAATTTTTTTTTTACTCTGCCTACAGATGAACCATCCACGCATTCATGTAATATTATTTAGCGAATAAAGGGCTGACCAGCACTTGAAAGTTGAAACAAGAATTGGAGGTGCTACACAAGATTATTATTGGTATACCCGACTAAAACGTGTGGGGCAGGTAGGGCGAAGGGAAGAAGAAAAGGAAAAAAGGAAGAAAGAAAAAGAGATATAAGAATCTGAAAAGATAAACATAAATCAGCATGGAGTTTCTTTGTACAATAGAGATACTTTGTGTTCTTTTATGTATAAAATTTCATTTTTATAAATCAAAGCTTCAAAAGTTGGAAGTGCACCCTGGAGTAATTGGTAAAGTTGATGTCATATGACCAGGTCATGAGTTTAAGCCGTGAAACAGCTTCTTGCAGAACTGCAAGGTAAGACTGATGTCACGACCCAAATCAGAGGGCCGCGACGGACATCCGGACCCAACCCACCGGGCACCCCTGACCATACAACTCATACTTAACCATATATATATATATATACACACATCAAAACCGATAAGACCTGACAACTAACAACATGACACTTATCTACAAGCTAAGAGTATAATGTACCACAATCAGACTGCAACTCTGAAATAAGTAGAGTGCTCCCACACAGCTGAACCAGCAATCTCCTAGCACAATTTGTCACCCTCTTAGTATGAACCTCACGGAATAAACGTAACGCCTGAAGAGTGGAACATCAAGACGATCGATGATCGAGTATGTTAGGCATAACGAATAACATAACATAGATGTATCACAATCTGAAACAGAAACAGCTGACCAACAGTAATTGCCTCCGAGGGCCCTAGTACATATGTCCAAATGTTATGCAATACTAATGCAGTATACCGATGACCACACAAGTTTCTTTCTATTCATAACAGACTCTGTGGGCATAATATACCTAAATGTCATGCATGATGCAAATGCGGTATACTATCTATTTCCCATAACCGACACACAAGCTTTCAGTTATATTGGAATCCTACTTTCCGATAACCGCCACACAGGCTTTCGGTTGTTTCGGAACCTACTTTCCATGACCACCACACAAGCTTTCGGTCATATCATAACCACCACACAGCCTTTCAGTTATATCATAGAAGCTATGCATGCTAGCCATACGAGCTTCAATGTTGGCCTCTTGGGGCTCTTTTGTGATAATCTGTACTAGCTGCAGGTGGTGTGCGTATATAACACCTTTTTTTCTTTTTTTTTCTTTTTTTTGTCATTCCCCTACATATATATAATATTTACCATAAAGTAATGTGCATAGCACAAATGGTCCAGGATAATATGAGAATACAATGCAAATGAAATGCATGAATGGTAACACCATATTTCAACCTCAATAGGTGACATATTACATTTGTACCTTTGATGACACTGAATATCATTATCTTTTTCATATGTCTCATTAAGGACTTAGAAACAATTTAAACATGCTTTCAGCATAGAATCAATAACATGAATACCCTTAACTACTAAGAGTATAGTACATTATGGAGTAACATGATGATTACGTTTGTCTACAGAATTATGCCAAAAGAAAGGAATGAATTGCCTTCACATACCTTGTTGTCGAATTAATCTAAGTTTCGCGGATTCTTGTAAGCTCTATAAATGAGTGTACACATCCTATGAATGATTTAGATCACACACACATCAATAAACTAATAATCAGATTTTATTGGGACATTCTATCGAATATCTTATACGCGTAGAACCTATATTTCTTTTATATCGAAATCTATGTATATATCGACACACCCAACCCTATTAATCCTTCTCCTTACTGCCACAAGGTTCAAAACAGTTCAAAAATTTCACATGCAATCCCTTAGTTTCGCACAAACAGTTTCGATAATACCCAACAATCCTACCTTTTCGATAATCGTTTTAGAACTAGTAAGAATCATATTTTGTAATTCGTGTAAACCAAGGGATAAGAAGAATTACTTCTGTTAGATACAACGACGAGAGTCATAGGAAAACCTTTCGCCCAGGTCAGTTTCCGACAAACATCAATAGCATCCCAAAAATCCTATTTCCAGCACCTCGTCGAAACCCAAGGTCTCAGCTCAGTTTCTGGGTTTCTAAACTTGCTTCTAGGTTTCGATCTTGCTGAATTTAAGGCTCAAACCACCAGGAACTTCTCCCTTTTTGATATTCAGAAACTGACGGAACTTCCCCAATTTCAGTAGAGAACTTCATAGAGTTTACCCATTGAAATTTATTCATAATTGAAGTATAATAGTTATTGTTCTATAGAAGGATTTTTTAGGAACTTTAAAGAATGAAGAAAAAGCTTTAAAGATTGGAGAAGCTTGGAGAAATGAAAGTTATGTGATATGAAGAAGAGAGTACCGATAGAGGCTAATGAAGCTGGCAGCCATGGTTTAAAGCTTAGTCATCTAAGCCAGATGTCCAACAATACGCTTATAAAGTTATACGTGGAATTCTACTTGGCTTGTCTCCATTTTAATTAATTAGTTCCACGACTAATTAATAATACACACAATTAATTCCCGATCCAACTCACTTAAATCCCGACACGACTTATAAAACCTTCTTTTACTCAATGTCATAATTCTTAATATATGACACTAGTTCGTATCCTCACTGGGAATATACAATTGTTATTATTAATCTCTGTCGTCGCACTGATTAAATCCAAAATTATTTCGGGATCACAACCTTTTATATACTAACTTCTTTAGTGTAAACGCAAGCACAACGTAAATTTCCCGGGGTTCGGGCCCACTTGCCCATGTTTATGTGCTTAAAACGTTACCCATAATTATGAGGTGTTATATTCTCTCCTCCTTAGAAATATTTGTCCTCGAATGTTGGCGCTATACTTAATCTTATCACGTAATGAAAGAAATACAATCACACCCTATCTATACTACATTAAGGCACACCAGCAAACAAATAATGGGAATAGTTTCAACATTTTGCTTTAGATTCAAATAATAGAGATACTCGGGGCATATCAATTGTTGGTTGGATGAAACAAGGAATAAAATCCATGCAACGTAAAGATTTAAACAGAAACAAACAGGCACGACATCACATCTGAACCAGCAATCACTTAGCACAATTTGTCACCCTCTTAGTATGAACTCATGCATAAAACACATTCCCACAAAGAAAGAAACGCCAAGACGATCGATGATCGAGTATGTTAGGCATAACGAATAACATAACAGAGATGTATAACAATCTGAAACTGAAACAGCTGACCAACAATAATTGCCTCTGGGGGCCATAGTACATATGTCCATATGCAATACCAATGCAGTATACCGATGGCCACACAGACGTCTTTCTTTTCATAACAGCCTATGTGGCCATAATATACCTAAATGTCATGCATGATGCAAATGAGGTATACTACTTTCGGTTATATTGTAATCCTACTTTCCGATTACCACCACACATGTTTTCGGTTGTATCGGAATCCTACTTTTCATGACCGCTACACAGGCTTTCGGTCAATTCATAACCGCCACACATGATTTCAGTTATATCATATAAGTCATGCAGGCTAGCCATACGGGCTTCAATGTTGGGCTCTTTTGTGATAATCTGTACCAGTTGCAGGTAGTGTGCGTATATAACACATTTTTCCCTTTTGTTTCATTCCCCTACATATATATAATATTTACCATAAAGTAATGTGCATAGCACAAGTGATCCAGGGTAATATGCAAATGCAATGCATGAATAGTAAACCATATTCCAACATCAACAGATGACATATACCTTTATACATTTGAAGATACTGAATATCATTATTTTTTCATATGCATCAATAAGGACTTAGAAATAATTTAGACATGCTTTCAGCATAGAATCAATAACATGAACACCCTTAACTACTAACTACTAATAATCAGATTTTATTGGGGCATTCTATCGAATATCTTATACGCGTAGAATCTATATTCCTTTTATATCGAAATCTATGTATATATCGACACACCCAACCCTATTAATCCTTCTCCTTACTGCCACAAGGTTCAAAACAGTTCATAAATTTCACATGTAATCCCCTACTTTCGCACAAACAGTTCCGATAATACCCAACAATCTTACCTCTTCGATAATCGTTTTGGAACTAGTAAGAATCATATTTTGCAATTCGTGTAAACCAAGGGATAAGATGAATTACCTCTATTAGATACAACGACGAGAGTTATCGGAAAACCTTTCACCCAATTCAATTTCCGACAAACAGCAATAACATCCCAAAAATCCCATTCCCAGCACCTCGTCGAAACCCAAGGTCTCAGCTCAGTTTCTGGGTTTCTAAACTTGCTTCTAGGTTTCGATCTTGCTGAATTTAAGGCTCAAACCACCAGGAACTTCTCCCTTTTCGATATTCAGAGGCTGACGGAACTTCCCCAATTTCAGTCGAGAACTTCAGAAAGTTTACCCATTGGAATTTATTCCTAATTGAAGTATAATAGTTATTGTCATATAGAAAGATTTCTTTAGGAACTTTAAAGATTTAAGAAGAAACTTTAAAGATTGGAGAAGCTTGGAGAAATGAAAGTTCTTTGATATGAAGAAGAGAGTACTGATCGAGGCTAATGAAGCTTCCAGCCATGGTTTAAAGCTTAGTCATCTAAGCCAGATGTCCAACAATACACTTATAAAGTTATACGTGGAATTTCACTAGGAGAGAACTATTCTCATAATTCTAGGATGACTCGGGATCAAAGTCAATTGAAACTCGGCTCTCGGTCAACGGTCCAGATTTCTGAATTGGATTCGTGGACGCATTAATTATGCATAAGCTAAAAAACTCAATGCAATAATCAAAATCTAAGGCATCATATACTAAGCCAAATTAGTAATTTTTTTCTTTTGGGATTAGGGCTAAATTCTCAACTTCTAGCCCAATGATCAACAAGAAATCGGTCCAAACCCAATATATATGTGTATATATATACACATTCTAGGAATCATTACCTAGATTTTAGGACTGAATCTCCACCAAATCGGATTCCAAAGTCGAGAGCTCTTCTCCCTAAATTTTCAAAAAATAGATGTTGTTCTGAATTTCAGATTATATATATGAGCTGGATTGAAGCAAATGCGTACTCCATCATCGCAATTACGGCATTGCATTTGTGGATTCCTCATCGCAAATGTGAAGGTCCACTGGCTAGACCCCTATTGCAATTGCGACCCGGGCCATCACAATTGTAGACAGTCAACCCTAGATTGATCATCACATGCAATTGAGATTCCTGGCTCACTCTTACAAAGGTCTCGCCCAGTGCCCTACTTCATAAATACGACCCTTTGGCCGCAAATGCGATGCACTAGCTGACAACAATATTAATTATTGTGTAAAAATCCAACCTTGGTCTGAAACTCATCCGAACTCTTCCGAAAGTATGTATGTCATTGAGATAATTATTATTAGGGATAAATGTACTTCAACACATTCGTATTATTAATAAAATTAATATATTTATGTTATTTGCGATTATTGGATTAATATTTGATTGTTTGTAATTATTCATTAAGGTGCATCCCTTGAGTTTATGTTGTCATTAATAGAGTAAGATATTGATGATAGAGCGTAACTCTCAAAGTAGTCTCGACTAATGATCATCGAGAATGAGATATCGATGATATGTTATAAGTCGACATGTGGTCTGCATCACATTCTTGGAGAATGTAGTATGTCACACCTGCTACTAGTAATAGTTACTAGTGATGGACACATGAATACTTTTGAAAAGTATTGGTATACCATATTGATAAATTATTTGTTATACATGTTTAAAATATTATCAGCGTGTGGGAGATAAAGGTCATTTGACTTGAGGTCAATACACACCTTGTTTACATAGTAATGTACTTTGACCCTGTCCAAAGCTTAAACTCCTCATAGGATAAGATACAACTTGTGTTGGGTACATTATTATGTAAACTAAGGTGGTAGTTGAGCCAAAAATATCATTCATTCTTCGATTGGATATTCGAGAGAGCACTCAACTTCTCAGTGCTATTAGGTCGACCAAGTCATTGGCCAATGCAAGAGACATATTTAGAATATGGTCTAGTTGTCGACTAATATAGACGAGATAAAATGATCAAGCCATTTGGATAGACACATGGCAAATCCTAAGCTTGATTGAGTGTGTCGCGAATGAAAGGAATTTATCATCTCACATAAAGGTTATGTTTACTGGATTCATGTAAACGTACTTCACATATTGAGTTCGTCATACGGCACAGTCTATGAGTTCCGTATAAACCTTAATTGGATTAGTGTCGATATGTGAAGGTTTATAGGGTCACACTATGTCGATTGTCCTTTCGATCTAAGGGTATATTGAGAAAGTATTAAATATTTGATTTGGAATCGAGATATTTAAATTGATAATAACTATGGGATAATTTCTATTTGATGGAAATTATTTAATTAAGTCAAAATTGGATTTTGAATTTAATTAAACGTGCTGAATATATATATTGATGAAATGGGACGTAAAGAGCTACGACGCCTACCAGGCTGAGCCACTGCTCCGACCCGCATCGCGGCGCCTACCCGGTAGTGGCCCAGTTAGACTGGTCCACTGCACCTCAATCATTGGGTCAGGCTTAGAGCCTAACCTTAATCCATTTTGTGATATAAAATCAACTATAAATACAGCACTAAACCTTATTATCAAAATATTAATTCAAAACCATTCTCTAGACTTAGAGTTTAGAAAAGAAACTCTCTCAAACCTCTGCCAAGATTTTCTGGCTTTCTTGACAGAGGAATACACTTCAGCATAATGATTGCAATCGAAGGTACAACCCCGTGTAATCCCTAAGTAAAGATTTCAGATAAACAACTTATAAGTTTTATTGTTAGTCTTTACAGTGTTTCAATTGTCATATAACCATTTCAGATGGAATTGTTGGGTAAGTAAACTAAAAAAATTAAACTTCCACTGTGCATTTATGTATTTTGAACCCAACAAAACCCTACAGTGGTATCAGAGCCCAGACTGTTTAATGGTTATATAATAATTAAATAACATAATAATATGGGTTAATCATAAAATTGGTTTTAAACTGAATTAAAATAAGATTTCTTGAAATTCTACATACCTTGACTGAACCGTTAACCTTTTGTTGTCACCCTAAATTTTCAACAACGCTAAATCGAGGAAGTTATTCCGTTCTAACTCGAACTAAGCCAAGTGCAGATAACTGGTTCATTGCGAACATGGTGCACAGTGAAGAACGGGTAAGAATGTATGATGGTCGATATGTGCGTTATTGATATTGGTGGGTGATGATAAAGGATCCGTGATCTAATCCCTAAATTGGATTTAGGGTTTGGACGATTTTCATAAAATCAACACGAATACGTTCTGTCAGGACGTCAGCATCGCGGCCCTATGATAGGTTGTCGCGGCGCTTGCTAGGGTTTCAAGGTGGCGCCGCGGCGCCTGTCATGGTTAATAGCAGAAGTCGTTTCTCCTATCCAAAATCAGTGATTAAAAGCTTCTTTTTAAAAAAATTAGACTTATCGGGCGATGGCGTCGCGAATTCTAATTGCACAATCGAAAGGTTTCTGCCATGCTAGCGTCATGGCTAATTCATCGCAGGTGAAAGGCTTCGCCCCATCGCCGATCGCCACACGCGCCACCGCCCTAAAACAAAAAAATTTAGAGTTCAAAACGTCTAACCCATGATTGTTATTATTATATGGTACCTTATTTGATATGTGTATTGTTTATGTGCTAAATTTCAACATGTTTGTCATTTAAATTACTAGAATAGCGTCCGCAAATAATTATTTGGGTAGGCGGCGCCCGGTACGTTTTAAACCGCTTAATATCATGCTTGGAAACGCGGTACCCAATATGTGCTTAAATGACTTTGCATGATAGTTAAGATACTTTATTTGATAAAGTATGCTAGATTTGATCTTGGTTAAAACCCTAAATTAAAATATTCCTCAAAATATAATACAAGTCTCATTTTAAAATGAACGTGTCGTCCGTTATAATTGATTGTAGTGAAAAATCCTTTTCGGAGAGATGAGTATTTATGCCACATCATTTTCTCTAAGTCTACGAAGATTCGGACTCTTTCATAAATTCATGTTAAATGTAGAAGTGTGTGATAAATCTTCATAAGTATTTACACTACAGTGTTTGCTCTATAAGGCAAAATTCACTTAGATACATAATTGAAATTGCATAATGGGGCTGACTTGCTAGGCTGTCTTGGCGCCACAACGTCGGACAAGCCGAGGGACGCAAATTGTTTGTTTAGAACATTCAGTCACACAAGAGTTACAAATTATTTGTAATTGGTTTGGAGACCTACCAGGTTGTGTTATTGAAGTTATTAGCCACACCAAACACGGAGATAGCATGAACCTGGATCTTGGCCCATTATGACTGTATTTGATATGAGTCTGTATTCTTTCATGGGGTCGAGGAATATGTTCAAATAGTGGGAGCTAATTAAACTAAAGGTCGTGTTAATTAGTTAACGAATGTGTTCAATAGGAATTATATTAGAGTTTAATTTCAAATCTATCTATTTCTTCAGTATATATAAAATGTCGAATCATTCACTGAAAATGTTGGTCGAGACAAACAAGTTGAATAGAGCTAATTTCCCTGACTGGTTGAAAAATCTGCGACTGGTGTTAAGACTGGAAAGAATTGAGTACGTGTTAGACAAAATGTTCCCAACAATCCATGCTGAAGATTCTGCTGAGTATGCCCTGTTTGACAAGGAAGCTTATTAGAAATATCTATATGATGCTACCTCGGCATAATGCGTGATGTTGTCCTCCATGAATGCAGAGTTACAGAGGCAACATCAAAACATGGGCCCCAACGAAATGCTAGAACATTTGAAGAGTATCTATGACTCACAGTCTCAAAAAATGGAGTATAAACTGTTGAGAGACCTTTTCAAGTGTAAGCTGAACGAAGGGGTCAAGTGTCAACGCATGTTCTAAAGATGATTGGGTTAATAGAAAGGTTGGCTTCGATTGGAACAAAGTTGCCTGTAAATGTCTCTGTCAACATGATCCTAAATTCACTGTCTGGCTCATTTGAGAATTTCATTGTGAACTTCAATATGAATGGGACCAAGACAAGTCTTCCAGAGCTTCACAACATGTTGAAGACCTTTGAATTATCTACATCTAAAGGAAAAGTTGTGCTTATGGTGGGTTCATCTAGCAAGTTCAAACCCAAGGGTAAGAATATGCAGAAAAAATAGGGTAAGGCAGTTGCTGCACCCACAGTTTTGAAACCTAGATGAGGTATTCAGAAGAAGGCAAAGGTAGGTGTGGATGTGTACCTCAACTGCAAGAAGAAGGGGCACTGGAAGAAGGACTGCACAGCTCCAAGAGGAGACAAAACACTAGATGCTTCTAGCTCTACTGGACAAGGTATGTTTGTCATTAAAATAAATATGTCTATAAGTAACTCTCACTGCTGGGTATTAGATACCATTTGTGGCTCAAATATTTGTATAATGTGCAGGGTCTGACTGACATCATAAAGGTTGGACCATAGGAGGTAGACCTGCGCATTGAAAATGGAGCACGAATGGATGTTGAACGCGTGAAAACTTATAGACTAGATTTACCTTCAGGATTTGTTTAGAACTAAATAATTGTTATTTTGTTCCCTCGTTGACGAGGAATATTATTTCTATCCCAGTGTTAGACATTGAGGGATTTTCCTCATTTATTGTCATTGGCAGTTATGTAATGTCTTTTACTGATTTTGTTTGTGGAAATGCTCCACTTGTGGATGGTTTGTATGTTTTAAACTGTAGTCGTGAAATTTTCAATCAGTCACAAAAACGAAACTCTAAGGAAAAACCTTCATAGTCGGTTGAAGTGTTAAGTAGAAGTTGGTTAGAACTTCTAAGGGTTGTTTGGAGCGGGTTGGAGCGCACGGAGTAGGAGCTAAACCTTGCTCAGGATCGACATATAAACTCGGATAATTTTGGGCTTATCGAGGTAAACATTCTTGACCTTCTGTTGTAATTGGAAATTACATGTTGTAGGAGTATATATATACAAAATAAATTAGGTAAGACAAGTAATCCAAGAAATCCCACCTACTTATGGCACTGTAACCTTGGTCATATCAATGAATCAAGGATAACAAGATTAAAGAAGTTAGACTACCTGGAATCATTTGACTTGGAGTCCTATGGTAACTGTGAATCTTGCTTGAGAGAAAATATGACCAACAAGCCACTTTTTGGGAAGGGTGTGCGAGCCAAATAGGTGCTTGAGTTGGTCCATACTGATGTATGTGGGCCATTTTCAACTCAAGCTAAGGGAGACTTCCCTTACTTCATCACTTTTACAGTCAATTTCACAAGATTTGGGCATGTGTATCTTATGGAACACAAGTCCGAAGCCTTTGAGAAATTCAAGGAGTACAAGTCAGAAGTAGAGAACAACATGAAACAAGTATCAAGACTCTTCGATCATCAAGGAGGTGAATACTTAAGTAAAGAATTTCTGGATTACTTGAAGCTTCGTGGAGTCCAATCACAATGGACACCTCATGAAACGCCACAAATGAATGGTGTTGCTGAAAGGAGAAATCAAACCCTATTAGATATGGTTAGATCCATAATGAGTTTCTCAGCTCTACCAACATATCTTTGGGGATATGCATTGCAAAACTTAATTTATATTCGGAACAGGGTTCCTTCAAAGTCAGTAAAGAAAACTTCATATGAGATATGGAATGGCAAGAAGTCAGCGCTTAAACACATGCGACTCTGGGGGTGCCCTACATATGTAAAGAAGATGCTTACTGATAAGTTGGAATCTAAAAGTGAGAAATGTTATTTTGTGGGGTATCCAAAGGAAACTAAGGGATACCATTTCTATCTTTCTGGAGAACATAAGGTCATTGTTTCAAAAATGCAACTTTCCTTGAAGAAGACTATGTCTACAAGGAACAGAGCTGCAATAAGATAGAACTTGAAGAAATTCAAGACCACAAGATAACACAAAAGTTAAACCTTTGTCAAAAGACCTAGACAAGAATTCAGTGGGAGTATTTGGTGAAGATTGGGTACTTAGAATACACCCTTCAGCCAGTGAGAGTGTTGTGAGAGATAGTGCGGAAATGCAAGACTCTCATACACAACCAATGGAAGAAGATATAATGGTTGCACATCATTCCATTCAGGAAATACATGAAAATGACATTCCTGAAAGCTCTCAAGGTGGTGGGTTGTCCAGCACACAAATACCTTCTCACAATCAGAATACAACAAATACTGAACGCAGAATAATCAACTCCGTAGGAATATTAGGACTCATCGACTGCCTGAAAGACTTAATCTCCTTATTGAAACAAACAATGAGATAAATATGTCTGATGACGATGAACCTACAACCTACATCGAAGCTATGTTAGACATTGACTCGCAGAGATGGCAAGAAGCCATGAAATCTGAGATGGACTCGATGTACATCAATCAAGTTTGAAAGTTGGTTAATTTGCCAACAGGGGTTAGACCCATATGATACAAATGAGTCTTCAAGAAGAAGATTGATGCATTTGGCAAGGTACATACTTATAAGGCAAGATTGGTGGCAAAAAGTTATAATCAAAGGTCTGGGGTTGATTATGATGAAACTTTTTCACCTGTTGAAAAAATTAAGTTCATTCGGCTTTTGCTTGCAATATCCGCATACTATGATTATGACATTTGGTAAATGAATGTTAAAATGTTTACCTCAATGGTAACCTAATTGAGGAGGTGTATATGACACAACGTGAAGGTTTTACATCCAAGACTCAGCCCAAAGCAGTATGCAAGCTACAAAAGTTCATTTATGGACTTAAGCATGCCTCACGGAGTTGAAATATTTATTTTGACAAAGCATTCAAATCGTTTGACTTTGTTAGAAACAAAGAAGATCCCTGCATTTATAGTAAGAGCAAGGAAGAGAGTATTGCCTTCATTGTTATATATGTAGATGACACATTAATAATGAGAAACAATAAGACTCTCATGCAATCAGTCAATGAATAGTTATCCAACACCATCATGATGAAGGACTTGGATGAAGCCTGCTACATTATCAGAATTAGGATCTATAGAGATAGAGCTAATAGATTGTTAGGGTTGTCATAGTCCATATACATAGACAAAGTGCTAAGACAATTCTCTATGGAAAACTCCAAGAATTGAGGTCTACCTATAGGTCAATGCATCAAGTTATCAAAGAAGGATAATATTTCTACTGTTGCAGAATTTGAACACATGAAGAGAATTTCATATGCTTCAGCTATAGGATCAATCAAGTATGTCATGACCTGTATGAGGCCAGATATGGCCTATGCACTTAGTATGACTTGCAAATTCCAGTAGAATCCTGGGGAAGAACACTGGAAAGTGGTCAAGAGTATTCTTAAGTATCTTAGACGAACTAAAGAATATTTCTTAGTTTATGGTGGACAAGAGAAGCTAGTGGCTACTGGGTACACTGATGCTAACTTCCAGACATATCTTGATGACTTCAAGTCTCAGTCTGGATATACCTTCATTTTCAATAGTGGAGCAGTGAGTTGGAAAAGTTCCAAACAAGCGACAACTACAGATTCAACAATTGAAGTTGAGTACATTGCTGGATCGAAAGCTGGTAAAGAAGCTGTCGCGATATCCGAGTTCCTGAAGGAACTAGGGGTTGTTCCAAGTGTCACTTGTCCAATAACGATTTATTGTGACAACACTGGTTCAATTGCGCAAACTAAGGAACCAAGATCAACAAACATAAATAAGCATGTACCAAGGAAATACCACATACTCAAGGAGATGGTGAAAACTAAAGAAATAAGATTAGACTATATTCCCGCAGATGATAATCTAGCTGACTCATTTACTAAACCATTAAGCTTAGTTAAGCATAATGGTCATTTTGAAAATATGGGTATTAGATACATTGGAGATTGGCTCTAGGCCAAGTGGGAGATTGAAAGTATATATGTCCTAGAGACAATCATTATTAGGGACAAATGTACTTGAACACATTTGTATTATTAATAAGATTAATATATTTGTGGCATTTGTGATTATTGAATTATTATTTGATTGTTTATAATTATTCATTAATGTGCATCCCTTGAGCTTACGTTGACATTAATATACTGAGATATTGATGATAGAGCGTAACTCTCAAAGTAGCCTCGACTAATGATCATCGAGATTGAGATATCAATGATATGTTATAAGTCGACATGTGGTCTGCATCACATTCTAATGTTGTATGTCTCACATGCTACTAGTAATGGTTACTAGTGATGGATACATGAATACTTTTGGAAAGTATTGGTATACCCTGTTGATAAACTATTTGTTATATATGTCTAAAGTATTATCAGCGTGTGGGAGATAAAGGTCCTTTGACTTGAGGTTAATACGCACTTTGTTTATAGAGTAATGTACTTTGACTCTGTCCTAAGCTTAAACTCCTCATAGGATAAAATACAACTTGTGTTGGGTACATTATGATGTAAACTAAGGTGGTAGTTGAGCCAAGAATAGGATTCATTCCTCGATTGGATATTCGAGAGAGCACTCAACTTCTCAATGATATTAGGTCGACCAAGTCATTGGCCAATGCAAAAGACATATTTAGAATATGGTCTAGTTGTCGACTAATATATATGAGATAAAATGATCAAGTCATTTGGATAGATACATGACAAATCTTAAGCCTGATCGAGTGTGTCACGAATGAAAGAAATTTATCATCTCACATAAAGGTTATATTTACTGGATTTATGTAAACGTACGTCACATATTGAGTTCGTCGTACGGCGCAGTCTAGGAGTTCCGTATGGACCTTAATCGGATCAGTGTTGATATGTGAAGGCCTAGCGTACAAAAACACTTTTTAAATTCCCGATAGAAAGAGATTTCGCTAATGAAAAAGCCTTTAATGCTTTGGAAACTGGGTTTTTCTACTTCATATTTAATATTTATTTAATATGAATATTTTGCGAGTTGTTTATTTCAAGAATAGGCTGGACCAACCAGTTATATCCTTTTCCGTTACGTTATAAGTAGGAAAAGGGTCACAGTATGTCGATTGTTTTTTCGATCTAAGGGTGTATTGAGAAAGTATTAAATATTCGATTTGGAATCGAGATATTTAAATTGATAATAACTATGGGATAATTTCTATTTGATGGAAATTATTTAATTAAATCAAAATTTGATTTTGGATTTAATTAAACGTGTTGAATATATATATATTGATGAAACAGGGCGTAAAGAGCCGCAACTCCGACCCGCGATGCGACGCCTACTGGGCTGAGGCACAACGCCGACCCGACAGTGGGTCAGTCTGCCCACTGTATCTCAATTTTTGGGTTAGGTTTGGAGCCCAATCCTAATCCATTTTGTGACCTAAAATCAACTATAAACACATCACTAAACCTTATTATCAAAATACTAATTCAAAACCATTCTCCAGACTTAGAGTTTAGAAAAGAAATTCTCTCAAACATCTGTCAAGATTTTCTGGCTTTCTTGACAGAGGAATACACTTTAGCATAGTGCTTGCAATCGAAGGGATAACTGTGTGTAATCCCTAAGTAAAGATTCCAGATAAATAATTTGTAAATTTTATTGTTTAAGTCTTTACAGGTTTTCAATTGTCATATAATCATACCAGATGAAATTGTTGGGTAAGTAAACTAAATTTTTTAAACTTTCGTTGTGCATTACTTATGTGTTTTGAACCCAACAAAACCCTACATTCCGATCTCTCCTGAACATGTCAACAAGTCCAAAATATATAATAAACCTACGGGAAGCCTCAAATCATACGACAACACCCTAATACTCAAAATAGGGTCGGGTTCCTCAATTTAGCTTTTAAGCCTCCTAAAATAAGATTGTGTTAAAGAACCTTCCGAGCCCCTCGAGTTTCAACCGAGCCATCCCACAGTTCAAATACAAAGCTATATCCAAACCATCCATCACAGAATAGAGTACAAATGCTCAAAATGGAGGTTTGAGTTGTTACAATCCGACCTACAATTTTATTAGATTCTTTTAAATAATGTAATTTTTATTTATTTACTAGTTCTTTAATCCTAATTTATGTGAGTCATTATCATTTTTAATTTATTTTAAAAAGAATGCCAGTTTTATAGTTATAAATAATTTAACTTCTAATTTTTTAGTTTGCCTCGAGAAGATTTATTGTCGCACAAATATCTAATACTTGTTTTTAATCACTAATTTCAAATTTCTTTAAACTGTCAGCCTAATCAAATAGTGCTATATAAATTGGGATGGGATAGAGAGAGTACTAGTATGTTTCAACAAAGAAATAGAGAGTTTTATAAATCATTAATGTAAATAAATTTTTACGACATTAAGTTATCCAAAGGATATCTAAAGGTAAACTTTTTAAAAATGTAGAATTTGAAATCTAAGTGCTACCACAGGTAAAATTAATTTATGATGCAAAAATGTCAAAATTGATCTCTTATGTTTGAGGATAGGTTTAAGATAATCCTTTAAGTATGCATTAAACAATTTTAATTCTTTTTAATTTGCTAAAAGTTAACACTTTTAATCTACATCAAATATTTAATATTTTGTATTCGTTAAATTTGACGAAAATAATAAGAAGAAGGTAAAGATTTAATCATAAACACCAAAAAAGGTCCACCAAACCTTAAAATATGGACAGAAAAAGTTGCACTAAACTCTATAAATAAAAAAAAAAAGTAGAAATTATAAAAATTATACCTCTAAATATGAGTTCCTACTAATTTTATTTTATATATCTTACGGACATAATATGATATAATATCTAAAAGAGACTAAAAATATTAATCATTATGTTACTATTAATAATAAATAATAGTGGCACTGAGAATAATAGTATTTGATTATTGATACCTTTGAAATTTTCTGTTAAGCTACAAAAATAGGATCCATGTATATATGTATATTTTTCGTTTGAAAATGTTGTTGCTGAAATTTGCATATTTATTTCCTGATTCCTTGAAGATTAATTTTATGGTTATTTGGATTGTCTTCGGCTTTATTTTTGGTTAAAATCAGACGTGATTATATTTTACATGCTCATTGTAATTAAATTTGCTAACCATCGGAAGTGGTAAGGTTTGTGATTATAATTGAAAATATGTTAGAGAATTTTTTTATATATTTATTGTAAACGTGTAAATATAGGAAATAATATATTCCCTACCTATAATTAGAATATTTCCATATATTATGTAAATATAATTATGGTAAGACTAGGATTCCTCTTTTATATACGTTTAGGATTCCTATTGTATAAGAGATGAACATTATACTCTACATATACCTTGATATTAATGAAAGACTCCAATGGATATTAATATCATTTAACATGGTATCAAAAGCCTAGAAAGAAAAATTCTAGAATTTTTCTACCAAGCAGCCCCCCCCCCCCCTCGGGCATCTCACCGTGGCGCCTCCCTCTCTCTACCCAAATTCTTGGTTTTTCTTCTCCATTCCTCTATTCTCTAAATGGATACTCAGGATTCTTCAGATGTCCTTGACGCATCTTCCTCCACAAATCCCACCACCAAGTCATCACATTTTTTTCATCCCGCCCTAACTGTTTCCAACATCAAGAACCATATCCCTATCCTTCTTGATCAAGAAAACAGTCAGTATTCTCCCTGGGTTGAACTGTTTCGCAATCATGCATGTCTCTATAACGTGCTTGATCATATTGATGACAAAATTTCGCGCCCTCAGGAGGTTGATGATTCTACTTGGCGTCGTCTAGACGCTGGCGTCAAACAGTGGATATATGATAGTATCTCTCAGGATCTGCTCCTTACTATCATGAAATCTGACTCCACAGCCCTTGACTTGTGGAATCGTTTGGAGGAAATTTTTCAGGACAACAAGCACACTCGTGTCGTGTATTTGGAAGAACAATTCAACAAAACACGTCTTGAAAACTTCTCTAATGTTTCTGAGTACTGCAAGCAACGTAAACTTCTAGCGGGTCAACTTTCCAACGTCGGCACGCCTGTTACTGACGCTAAAATGGTGCTCCAAATGATTGCAGGCCTTACTAAGGGCGAATATGATACTTTGGCCACCATGATCCAACAGGCAGATCCACCACCAAGTTTTAACAAAGCTCGCTCAAAATTGTTGCTCGAAGAAACCCATCGTGCTAAGCAGGATGAACACGCCCAGTAGGTGTTAACTGTCGACTCGCAACCCCAAGATCAGAAGCCACCGAAAAACTCCCAACAGCGGCAGGGCCGCGACGGCAAGGGTGGAAAAGGCCGCGGCGGTAGAGGAGGCCATGGTCGTGGCGCGGTCGCGGCCAACGTAACCAAAGAATAAAGAGATCGCAGAACAACTGGGCCGACCCGCCGAGTTCGTCTACGCCGCAACGCCTCCGTCTGATGCGCGGTGCCCGATGCGACCGTGGCGCCCACCCGAGCGAAGGTCCATTCCAGCAATGACCTACAATCTGTATTCTTACCCTGGTTTGTTGGGGCCCGCTCTAGCCTCGCAGCAGGCCCACTTCATGCAGGGTCAGATCCCGCAGCCCTCCTCCTGTCGCGCCCTTTTCCGGCCGCGGCATTCTAAAATATAAATAGCGAACCCTGCTCAAAGTGCAAATGTTAGAAAATAAATAAAATGCTATTAATGTTCAAAAATGCTTAAAGGTTTTAAAAATGCTAAAGGATGCCAAAATTGCAAAAGAGGCTAAAAGTGCAAAAGAGTGCTAAAATGCTAAAGGGTTGCTAGAATGCTAAGGGTTCGCGGAGTCGCCACCTAATTAGTTTGGGTAAGTTAGGACACCTAAATGTTTAACTAGTTTAAAGTGAAACATTAACTCCATTTTATGGTCTGCTAAATTTAGTGAGATTCTGGGTAAGGGTTCTTTATTAATCTAGAGGGAAGGGGTTAGGCACCCTCTAAGATCCGCTAACTTGCGGTTGTCCTGCCAAACCTAGGGTAATTATTATGCTAAGAGTGTAATGCATGTCTTGAAAAGTATTTAAGTAAAAATATGGGAAGTATTTTTTGCTAGCATAAAAATGTGAGATTTTGTTTTAAAATATATAAAGCTAGTTCTAGCTAAAATATTATTATGCGTAAAGATGATTTATGCATTTATGACGCGCCAGATAAGATACATGTGTTGTAATAATGCAAAATCTTATTATGACAAAATGTATACTTATAAAAATAAGATGTGAAATATCTATTATGCAAAGGCTAGCAAAATAATTTTTAATTATGAATGTTAGTAAGGGTTTATGAAGAAATTCATTTATTATGCTAAGGATTTAATAGAGTGACACTTTAACTACGTGGATACTTAATGTCATTTAGTATGGCTTAGGCAATGTATAACTAGTCATAAGAATAACTAATTTAAGAAAAAGTGAATTTCTAGCGTCAGGCCCAAAGTTTAATTATTCTAAATGTGTTACTAATAGTGTAATGTTAGACAAATAATTACAACAAATAATAGGGGGGAGGATATGAATTAATAAGTGACTCGAGGAAACGGCGAGGCCATCTCGCCTATGGTTTTGGAGTTGGTGGTGCGGAGGTAAAGATGCACATAGATGTAGGTCCTTGTTTGTTGCATCTTGTGATGAGTCTCGTAATGAGATTGCTCCAATGCGTTTTCATGTAAAACGAGAAGAAAAAGATTAGTATACACCCAAGTTGTAATTGATACAAATAATTAGGACGAGCACATATGTTCACTATATAAATATGTCACAATGACCCAAGAAAATAAAGGAAGCGGCAACGGTTTGGGCCCTGAGATCTGGCGATTAAGCGAAATGCGAAAAAGGGCCCCAAAACATACAACCTAAATTATAGGTCGAGCAATTCAATAGCTGCACAATCAAAACGATCCGCACTTTGAAATCAATGGACTTAACAAACAAGGACAGGAAGACATGCTTAGACAATGCCAACTTACATTTAAAACAGAGAAGGGCCACTGTAATATAGGTTTATTAAAGACAGTACGCGAAGCAATCAATTGGGAAATAAATCAATTTATAAAGCTTTGAATGCCAATTTAGACATATATGATCATGTTTAAACTGTTTTATTAACACCAATACATCAATTTCAGGCTCCTTACTAACATGGGTATTATGTAGACCAATTTAACAGACTGATAGGAGACATTATATCTTTGTCATGGACCTATTTTAAGATTCAACAAAGTAGAGCTAAATATGCAGTCATGTTAACAGACATGCAGATCAGAAAGTAAATAAACAAACATCCTGAGATGACATACACACAATATTTAAAGTATATGTGGTATACTTAGATGTATGCAAAGATATACAACCTTGATATGCACCTTGTATATATCTAAACTCCTACATTTTATGTATCTTTGAAACATCATTGTAAGTTTAGTAAATCCGAGAGAAACAGGCCAGCACAAGCAGGTTAAACATTAATTAATATAATGGAAGATGGATGGATATCCCACATGATTCAAGGCAAACAATATTTAATCAACTATGCATAAAAACCTGCAACAAACAGGTAGCGAGACAGATTTCTTGGCGTGATCCAAGTAAAACAAAGTCGAACCTAAATGGACTCCCTCAACATATCGAGACTTGAAATTAAATGAGACATAACTCAATAGGTTTCCAACTAAGCCTGCTAGAAAATATACTCACAAAAGACCATTGCTTGTATGATTACATCTAAGTCTAAATCCTAGCACTATCTGACTCAAACCAGTAGCCAAACCAGTGATCATACTGGTATAAAACGAATAGCTATCATTCATATATGGTTGGACAGATTATGAACTTTATTATCCAGAAATGATGAGTTTAAAACATCTCTTAACTAAACAGTCGACCAAACAATACTTATAACCAGTTTTGACATACTAAACTAACTCGTAGAGAACTTAATCACGATACCATAATATATTTAATAGGCGAAACAAAATAAGCAGGAAACAATGTCAACTAACTAGCCAAATCGGATATACAAATATAGAACCCATATCAAACACACAATAATAACAAAGCGAAAGGATAATGTGTTTACCTTCTCCTGACAGCGACCCGGGGCAGCGTATCAAGTCGTCGGAGCCACTCGACGGGTTTTGGGCTTTGCGATGCGAAACAGAGGGGAAGGTTTTGCTTGCTGATTTGTGGCTGGAATTGAAGTAAGGGGGATTCGAATTACCTATTGCGATGCTAGGGGCCTAGGTACGGGCCCCACAATTCCGATGCTGTCGATTCTCCTCGTGAGCTCTGTCCTACGAGTTGTTGGCTTGTTATTGGACTCATACGAGTTGTTATCGCTGCTATTGGACTCCTCTGAGTTATTGATTGTTGCTATTGGACTCCTCTGAACCCTTCCCTACTCTGTGTTCGACTGATGCCCTCAATCGATGTTCTCCCCGATATGCTCTTGCCACTCTACGTGTTCGACTGCATGTCCCTTTTATAGCCCAATTCTAGGTTCTAATATTGGTAGGTAAATAAAGGCTGATTGAGTGATTCAGTAAGAGAATCCCCCCTGATTTCGTGCTGATTCTTACTGGGATTCGCTTATTCGTTTTAGGTAAGATTTTGTGTATGATTTGGTTAAGGAAAGAAATCGTTCGAGAAGGTGCATGGGTAAGGAAAGCTGGCTAGGGTGCGTGGGGAAAGGGAAGCCCGGATTCTCCGGCGAGAAATCCGGGCGGCGACGAATGAGGTTTTCTAGGGTTTCGTTATTTTCAAAGGGGGCTGAACGATGGGGAGGTGTCGAAGATGATATGGGAAAAGGGCTGGGGGAATAAAGGCTGGTGAGTTGGGCTTGCGGGTGGGCTGTGCGGGTGTGGGCTAGCGGGTTAGGCTGAGTGGGCTGCGTTGGGCGTGGGTAATTGGGCTGGGTAGTGTTATAATTATTTAGGGTATTAGATTAGTTAAGTTATTTAATTAGTTGGAGTTAGTTTTAAAGTATTAGGTATTTAATTTTAGGTGCTTAATTAGTTAATTAATTTTTAGGCTAGTTAATTAATTAGCTAATTAATTCTAGGCAAGTGTATTAATTAATTAGTGATAACTTAAATTAACAAATGTGATTAAAATAATTAGGTGCTTCATTAATCTAATTATAATAAATAAATGCGGGCGTGCTATTTAATTAATGCTCAATACTTTAGAATGCGACGCTATTATTTAAAATCTTATTATTATGCATTATTGCAAAATTAAAATTGAATTGAGTTTATATTAAATTACTTAAATGCCGAATGCAAGTACGATATTTAATAATTGTTTAAAGCCTTATAAATGCGACGCTATTAAAATGCATATATTAGATTAAAATTGATTTTTAAATTACAAATGATTACTAATAAATGCGGCTATGCTACCTGACACGACATTATCGCTAAATTATTTATTTTATGCATTTATTAATTATTTAAGAATTACGACAAAGCTTAAAGTTAATTAATGCGGGCGCGAGACTCTAAGTGCTTGAAACTCTACGTAAGATGCGATGCCATTATTAAATTAATTATTTATGCCTGTATTTATGTTTTATTGTTGTATTTTATTATAAAAATCTTAAAAATTATTTTACAAAATTAGTGTAATTTTATAGTTAATGGCTGGACGGGAGGGTCAAAATTGGGTGTCAACAGATGTCCCTCTTTGTATGGAGATGATGGAAGAATCTTCGGACAAAGACGTTGACTCATAGCCAATTTTGTCTCGATCTTCAGATTTGCAAAAATGTTGGCGGTAGACAAGTGTGAAAATCAAAGCGTCGGTGTCGAGTTATGGCGACCTTTGGGATACCACGTCAAAACACGAGCGGGCTAATGCGGACTGAAAGTTGTCGGTGTCGAGTTATGGCGACCTTTGGGCTACCATGGTCAAAACACGAGCGGGCTAGCGGGCTTAAAAGATGTCGGTGTCGAGTTATGATGACCTTTGGGCTATAATCTAAGTAAAAAGAATATAAGCGGCTTGAACACAGGGTGTCTTGCTACGGCTTGTGGTCTTTGGGTTATATGGTGATGTGGAAGCGAGTGGGCCAAGCGGCAGGCTACGCGATCGTTGGGAAGGTTGGCCCGGCCAGTTGCCGGTTATTTGTAGAGAAAATCCACGTTGTGCTCCTGCTGCTGCATGCTGAGACTTGAACAAACGGTTAGTGCATAACTGTTAAGGCGAAATGATGATGCATAATTTAAAGTAATGCAACTGTGAGTAGAAAAGGTTATCCTGCAAAAATATGATGCCTGCTGTGTTGATGCGATCTTTGCAAATCTTTGTGATTTCGCCGCACTTGCGGGCGTGTTGCGATTGTGAATGCGGATACGTTGTCCTTGCTGCAATTGTCCCTGTAGACTAAAGCTCAAGAAAGAGTTAGTGCATAACTGCTAAGACAGAATAATATATGAGAAAAAAAAAAAAATGCAATTATGAGAATAGAGAAATCGTCCCTGCGTAGATGTGATATGCTGACTTGTCGTCGTTTTCGGACTTGTCGTCGTTTTCGGACTTGGCGTCGTTTTCGGACCTGGCGTCGTTTTCGGACTTGTCGTCGTTTTCGGACTTGGCGTCGTTTTCGGACTTGGCGTCGTTTTTGGACTTGGCGTCGTTTTCGGACTTGGCGTCGTTTTTGGACTTGGCGTCGTTTTCGGACTTGACGTCGTTTTTGGACTTGGCGTCGTTTTCAGACTTGGCGTCGTTTTTTGACTTTTTTCTGCTGCTCCTGTAGACTAAAGCTCAAAGAAGAGTTAGTGCATAACTGCTAAGACAGAATAATAAAGCATGAATGATAAAATGCAATTTTGAGAACAGAGAAAATCTTCCTTGTGTAGATGTAATATGCTGATGATGGCGTCGTTTTCAGACTTCTTTGTCTTGATAACGTCGTTACTGGGCGATGTTCTTCTTGGCGTCGTTTTTGGACTTTTTGCTGCTGCTCCTGTAGACTAAAGCTCAAAGAAGAGTTAGTGCATAACTGCTAAGACAGAATAATAAAGCATGAATGATAAAAATGCAATTTTGAGAACAGAGAAAATCTTCCTTGTGTAGATGTAATATGCTGATGATGGCGTCGTTTTCGGACTTCTTTGTCTTGATAACGTCGTTACTGGGCGTGTTCTTCTTGGCGTCGTTGCGTGGACTCATTTGTCTTGATAACGTCGTTACTGGGCGATATTCTTTCTTTGGCGTCGTTGCGTGGACTTCTTGATCACGCGTCGTTATGCGGGCGATGTTCTTCTTTGGCGTCGTTGCGTAGACTTGTTGTGCTGATAACGTCATTGCCTGGACGTATTGCTGTTGGCGTCGTTGCATGGACTTGTTGATTACGTCGTTATGCGGGCGTGTTCTTCTTTGGCGTCGTTGCGTAGACTTCTTTGTCTTGCGATAACGTCGTTACTGGGCGTGTTCTTCTTTGGCGTCGTTGCGTAGACTTCTTTGTCTTGATAACGTCGTTATGCGGGCGTATTCTTCTTGGCGTCGTTGCGTGGACTTCTTGATTACGTCGTTATGCGGGCGATGTTCTTCTTTGGCGTCGTTGCGTAGACTTCTTTGTCTTGATAACGTCGTTATGCGGGCGTATTCTTCTTTGGCGTCGTTGCGTGGACTTCTTTGTGCTAATAACGTCGTTACTGGGCGTGTTCTTCTTTGGCGTCGTTGCGTGGACTTGCGATCGCGTCGTTATGCGGGCGTGTTGTTGTTGGCGTCGTTGCGTGGACTTCTTTGTCTTGATAACGTCGTTACTGGGCGTATTCTTTGTTGGCGTCGTTGCGTAGACTTCTTTGTCTTGATAACGTCGTTACTGGGCGTGTTCTTTGCTCGCGTAGAATAAATGCTCCTGACTAAGCTTGAGAAAGCGCGTTAGTGTATACCTGTTTAAACAAAATGATAAATATATAGAGAAGTGCAATTTTATGGATAGAGATGGCGTCACGATATGCGGCGAATGCGAGATGTTGCCACTTGCTGGCTGCGGAATTGTTGTGATGCCTTTGTTGTGTGCGATCGCTGGTTCTGAAGTTTGACTTTATGCCCGAGTTGACGCGCTAGGTTTTGTTGCGGAACTCTGAACTTTGATTGCCGATTGTTGATGCCCCTTTCTGCTGCTGCTGCTTCTGATGCGGACTTTGAATTTTGAGATTTTTCTTTTTTGTCATATCTTCTGCCTCTGCTGTTTCTTCTTGCGAAGAAACTTCTTGCCGTATTTTCTGCTTCGGCTATTGCATTTGCTGCTTCTGTTAATATGAAGAGACCTGCGCTCGAAGAAAATTTTGTGAGTTTTTGGGGGGGGGTCGATTCATATTTGACTTTGCTGCCTTGTTCCTTGATATCTGCGTGCCTGGCTTGTTTGGACTTGCAACCCATGCAGT
Source organism: Przewalskia tangutica (assembly GCA_029844215.1). NCBI lineage: Eukaryota > Viridiplantae > Streptophyta > Magnoliopsida > Solanales > Solanaceae > Przewalskia > Przewalskia tangutica. The sequence continues at coordinate 20,816,668 of CM056736.1, forward strand.
TTCCTACATCCCGATTTTGAAAAGTGTACGGCCTAAAATGGGTCTCAATGTAGTTCTTGTAGGTTATGTGTATTCTTGTCATTTTCAAAGCAAAGGAAAGTTTCCTAATGGTGTGGAAGCGATTTAGGCGCCTCGTATCCGTGAGGGAATCGGGTCGAGCGTAGTTCATTACAAGCGAATATTGGGAAGATTAAAATTCTAGATGTGGGGCCAGAAGCGGCGGCGCCTACGTATCCACCAAGGGAATCAGGTCAAACGTAGTTCATTACAAGCAAAGCGAAAGAAAACATTATTAAAGCTTAAATATGAGTTTATAACTTATTCTGCTAAAATAAATCGTTTTCCTATCCAGGCTCTAGGCGGACCAAGACAAGGGTGCAAATCCAACCAACACACCTTCTTGCTGCTCTGCGCATCGTGGTGGTGGTCTTCGTGCTCTGCCGTCGATATCTCCTTCTTTTGGCCTGCGTGGTGCTGCTTGGATAAATAAGCGATTGAGCGGAGCGGTTACGGCAAGGAACACCTCTCTTCCTTTGGGGTTCATTGTACTCATTGGGGTAAGCATCCTCCATCTGAATGACTCCCTCCTTGATCAGCTCCCTTACTTTGTCTCTGAGTGTATAACACCTTCCCACGTCGTGTCCGATGGCTCCAGAATGGTATGCACAGCTTTTGTTTCCATCATGAGCTTTGGACTTGGGATTGGGCACATGCTGGAATTGGTGGAGTATCCTGCAAACCTCGACCTCTCGTACAAGCTGCGATAAAGGCTCGGCTAAATGGGCGTATATTTTGGCTGGCCTTTCTGTGGTATTTAGGCGGGGTGTGAAGATATTTGGTGGGCGGGCTTGTGGCGTATACACATATGGGTATCGCAAAGGGTTGCCATATGCATGGCGAGAATGGGTTTGTGGTGGCCTTTGGTTTGTGTTTAGCTGGAGTACGTTAGGCATTCGGTTTTGTGTGGGATATATGGGTGCATTGTATATTGGCTGAATGGGATATGTAGCAGTGCGGTAATAATTTGGAGATTTTTATTGTTTTGGTTATTTGCGATGTGAGTGCTCTGGTGAGGTTCTTGAGCCTTTTGATTTCGGCTGCTGAGGTTGCCATTCTTTGTGGTAATTGTGCGAGTTGCTCATTGGATCTATCTTTGTCTTTCTCTCCGAGACCTCTGCTTTGCTTATAGGAGCCAAGGCGAGTTCAGGCTCGTTCTCGGATGTCCTTGAATCGATCATGTTCTTTGGACCGTACCTTTGATCTTGTGAAATATTGATGCTCTGCCATTGCTTAGTCAAATCTGAACCGACCCTTTGGGGAGGATGATAAATCTTTCTAAAAATGCAACAAACGGTGTTAGCATAAAGCACATAATTTGCAAGTATGTAGCAGATATATCGCACATAGCACATTCAAATGTTTCCTAACATGCAGGGGGACCTCTTTATGCCAGAGGTAAGCCTAGCGTCAACATGCGAGATTATGACGGATTTGTCCAAGTTGTCCAACTATAATGCCTTTGTTGGAAATGGCGACCAAATGACGGTGCACTTTTCCCAATTTCAGCATGTCATGATTGGGCTTGGATTTGTCTGTCATTGTCACGCTATACATAATATGCTGGTTGGTCGTTGGGTTGAGAAACCCGTCGACAAGTTTGGTGTTTTCCTAATTGTGGTGTCGATGCCAAGGACCGACCCACCTAAGGTAAATGCATGCATGCCCTAAAATAAGGGTGGTATAGCTCTATCTTAAGTTTGCTAAGATTTGGCTTTTCTAGACGCAAGGTTCGGCGGACTACTCGAGTGAGAAGGCTACGCTGTGGTGATCGAACCGATCTAACTTTCGCGCGCCAACTCTCCTAAAATTTGGATATTTTTGAAAGAAATTTGCGGTGCGAGGCACACCAGTAGCATGAGTGTGTGATTGTGTGAATTTCCCAGAGTGGAAGAAATATGAGCGGAATGCCAGTTTAAGGAAAACAGTAAAGCAGGTAGCAAAAAATAACAAAATACCATACACAAAAATTAAATGCAAAATAATTGCCAAATAATAGCCCTAGGTCTGTTGTGGTTAAGAACCTAAAATCCCCAGTGGAGTCGCCATTTCTGTCGCGCCCTTTTCCGGCCGCGGCATTCTAAAATATAAATAGCGAACCCTGCTCAAAGTGCAAATGTTAGAAAATAAATAAAATGCTATTAATGTTCAAAAATGCTTAAAGGTTTTAAAAATGCTAAAGGATGCCAAAATTGCAAAAGAGGCTAAAAGTGCAAAAGAGTGCTAAAATGCTAAAGAGTTGCTAGAATGCTAAGGGTTCGCGGAGTCGCCACCTAATTAGTTTGGGTGAGTTAGGACACCTAAATGTTTAACTAGTTTAAAGTGAAACATTAACTCCATTTTATGGTCTGCTAAACTTAGTGAGATTCTGGGTAAGGGTTCTTTATTAATCTAGAGGGAAGGGGTTAGGCACCCTCTAAGATCCGCTAACTTGCGGTTGTCCTGCCAAACCTAGGGTAATTATTATGCTAAGAGTGTAATGCATGTCTTGAAAAGTATTTAAGTAAAAATATGGGAAGTATTTTTTGCTAGCATAAAAATGTGAGATTTTGTTTTAAAATATATAAAGCTAGTTCTAGCTAAAATATTATTATGCGTAAAGATGATTTATGCATTTATGGCCTTGAGATAAGATACATGTGTTGTAATAATGCAAAATCTTATTATGACAAAATGTATACTTATAAAAATAAGATGTGAAATATCTATTATGCAAAGGCTAGCAAAATAATTTTTAATTATGAATGTTAGTAAGGGTTTATGAAGAAATTCATTTATTATGCTAAGGATTTAATAGAGTGACACTTTAACTACGTGGATACTTAATGTCATTTAGTATGGCTTAGGCAATGTATAACTAGTCATAAGAATAACTAATTTAAGAAAAAGTGAATTTCTAGCGTCAGGCCCAAAGTTTAATTATTCTAAATGTGTTACTAATAGTGTAATGTTAGACAAATAATTACAACAAATAATAGGGGGGAGGATATGAATTAATAAGTGACTCGAGGAAACGGCGAGGCCATCTCGCCTATGGTTTTGGAGTTGGTGGTGCGGAGGTAAAGATGCGTAGATGTAGGTCCTTGTTTGTTGCATCTTGTGATGAGTCTCGTAATGAGATTGCTCAATGCGTTTTCATGTAAAGCGAGAAGAAAAGATTAGTATACACCCAAGTTGTAATTGATACAAATAATTAGGGCGAGCACATATGTTCACTATATAAATATGTCACAATGACCCGAAAATAAAGGAAGCGGCCCACGATCATTGGGCCTGGATCTGGCGATTAAGCCGAAATGCGAAAAAGGGCCCAAAACATACAACCTAAATTATAGGTCAGGCAATTCAATAACTGCTGGCACAATCTGAAAACAGTCCGCACTTTGAAATCAATGGACTTAACAAACAAGGACAGGAAGACATGCTTAGACAATGCCAACTTACATTTAAAACAGAGAAGGGCCACTGTAATATAGGTTTATTAAACGCAGTACGAGGAAGCAATCAATTGGGAAATAGATCAATTTATAAAGCTTTGAATGCCAATTTAGACATATATGATCATGTTTAAACTGTTTTATTAACACCAATACATCAATTTCAGGCTCCTTACTAACATGGGTATTATGTAGACCAATTTAACAGATTACAATAGGAGACATTATGCTGTCATGGACCTATTTTAAGATTCAACAAAGTAGAGCTAAATATGCAGTCATGTTAACAGACATGCAGATCAGAAAGTAAATAAACAAACATCCTGAGATGACATACACACAATATTTAAAGTATATGTGGTATACTTAGATGTATGCAAAGATATACAACCTTGATATGCACCTTGTATATATCTAAACTCCTACATTTTATGTATCTTTGAAACATCATTGTAAGTTTAGTAAATCAGGAAAGAACAGGCAATGGCGGGTTAAACATTAATTAATATAATGGAAGATGGATGGATATCCTACGTGATTCAAGGCAAACAATATTTAATCAACTATGCATAAAAACTGCAACAAGCGGTGGCGAGATTTCTTGGCGTGATCCAAGTAAAACAAAGTCGAACCTAAATGGACTCCTCAACATATCGAGACTTGAAATTAAATGAGACATAACTCAATAGGTTTCCAACTAAGCTGCTAGAAAATATACTCACAAAAGACCATTGCTTGGTGATTACATCTAAGTCTAAATCCTAGCACTATCGACTCAAACCAAGAGCCAAACCGGTGATCATCTCGGTATAAAGCGAATAACTATCATTCATATATGGTTGGACAGATTATGAACTTTATTATCGAAATGATGAGTTTAAAACATCTCTTAACTAAGCGATCGACCAAACAATACTTATAACCGGTTTAACATACTAAACTAACTCGTAGAGAACTTAATCACGATGCCATAATATATTTAATAGGCACGAAACAAAATAAGCGAGAAACAATGTCAACTAACTAGCCAAATCGGATATACAAATATAGAACCCATATCAAACACACAATAATAACAAAACGAAAGGATAATGTGTTTACCTTCTCGGACGACCGGCGTATCAAGTCGTCGAGCCACTCGGCGGGTTTTGGGCTTTGCGATAAAGCAGAGGGGAAGGTTTTGCTTGCTGATTTGTGGCTGGAATTGAAGTAAGGGGGATTCGAATTACCTATTGCGATGCTAGTGGCCTAGGTACGGGCCCCCCTAATTCCCGATGCTTGTCGATTCTCCTGGACTGAGCTCTGCCTCGAGTTGTTATTTGTTATTGGACTCTCTACGAGTTGTTGATTCGCTATTGGACTCCTCTGAGTTATTGATTGTTGCTATTGGACTCCTCTGAACCCTTCCCTACTCTGTGTTCGACTGATGCCCTCAATCGATGTTCTCCCCGATATGCTCTTGCCCCCCCTCTGTGTTCGACTGCATGTCCCTTTTATAGCCCAATTCTAGGTTCTAATATTGGTAGGTAAATAAAGGCTGATTGAGTGATTCAGTAAGAGAATCCCCCCTGATTTCGTGCTGATTCTTACTGGGATTCGCTTATTCGTTTTAGGTAAGATTTTGTGTATGATTTGGTTAAGGAAAGAAATCGTTCGAGAAGGTGCATGGGTAAGGAAAGCTGGCTAGGGTGCGTGGGGAAAGGGAAGCCCGGATTCTCGTGAGAATCCGGCGACGAATGAGGTTTTCTAGGGTTTCGTTATTTTCAAAGGGGGCTGAACGATGGGGAGGTGTCGAAGATGATATGGGAAAAGGGCTGGGGGAATAAAGGCTGGTGAGTTGGGCTTGCGGGTGGGCTGTGCGGGTGTGGGCTAGCGGGTTAAATTTGGTGAATTTGCGTTGGGCGTGGGTAATTGGGCTGGGTAGTGTTATAATTATTTAGGGTATTAGATTAGTTAAGTTATTTAATTAGTTGGAGTTAGTTTTAAAGTATTAGGTATTTAATTTTAGGTGCTTAATTAGTTAATTAATTTTTAGGCTAGTTAATTAATTAGCTAATTAATTCTAGGCAAGTGTATTAATTAATTAGTGATAACTTAAATTAACAAATGTGATTAAAATAATTAGGTGCTTCATTAATCTAATTATAATAAATAAATGCGGGCGTGCTATTTAATTAATGCTCAATACTTTAGAATGCGACGCTATTATTTAAAATCTTATTATTATGCATTATTGCAAAATTAAAATTGAATTGAGTTTATATTAAATTACTTAAATGCCGAATGCAAGTACGATATTTAATAATTGTTTAAAGCCTTATAAATGCGACGCTATTAAAATGCATATATTAGATTAAAATTGATTTTTAAATTACAAATGATTACTAATAAATGCGGCTATGCTACCTGACACGACATTATCGCTAAATTATTTATTTTATGCATTTATTAATTATTTAAGAATTACGACAAAGCTTAAAGTTAATTAATGCGGGCGCGAGACTCTAAGTGCTTGAAACTCTACGTAAGATGCGATGCCATTATTAAATTAATTATTTATGCCTGTATTTATGTTTTATTGTTGTATTTTATTATAAAAATCCTAAAAATTATTTTACAAAATTAGTGTAATTTTATAGTTAATGGCTGGACGGGAGGGTCAAAATTGGGTGTCAACACCTCCGGCATGACACCCACTGAGTTGGGTCAGGCGTTCAGCACCATCTCTATGCAACAGCCACAATACTTGATACATGGACTCAGGTGCCATATCTCACGTCACCCAATCTGCAGGTACTATTCCTAAACTGTTTAGTATAAAGCATCCTCAGTATGTTACAGTTGGTAGTGCATAACGCATTCCAGTTAAAGGTTATTGTACCTCATACACATAACCTCTTCATCCACCCTTCTCCCTAAAAAACACCCTATATGCCCCACACATGATTAAGAACCTCATATATGTCTGCTAATTTACTCGTAATAATTCTGTCTTTGTGGACTTTGACCCTTTTGGTTTTACTGTGAATGATCTTCATACGGGGACACCTCTTACGAGATGCAATAGCACGGAGGATCTTTATCCATTCACCTCCACCCCCGCTGCCAGATCTTGCTCTCCCGTCACTCTAGCGGCTATTTCTTCTTCAACATGGCACAATAAGCTTGGCCATCTAGGAGTCCCAGTCTTTAATTTTATTAGAGGCAACAATTTTTACTTGTAATGGAAAGCTTGCCCAAAATTGTGTTTCTTGTTCTTTAGGCAAACATATTCATCTTCCGTCTAAATCATCTACTAGTGTTACCTTTGCTCCCTTTGATATTATACATGCTGATTTATGGACGTCTCTTATCTCTAGTTCTCTCGGTCATAAATATTATCTTGTGTTGTTTGATGATTTTTCACACTATGTTTGGTTATACCCTCTTAAATTTAAATCGAAAGTGTTTGCCAAATTTCTTGAGTTTCGCAAGTTCATTCAAACACAATTTGAAAAAGACATGAAATTATTTCAGTGCGATAATGGCCGTGAATTTAATAACTCTATGTTTCACCGTTTTTGTACCAATAATGACATGATTTTTCGTTTCTCCTGCCCTCACACCTCACCACAAAACGGTAAAGCTGAAAGAATCATACACATCATTAACAACATGATTCACACCCTATTGATTCATGCCTCCCTCCCTCCATCATTCTGGGTCTATGCTGCTAAAATGTCAGAATACGTTCTAAATATTCTCCCTACTAGCACTCTTCACAATATGACCCCTACCGAAATCCTTTACCATAGAGTCCCCTCCTATGATCATCTACGGATTTTCTATTGTCTGTGATATCCCTACCTTAGCTCTACCGCCCATCACAAGCTCGCTCCTAGGTCCACTCCATGTGTCTTCCTTGATATATTAAAATCACCTTAATAAATATTTATTGATGAGGGGTACAAAGATGACTCTTGTTAAATAAGGCTCAAAGGCCAGCGTCGCGACAATGTTCACGATTTTTAGTATATTGTGTATATTTTCCATATTGGTTTTGTACCTTAATTAGGATTGTAATATTACCATAATTGTATAGTTACTCTCCTTACATAATATGATTTAGATGTAAAGTAGGAATAAAATTCTCCTATTGTAACTTGTATATATATGTCTTCATCAATAAGAATAATCAAGAGATTAATTCTTTCATGGTATCAAGAGTCTAGGTTCTTTTCCTTGCTTCCGCTTCTCACTTTTTTCTTGACAAAACGGTGACCTCCCTCTCTCGGATTTCCTCACATCCGAGCCTCTCTTCTTACAAAAACAAATTCCCTTCTCTAAATCCTGGTGTTTTATTCAACATGACTGATAAAAACTCGTTTCATCCTGCCCTCACAGTTTCTAACATCAAGAGTGTTCTCCCTATAGTTCTTGATCTAGAGAACATCCAATATGAGACATGGGCAGAATTATTTAAGATTCATGTCATGACACATCAAGTTCTTCACCACATCATCCCTTTAACTCCTCCAAAGGGGTGATACGGCGGCGTCTACGTCTACAACGGTTGTGCCCACCAAAGAAGCAGATCCAAACTTATGGGTCATGCTTGATGCAAAGGTTCTCCAATGGATTTATGCCACTGTATCCTTAGACATTTTACAGACTATTATGGAACCCAACTCCACAGCTATAGCGGTGTGGGATCGATTGCGTGATATCTTCCAAGATAGCAGTCATTCTCGAATTGTTATCCTTGAGCAGGAATTTTCCCAAGTTGCTATGACGAATTTTCCTAACGTTTCTTCTTATTGTAAACACCTCAAAGACTTGACAGATCAGCTTCGCAACGTGTGTGCTCCTGTTACTAATAGTCGTATCGTCCTTCAGATGGTTGTCGGTCTGTCTGAAGCCTATACCGGGGTTTCTTCGGTTATTCGTCAAAGTAACCCCGTGCCGGAGTTTTATCAAGCCCACTCCATGCTCACTTTGGAGGAAGCAGGTTTGGCTAAAAAGGCGTCTATCGGGGCTAGCCTCGTCGTTATGATGACTGCTTTAAATTTTTCCCCTTCTAATCCAGCTAACGTGACCCAAAATCACAACAACGGTGGTGGTAAGAATAGCCAAAATCGAAAAAATAATGGCAAAAATCGCGGCGGGAACAATGGAGGTAACCAGAATGGTGGCAGTGGCGGGTCAGCCACCGCGGGCAATCATCAGCAGGTCTGGGGCCCACAGTGGGCCCCTGGACAGTGGTAGTGGGTCCCAACACAGTACAACACCACGGCGCCGCCATCTCGGCCAGCACCCACTTCTTCCCGGGCAATATCGGATCGAGCTTTGGGTTTGGACGAACATGGGCGAGCGTGATCCGGAATACTTGGGCCTCATCACGCACAAGGACCCACACAAACCGACATTGAAGCCGTAATGCACACACTTGGTTTGACTCAACAGAACCTTAATTGGTACATGGATACAGACGCCACTATACATATGACTTCCGACCAAGGTACTCTCTCGTCTTATTCTAATTTGAGCAGTAATCGTGGTATAATTATTGGTAATGACAATTCTATTCCAATTAAGGGTTATGGTAATAAAACTTTGTCCCCTCCTCATCCATCACTTGTCTTGAAAAATACCCTTCATGCCCTAAAACTAATTAAAAATTTGGTGTCGTTCCGTAAATTCACCACTGATAATTGAGTTTCTATTGATTTTGATCCGTTTGGGTTTTCTGTGAAGGATTTCAAGACGGATAGTCTTCTCATGAGGTGTGACAGTAGGGGGAATCTTTATCCAATCACACCAAGTCTAAGCATCTCGCGTCAAGCCATGCCATAAACTTTTGAAGCTCTTGCTCCTTCCTTGTGACATGCTCGTTTAGGTCACCCGAATCGTCTATTTTATCTGTTTTAGATAAAAATAAGTCTATTTTCTGTAAGGATACACGTAGTACTCCAAATTGTCAATCTTATTCTTTAGGAAAAAATATTAAGTTGTCGTTTGTAGCTTCGAATTCTCATACTTCAATGCCATTTGATATTATTCATAGTGATTTATGAACATCTTCCGTTCTTAGTTCTATGGGTCATCGATATTATGTTTTATTCTTGGATTATTATTTTAAATTTTTATGGACGTTTTCAATTGCAAAAAAATCTCAAGTTTTTTCCATTTTCGTAAAATTTAGAGCTTTCATAAGAACTCAATTCGAACGGAAAATAAAGAACATTCAATGTTATAATAGTAAAGAGTATGACAATGGAAAGTTTAGGGAGTTTTGTGCTCAATATGAGATAAATTTTCGTTTTTCTTGTCCTCGTACGTTTTCACAAAATGGAAAAGTTGAACGAAAAATTCGTATCATTAACAACATTATCCGCACCTTATTGGTTCATTCTTCCGTCCCTACGTTATTTTGACATCATGCGCTACAAATCTACTTAATATTCTTCCCTCTGAAGGTTTGACATATTTTTCCCTCTTCAAGTATTATACAATAAGACTCCTTCATATTCTCATCTTAGGGTCTTCGGATGCTTATGTTATCCACTATTTTCATCCAACACAATCAACAAACTTCAGGCACGTTCTACTCCTTGCGTGTTTTTGGGTTATCCGTCAAATCGTTGTGGTTATAAATGCTTTGATTTGTCTTATAAACGAATCATCATTAGTCGTCATGTTCTCTTTGATGAATCCTAATTCCCTTTCTCTAAAGTAGAAAAACTCATGCCTAGTTCGTATGATTTTTTGGATGATGATATCTCCCCCTATATTCTCCGTCATTTTTCAGATCTGTCACAAAGTTCATCTTCAGCGCTGCGGCCCTTAGGTGAGGTGCCACGGATCCAGTATTCCAGTAACCAAAATAATTTTTTATCATCATCAGCGCCGCGACGCCAAAATTCCAGAGAGAACTGTTCATCAGGCGCCTCAAAATTCCCAAAATTCACCCAATCCAGCCCAGAGTCATGGTCCAGTCACTCGCAGTCAACAGAGTATTTTTAAACCAAAAAGACATTTTAATTTGAATTCTAATATTCTTAAATCACCCTTACCCCGTAATCTTGTGTCTGCCTTAAATGACTCTAATTGGAAAATTGTCATGACCGATGAATATAATGATCTTATTGATAATAAAACGTGAGAGTTGGTACCCCATCCATCTGGTGTTAATATTATTCAGTCTATGTGGATTTTTGCTCATAAGAAAAATTATGATGGTTCATTTACAAGGCATAAGACTCGTCTTGTAGGTGATGGTAAGACTCAGCAGGTTGGTGTGGATTGTGGTGAAAATTAAGCCCAATGGTCAAGCCGGTTGCCATTCACACTGTGCTCAGCTTGGCTCTTTCGAAATCATGGCCCATTCATCAGCTAGATGTGAAGAATGTGTTCCTACATGGTGATCTCAACGAGACAGTGTATATGCATCAGCCTTTGGGGTTTAGAGACACTAGATATCCTAATCATGTTTGTTTGTTGAAAAAGTCCTTGTATGGGCTTAAGCAATCTCCACGAGCTTGGTATAAGAGGTTTGCTGATTATGTTTCGACTATAGGTTTTTCTCACAACAGGTCTGATAATTCATTATTCATATATCGTCACGGTACTTCGATGACTTATATTATATTATATTTGAATGATATTATCTTGACTGCCTCTTGATGCTCTGCGAAAGTCTATTATGATAATGTTCAGTTCTGAGTTTGTCATGAAGGACTTGGGCCCATTGAGTTATTTTTTAGGGATTGTTGTCACTCGTCATGCAGGTGAATTATTCTTATCATAGAGAAAGTATGCAACAGAGATCATTGAGAGGGCTGAGATGTCATCCTGTAAGTCCATTTCTACTCCAGTTGATACTAAACCTAAGTTGGGTGCTGCAACTGACTCTCCTTATGAGGATCTCACCCGCTATCGTAGTCTTGCAGGCTCCCTTCAGTAATTTACGTTCACAAGACCAGACATTACATATGTCGTACAGCAGGTGTGTTTGTTTATGCATAATCCCAGAGTTGAACATGTGAATGCACTCAAACGCATTCTTAAGTACATTCAGGGAACAATTGAGTATGACCTGCATTTGTATCCTTCATCGACGTCTACACTAGTCTCCTATACAGATGCTGATTGGGGTGGTTGTCGACACCGCACGCCCACGTCCGCTATTGTATGTTTTTAGGTAATAACTTGGTCTCATGGTCTGCCAAACGCCAATCTACGCTTTCACATTCAAGTGTAGAGGCCGAGTATCGAGGGGTAGCCAATATGGTTTCTGAGTCATGTTGGTTACGAAATCTACTTTTAGAGCTCCATTGTCCTATTGAGAAGGCTACCTTGGTGTATTGTGATAATATAAGTGTCATCTACCTTTCTGGTAATCCGGTTCAGTATCAGCTTACTAAACACATAGAGATGAATATTCACTTTTGTTCGAGAGAAGGTAGCTAAAGGACAAATACGCGTCTGTCATATCCCTTCCATATATCAAATTGCAGACATCTTTACAAAGGGTGTTCTCTCGGTCCTTTTTGAAGATTTTACCTTTATCCCTTTATGATATTCAAAATCTTTCATAATATTGTGCAAGTTGGTGACTTGAATATTATTGGAGCTTTTGAACAATTTCGAAAAACAGTAGACTACTTGCTAAAAGAAGTTCAAATGAAAAAATTAGATTGGTCCTGAAGTACCATATATTTGTTCAATTGATGCATTTATTTATCTTGCAATAACTATAATCATGATATAATTTCTTCCTTACATGGAAATACTAAAATACGGTCAGTTGCATATTATCGATTTGATGAGATAATTTTTCCAAAATTAGAGGCAGAGAATAATGAAATAAAAAGGAAATATTTGTGGAATAATCTATCATTGTCTCATCTTGATCCACATGCTTCTATTAGTGAAGAGGTCCAAAAGATTACCCACTTGCAGAAAATAGCAAATCAAATGCTAAACACATTTACAGATTTGAAAAGGATGTGGATCAAGATGAGACAATGATAGATTATTCCACAAATACCAAATCACATATCTGTAACATTCCGGAATTTGGACGATAATTTGAGCACCTAAATGAAGGAAGGTATACCCGAGCCTCGGGAAATTTATGCTAGTAAAGAGTTTGACATATAAAAGGATTAAACCCCGAAATAATTTTGGACGGAACAAGTATGATGACGGGAGTCGGAAATAATTTGGTATGTGCAAAGAGGTTATGAACTAGCGTTATATCACAAGGTTATGACATTGAGTATATACATGTCTTATAAGTTATCAATATTTAAGTAAATTGAGATCACGTGATTAATTGTGTGTGTAATTGATTAGTCGTGAGATTAAGAATTATTAATGATGGGATAATTTTTAAGTGAGGGGGACAAGTTTAGTGGATGTTACGAGTGATTAGTTTAGCAAAATAATAGCATTACGTGTTACAGGGAATTTGATGAGTAAAAGGATTGCTTTACAAATGTTGATCCCTTTAACTGCCCGTTTGGTTGGGCTTCTCAAAATGCCAAAAGTGCTTCTTTTTTTTGTCAAAAGCATTTTTGATTCAATATGGAGTGTTTGGTGGTTTTTGTCAAAAGTGTTTTTGGCAAAAAAAAAAAAAAACTTTTGGCCTCTACTTGGAGAAGCCAAAATTTTGGGCTTTTGCCCGATAGAGGCAAAATAGCTTTTGGATTTGCCAATTTTTAATCCAAAAACACTTTTTTTATTGACAATCAAACACCTAATAATTTTTTGATAAAATACTCTACTTGAAAAGCTCTACTTCTAAATTTTTTTTTTAATAAGCTGTATCAAACGGAGGCTAAGTACTTCTGCCAGCATCCTCTCCACTTCGTCTAATTCTGAAAACCACTCTACATACATTGGACAAATGGTCAATACAACCTGCCACATTTCTCGTGCAATATCCTCTGATGATACTGCTATATATCACACACTATACAACTCAAGTGACGTGCAAATAGATACGCCTACTACTACTCTAGATACTAAGGAAACTTCATCCAATCAGGATTAAGAATCAGCCCTCATTTTCTTATTGTATTTTGGAGAGTTGTTGGTCGTAAATTGAGAGAGCTTTACGAAGAGCATTTCATATCGTCGCCTATCCAGGGATGTTCAACTATGAATTATGCGTTTGCACAATAATTGAGTTGGTAGGCAGCAGTAAACGTCCTCCTTCCCTTTTCAATAATTAAGGTATGTTAAGGCAATTTTTTTTTGGCATGTTCCATGTAACGAAACGTAACCGTAATATTACTTCATAATTTATTCTACTTCTAGTAGTTAAGAAATGTTCATATTATTGATTCATATGTTAAAAGTGTGTCTAAAATTGTTTCTAAGTCCTTATTGAGGCATACGAAAAAATATGTTGATATTCACATGGTTAGCTGAAGTTACAAGGATAATATGTCACTCGGGATATTTCATTGTCATTCATGCATTTGCATTGCATTCATGTTTTTACCCGAGACCATATATTGGAGATGGAAAACGGGATACGCAGATCACCTAATCAGGTGAGATATGATATTGATAAACACTGTGTGGCTTAATATGAAGAAAGATGCATGATGAAGGGTCAATATATATATATATATATATATATATAGTATATATGTATTATCGCATTTGCATCATGACATTTAGACATATTATGCCCACAGAGGCCGATATGAAAAGATGCTCACAGAGGCTGTTATGGTAAGGAAGATGCCCAACGAGGCTGATGTATAGGTATACTGTATTGTGCATGACATTTAGGCATTTACTACTGGTCGGCTGTTTCTGTTTCAGTTATTATTATATCCCTGTTATGCTATTATTCATGCCTGATATACTCAGTACATCAGTCGTACTGACATTCCTTTTGTCGGGGGACGCTGCATTTCATGCCCGCAGGTTCACGTAGACAAGGCGATGATCCACGTTAGTAGGTTGCTGATTCAGCGGTTTTTGGGGCATTCCCCTTATTTTAGAGTGTCGGTCTATCTTGGTACGATACATTTTTGCATGTCTATATAGGTATGGAGGGGTCCTGTCCCGACCTTTTGATGTCGTATACTCTTTAGAGGCTTGTAGATGATGTCTTGTGGGTGTAGTAGACTGTATGAACTTGTCGGCCTTGGTATGAGTGTGTATATATATAAGTTGGTTTTTTGGACAAAGATTTCACATAGTTTTCTTTCAGCTTAGTCCGTAATTAATTATGATTAGATGTTAAATGTACGAATGACGGTAACCGACGGATGGGTACGGGTGACCGTCGCTGCCCTCCAGTTTGGGTCCTGACAATATCCCTATAGAGAATGTCCCAATTCAGATTGATGTCCCTGCATGACCATCTACTAGTGTCATATCAAATGAGTCCAAAGCACGCCTGAAGCGTGATACACCATTGAGTTCTAAGAATCGGAATCCTAGAAAAATAAAAATAAACGGTCAAGATGATACTAAGAAAGAATCTCACAAAGAAATACAAGATTTGAGCAATCCTAATATTCTTGAAGAAATCAATCAGCCGCAAACTAAAAAAAATGAAAAAATATCAATAAATTCAATTGATGTTAGAATTAAAAATAAATGTGATTTGAAATGTGATAAAATACCCACAACCTTTTATGAAGATAATGAAGCATTCATTGTTCAATTAAAGGGATGATTCATAAAAGGAGATAGGACAAAGCACATTCCACCGAAATTGTTCTTCACACACGAGCTCTAAAAGAATTGTGATATCAACTTGCAACATATTCGTTCAAGTGATAATATGACTGATTTGTTCACTAAATCTCTACCAACTGCAACTTTCTTGAAGATGTGCACAAGAGTGGAATGCGAAGACTCAAGCATTTGGACCAAAGTTAATACATGTTGTACTCTTTTTTCCGTATATTGTTTTGTCCCACTAAATTTTTCATGTAAGGATTTTAATGAGGCAACCAAAATGTGTATTATTAGAAATGTCTACTCTTTTTTCTTTACTAAAATTTTTTCCACTGAATTTTTCTAGTAAGATTTTAGTGAGACATATTATCTATCAAAATAGACATTCAAAGGGAGTGTTATATATATTATCATATATTATAATTATATATGTTTAGAAGAAATATTAAGGCTAATAACGTTTAATTTTCTCATATAAATAGAAATATTCACCTCAGTGTATAAGAACGGTCATATCTTTCATCTTTCTCAATAATATTAGTATATTGTTTTATAACAGTACAATCTGGCAATATCAATTTTTTAGCTTTGGACTTATTTTATACATTTTTTATCTGTGTGTGTAACGGTCTCTACAGTCAAAACACTCAAAGTGGTTGATTCAGCATGTTCGATCACCTCCAACGTCTCCCAATCTTCTTCCTCCTCTCACTGTCATTCTCCACCTCCGAATCCCACCAAGAAAACAATGATTCAGACACACCCATTTCCCGTTTCCAACAATACCTCAGAATCAACACCGCCCACCCACTGCCCCTATCAACTACCTCACCAATTTCGCCAACTCCATCCCGAATCTCCTTCACCTCACCCCTACCATACCCTGCCTCCTATTAACCCTTCTCTCCCCTCCATTCTTTTTAACTCCCATCTCGATTCTGTCCCCGCCGAACCACATAAATGGACCTACCACCCTTTTCCGCTCACAAAACTACCCAGGATGATAAGTGTATTGGTATAAAATATTTTATTTATAAACTCATAAATCTTTTAAGTGCTACTCCCTCTGTCCCAACTTAAGTGCAGTTGGAATTTCGGAATTCAACCAAGTTTTTCTTTGATCGAAACTTTTTATATGTTTTATTGAATATTTGAAGTTGTTAATTATTTGATTTATAGTACTTTTTACTAGTTTTCAAATGTATAAATTTTATTTTAAAAAACTTAATCTGAATTCACGAATTTGAATCTCCATAATGAAAATAGCTAGCAACATATGTATGTATAATAATCCCTCCATCCAAAAAGATTGTCTTACTTTACTTTTGTTCCAATAAAGTTAATTTTTTCTATGTTTGAAAATAATTTAACTTTATGAAATGATTTAACACCACACAAATATGTAAAATTTATTTTGGACCACACATTTTAAAAGTTTTATTTATTTCTTAAAGTCCGTGTCAAGTTAAACTATAACAATTTTTCGATACGGAGGGAAACTTACTTTATCTCAAAACACATGAATTAAAATATCAAATTTTAATCAATTTTTGATTTCCTATAACTTTGAATTATTTTTTTTCCAACAGGTATGCAGTATTTGAGGCAATCAAGGGGATTCAAAGTGGGGACCCGAATTTTGTACCTATGAGGAATGTGCATGTTTTGTATGTGCCTGAAGAGGAGGTTGGTGGGTTTAATGGGATGGGGAAGTTTGTGGAGACTATAGAATTTGAAGAGTTAAATGTTGTGTTTGTGATGGATGAAGGACAAGCTTCGACTAATGATGAGTTTAGAGTGTTTTATGCTGATAGGACTCCTTGGCATATGGTGATTAAGGCTGTTGGAACGCCTGGACATGGCTCTAAATTGTATGATAATACTGCTATGGAGAACTTGATGAAGAGTATTGAGGTTATTACTAAGTTTAGAGAGTCTAAGTTTGATATTGTCAAGGCTGGACTTGCTGCTAAGTCTGAGGTTATCTCGGGGTTCCTTCCCCAACTGTGAGTTTTGAATTCTTGACTTAGCTTTATCTTTTGAGTTCTAGTATGTTTTTGGCACATCCCAACAAGTTTCTGGTCTTTCGATTTCCGTTACTACTCTGATTGCATCATCTTGATTTAGTACTAGATATTTGTGATTTAGTAATCTGATTGTTACTATCGGCTGCTTCTTGTATGTCGATTATCGTACCATTTTGTTATAATTACTGTTCAGAATGCTTTGTCACGCTTTCTATCGTATTTTGCCATGGCTTCTTCATTTTCGTAATTTTCTTTTCCGAACTGCTTTGAACTATTTTTTCTCGAGCCGAGGGTCTATCGGAAACAACCTCTCTATCTCCAAGTTTGGGGTAAGATCCGCATACTCTCTACCTTCTCCGGACCCCACTTTCTGTGGGTATGTTGTTGTAGTTGATCCTGTTGAAGGGAAATGATACTGTAGCAATTTGGAATGTTAAATTTAGTTATCCAAATTATTATTGTTTCTCTTACCAATTCAACTTAAGAAATATGTGATGCCAATAATACTTTCCTACTGATTAGTCTTTCAAGTCTTCTTTAGCTTAGGAAGTTATTATGTGATTTTGGCCAAAGGTTCTTGCACTATATTGAAGTATGATCCAAAAAATCTACCAATAGGAAATAACTTTTAAGGTTAGTAATGAATTATGAACCTGTTCCTGTTAACAGCTTTCTATGTATTAGGTAACACTGGGCTTATTTCCTTGTAGTAAATGGTTGTGCTTATCCTTGTCCTTCAATTATGACTTATGATTTATGGAGGCCTCCTGATTTGCTTGCATAGGGATTTGTAATGAACATGCAATCCTCTGAGGCTGAGGCAGGATTTGATATTAGGATGCCGCCAACGGCTGACCCACAACTTATGAGGAGATAATTGAAGAGCAATGGGCACCAGTTTGGCGGAACATGACATATGAGGTGAATAGTTGCTTATCATTGTTATTTTATAGGCCTTAGCTTATCTGTCCACTATTGCTGTATGATTTTTCTGAAGATTCATTGAAAAATCTCTTTCTAAATTCTAACCTTTCTTGTAATACATTGTTAGTATATTTGAGATTTGGAAGTTATATCAATTGTTCCTAGGCATAGTTCAAATGCCTTTAGATTAAAATGATGGTGCACTTTATTATCTTTCTGGAACTGTTCAGAGAATTTCGAGGTATATCATCGTTATACTGAAATATTTGGATCACTGTTAAAGTAAGTTGGTAATATCAGCAAATAGGTTTCTCGGGATCACACTGGGTTTTTTGTTGTTGTTGTTGTAGGAGAACTCATACTGAACTGCGGCCTTGGTAGGTCTTGGACAGGCTAGTAACTGAAGTTGGCCAAAGAGTGTTTTTCTTTTTGTTTTCTCGCCTTGAGCTCCTACTCTCGAGCAAAGTGCATTTCTACTTTACCAATATGTTGGGGAACTGGTGCATTATGTCATTAACAACCATATCGATTTACTGCTGTACGAATGAAGTGGTTATTATAGTAGGAGGTGAAATCAAAAGGTTGTTCATCAAGGAGCCAAGATGTGTTGATTCAACTGATGCATGTGGTTGAATCTTGCAGTTTATCTGTCTTATTTGGGAGAACCATGAGTTACACTCTTTTTCCCAGTTTCTTGCCAACTTCAAGTTCATGAACCGAGTGAAATCGGGTCCTAAAGAAGTAAAGCTTCAAGACTATTGAAAGATGTTCCACCGGGCGTACAACGGCATTCCTACCTGGTAGCGAACTTGTGCTAGAAAATCACGTAGCATAGCAAACATGGGGCACTCACCCACCTTTTGCTGCAAATCCTTTTGTTTGTCCAAATCAAAAATACTTCCGACCACACTAGCCCGGCAAGTGAATGCATAACCAAGACCAACCCAACCTATAGTGACCTCTATCTGGAACCTTGCTTCTGACCACAGACAAGCCATCAATTCCACAATTCTACATCTTGAGTGCACTGACTGAAATAATGAGGCACTTTGGCATTAACTTGAAGCAGTAGACAAGTCTGTACCTTTTTTATTTATGAAGATAGAAAAGTCTGTACCTGTCCTGACTTGATCGTCAAATGTGCCTCTTCCAATAGGTTTCTTTGTTGAGGATGGCTAATCTACCCTAGAGCTTGTTAACATGTTTACTACGGAATGTGGGGAGGTGGCGCATAAAGAATGGCATAAGCTTCAGCTCTTTCCTTGTTGCCGATAAAGACCGTCTTTTTTTCCGAAACTGGTAGTTGTGTATTCCTCAGCATTTAGGACGTGTTAGAGACCTACAAAAAGTATTATAGCAGAAACATAAAAAAAAGAAATAGAAATACTTACACGGATTTTAATAAATCTACAAACTGATCTATATCTTCTAATCCTATTTCTTTACACCAAAAGTAGAAAGATACAATACAATTCCATTCAACTTTCTGAATGGGATTGGATTTATCTTCAAAACATTTCCCGTTCCTCTCCCTTCAAACTGTCCACCATATGCAGTGTGGGATTATCCTCCTCCATTCTGACTCTTACTTCCTCCTCTCTTCATCCAACAACTTAGCAAATCTGCAGTGTGTTCAGACATAGTCCATTTTGTCTCTGTTATGTTGAGAAATAATGACCACAGTTGAGCAGTGAATTTGCAATGTAGAAATAGATGCTTGTTGGTTTCATCTAAACATCCGGAAACTATGATGGCTCCTTTTGTCGTTAAAACTTCATGTGTCAAACAAGCCCTCCTTTGCCACCAACCATGTGAACCATTTCACCTTGTTTGGAGCTGGGCACTTCCATAAGTTTCTCCATAGCTTTGGCTGCTCTCTATTCTGCATTTTACCCCCCCCCCCCCCCCCCCACACACACACACACTTTGTAAGCCCTGTTTATTGAGAATTTTCCATCATTATTATGCCTCCGTCTTAGGGTGTCTGGTTCAGTGTTGGTGCCATTGAAGTCACCAATTTTTCTTAACAGGTTGGCCACCCTTTCCACCTCCCAATCATTCAACAACCTTCTGAAAGTTCAGTTCCAGCCCCGTGCACTCCAAATCTCATCTGTTGTGCTCTGTGGATTATTGCATAGAATAAATGAATCTGGAAAATATTTCCATCAATGGAACTTACTCCTTCCTTCCAAGCATCTTTCTAGAATTTTACTCTTTTTCCATCTCCTACAGTCGTCTGCATATTACTTTCCAGCTTGGGCCATAAAGGTCTGATTGTCTCCCTCTTCCTTGCTTCAACACCATAAGTGCCCAGTGCTCACTCTAGTACGCGAGGGATTTAGTTCACCAAACTTGTACTTGATCACCTCTTTCCATAATGCATTCTTCTCATTGTTGTACCTTCATAGCCACTTCATCAACAGACAATTATTCTGTGCTTTCAAGTTTCTGATACCTAATCCACTCTTTTACCTTTCATTGTTGTCTACCATTTTACCAAATAACCTTGCCCTCTCTACAACCACGCCATAAGAATTCTCTATCTAAGTCTATTTTTTTTTTCTGAACACTGGAAAGTAAAAGAAATAAGGACATTACATATGTGGGAAGAGAGTCTAGAACAGAATTGACAAGAATAAGTCTTCCTCCCAAAGAAGTATTGTGCCTTCCACTTTGCCAATTTCTTTTATGTTTTCTCTACTATTCTATTCCAAATTTCCCCTACTTTGTGTTTGCTCCCTAGAGGCATGCCAAGATATGTTGTAGGCAAAATATTCACTCTACATCCTAAAATGAGAGCAAGAGTTTGGATGTTTGGTACCTCTTTTATTGAAAACAAATTGATTTTCCCCCAATTGACCTTCAGTCCCGAGGAAGCTTCAATAGAGTCAAGAGCATTCTTATGCAATCTGTTCAACCTTGGGTTCATAAAATATCACTGATGACAGATCTCTTTTCTTTGTCCCCCAATATCCCCCATCTCAAATCCTTTAATCCACCAGTTCTGCATAGCTATCCTCATCAAACTATCAAAACTCTCCATAACCATTATGAACAGGAAAGGGGACAATGGATCACCCTGTCTAAATTCCCTTTCAGAAGGAAAAAAACCCACAGGTTCTCCATTCACATAACAGAGAACCTGGCAGTTATAACGTAAAGTCTATCCATTTCAGCCACTTCTCACCAAAGCCCATTTTTCTAAGAGTGCTCGGATATTTTTTCCAGTTAACATGGTCATAAGCTTTTTCTATGTCCAGTTTACACATGACACCTGCTTATTCCCCTTTGATTTTGGAATCCACACATTCACTCGCAATAAGTGCAGCATCCATGATCTGTCTCCCTTTTATAAAAGCCATTTGATGCCTGTTCACCAGATTGTCAACTACCTTCTTGAGCCTCTCAGCTAGTAGCTTCGCTACTATCTTATAAACTCCACCTATGAGACTTATAGGTCTGAAGTCCTTCAACTCTAATGCACCTGCTTTTTTGGGGATCAATGCTATAAAAGTAGCATTGAAACTTCTCTCAAACTTCTGATTCTCATGAAAATATTGGATGATTTTCAGTATGTCATCTTTCATTGTCTCACAAAAAGCTAAATAGGATGACATAGAAAATTCATCAGGACCAAGTGCCATCTCCGTAGCATACATTTATATGCACTCCAGAATTTTTGCTTCATCAAATTGTCTTTGAAGCCACTGTTGCTCCTCCATAGTAATCCTTTTGACTTCATGTACCACCAAATTTGGCCTCTATTCCTTTGTTTCTTTGTATAGAGTCTTGTAAAAGTTTTGAATAGCTTCTTTGATGTCCTCAGGGTCTGTCACCTCATTTCCCTCCACAGTCAGGTTATCAATGGAATTAACCCCTTTGCGAGTTATTTCCATCCTGTGGAAGTATCTTGTATTTTTGTCTCCTTGTTTCAGCCATTGTATCCTGGATCTTTGCTTCCAAGCTATCTCCTCATTTCTTGCTACTTCCTCATACTCCATAGCTTGATCTGTTTTCTTTACTACCTCATCATCTGTAAGAGTTCTTTGTTCTTGTACAACCTCCCAGTTAGCCAATTGATTTAGACTATCCTCCTTCCTCTGTTTCCAATTGCCCCTGTTGTTCATACTCCAGTCCTTCAGTTTTTCTTTTAGCTTTTTCAATTTTTCAGCCAAAACAAAGCGTGGCGTCCCATCTACCACAAATGATCCCCACCACAGTTGCACCTTTTCCTTGAACCCCTCTACTCCCATCCACCAGTTTTCAAATTTGAAGCAAGACTTTTTGAAGTTCAACTCTTCACAAGATAGCAAAATAGGATTGTGATCAGATCCTATCTTAGGCAAAACTGATTGTTTAATAAGAGAGAACTATTCCTCCCATGTTGAAAAGTAGAGGAATCTATCAATTCTAGAAGTGTCTATGAGTTACCCCCCTTCTCCACGTGAAGGAACCTCCAAATAAAGGAGGATCCACTAGCTCCAGTTCTTCTATGCATTCAGAGAACTCAGCCATGGCTCCATTGATTCTAAGATAGTTTGTTCTCTCTATAGGATATCTGATGACATTAAAGTCACTCCCACCACCCATGCCCCTGCATACCTCCCCCTCATTGAGTAAAGCTCCCACCATAGTTCCCTTCTTTCAATTTTTTTACAGTCAGCATAGACAGTTGTTAGAAACCGTCTTTGCATAATACTTGTCGCTGCCTGCCAATTCAATTCGAAACTGCTGATATGGAGCGATGTTCCTTGATCAATTTTATAGGCTACAACCACAGGTTGCATATAGCGGATTTTGTCAACTTGAAATAGCAGATTGATCATTGATGAATCGGTTGCGTGAGGAGATTTTAAAAGATGCGCACTAGATGCAATGTTCAATTGTCAGAATCTCGGTATGTCAGTATTTCTGTGGTCAACATCCATCCCTTGTTCAAAGAAATGCTCATAGCATAAGAGCAAAGAGCCTCAAAACTTCATCTCGTGTTCATTGTTGATTACATGGACCAACCAAACCTAAACCTTTTGACTAGAAGTAGTCTGCCTAGGTTCATGAAATTAGAATCATCCGGGAAAATTGTATTTTTCCCGCTCTCAAGTTTATTGAAATTAAACTAGATTTTGGGTTAAGCTTAATTATGAGTTCATGATCCAACTAACCTTTTTGGACCAAACCCAAAATTAAGCCCAAGTTCTAGAATTTGTCTAGAAACATCATCACCTCCTTAAGTATTCTAGAGAATTCTATTAGTTAATAATCTAGATATTATGGTAGAAAGCTCTAGAGATTAGGAGAAGGTTTGTAAGATATTTTGTAGTTTTTGAGCCTATAAATAGCTCCTTCCTCTCTCATTTGTAAACATGCAGAAAAGTTGAACAAGTGAAATAAAAATAAGTTCAAAGAAAGAGTGTTCATCATAATTTTTCTCATCCTCTCTAAGAGTCTTTCAAGTATTCTCTAAGTGTTCTTCCATATTCTTCTTCATACTTAGAGGGTTTATTCTTTTGGTTTCTCTCAGTGAAATAAAAATAAGTTCAAAGAAAGAGTGTTCATCATAATTTCTCTCATCCTCTCTAAGAGTCTTTCAAGTATTCTCTAAGTGTTCTTCCATATTCTTCTTCATACTTAGAGGGTTTATTCTCTTGGTTTCTCTCGGATTTCTCGGGTATTACGGTCCTGGGCTAGTGCTAAGCACTATTGGTGGTTTCTCTACATGGTATCAGAGCCATTCTAATCTTGTGCTCATTAAGATCGGGATTTAGGAGAACTCGGGGTTACTCTAAGTATGGAATCAATAGGTCGTGTCATTGGATTGGGAATGGAGATCTTAAACCAATCTAACTACCGGTTATATGGAGTCATACTTGGTGAGTGAGGACTTATGGGATGTCGTCGTCGGTAGCAGCACACCACCACCAAAGGGAGATGCTGCAACATCGGAAGCGATAAAGGAGTGGACACGGAAAAGAATTCCAAGGCGGAGTTTGCTTTGAAGAGGTCAATATCCTCGGGAGTATTTGAGCATGTCTCAAGGTGTACATCCGCTAGTTCTATTTGGCAGGCATTAGATCAATTCTTCAACAAGAAGAACGAGGCTCGACTACAACTGTTAGAGAACGAGTTGGCGAATGCGAAGCAAGGGGAGTCTTCAATCTCAGAGTTTTTTATCAAGGTAAAGAATATTTGCTCTGAGATTGATACTCTAAATCCGGAGGAGTCGATTTCGGAAGCTCGGTTGAAGCGGTCTATTATTCGTGGTCTACGACCCGAATATACACCGCTTGTTACTTCAGTTCAAGGATGGGCTACACAACCTTCATTGGAGGAATTTGAAAACTTGCTAGCTTCGCAAGAATCACTAGCCATGCAAATGGCCGGAGTTAAAATCCATGATGATTCGGGAAGCGCTTTTGTAGCTCGGAGGCAACAAAGATTCAAAGCCAAACCCAGGGATGGTGGTGTAAAGAACAATGATGGACGGGAAGGATCTATAACTGGAGATAAGAAACGATTCAAGTGCTACCGGTGTGGGAAACAGACATTTCAAAAGAGATTGTCGAGTCAAGCTGAAGGAAACAAATATGACGGAATCAAAAGGTCATACTGAAGACGAAGAATGGGGAAAATGTTTCACGGTGGAGGCCGCATCTTCAGGTACATCCACAACTAAAAATCTTTTAAATGATTGGATTGTAGATTCTGGTTGTAGCCATCATATTACCGGAGACGAGAAGTTAGTTTCTAGTCTTCAACGTCATGACGAGAAAGAAGCCATCATTACCGCGGACAATTCAATCCACCGCGTTGAGAAGGAAGGGACGGTTGTCATTGAAGGAGATGATGGAAGCCCAATCACTTTCAAGAACGTGTACCATGTTCCTAGAGTAAGGAAGAATCTTCTCTCTGTAGTAAATACGGTGGACTCAGGTAACTACGTTTTATTTGGCCCAAGAGACGTTAAATTCTTAAAAAATATTAAAGAGTTAAAGGCGGATGTGGTTCACACTGGAGCACGGGTTAAAGATTTATATGTTTTATCGGCCTCAAATTCTTATGTTAAGAAGATGAGTACCAATGACAATGCCTTTATATGGCATGCTAGGCTTGGTCATATAAATATGACTAAGCTCAAAGTGATGGTGAATAAAGATTTGGTCAATGAGCTCCCAAAATTGAAGATTCAGGAGGAAGGAAAACTTTGTGAAGGTTGTCAATATGGAAAATCACATAGACTTCCATTTGACAACTCCACTTCACGATGCAACGCTCCATTGGAAAGGATCCATAGTGATCTGATGGGTCCGACGAGAACATCCTCTTATTCCGGGTCTCGATACATGTTGCTGTTTGTTGATGATTTCTCACGGTACACTTGGGTATACTTTGTGAAGGAAAAATCAGAAGTATTCTCCAAGTTTCAAGAATTCAAGATTACCGTGGAGGGAGAGTTGGGTCGGAAGATCAAGACATTAAGGACGGATAATGGAGGGGAGTTTATGCAAAAGGAGTTTCTCTCTTTTTGTCGAGATCGTGGTATCAAGAGAGAATTCACATGCCCGTATACACCTCAACAAAATGGAGTAGCAGAACTTATTTTTCTCGCTATAAGGCATAAGTAGTGAAAGAAGTAGACCTATAAAGAGAAAAGGAAGCGCTATCCTGCAGCTGCTTCAAAGCCAACGTGATGCTCCTTGGTCAGATGACCAAGATATTGACGAATACCACATATGAAGGCTGTCCCATGTTTGTTGTATTTCTGCAGGGGGAGCCCAAACCCGCTAACGCCGTGTTTTAGGGTTACAATGAGCTGGCCTCTGAGAGACTAAGTTGAGAATAGCGCTCGCTATCTTTCCAGCCATAGGCATAATCGCTACTTATCTAGATCGAGGCTCTTTACTAATAGAATATCATGTGGGATACTTCCTTGAAGAAAGCCGTACTCCCATCAGCTTTCAAGTAGATAAAGAAGTGTTGGCTAGTGACATCAGCTATCGGCTATTGGCCTTTGCTTTCAGCTCCTTTCCTTATATAATAAAGTCAAGCAGCCTTCGCGCCTCTCTTTCCTTATAGTCAAGAATCAAACATTTAACCGAGACGTGTAGAAGTTGGCTACGTGACAAGAATTTGCCTAAAACCTTATGGTCAGAAGGCATGAGATGTGCAGCGTATGTCATCAACCGGATACCACTTAGTCCGAACAATATGAAGTCTCCTTATGAGATTCTTCATGGGAAGAAGCCAACGGTGAAACATCCCAGGATATTTGGATCAATCTGCTACGTCCATGTGTTCGACTCTCAAAGAACCAAGCTGGAGGCAAAGGCGAAGAAATGCATCTTTATCGGCTATGATGAACAAAGGAAGGGCTGGAGGTGTATGGATCCAGAGACACACAGGTACACCGTGTCTCGTGATGTTGTCTTTGATGAAGTTTCTTCATATTTTGGGCCACCTCAAGTCTTGGTTGAGCAAGATGGTGCAGTTCCTCCAAGAGCGATGAACCAGCTCCTCAAATGTCAAGTGAGAGCAGAAGTCCTGAAAAGGAGACGCAAGGTGAAAGGGGGAGCACTAACCAAGAGGAAGATAAGGAAGAAGATCATGGTTCCATGGCTAATCAACGGCCAAAAAGGAACATTGTTAGGCCTGCTTGGTTCAGCCGAACTCGTATTGTAAACGGTGCATCTGTCCCTGTTGAGGAAGATGATTAATAAGGCTATTTGTTGAGTACACATTTAGTTACAATTTTCTGACTCTTTAGTTCTCTATATATCTGCGCTGCGCTCCGTGTAACAGATTAAACTTTTAGATGAGTTGATCACACATTTCAACATTAAGAAAGACCAGTGGGTTGTCAACAAGAGTTAACAGAAGACGCCGCAGCCAACTGGAACTCCTACCACTGAACTCGGAGAAGAGGAAACGACAATAGTCGAACACAGATTCAAGCAAGCAATTAAGACGCTAGTGGAAAAGCACCAGAAGAGTCAAAATGCAGAGCCATCAAATGAAAAAAAAAGACTATGAATGGTCAGTCAGGAAGTTTTTCCACAACTCAAGGCCACTGTTTCAGTACATCTGTAGAACACACTCTCCAGTGAGTTCTTGGGTTGGCATGGTCCAATGACTTGGAAGAGTTAGAAAAATATGCATGTGCAGTGAAACAAAATGGGCTGTGTTGACACAATATGAGATGGAATCTATACCAGTTACTAAGTGTGGTAAGAGGTGGTTGGATACGACTAATCAAGTGAAGCTTGACAACATTCACTGGTTTCAGTCCGAACTTGAACATAAGCGAGAAACTCTTGTCTCATAGATGTTGGACGAAAATAACGCCATGTGCACAAGGTGCGAACCACAGGTGAGACAGTCACGGGACGCGCTCAACATCGCAGGTGATTTTTGGCTCTTCAGTTCTTTTTTCCCTCTGTCAGCACTTGCGGTGGGTCTACGGCTCGCAGACGTGTTCTGCGACTCGCAGGTGCTTTCCTCCTTTCTTCTTCAGATTTTCTCTTCTGCCTGTCACAATCCGCGAAGCTTCTGCAAATCTAAATTTATTGGGCTAGTAGACTTCGAATATAAGATGGTTAAATTAAAAAAAATGTTCCTATTTGATTGTCCCTATTGTTTTTACTCCGTTTTATTGGCCTTCTGCCACCAGTTCACCAAACTGCGCACCTTACACTTTGCTAGAAAGTACTTGATTTTAGAGATTGCTTCATCACTTTTACAAAGGGGGTGCTATTTGCTGCAATTTTTGATGTGCTGTGAAATTGCGGCACATTTCATACTATTTTCTTAAGCTTTTGTAACTCTTTAAGTGTATTTTGTGTTATTTTTTATGTGTTTGTGTTGGTTTGTAGCATAAGAGGTTCCAAGATAAAAAACAAGCAACAAGAAGCTAATGACACAGGCAGGTCATGCCTGCGAGTTGCAGAAGCTTCGCGGATTGTGACAGGCAGAAAAGAAAATATGAAGCAAGGAGGAATGCACCCGCGAGTCGCGACTGTGATTCGCAGAACACGTCTGCGAGCCGCAGACCCACCGCAAGTGCCGACAGCGGAGAAAAGAACCGAAGAGTTAAATAGTCACTTGCGATGTTGTGCGCGTCCTGCGAATCGCAGGTCTCACCTGCGACCTAACCTGCGTTTTGTACCTTGTGCATGCGGGGTATTTTTGTCCAGTATTTGTGCACGTTTTTGGGAGGATATAAATACTCTTCTAGGGTTTTGAATCAAGGATTCTCGATTCAGTTTTTGTCCCTTTGTAGTTAGTGAGTGGTTCAAAGCTTTTAAGAAGGAATCTTCCACTTCTGGCTTTTTCTTTCATAACATTGTAAGCTTTCATGAGTGTTATTATATTTAATGCTTTTACAGTTATGAATATGAGTGGCTAAGTTTATTAGCTAGGATTGTGGGACCAAAATGTGTTAGTTATGTGATTGAATCTTGATATTTAAGCTTTATTTATATGCATTCATGTTTTCTAACTACTCTTTAACCTTCAATGTCTTTTAATAGTGGCCAACTTTAATTGTGCCTAAATATCTTTATTTTACTTGGAAAAGAAAATAAAGGTAAGGAAAAGGGTAGTTAGCAAGGATTTGTGGCTTAAACCCCCATCTAATGACTTGACTAGGAATAAGATAGTCAACTTGAAATAGAAATGGTTATTTATATTTTCACATTCTAAGGCTTGGGAAAGCTTAGTAATGAAATTCACCAATTTGGTTGGAGAGCTATTGGTGAACTTAAAAGAAACCATTGTTTATAACATTTCGGCGTATAAATGAGTTAAATTATAGAACAAATTGTATTACTTTCCATTTGGGACCACAACCCTAGTCGTTTTACCTATCTTTACAAGTCAATACTTGAATCTTTGTAATTAGTGTTATAATTACAAACAATCAAACAACTATTTCCCCCTTTTCCTAGAAATTAAGACTAATAGTATATTTCTCCATTGTATTCTATGTGAGATTCGATCCCACCTCGTTGGGTTCTATATTTGAACAAGAGAAAATAGCCAAATGCCCCCTCAACATATAACCGAATTACCAACTACACTGTTTGTTACAGGAGACCTATTACCCTCGTAAACGGTTTAAAAATGAAATATTTACCTCCCTAAATGCTTACGTGGAAAAGTGAGTGTATTTCACTCTCCTTGAGAGAGTGAGCACCGAAACTAATATTAAAATTTTATTTTTAATATTACTTTTCTTAAATATATGTGTATTTTCAATTAATGTTTCCTTATTTACTCCTATCTCAATTCTAAAAAGTTTTTCCCCCTTTTTTGGGATATTTTGTGCACTCATCACCACCAAACGCCGACAAGCTCTTCCATCTCCGCCGCCGCAACTTCTTCCACCACCCTTTTCATCTCGTCCTTCCACACTTCAACCCTCCTCCATTCCGCCGCCACTTTCTTGACGAACGCCGCATGCGCGAACCATTAGCCTTAACCCTCACTCATCGACCCGATTCGTCAATTTCGTCGACGGGCTCTTCCATGCCATAACCACATGCCAAGTTTGTTCTTTGTCGGGTATTTTGAGGTCAATTTCGGATTCTAAGTCATTAATAAATGAACGAAAGAGATTTATGAAGAGGTACGAGTGATGGTCTCCAAGTTACTGGTTTTTCAAATGGGTTTTGTTAATTGGGGAAATGAAGTTGAACGACGTCATTTCGGGCAGCGAGATCTAGGGCTTCGTAGTATTATAGAAAGTGACAGTGCATTACCTCGACATGGAAGTAAGGAAAACTAGGCCGGAGGTGGATGATGATGACATGGCATGACAGAGCTGAGGAAGGAGGTTGAAGATTTCTTGAACCCAAATAGAGTTGTATCAAAAAGGAGAAAACCAGCCCAAGTCGATTTTTGAAAACCAACAGTGCAAACCAACCATCTACTAGTGACCCCGCAAGTTCGAAGATTGAAGGGATGCTATCAAGGGTGTTTAAGAAGGTTGAATCAACTGATACTTTTGTCAAAGACTAAAAAATGACATGTATAGCATGGGCCAAACTGTGTGTTGTCACACAACTTTCATTAAAAAATTGGAATCGCAACTGATCCAAATCTTGGTTACCCTAAATCAAAGAAAAAAAGGCACCCTCCCTAGTGACAATTGCGAACCCGAAGAAATAGGAGGTTTTGGAATAGGCATTAAAGCCTTTGGATCCTCCTGTAACGCCTTCTTGCCTGGTAAGGTTTCATCATTTGCAGGCACATGTTCAATAACAATAAGCTTTTCAATATTAGCCCGTTTCTTCTTTGGAACTACCTCTTCTTCACGATGGGCTCTACAACAAGGGAATTATCATCAACCTCCGCATCATCTTTCACCAAATTCTCTTTCCCAAGTACCTTGTTATTCCTAGTAGTAATGGCCATGCAACGAGAACTATTACCGCCATCACTCTTTGGGTTCGCAACCCTGTCATTAGGGAGGACGCCTTTTTTCCTTTGATTTAGGATTGCCGAGATTTGGCTAAGATGTGATTCCAATTATTTAATGGAAGTTGGGTAAAAACTCACAATTTGCCCATACTATTTCTGCCATCTTTTACTTCTTTGACAAAAGTATTGGTTGATTCAACCTTCTTCTAACACCCTTGATAGCATCTCTTCAATTTTCAAACTTGCGGGGTCACTAGTAGATGGTTGGTTTGAACTGTTGATTACCCTTCGGTGGAACACGTGGGTTAGAGCTCCAATGGTTGTTATAATTATATGTTTTAACTCCCTTGATTGTTGTCCATTGCGAGTTTTCTTTATCCTTGTTCCAACCTTGACTCTCTTGACCTTGCCGCCAAGGTCCTTATTTTAACCTTGGTAGTTAGTTTGGGAATTCCCTGCTTGATTGTTGACAAAATGAGCCTCTTCATCATACATTTTATAGCATTCTTCATCTTGAGAGCCTCTTTTACTAGACCCTACCACATTCACCTTTTTAGTACCCGCTCCCATTACATGCTTTGTGAGCGCCACCATTTGTGTCATTAGTTGAACCATATTTTCATCTCTCTTCTTCCTTCTTGATTGCCTCACGTGACAATATTCTAGAAGGACCTCCTCCAACGACTTCCGTCTCTCTAGTATGCCAAGCCTCATTAGTCCTGGTGAACTTGTTGAGTAAAGCACTCACGACGTCAAATGAATTCTCCAGGGTCGACCCTTCCGCCACATTGTTAGCCACCGACTTGTTTACCGAGTCAAGTGACCTATAGAAAATTTGAAGGAAAACATCATCGGGCAACCCATGCTTAGGACAATTCTTGATCTTCTTTTTGAACCGAGTCCAAGCTTCATGTAGAGCCTCATTTGGAAGTTGACGAAAGTAGTTGATTTCGTCACGGAGTTGTAGCATTCGAGACAGAGGGAAAATTTTCTCAAGGAATGCTTCGATCAATTCTGCCCAAGTGGTGATGGAATCGAACGAGAAATCATCTAACCATGCAGTAGCTTCAACCGTAAGAGAGAACGGGAAAATCCTCAACTTGACAGACTCGCTTGAGACCTTAGGTTGGCTATTGGTGGCACACACTCCGAGAAAATTCTTAAGGTGCCTATTCAAGTCTTTATTGACGGTTCCCTCAAATAGGCCCTTAGTACTGAGCTGGTGCAACATTTTAGTGTTGAGATGAAAACTCGTGTTCCCGTGAATAGGGTTGGTCGTATTGCATTGGCAAATTCGATTTTCCCCAAATTGCCATCATCGGACATTTCACCTGAAACAACACAAACAACGAGAGTAATATGAGAAATAAAGACTAAAAGTAAAGTTTTATATTAATTGGTAAATTTCTAGACCTTATTCCCCGACAATGACGCCAAATTTTGATACGCCCGAATTACACGTAAATAGGTATAAAGAGAGCGTTGTTCAAATATAGAACCCAACGAGGTGGGGTCAAATCCCACATAGAATACAATGGAGAAATATACTTGTTAAGTGTAATGCTCGACTATTAGTCTTAATTTCTAGGGAAAGGAGGAAATAATGGTTTGATTGTTTATAATCGTAACACTAATTAAAAGGATTCAAGTATTGATTTTTAAAGATAGGTAAAACGACTAGGGTTGTGGTCTCAAATGGAAAGTAATGCAGTTGGTTCTATAATTTAACTCACTTAGATGCCAAAATGTTCTAAACAATGATTTTCTTAAGTTCACCGAAAGTTTTCCAACCAAATCGGTGAATTTCATTATTAAGCTTTCCCAAGCCTTAGAATGTGAAAAATGAATAATCATGTTTATTTCAAGTTGACTATCCTATTCCTAGCTCAAGTCATTAGGTGGGGTTTAAAACTCCAAATCCTTGCTAACTACTTTTTTCCTAACCTTTATTTTCTTTTCAAAGCAAAATAAAAATATTTAGGCACATTTAAAGTTGACCACTATTAAAAGATATTGAAGGTTGAAGAGTAGCTAGAAAACTTTAATGGCATATAAATAAAGCTTAAATATCAAGACCTAATCACATAACTAACACATTTTGGTCCCACAATCCTAGCTAATAAGCTTAGCCACTCATATTCATAAATGTAAAAGCATTAAATATAATAGCATTCATGGAAGCTTACAATGTTATGGATGAAAAAGCCAAAAGTGGAAGATTCCTTCTTAAAAGCTTTGAACCACCCACTAACTATTGTCTTCAATACAAAGGGACAAAAACTGAATAGAGAATCCTTTATTCAAAACCCTAGAAGATCCTCCAAAAAACGTGCACAAATATTGGACGAAAATAACCCCATGTGCACAAGGTGCGAACCGCAGGTGAGACAGTCACGGGACGCGCTCAACATCGCAGGTGATTTTTGGCTCTTCAGTTCTTTTCCTCTCACAAGATTTGCGGTGGAGTGCTGGCTCGCAGACGTGTTCTGCGACTCGCAGGTGCTTTCCTCCTTTCTTCAAATTTTCTCTTCTGCCTGTCACAATCCGCGAAGCTTCTGCAATTCGCAGGCATGACCTGCGACTCGCAGGCCATGCTTTCCTCTGTCCTTAGTTTCTTTTTGCTCGTTTTTTAATCTTGGAACCTCACTACAAACCAACACAAACACATAAGAAATAACACAAAATGCACTTAAGGAGTTATAAAAGCTTAAGAAAATAGTATCAAATGTGCCTTAATTTCACGCACATCAATTTTCACATACCTGCTTCCTACAAGATGATAAGTAAAGTAGCTGTTGTGGGGAGACATGTTAAGAAGAAAGAGTGTTTTGAGAAGAGGAAGGATCGGAGAAGTCGAGAAGATAAGTTTGGTTGGAATTCACAAATTAGGATGAGTTTGGCTGGAAATCTAGAGAGATGTAGAGCTTAAGAGTACACATGTAGCTCCAATCGTCTTATTCTTATAATTCTGAAGCTGTTCGATGACTGGAAATTCTCTCCTTAAATGGGCTCCATTATATCTTTTGGATCAGTGATATCAAAAAAGTGTCGGATAGTGTAACGAAAAAGTTCTCTGTTTAGGAAGTTGTCATAATATTGGGACAACTCTGTTTATCAATCGGTCAACCAATCAGCTATGCCTCAACATGAATCCTCTGTAATTATTCCGCTGGACAACTCTACTTATTCAAAACAAACTCTTTTGAGGGGACGACTCTAAATAGAGAGTATATAAGTTAATTTGGAGTAGAGACATCATTTCCAATGTAAGTAATGGCTGGCTTCATTGTTAGGTAGGAGAAGCTTGTTTTTCCCCATATCCACTCTTATGTTTTAATCACCAGTTTTAAAGAAGTTTACATTTGGGTTACAACAACAACATACCCAGTACAATCCCACGGCGTGGGGTCTGGGGATGGTAGAGTGTACACTTACCTCTAGCGACTGTTTCTGAGAGACCCCAGCTCAGGACAAGCAAAAACAAAAATAGGAAAAAGTCAGACCCGGTAAAAAAGTTAAAGATATAAAGCAGTAAAGCAATGCTAATAGCAAACTCGAATTCCCCGTGGCGGCGCATCCTGAAAAGTAATCAGTAATTACGCAGATAAATGAAATAAATCAAGTACGTTAAAGAACGTATAGCAGGAGAAATAGGCTACAAAAGACTATTAAAGCAAAACTACGCATATTCGTATGATATGCTAGGCATGTCTACCAGATTGTGGGCGTAAGCATGACTACGCTCAACTACCTACTACCCTTCTACCCTAATATGTGCCCTCCACAACCTCCTATCTAAGGTCATGTCCTCAGTAAGTCTCGCCTGCTCCATGTCCCGTCTAATCACCTCTCCTCAATATTTCTTCGGCCTGCCTCTACCCTTCCTGAACCCGTTCAAATCGCTCATACCTCCGTACTGGGGCATTTGTGTCTCTCCTCCGCACATGCCCAAACCACCTCAACCTCGCTTCTCGCATCTTATCTATCCTCCACCGAGGCCACTCCCACTCTGCCCCGGATATCTGCATTTCTAATTCTATCCTTACTCGTGTGCCCACACATCCATCTTAGCATTCTCATCTCTGTCACTCTCATCCTTTGGGTGTGCGACGTCTTGACTGGCCAACACTCCGCCCCATACAACATAGTTGGTCTAACCACTACCCTATAAAACTTGTCTTTTAGCTTGGGTGACAGTTTTCTGTCGCACAAGACTCTAGACGCAAACCTCAATTTCATCCACTGTTCTCCAATACGATGTTTGACATCATCATCAATCTCTCCATTCTCTTGGATAATAGACCCGAGGTACTTGAAGCTTTCTTACTTCGGGATGACCTGAGTCTCAAGCCTCACTTCCACGCATGTCTCATGGTCGCTCTCGCCGCTGAACTTGCACTCCAATTATTCTGTCTTGGTCCTACTCAACCTGAACCCTTTAGACTCCAGGGTTTGTCTCCAAACCTCCAGGCGTTTACCCCGCTACGAGTCTTATCATTCAGGACTATGTCATCTGCGAATAATATACACCATGACACCTCCCTTGAATTTATCGCGTCAGTCCATCCATCACCAAGACAAATAAGAATGGGCTAAGGGCTGATCCCCGGTGTAGCCCCGTCATCACAGGGAAGTGCTCTGAGTCTCCTCCTACTCCTACTGTCTGTACTTTGGTCTTAGCTCCATCATACATATCTTTGATCGCTCTAGTGTACGCCACTGGTACACCTTTAGCCTCCAAACATCTGTAGAGAACCTCCCTAGGGACTTTGTCGTATGCCTTCTAGAGGTCGATAAAAATCATATGTAAGTCTCTCTTCCTTTCCTATACAGTTCTACCAACCTCCTAATAAGATGGATGACATCTGTAGTCGAACGCCCCGACATGAATCCAAACTGGTTCTCGAAAATAGACACTTCTCTTTGCACCCTCATTTCCACTACCATTTTCCAAATTTTTATAGTGTGGCTCAGCAGCTTGATACCCCTATAATTGTTGCAACTTTGGATATCACCTTTGTTGTTGTACAGACGAACCAGACGAACCATGGTACTCCACCTCCATTCTTCGGGCATTATGGTCGTCTTAAAAATGACGTTGAACAACTCAGTCAACCACTCCAAGCCTGCCCTGCCTGTGCTTTTCCAAAAATCAACTGGGATCTCATCCGGCCCAGCTCTTCCCCCGCGCATCCTGCGAACGACACCCATAATCTCCTCAATCTTAATGCTCGCAATACTCAAATCTCGTACTGCCCAATGCTCCGGATCTCCCACACAACGTCTCAGATTCTCCTTTTGTTCAAGAGTTTATGGAAGTAAGACTGCCACCTCTGCCTAATATGCGTGTCCTCCACCAGTACTTTGCTGTCCTCATCCCTGATGCACCTCACTTGATCTAAGTCTTGGGCCCTCATTTCCCTCGCCTTGGCTAACTTGTACAACTTCCTCTCCCCGTCTTTTTCCTCTAATTCAATGTATAGGCGTTCAAAATCCGCCGTTTTTGCCGCCGTGACCGCTAGCTTTGCCTCCTTCCTCGCCATCTTATACAGTTCCCTATTTGTCTACTTCTCCACCTCACCCTCGTTTTTACCAGTCTTGTATACGCCACTTTCTTCACATCCACCTTCTCTTGAACTGTACCATTCTATCACCGGTCCCCTCGATGCCCACCATGGCTACCCGTTCTATCCCACATACTGGTCGCGTCCCCACTACTCTTCCAAGCCCCCTTGGCCGTCAACCTCTCCTCCATCTCCTTTGCACTAGCCATGGTCAAACTCCCCCATTTGATCCTCAACCTGTCATCTACAATCCTTCTCTTCTTCTCCATCCTAATCTCCAAATCAATCACCAAAAACTTATGTTGGGTTGTAAGACACTCACTTGGAATAACCTTGCAGTCTTTGTAAAGACCGTTGTCAACCTTCCTAAGAAGCAAAAAGTCTATCTGACTCTTAGCCACCGAACTACGGAAAGTCACCAAGTGCTCCTCATTCTTCATGAACTTCGAATTGACTATCACCAACCCAAAAGCTCTAGCGAACTCCAAAAGTGTGACGCCTCCCCTGTTCTTGTCCCCGATGTCATAGCCTCCATGCACGTCGTCGTAGCCCCTGAAAGTGACCTGATATGACCATTGAAATCTCCTCCCATAAATAACTTCTCCGTGGATGGTACACCTGCCACCACCTCATCCAGATCTCCCAAAAGCACCTTTTCTCCTCCTCGGCCATGCCCCTGAAGCGCGTAAGCACTAATAATGTTCATAGTGGACCCTCCAACTACCAGCTTAATCGCCATCATCTTATCATTGACCCTTCTAACCTCTATCACCTGGTCCCTTAGCTCGTTGTCTACCAAAATGCTTACCCCATTCCTATACCTCGATCTACCAAAGAACCATAACTTATATCCGTCCACCTCCTTAGCCTTAGGTCCTACCCATTTGGTCTCCTGAACACATGCTATATTAATCCTCCTCGTCTTAAGAATCTTAAGTAGCTTTATGGATTTTCTTGTTCAAGGAGTAATGTTCCAAGACCCTATTCTCAGCCTAGCACCTCCTCTACCCGCTTACCGCCCCCAACCCTCGCCCTTGTCCCCAACCGAGAGCATGACCCTAGTCTATCATCTGCCATCAGAGCCACTAAGGCAGCTATATGCTAATCAACTACTTATCCTCAAACAAGCAGGAAATAGTGCGCAAACACAACCCGGTGCGAAAACACGAATTAATGGCAAGAATGTAAAGTTAATATACAAATATAACAAAGCCAACACAATGTAACTACGAAGGTAAGGGAAAAGAATGAATACGGTCACCCGGAGGTATCAATTCGAGGTGAATCTAACCTGCTTGCCACCCAAAAATCACTGTTTAGCTGTGCAAATGCCTGTTTTCTGCTTGTTCACCGCCGACAGTTATTGTTCACCATCGAAAATTATCGGAAACTTGCGTAGCTATGTACACCTGCCCGCAACTCGCTGTAGAATTTCTGTTTTGAGCCTGAGAACCCGACGTCACCGTCGACGGACAACTCCGGCGGCCGGTGATGGCGGATAGATCGAAACAAAATAGAAAGGGAGGAAAAGAAAGAGAGAGGAACCGGCGGCGTACCTGGTCGCCTGTGGATCGTGTGCCTTGCAGCGTCGGCGGTCAGAGGTCGTCGTCGTCGTCGATACAACCACGGTGAAAGAAAGAGATAAGAAAAGAGAAGAAAACTGAAAACCTCAATAAAGGTTGCGTATCTGGTCGCCGATGGTCGTAGGCGCTGTATTGCTTTATAGTCCTCCGTCGTTTGATTTCTACTGCTATGTGTTCTTTAGTGTACTTTGTTTATTTTGTGTCTCTTATTTTGTCCTGCGTTAGTTACTGCTTCCTTTTTCAGAATGCTCTATCATGACCTATTCACTTTTGTTACAATCATTTTCATACTGCTTTAAAAATTTTGTCAGGGTCTTACCGTTTCTCTTGCTTTGCTTGTGCTTATGCTTTGTCTTGAGCCGAGGGTCTTTTAGAAACAACCGCTCTACCTACCAAGGTAGAGGTAAGGTCTGCGTACAGTCTAACCTGCCCAGAACCCACGTTGTGAGATTTCACTGGGTATGTTGTTGTTGTTGTTGTCGGTTGGTTGATTTTGTTTCATGACTAGAATCTCAACTGCCCTGCCTAACACCAAAATAGAAACAAGTTGTTTATCGGATGAACTTTAATGCCAATACTTATTTGATTGAGTCCCATAAAGAATATTCTGATTAGGTAAGCATCGTGTAAAGCAAACAAATGATGTTTCAAGTGGAGTGAACTTCATAGTTTCCTGTGATTCATTGTAGTGTAGCTGATTCAAAATGTTCTGCTTTGATGTCTGGATGAGTTCTCAATCCACACTTTCTTAGATGTTCTAGCATTTGCTAGTACATTTAGTCATCACTATAAATCTACTCTTTGAAAGTCAATTGCAAGTGACATGAGTGCAACCCTCTGAAAAAAAGTAAGGAAGGAAGAAGTGACTGATTGCTGTGTATTTGAACTACTCCAAGATAAAAAAATTACTGGAAAGCACAACCTGAGCATTGGCTGCAAAAGGGGAGATTATCACGTTTCTGTGCATAAGAAGTTTGGAAAGTTCAAGTTTCATAAGAATTTTTCCAGTACAGGAATGTTAACTAAATAAAAATTTCTCTCGTTTTGATAAAGATACTTCCCAGCACATGAATGTTAACTAACAGTTTTACTTCTTATCAAAACTAACAGTTTTACTTTTAAAACTTCATGATCTGAATGTGGAAGCAGGAAAGATTTGTTAAATAGCCCCAATAATCTTTGCCATAGTCCTTCTCAACGACTACCTTCTTGCAAATGAATAGTGTAAAATAGAAAGTGTGTCCTTGTTCTTTTTGCACATAATGTACCAAATTTGACTTACAGATTTGATTGCCTAATAACTGTAACAGCTCATTGATTTTAAGCTTTTGATGAAGCAAATACCACACATGTGCCAATTTTTACTGGAACATGATATTTTCAAATAAGAAAGGCCAAAGCGGAATCCCTTTAAGGGTTGTGAAACAATCAGATACGCGAAACTGGATTTAAATGTTAAAATCTTAGATAACTTTAGATTCTTTCATTCTCTTTTTGTGCTTTTAAGGAATTCGCTAAAAACTTGTTCCTCCGACGTTAAGAATGCCTTATCTTTTAAAAAACGTACGTACTTTACTTCTGTGTTTTCGAGTTAAAGTTCTAGCACAAGAAAGTCGAAGTATATACTTTATTCGATATAAATTCTTTTTTTGGAAGATCCGCTATAATTTCTTTTCTAATTGAAACAAAATGATAATATACTCTTATTTTCTGGTAGCCAATTCATATGATGGTTTGGTTGCTGTATCTGAGATGTTAAGCGGTAGGATTAACTTCTTTTTCTTCACTGCAACTCCTGGCCCTCAGACTATGAGAAAGAAACTAAAATTGGAAATTAACCTAATGCAAGGACTTCACATAGGACAATTCAAGCACACCACGATCTTTTAAATTTGTTTGGGTCTGAACACTTAGCATGGCTTACTTGATCAATTTGGATTTACCAAATGAACTTTGCGGATTTAAAACATTCATATAAGATCCTTCATGTTAGTTTTGTCAAAAGAGATGTACAAATACTTGTTTCTTTTTATGCTATTAAGATATTGCGACTTCAACTGGACATCTCCAAAATTAACTTGTACACGCCAAGTGCTTTCTGTTTTTCCTGTTATTTACCATCTTTTGCTAAATAGTAACCAATGAGTTGCCTGTTACCGTTTCTTATGTCGTCTGTCAACTACGGTCCTGAAATGTGTTGAGGACATGAGAACCTGAAATAGTAATCTCCATATCAGTAGAACCAGCAGCTTGTTTTGTCTGAAGGTTTAACCCTCTACCCCTTTGTTTCTTCTAAAATATTCTTTCCGGCTCTGCTTTGTCTTCTATATATGGTTCTGGATATATCTGGAGTTTATGCTTGTTCAAACTGTAGACTTGAATGAACATGTCAATGCTAGTTGTCTGATATATTAACATCCCATAGCTGCTAATTTGAGAATTGATTTTCATATCATGTTTCCAAGAAAATCTAGGTGTTGACACTTGACACGGAATTAATCCGAGCTCTGATATCATGTTTATTATAGTTTTGCAGGGGATTCTCTTTTAGAAAAGATGATTTTGCACACAATAGTTTTATAACATCATTTACAAAAATAACAAGATCGTCTAGAGGGAAAAGAAGTGCTTTACACTTGAGACTCGTGTGAATATAAGTGTACCACGTGCAATAAATTATGTTGACAAAGCATGGAGACTATGCTTCTTCGGAGCTTCTACCAATTATTCTCTGATGTAGAAACCCATCTGGAGTTTAGTCAGTCAATGTTTCTAGCTATGTCAAATAATGTATTGGTAAATTTTCAGAACTTATGTAATATCTTGATCTGGTGACATGTATTCCTTGCAAGCAATACGAGAAAAAAACGTGGTTTAATTACTGCTGAAGTTGCAGATTCTTTTTGCAGTTTAATGGTTGTAATCATCTTATCTGGGTACCACTCCATGTATTTCTTTCCAATAGTGAGCAAATTTTACATCTTAATCTGGTGATTCTCAAAACATTGTTTCTTTTCACTCCCCATCCCTGATTTTGGTTAATTTTCAATAGTGAACAAATTTTACATCTTAATCTGGCGATTCTGAAGGGGAGTCATTGGCGTAATCAGTAAAGTTGTTGTCATGACTAGGATGTCACCAGTTCGAGCCGTGGAAACAACCTCTTGTAGAACGCAGAAAGATCGTCTGATAGGCACTTGTGATCCGCTTTCTGACCGCGCATAGCGAGAGCAGTCTGTCGGTGGCCTTTAATCTGGTGATTCTTAAAACAGTGTTCTGAAAGCAGGTAGCTCATCATATACATGTGACATTGTTATCCATAGTGTTATCCGTTTCCTATTTTTCTTTGTCAGTCTATCTGTCTAGATGTATATGTTTATATTAATTTGTGTATATCAAATGTAATGTCCAATTATATAAATGTGAGATTGGGAAATTGGGTGCTTCCAGGATGCTGCTAACTTCGTGGTTCTTGCCTCTTTTTTATACTACATACTTCAAGATTCAGAGCCTCTATATGATTTTTATTGCCCAACCTAATCTCCAAATCTCATCACAGCAAATATTTCAAAATTGGGCTATTTGACTTGAGCTGATTGGTCTAACCTTATTAGCTGGCAAACGTCTTCATCTATTAATTTAACATGTTGTCCACATTATTGCATTTTGTCTTGTTTCCACTGGTACGGAATGTCCT
Source organism: Przewalskia tangutica (assembly GCA_029844215.1). Lineage (NCBI taxonomy): Eukaryota > Viridiplantae > Streptophyta > Magnoliopsida > Solanales > Solanaceae > Przewalskia > Przewalskia tangutica. The sequence continues at coordinate 20,858,059 of CM056736.1, forward strand.
TTAGGCGTGGTATCACTACATATTATTTCAAAGTCCCCACATGCTCATTTCAAGAAGATTGAACCAGTAGTTGGTTGATGGTTTTGGGGATTGGAAAAGAATCATTCATATTCATTAATGTTGATGTCCTTTGGTTACTAAAAAGTGACTTTGTAAATAGTATCCTTGACTTACCACCGAGGATGTTATGGGATAGTTGGAATTCTTCCACCCTTTATCTAGTTCGATTCGATCCATGGAGATGAATATTTTTAGTAGAGAGTGTTATTCCCTTAGCAGACCTAATCCCAATGCAAATCTAAATTTATTGGGCTAGTAGACTTCGAATATAAGATGGTTAAATTAAAAAAAAAAATGTTCTTGATTTACCATGAAGGATGTAGTGGGATAGATGAGATTCCTTTGTCCTATTAAGTTCGATCCTCGAAAACGAAAAACTTTTCGGTAGAAAGCATTTTACCCCTTTAGTAGACCTACCCCAACATAGATTGAATTAATTGGGCTAGTAGACTTCAGATATTAGATGGTTAAGCTAAAAAAAAAGCGTCCATGATATGCCACCGAGAGGTGTGGTGGGATAATTAGGACTCCTCCACTCTTAATTAGGTTTGAGCCATGAAAATGAAGAAACTAGTAAGAAGCGCTTTAGCCCCTTAGTAGATTTACTCGCACATAATTCTGATTTAATTAAGCCAATAGGCTTTGAATACTTAGTTAAACTAAAACAAAATGTCCTTGATTTTCCCTTTGGGTTGTGGTCTTAATGGAACGAAAATTCCTGGATAGAATTGTTCTTGTTAAAGTAGAACTTATTTTGCCAAGCAAGAGTAGCTCTTAGAACTAGTGGTGTCAATTGGAAACATTCTATGTTGGTGTTCTAATGGCGAATGTTATCCCTTCATATGATGACTAAACACCAAAAAAGTAGTTAATATTTATGTTTTTTTTTTTACAAATAGTCATTGATGGGAGTACAGGCCCAAAAACTAGTATGACTAAACACGTCCTATCCTTGCATATACTAAACAAATCCCACACATTCCCATGAACCAAATATGAAATAGAAGATTGCCTGTTTTACTAATGAAAATATTTTAATTTTCTTCAAGAACTTCTGTGATTGGGGTAAATTCAACAACTTATGAACAGGGTCGTCTTTGGACCCGTGCGAGGTGTGTTACCGCACATGGCCCCGCGAGAAACGAAAAAATTTAGGGCCATTTTTTTTCATTTTTTATTAAGTAGTATTAACCCAAATTTACTGTAAAGACACATAATTCGCAGGTCTTAGCCCAATTAAGGGTTCACTTTTACGAATTAGAACAGGACCCCAAAATATTTGAGACGATCCTGCTTATTAAAACATGCAAAGGGAGAGTAACTTCAAGGAAATAGAGAACAATATCTGTGAATAGGTACATGTAACTAGATATACCGTACTACAAGGAACAATATTCTTGCTTCGGTTGGTGTAACAATATCTTTAAATGCTAGGCAAGTGGGGTGAACAATCAAACATCAAAGTAATAATTGGAAGTATCTGAGTCCTCCGGAGCATAGTCCAGTGGCAAAATCTTAGGCGCTATAAGGCGCTCTGACATAAACAGCGTGGGTTCGATTTCCCGCAAGCACAAATAAATTTTGCATGTTGGGGAATTAGACCTTGTTTCATTGATCAGTTGTACGCTCCCAGAAACTTGGTCACATGAGCACATCCAGCGATTTACCTGGTGATAGTGGGGTGATAGTGTTGAAGGATCTGTGCTATTACCTCCAGGACGTCTTGGTAATACCAATGAAGTGGAAACCTGGGTTATCAAAAAAAAAATTAAAAGTATTTGAACTCTAAATATAATAACTCTCATTGAGGTTACAACTTAATTTTAAATATTTTGAATAACCAATCGACTTGTGATTTCAGTGCGAGACAAAATTTTATTTACAAGTCTTACTAATAGAGAGAGCAACAATCACTAGCAACATTTTGTGGTACGGAGTTACCCTTGTTAGGAGGATTTTGCCTCCAACGTGGGGTTTTCTAGCGCGAATTCGGATTTAGTCGGACCCTAATACGAATACCAAACACAGATGTGAAATAAAAAAAATCACTAGTAAATTTTATTGGCTAGCTAGTTGTTTATTTGGGCAAGTGGTGAATCAGTACACGTCCATCGTCTACACAATTTATAGCTACTTCTTGAACGCCTTGGTCCCTAAGTCGCAGAAGAAAATAATTATGAAAATACAAAGTACTTATAGAATTTTTATAACAATAAATATCTTATATAGTATTCTCTCAATCCCAAAAAGATTGACATTTTTCGCTTTTTGAGAGTCAAACGAGTAGTTCTTTAATCGTATTTTTTTCAAATGTCTTTTAAATTATTAATTATGGTAACTTATATTATTTTTTACATAGTTTCCAAATATGTAATTTTTATTTAAAAAATAAATTATATATTCTAACACGATCAAAATTAGAAAGCTTGGTTATCGAAAAATGAAAAGTACCCATCTTTTTGGTAGTGAGGAGTATAAGAATTCAAAAATATGGTTTACATGTCGTTGGTTTGTCCTCGTTTCAATTTCTTCTTTTGGTAATGTCAAACCAAACTATACATTATTACTTTTTTAACATTTAATACCAAACTGATTCAATCAATTACAAGTTGATTTTATGCCGTTTGTTGATTATGTTTACTTTTTCAATTTATGCTGAAGTTTCGTGAGCAGTTTTGACATGATTTGAAATCATACGGTTTGAAGTCGAAGTCTTGTTTGAATATATAATTTGAGTTTCTTAAGTTATATTTTTTTTATTGACATAAAATACCCACAAGTTGTGAAAACTATCAAAACATTTTTAATTCTTATACAATTTTACCAAATGAGCAAGTCATAGTTCATAACAATTTACCAAATGAGCAAGTCATAATACGCGGCTCTAAACCCTTTCTAAAAAATATAACATCAGTGATCAAACTTTACTTCAATAAAAAGGAAAATTGAACATGAATAGTAGTATAACTACTCTTTAATATAATATTTCCACATGATATGGACAATATCTGCACGCCGAGCATGTGTTTCCCGATCAGATGACCGAGAAAACGAAGCTACATTGCTACATTGAGCCGGTTGTTGGTCAATATCATTAGCAACCGTATCATTATGTTCATATTCGTGAATATTTCATCACTCCTTTGGTATTCCCAAAATTGGTTGGTCTTCAGTTGTATATTTTTAGGGGTCATTTGGTAGGGTGTATAAGAATAATGCTAAAATGGTATATTAGTAATGTTTTTTTTTTTTTTTTTTTTTTTTGACGAACCCATGGCGCTACTCTTTCAGTGCGCAAGCAGTAAACCCCGCCGACGCAATACCGCAAACCACGCCAGGTTAACCACACTTGGCAAGCCATGTGTGACAGACTCAACCAAGAAGGTTTATGCAGGGGATCGAACTCGTGACCTTGCGGTCCCGCGCTCTACTGCTACACCAACTTGGCTACCCTTGCGGGTATGTATATTAGTAATGTTGATATTAGTAATGTTGGCATTAGTTATGCTTCATTATTTTTTATCCATTATTTGGTCTGATCTATTAATGCATTGCATAATTTATAAAATAACTGCTTCTTTATAAAAATACCCTACACATTCTTTATCTTTGTGCACTATTTAATTTCTTCTCTGAAATCCATTGCAATGTTAATTTATAAAATTATTTATAAGAAATATTTAAAATTCTTATCACTGAGATAATATTGTCATCACTGGTTATTAGTAAGACATTAATTGACTTTTATACATAAAATTAACTTTTCACCACATGTTTTTTTCTTTTATTACAAATAGGTAAGAGTACTTAAACATAATAAACCAAAAATAAAAAGTCAAAACGAATTTCAACTCTAAGAGGAAGAAAGATCAACTTTTAATTATTCATTTACTTATACCAATTAGCAGTGAAAAAATAAGGGCACTTAAACATAATAAACCAAAAAGAAAAAGTTAAAATGAATTTCAACTGTAATAGGAAGAAAGATCAACTTTTAATTGTTCATTTACTTATGTATACCAATTAGCAATTTTCATTTCAGCAAAATAAAAAAGAAGATAATTAATTAAAAGATTAGTTAAATCGGGGCAGTTATATCTTTAATCATGTTTATGCATTATTGAAAACATTTGTATAGTTAATATCATAGTTTGCTATGTATTAGTAATGCGTAGGATAATACCAAATGGAGTGTATAACTAATACTTGCATTAGTTATACATTGATTGAAAAAATGTGTCAAACAAGGTATTAGTAGAGATGACAGTGGATTCTGGACCCGGTTCAGATCCGCTGGATCTAGATCCGTTTTGATAGGATATGGATCTTCAAAATTTGGACCCGACGGATCCGGATTAGACCCGGATCCATTTCCTGGATCTGAATCTTGTATTTGAGATTCGTATCCGGTCCAGATCCGACCCGTGGATCCGTTTTTTATTAAATATATCCATAACCTAGAATGTAATTTTATAAGTATTTTGTTTTATATAATTTATGTATTTTAAATTTTAATCATTAATTGATTATTTTATCAGTTTAAGTATATTATCTAACACATTAGGCATAATAAAATAGAGTAGCAATTTTAGCATATCATATAGTATTATTAATGTTTCAAGCAGAAGTTCCATATAATTTTCACTCTGATTATTGAATATTGTTTGATAATTTTAGCATAAGTATTTTTTTTAAATCTTATCAGCTACACTAAATATTTTTAAAATAAAACTGTCAGTAACTTTTTAGTGAAAATATCTAAATTAAAATTGTACAACGTAACTTCTACAAATGATTCTTTCATTAGACAACATCCTCTTAAATTATATATATATATATATATACTATTATGAAGTGAGAACCTTTAAAGTTAAAACTTAAATTATCAAAATATTCATCAAAAGTTGAACGACCTTTTTCCTTTTAAACTTAATTTACAACAACAATAGCAACATATTCAGTGAAAATCCCATAATGTGGTTCTGGGGAGGGTAGAATGTACACAGATCTCACCTCCACCTTGGTAGGTAGATTGATAGAGCGGCTGTTTCCTTTTAAACTTAATTTAATTCATGAAAAGATTGTAATGCATTTGAATAATTTAAATACAAAATACTAATTTGCCATTTAAACACAAGAAAGTAGCTAGATATAATTGGAGCAACTAAAAATTTGATGATGCTTGGAGTTTTAAAAAAGTTCAATGTGCAAAAATATAAAAATCACTCACGATAAATACATTTACACGTGGATCCAGATCCGATCCGTGGACCTGGTGGATCCGATGGATCCAGATTTGGATATGATTTTTATGGACCCGATGGATCTGGATCCAGATATGAAAAATGGATCTGGATCTAGTAGGATCCGATCCAGATCTGGTTCGTTGCCATCCCTAGGTATTAGTAATACACAAAACTAATGCATGCATTAATTTTCTAATACCTTCTACAAAACGACCCCTTAAGTCATGACATAATCATACCTTTATATATATATATATATATATATATACAATATAAATTATGTATTGGATAATTATATCCAATACAATATAAAGTCGATCAATTGATATATATCTACTAATTTATGAATCTATTTTTACAAAATATAAACTTATGGGCTAAGTTTTATATTTTTAAAAAATAAATCATGATTTGGAACACCTTTTGGATGGTTTGAGATTTCAAACCATGACATAAAGTTAAAGTTCAAGTTACGTTCAAATTGCATAAACATACGTGATTTGAAATCAAACTATAAAACCATGATTTGAAAACGCATGACCAAACGCCTACCTGGTCTCACTTATGCACCGCAGTTGATCGTGACAAACCTAAGAGAGGGTGCAGTGCCAAGGTCAAGGATTGGGTTTCTAACTGGCAAACTTTCAAAGAGTAGTGCATATAATACATTAGAGTAAATTTCGTATCAAAAAAGAAAAAAAAAAGTAAAGTGTTATATAAGATAACTTATAAGTTCATATGATACGCTTTTGAGCTTGATGATACATAGCTCCAAAGACAAGTCCGTGAAATTTGTTAGATAAAAGCAGATAATACATGTCTTGGGCTTCAATTGTGACAAATATGATATATAAGCCTGACCCCCTCAATACGAAGTGGGGCAAACCTCAACGAGAATGTTGAGTCTCTAAAAGGAGGAGGTGTATGCGACGCTCTTGACGGAGAGTGGGCCAAGGTCAAGGACTAAATGATTTTAGCTATCCTGGCAAGCTTTCGAAGAAGGAGTTTGTGTGACACCTTAGACAAATTCTATATTAGAAAGTTAAGGAAAACTAGAATGTTATTTAAGACAAAATACAAACATGATACGCGGGGTTTTAAGCTTGATAGTAGTGTCTTGAAAGGACAAATTCGTGAGATTTATTGGACAAAATAAATAATACTTACCATGAATGACATAATATATGTGTGTATTATGTGTATATGTCGTGTATCACTCCTTACAATATTAGTTTTTGTACATGTGTAATTATGGTAGCAGTCTTGTATTAGAAAAAAGTAGTAGTACTATATTAGAAAAAAGTAGATTTAATTCGTTGAACCGGCAAAAGGCAAGGAGAAGGTGCCTACCACCAATGATAAAATAGAGTTGTGGACAACTCTTGATGCTACGGTGCTCCAATGGATTTATTTCACCAAATCTACAGACCTCTTGTAGACTATTATTGAACCCGACGCCACGACAATGGAAGCTTGGAATAGGCTGCGTGATCTATTCCAGGATAACAAAAATTTCTGTGTCGTGACCCTTGAGCAGGCATTCTCCTACATAAACATGGAGGATTTTCTGAATGCCTCCACCTATTGTCAAAGACTCAATGAGTTGTCGGATCACTCAAAAACGTTGACGGTGCCATCACTAATGATGGTCTGGTTCGTCATAGGGTTGCAGGCCTCTTCGAGGCATATAATGGTGTTGGAACTCTTCTACGTCAAAGCAATCCTCTTCCGCCGTTATACTAAACATGTTTCATGCTCACCTTAGAAGAAGTCGAATTAGCTAAAAAGGCGACAATCGGAGCCAATTCTACCATGATGGTGGCCATGTCACGCGACACCGATGACCCTCACTCATTTTCAGAAAATTCGGGCCAAAATTATACCAATAGTGGCAGCAAAAAGGGCCAAAATCGAAAAAAATAGTGGCACAAATTATGGCGGCGCGCGTGACGTAATGGAGGCGTACGCGACGGGTGGTATTGGTGGAGGACGGTATCGATGGCGGCCAGGCTGCGGCGCGACCCAGGCGATGCAAAGTGGTCGTGAATTTGGGCGATGGGTAGTAGCGATCCACCATATCCAAGTCCAGCAGGCGTTCGAGCAAATTTTTGGGCCAGGCCTAGTGGATTTTAGCAACCACGGGCTCGACAGAATGGGCCTTGGCAACAACCTGACCTGCTTGGGCCTCGGCCACAACAGACCTTCGCTGCTGCGGGCCCAACAATAGCCCCGAGTCCCACCGATATCGATGCAGCGATGCACACACTGGGATTAAATCCTCCGGATATAAATTGGTACATGGATACCGGTGTTACTTCTCATATGACGTCCGCGCCAGATAATCTCTCATCTTATTTTAATTTGAGCAAAATCGTGGCATTATTATTTGTAATGGTAATTCAATTCCAATTTGTGGTTATGATCACACAAATTTATCTTCCCCGAACTCACCTTTAGTCTTGAAAAATGTCTTTCATGCTCCTCAATTAATTAAAAATTTGGTGTCTGTTCAGAAATTTACAACTGATAAATGGATTTCTGTTAACTTTGACCCTTTTGGATTTTCTGTGAGGAATTTCACGACGGGGATACCTCTAATGAGATGTAACAGTCGGGGCGAGCTATATCCAATCACCACTAATCTAGACACACCGTCAACGTTTGACGCTTTAGCACATTCGTTATGGAATGAACGTTTGGGTCATCTAGAAACATCTATTATTTCCTCTCTTAAGAATAATGAGTGTAATAGTACGCGTAGTACTAATGTTTGTCCTTCTTGTCCTTTTGAGAAACATATTAAATTACCGTTTGTTGCCTCCAATTCTACATTCCTATCGTTTAGAGCATTCATACGTACCTAATTTGAATGAGAAATTAAAAATATTCAATGTGATAATGGAAGGGAATATTATAATGTGCCCTTTAGAGAATTTTGTAACATTAATTATATATCTTTCCGGGTTTTATGTCCACATACATCCTCACAAAATATGAAAACCGAGCGAATAATACGCACCATTAACAATATTGTTCGAACATTACTAGCACATGCTTCATTACCACCTTCATTTTGGCATCATGCATTACAAATGTCCATTTATCTTCTTAACATAATCCCTAGCAAAGGATTAACATACCAATCTCTACTCAAAATTCTTTATCACAAAGATCTGTCCTATTCTCATCTTATGGTGTTTAGGTGTTTATGCTATCCTCTCTTTCCCTCCACTACAATAAACAAACTACGAGCCCACTCTACCGCTTGTGTATTTTTGGATTATCCGTCTAATCACCGTGGTTATAAGTGTTATGATTTATCCTTTAATAAAATCATCACTAGTTGCCATATAATTTTTGATGAAACCCAATTTCTGTTGTCGCGCCCTTTTTCGGCCGCGACATTATTCTAGCGAACCCTGCTTAAATAAAAATGTTAGAAAATAAATAAAAGTGATAAATGTTAATAAAAGGTTAGAAAAATAGAATAAATGCCAAAAGTTTAAAAGGTTAAAGAGTATTAAAAGGTGCTAGAATGCTAAAAGTAGGGTGCTAATGTGCTAAAAGTGCTAATGTGCTAAAAGTGCTAAGGTGTTAAGATGCTAAAGGGTTGCTAGGGAGTCGCCACCTAATTAGTTTGGGTGAATTAGGACACCTAAATGTCAACTAGGTTAAAGTCAACACTAACTCCATTTTTAAGGTCTGCAAAACTTATGTGAGATTCTGGGCAAGAGTTCTTTATTATCCTAAAGGGAAGGGATCAAGCACCCTAAAGGATCCGCTAACTTGCGGTTGTCCATTCAAACCTAGGGTTAATTATTTATGCTAAGAAAGACATGTTTAAGAAAGAGTATTTGAAGTAAAAGAATGTTGCAAGTGTTTTTATAAAATAAGGAAAAAATGTATTCTTTGATGACATAAAAGGTATATGGTTTTATAAAGTGGAATTGATTTTGGATGATAATATATGTTCATAAGATACTTAAAAAACATATAAATTTGCTATATTAGATAAAATATATATTGCATAGTATAATGCAAAGGTAATAATGCAAGAATCAGTTTCTTGATAAAAAATGTATTTTTTACGAAAGTAGGCATGACATAAAACATAGTATAAAGTTCCAAAATATGCATTAATGTTGTTTATAAAATACTCTTTTTTTGGGGGGGCAATGGAGAATAAAGGAAACGTTAGTTGTTTATGAATTTGCTTTGTTAATTATGCAAAAATATAGTTTAGTTTTTAATTATTCTCTTTGCAAAAAAATATATATTCCGACATGCATGACAATCCTAAATAAGCAACTAAGGGAAGACCAAATTTCTAATACTCAATTACTTTCTAATTATTGATTCAAGGTTTAACTATTCTAGGTGTCCTACTAATTAGAGTAGCGCTAGTCAAATAATTACAACAAATAAAAGGGATGAGGATATGAGTTAATAAGGATGACTCGAAGAATGGCGATCTCCTTTCGCCCGCGGGTTGGAATTTCCGACGTGGATAGAGAATGCACATAGATGCGGGTCTTCGTTTGTTGTATCTTGTGATGAGTCTCGCCAGGAGACTCCCCATTTGCTCCGATGTTTTTCATGTGAGATAAAAAAATAAAGATTAGTATATATCCAAGTCATAATAATAATGCAAGTAAGATGACATAGCTATGTGAATTTAAACAAGAATGTGGCCCAGTTCTCATCCCAATAAATAGCCCAACCATTGTTTTCTAGATTCTAGGAAGATTCGGCCCAGATGTGATGAGCCCAATAACAAGTATTCCTATGTTATATACATGTCTTAATGCGTGCAACCATGTATGAAGGTCGGGCACAACAAAAGACTAATAACTTAACATGGCATAAATAAATCAGGGAATTAACATGCTGTTGCGTATGCCAATTCAACATTTAATGGACAAAATAATTATGAGGGCTAGTCCTTACAGAAATGAACAAGTTAATACCTAAGGGGGCATTCCACTGTGCAGGGGCCACTTAACAAAACAGTTATGAGGGCTAAGCCATACAGAAATGAGAAAGTAAGTATCTAAGAGAGAATTCAAATGTGCAGGGGCCACTTAACAAAACAGTTATAAGGGCTAATCCATACAGAAATGAGCAAGTAAGTATCTAAGGGAGCATTCAAATGTGCAGGGTCACTTATATTAGACTAAACTAAACACATAAAAATCATCTCATATCACTTTATCAGGCAGAGTGAAGATTAACACCTCAAAACAAAATTCAACATGACCAAAGTGATACACTGAGAAAGGATTGGGTCAGATGGATTTATAGTGGGAGGTCAAAGTGATATACAAATACACGTACATAGGAAGATGCGCACAAACCACTTAGAAGCAGCCTAGACATTTGAACAAGCTAAGACAGATTTTAGATCCATTTTTGTTAGTTAGACTCAATTTTTGACTAGTTTGTGACAGGATCCTGGCCTGAACAAGTTATATCTTCTTAACATCCACATTTTGCGACTGATGTGAATCATTTCTAAACTACAAGTGTTCCTAGCTGATTTTAAATGGAATTTAACTTATTCTTCGAATCTGATTCTGAACCCAACATACAGAATGTAAAGTGTTAGACATAAAATCTGGAACATGAGAATCTTGAGCGGGAAAATTCAGCACATGTGTGACGAGAAGCAGAGGCATATTCCTTCTTATTTAGACGATTTCGACACTGGATTGTTCCCTATACATGTACTACTTACAAAGAAATATTTTAAGTGGGGAGCGTAACAGAGGCTATAGCTTCGTTTGACAACAAATAAATTTCAATAGTGCCAAGTAATGACCACCGAAACATGTATTTACCCGATCGAAGGAGGGCAGGCACACAGATTAGCAACCAATTCACAACAACATATCGAACTGAAATATTAATCGATTAACGCATAGAACCAGAAAATTCCAGTGAAACAATACCGAGAGGAAGTTGAGTTTACCTTCTCCGGGTAGCGAACCGAGGCAGCGTATCAAGTCGTCGATCCGCTCGGAGGTTTTGTGCTATTCTGCGATTGAAAGGGAATGAAGATTTTGGGTCGATTTTGCTTCCTGAAATTGCTAAGGTTTACTTGTGAGGGACCCGGAGATTTCAAGATTCGAAGCAGGATGTTTTCATGCCTAAGATTTTGATTTTTTTTCTTTTCGGAGGTTTTTCACTCAGTTTTCGTATGCTCCTGAAGGTATTTCGACCATGCCTAAACTCATGAAGTTAACTCCATATTTATACCCATCTTTGGGTTTCAAAATAGGTAGTAGGAAAAAGATATGATTTCTGAGGTTTCGGTTATGGCAAGTTACTATTTTAGGTCGATTTGAAGGAGATTTGGTGCGATTACTGATATTTGGGTCATTGATTCGACACAATTTTGAGGCTGATTTTGATATGATTTTCACACGATTTGGTGTAAGATTTTGGCTTTGATTTAGGGAAGATTTGGTAGGTGACTCGCCGGATTCTCAGGCGAGAATCCTACTGGGTGTGAGGCGAGTGCAGCGGACGAAAAAACATTAGGGTTCTTTCTCCTTTTTTTTTTTAGGTTTTCTTCTTTTCGACTACGAAGGCGATGGGAAGAAGGTTAAAGGCTTTGAAGGCGGGCTGCGGTGTGGGCGTGGTGAAAGTGAGTAATGGACTGATTTTAATTAGGTATTTGGGTAGTTGGGCTGGGTAGTTATTTTAATTAGGGGTAGAGTTTTAAGTGTATTAGTTTAGGTGTATTATTAATTAATTAATGGTAAATTAAACTATTTAAATTGTAATTAGATTATTTAGGTGCTTTATTAGTCTGAGTTTTAAAATTATTACAATAATAAATGCGGGTGTGCTATTTAATTAGTGCTTAATATTTTGCGTAAGATGCGGTTCTATTATTAAATTGCTTATTTACGCATGTATTAATGTAATTGTTGCATTTTATTATAAGAAATCATAAAAAATTATTTTGCAAAATTAGTGTAATTTTATAGCTACTGTCTGGACGGGAGGGTCAAAATTGGGTGTCAACAGTTGTCCCTCTTTGTATGGAGATGAAGGAAGAATCTTCGGACAAAGACGTTGACTCATAACCAATTTTGTCTCGATCCTCAGAATTAAAATGTTGGGCAATTAGGCAAGGCTGACGCGGACTCAAAAACTGTCCCAGTGTCGAGTTATGACGACATTGGGCTACCATGGTCAAACACTGGCGCGCTAACGCGACTAAATTTGTCGATGTCGAGTTATGACGACACTGGGCTACCATGGTCAAAACACCAAGGTGGGCTAATGCGGACTCAAAATTTGTCCCAGTGTCGAGTTATGACGACACTGGGTTACCATAGTCGAAACACCAGGGCGGGCTAACGCGGACTCAAAATTTGTCCCAGTGTCGAGTTATGACGACACTGGGTTGTGGTGCTAAAAATAAGTAAAAAATAAAAATAACTGGCTTGAACTTGGGGTGTACTGCTATCGATTTATGTTGCTGGGTTTTATGGTGATGTGGAACGGATTGACCGACGCTTGAGGCCGCTTCTGCCATTTGTTGGGAAGGTTGGCCCCCCAACAAATTGCCCCGGTTCGCTGTAAGAGAAAATCCACGTTGTGCTCCTGCTCCTGCATGCTAAGACTTAAACAAACGGTTAGTGCATAATCATAAGGCAAAATGATGATGCATAATTTTAAAAGCAATGTAGCCGTGAGTAGAAAATGTTATCACGCAAAAATGTGATGATGGCTGTGTTGATGCGATCTTGTGATTTCGCCGCACCGGACGTGTTGCGATTGTGAATGCGGATATGTTGTCTGCACTGCGATCGCTTTTTAGATTGCCGCAGACTAAAGCTCATAGAAAAGATTAGTGCATAACTGCTAAGACAGAATAATAAAGCATGAATAAGAAATACAAATTTGAGAGTAGAGAAATTGTCCTTGCGTAGATGTGGTGTGTTGATGACGTCGTTTCGGACTCTGCGTCATTTTCGGACTCGTCGTTTCGGACTTCGGCCGTTTTCGACTTGGCGTCGTTTCGAACTTTGGCGTCGTTCCGACTCGGTGTCGCTTTCGGACTTTGGCCGCTTTGACTCGGTCGCTTTGGACTTTGCCGCTTTTGGACTTTGGCGTCGTTTTGGACTCGGCGTCGTTTTGGACTCGGCGTCGCTTTTGGACTCTACTGCCGACTCGGCGTTTTGACTTCGCGTCATTTTCGATGGCGTCGTTTTGGATGGCGTCGTTTTGGACTCGGCGTCATTTTGGACTCGGCGTCGTTTTGGATGGCGTCGTTTTGGACTTCGGCGTCGTTTGGACTCGGCGTCGTTTTGATCAAGGCCGCTTTCGTTTTGGACTCGGCCGCTTTCGACTCAGCGTCGTTTTCGGACTTCGCCGCTTTGGAAACTCGGCGTCGTTTGACTTCGGCGTCGTTTTGGACTCAAGGCCGCTTTCGGACTCGGCGTCGTTTTCGGACTCGGCGTCGTTTTCGGACTCGGGCGTCGTTTTCGGACTCGGGCGTCGTTTTCGAACTCGGGCGTCGTTTTCGAACTCGGGCGTCGTTTTCGGACCTTGGCGTCGTTTTGAACTTCGGCGTCGTTTCGAACCCGGCGTCGTTTCGGACCTTACGCTGCTTGGACCTTGGCGTCGTTTTCGGACTTTGGCGTCGTTTTCGGACTTTGGCGTCGTTTTCGGACTTGGCGTCGTTTTCAGACTTTGGCGTCGTTTTCGGACTTTGGCGTTGTTTTGCTGATAAACGTCGTTTCCTGGACGTGTTGTTGATGCTCCTGTAGAATAAATGCTCCTGCAAGCTAAGTTTGAGAAAAATTAGTGTATACCTGTTTAAACGAAATGATAAATACATATGAGAAGTGCAATTCTATGGGTAGGGATGTCGTCCCTGATACGCCTGATGAATACTGAGATGTTGTCCTTGCACGGACATGCTAAACGCTGCAACTGACGAATTGCCATGATGCCTTTGTTGTGTGCGATGTGTGGGTTGTAAATTTAGCTTTATGCCCGAGTTGATGCGCTAGACTTGTTGCGGAATTTTGAATTTTGACTGCTGATTGTCGATGGCCCTCTCTGCTTCTGCTGCGGACTTTGAACTTTGAATTGTTGTCATCCTCTGCCTTTGTTGCTTATTTCTGCGTCTGCTAATATGGAGGACCTGTGCTCAAAGAAAACTTGTGAGTTTGGGGGGGGGTGGTCGATTCGTATTTGACTTCGTCGCTTTGATATTTGCGCGCCTGACCTGTTTGGACATGCAACCCCTGTCTGGTTTCCTACTCTGTCCCAGTTTTGAATATGTGAAGGGCGTTTGGCCTAAAGTGGGTGTGTATTCTCGTTTTTTTTTCAAAACAAAGGGAACGTTTCCTAATGGTGTGACCGAAGCCGATTTAGGCCGCCTACGTGTCACGCCCCGAACCCGGGCCCGTGACTGGTGCCTTACCCCGGACACCCAAGTAGACATACATCAGAGTAATCAGCGGAATATAAAACAAGACATGAAATAAAAACAGTTCATCTGAGAAAACTTGCCTTGCGGCATATATATATAACAACTAGAACGATATCCTTTACAACTACGCCACAACAGCATTACATGCACTTCTAAGAATGATATGACAACAATGACGGACAGGCCCGCCATACCACGAATGTAAGCACCTACAACGACAGTGGACTATACCATCGATAAGCCTCCGAGAAACGAGCTTCCAAACGCCGAATCGTGACCCTATGAGCGAGGATCAACATCGGTGTACCTCACTGCGCAGATGAACGCACTTCGGCGAGGTCGATAACAGTACCAAATATGTGAAATCAGAAAGTACTTTAAATGAAATCAAAGTATTTAAAACCATTTGCAAATACAATTAGTTCAATTTGCACATAATGCCATATCACAAACAAGAGCAATAATAGGTAAATCAGAATGTGTCTTTTCTAGGCGCGAATGATCGGCAAGGCCAATCGCCCATAGTATCATTATGCATGCCTAACCACGACTCCGCACCGCATAGTCACACATAGACCCGCATGAGGTATTCCTCGACGGGGTAGCTAACCCCTGCATTCTCCTCGACTCCGCATCCGCATAGTCTCGATAGACCGCATAGTCACATGCACCGCATAGGCATCCCCGTGACGGATAAAACACCGGAATGATCAACCTCGAACTCCGCACTCGAATAGTCACGCAGACCGCATAGCCGTATAGACCGCATCGCGTGGCAAGCCCTGTATAACAAGTCGAGGGTATGTGATATAATAACATAACAAATTATCGTTAAACAACATAAGCACAACAAGGGAACCCTTTACACAAACATCACCAGATACTAACACACGTAGATCCTAACATGTTTACTTATCAAATCAACAAGAAAGTATTACAAGGCTATCACAAACCAACACAATCAAGTTATTCACACAAGGTACTTTCTACTTTATGTGAACAATTTCGGGTTTTTATCCCCAAAGTACTTCATACATTAACTCTTTTTAAAAGATCCGCTTCTTTCAAAAGTCACACAATACCCGTAGTATAACAATTGATTGACTATACTTTTAAGTAAACCAAAACAATTCCATTTTTAAATCAAGTAACATCATTATTTTACAATCTTTCAAGTTTGACTAATTCCAAATGCTTAAGTTTCTCATTTTCAAAGGTTTCAGTAGTTCATAGTTTTAATCACTTAATGATATAATTCTCCTTTAAAACAATTTGAGATACATATGCCTTATATGAGTAGGTTATTCTTGTTCATAATCAATCTTATTTAAGCGACCATGATCTAGAAATGTAATATCATTTTGTCTCATCTTAGCTTCTATGCAGATGGAGGTTTCTACCGGTTTTAATAATACTTAATTATTCAATACATTTCCCTTTATTAGCGCCATGATGGTTTGTTCGATACTTATTCTGATTTCCGAAATCAGTAAAACATTATTCCTTTTAAACACCAAGTACTCATTACTCACGAATGAGGTTTCACACTTTTTAACAAAATTCATATTAATTCAATTAAGTCAAATCTCTTATCTTTTAAGATCAAGTCTCTTAACTTCTTAAAATCAATAAACCATTCTTTTATCTCTCTTAAGTCGTTATACCTAACTTCCCATAAAGCTAGTATAACTCTTAAGCTTTCAAACCAAGTATTATTCTTCTTTCAAAAAGGATTCTTAATTCTTTTGAAATACTTCAAGATTCTTATTATTCAGGCTTAAGTCAAAAGACATTGCCGTAAAACTATATTCAGTTAACACACGTACGTCTACCGTACTATATATATATTCCTTTAAAATACTTCCAGATTCTTATTATTCAGGCTTAAGTCAAAAGACATTGTCGTACCACTACGTTCAGTTAACACACGTACGTCTACCGTACTATATATATATTCTTTTAAAATATCATGCTCAAGAGGATAGGAAGGATCACATACCTCGCGACGATTATCGACTATTAGCAAAACGCCCACTCGCTTATAACCCGGCTAGCCTCGTCCACCTTTCAAGTAGTACATGCTACTCGCAGATCAATCAACCTATAAGGGTTATACAAGTCTATTAATGCCTAGACTACTCTTGTAGAATATTCTTCTGATGTGATTCCAGTTCAAGTCTATTCTGTAATATTCTTCTATTACAGTTCAATCTCTTCTATGAATCTTATATTCATTTCTATATAACTACAGTATGTAATTTCCAATTACAATAGAAGGATAAGATTATTTACCTCGGTAAACCCAAAATTATCCAAGTTTAATGTCGATCCTGAGCAACGCTTATCTCCTACTCCGGGTGCTCCAACCCGCTCCAAACAACCCTTAGAAGTTCTACACAACTTCTACTTAACACTTCAACTAACTGTGAAGATTTTCCTTAGGGTTTCGTTTAGTGACTGAAGGGAAGTATAATAGTATTTCTGGGCTTTTAGTATAAGTGTAACCTTGGAATACTACAAGGTATATGGGCCAAGGTATTTTGGAATAGTAACAATACTTGGAGAGTATTTCTACCAAGAGGGGGGGTGTATTTTACGAAAACAACTCAAGGTAGTGGTACCTCGCCAAGGCCACTAGGAGGGGTGTACTTCGCCAAGGGCCTACTCAAAGGGGGAGGGGGAGTGTTGGACGAAACAGGATTTTCAAGACTTAGAAACTATTTTAGGATGAAGAAGTTCATCAACTAAGGGGGGGTATTTATAGGACAACCAAGGGCCAAGATCAAGCCAAGTGGTAGGCAAGTGTAGGGTGAGGATTTACCCATGTGTACCTTATCCATCTACCACACCAACTATCACAAAATATCCTACCAACTACAATGCTCCAATCGTCCAAATTGACGCCCACAAGTCCACCAATTAGAGGGTGACAAGTGTCGCCCTCTCGTTGGTCCAAAATATTTCGTCACTCGGAAAAATCCGCAAAAATTATAAATGACATAGCCGGAATTTTCCCTTCGCAAGCTTTGGAAGACGTTTCGTCGGAAAACGATTCTTTTCGGTAGTTGTGAACAAAAATTTTCGGCCCTTGCCTACTTTAAGGCTCAAACTTTTCTACATACGTCCTCACGTACATACTCTGGAAATACGGGGTATAACATTCTCCCCTCCTTAGAAACATTCGTCCCGAATGTTCTTTCTAAGTCTCAAAACAAACATGCGCCAGTATAGTCTTCACTGCTATATTTACAAAAACAATCATGCCAGACCTGGCCACAATACAATACGCGCAAATACTTACATCCAAGTCCACGAGGAATCACTTCCATCACTACAAAAGCTCCCACCCAAGGGCTAAAAGATACTCCCTTCACACCTTTTCTTTACAAACGAAATGATCACTTCTATGTTCTTAACACGTGCTCGCTTCTTCCCTTACTCGTCGTACCCTTCTCGTACACTCGAACTCTTTCTCATAACTTACCACATTTCTGTTACTGCATCAATTTCAAAAATCTCTGGGTTACTACCTCCAACTTGATCATCATTAACTGGGAACAATCTGGATGGATCTCCGATACTTTTCCGAACATAACAACATGAAAGACCGGACATACTGCCTCCTAAGCCGGACGGCAAAAACTAACATATAGGCAACCTGGCCTACTCTTCACATGATCTGAAAGGCCCAAAGTAACTCGGGCTAAGTTTCATCTGTTTCCCAAACTCGTCACACCCTTTCCGGGGTGGTACCTTCAAGAAGACCCACCGTCCACCTAAACGCCAAGAGTCGTCGCCGATTTTCCGCACGACTTCCGTTGACTCTGAGCTGCCGATAACCTCTCCTGGATAGGCTTCACCCCATCCACATCCTGCCGAAACAAGTATGAACCAGCTATCTGAACTTTGCCAACATCGAACCAATCGACCGGCAACTTACACTACCGCCCCTACAAGGCTTCGTAAGGCTATATCCGAATACTGAAATGGTAGTTATAAAAACATTCCATCAACAGGAGGCAACCATCCTCACAGCTACCCCTGAAATCCAAACACTGGCCCGAGGGAGAATGTGATACTAAAACTCACCTGAGTTCCTAACCCTGCCTGGTAAAACCTCCGGAAAAGAAACAGCCGTAACCTGGGCTTCACTGTCTGTCATAAGGTGAAAGTAGGCACCTCGTGCAGCCTTACAACCTTTCTGATATAACATCTCGCATAAACCTCTGCCGAGTAAACGGTCTTGACTGAAAGACAAGATGGGCTGACCCCATCGGCCCGACTACTGGTCGAACGCTTCCACGAATTCGTACGATGGTTAACTAAAATTGGGCCTAACACCCTCGTGACCCTACCACTTGGCGGGACCACCTCGAACTGACCCCACCACAAAACAGGCCGCGGGTTGACCCGCAATCGGTCCCCAACCCGACCCGCTATCGCGCGAAAGACCCTTGTTCCCCGATTCGGAACAATCTCACTAATCAAGTCACGAAAACCTAGTGGTCTTCTTAGCTCAACTACCCTCTTTCATATCATACCACTCAGGGACCTATCACACAAGTATATCTTACGTGCACTATGCACTCTGATAAGGGTCAAACGTAAAAATACATCTTATACTCGCGATGGCCTTACCTCTAAGGTCTTTACGTATAAAACTCTAAGGCTCACACTTTCCTTAACCCCAATCTTACCCTTATTACTAACCATGATTTCTAATCACAATTAACACTTATGTTACCTGAACATAACACTTAAGATATACTCATCTTATCACATATACTAATCTCTAGAGGGTTAAAGATATACCCAGATTCATCGCTTCACTACCCTCTGTCGTTCCAATCAATCCTGCCCTGCTGGGCGCAAGAATAACAAGTTGTCGAAGAAATACGACACTCCCCATAATGACACTTACCACAACAGCCACATCGAGGTGGGGGTGGCCTCCTCTGGCTAACGCCCCTTCTTCTCCGAACTACTGAATCCGCAACTGATCTGGTAGGCTGAGTCCTCCTACTTGCATTCCTCCTACTAGGACATCCTTTCGACACATGGCCTTGACGGCCGCAGGTAAAACAAGCATCAACAAAAGATGACATTCCCCGGGATGACGCCTGCCACACTGTGAATACTGAGGAAACAACTGAATCCGGTCGACTGGAACCTACGTGTATCTGTGAACCGTAAGCTCGAGCTCACCAACTCCAAAGATACTCGAACGTCACGAACCCCGCGAGGACCACTCAGACCGGGCGGAGGTGCATATCTAACTGGCCGCTGAGGTGGTTCGCCTCGAAGTTACCAAAGGACCTCGCTGCTCGCCTCTTCGCCGATCTTGATTAACCCGTCGATCCTCACGTTTCTCGGCCACGCGATAAGCCCGTACGCAGGCCATGCTCATGCCTGACTGAAGAGCTATTCTTACACAACCTTCTCTTAGATGTTCATCAAGGCCCGCGATAAATCGGTACATCATATACCCTCTGGTAGCTTAAATCCCTAGCTAGTAATGTGGTCGTCTTTGCGCCTATATTCTCTCGCTTCCCGTCGCGAACTGAAGGTGTAAATGTCATGGTCGCAGTAGGAACTGTTGCCGCCGTGCTAAACTCCGTTGGGGCTGGCGACGTCGCAGAACTCCCCGAATGAAGCACCACCCCAGGTGATGGTTGGGCCTGTGCCCTCGTAACCCTCTCAGATTTACTCGCAGCCTCCTACGCTTTGCCCTTCGTGGCGAGTTTTACGCGGAGGCATAACGGTAAGGGAAAGAAATACGTTAGAGATGTCCAACTTATAACACATCTCTAAGGCATGATCTCAGAGTGAGAAGAATGGAAACCAATCCTAAATATCCTATAGCCTCCTGATTATTGGTGTGGTGCACAACACACCGATAATCAAGACTCTACTAGATACGGTCTGTAGACACTTTCCGAGGATTAACTGCTCTGATACCACTTTTGTCACGCCCCGAACCTGGGCCCGTGACTGGTGCCTTACCCCGGGCACCCAAGTAGACATACATCAGAGTAATCAGCGGAATATAAAACAAGACATGAAATAAAAACAGTTCATCTGAGAAAACTTGCCTTGCGGCATATATATATAACAACTAGACGATTACATCCTCATTTACAACTCGCCCACAACAATACTACATGCACCTCTAAGAATGATATGACAACAATGACGGACAGTGGCCCCGCCATACCCCGAATGTAGCACCTACAACGACAGGACTATACCATCGATAAGCCTCCGAGAAACGGAGCTTCCCAAACGCCGAATCGTGACCCTATGGCGAGGATCAACATCGTGTACCTCTACTGCGCAGATTGAACGCAGCCCGAAGGAGGTCAAGATAACAGTACCAAGTATGTGAAATCAGAAAGTACTTTAAATGAAATCAAAGTATTTAAAACCATTTGCAAATACAATTAGTTCAATTTGCACATAATGCCATATCACAAACAAGAGCAATAATAGGTAAATCAGAATGTGTCTTTCCTAGGCCGCGAATGATCGAGCAAGGCCAATCGCCCATAGTATCATTATGCATGCCTAACCTCGACTCCGCATCCGCATAGGTCACATAGACCCGCATGAGGTATTCCTCGTGACGGTAGCTAACCCCTGCATTCTCCCGACTCCCGCACCGCATAGTCTCAATAGACCGCATAGTCACATTGCATCGCATAGGCATCCCCGTGACGGATAAAACACCGGAATGATCAACCTCGAACTCCCAGACTCGCATAGTCACGCAGACCGCATAGGCCGTATAGACCCGCATCAAGGGTGGCAAGCCCTGTATAACAAGTCAAGGGGTATGTGATATAATAACATAACAATTATCGTTAAACAACATAAGCACAACAAGTGGGAACCCTTTACACAAACATCACCAGATACTAACACACGTAAGATCCTAACATGTTTACTTATCAAATCAACAAGAAAGTATTACAAGGCTATCACAAACCAACACAATCAAGTTATTCACACAAGGTACTTTCTACTTTATGTTAACAATTTCGGTTTTTATCCCCAAAGTACTTCATACATTAACTCTTTTAAAAGATCCGCTTTTTCAAAAAGTCACACAATACCCGTAGTATAAAAATAGAGTGACTATCCTTTTAAGTAAACCAAAACACTTCCCTTTGTAAATCAAGTAACAACATTATTTTCCAAACGCTCAAGTTTGCCTAATTCCAAATGCTTAAGTTTCTCATTTTCAAAGGTTTCGTAGTTCATAGTTTTAATCACTTAATGATATAATTCTCCTTTAAAACAATTTGAGATACATATGCCTTATATGTGAGTAGGTTATTCTTGTTCATAATCAATCTTATTTAAGCAGCCATGATCTAGGAAATGTAATATCATTTTGTCTCATCTTAGCTTCTATGCAGATGGAGGTTTCTACTGGTTTTAATAATACTTAATTATTCAATACATTTTCCCTTTATTAGCGCAAATGGTTTGTTCGATACTTATTCTGATTTCCGAAATCAGTAAAACATTATTCCTTTTAAACACCAAGTACTCATTACTCACGAATGAGGTTTCACACTTTTTAACAAAATTCATATTAATTCAATTAAGTCAAGTCTCTTATCTTTTAAGATCAAGTCTCTTAACTTCTTAAAATCAATAAACCATTCTTTTATCTCTTAAGTCGTTATACCTAACTTCCCATAAAGCTAGTATAACTCTTAAGCTTTCAAACCAATTATTATTCTTCTTTCAAAAGGATTCTTAATTCTTTTGAAATACTTCAAGATTCTTATTATTCAGGCTTAAGTCAAAAGACATTGCCGTAAAACTATATTCAGTTAACACACGTACGTCTACCGTACTATATATATATTCCTTTAAAATACTTCTAGATTCTTATTATTCAGGATTAAGTCAAAAGACATTGCCGTACAACCACGTTCGCTTAACACACGACGTCACCGTACTATATATATATTCTTTTAAAATATCATGCTCAAGAGGATAGGAATGATCACATACCTCGCGACGATTATCGACTATTAGCAAAACGCCCACGGCTATAACCCGGCTAGCCTCGTCCCACCTTTCAAGTAGTACATGCTACTCGCAGATCAATCAACCTATAAGGGTTATACAAGTCTATCAATGCCTAGACTACTCTTTGTAGAATATTCTTCCGATGTGATTCCAGCTCAAGTCTATTACGTAATATCCTTCTATTACGCTCAATCTCTTCTATGAATCTTATATTCATTTCTATATAACTACGATGTAATTTCCAATTACAATAGAAGGATAGGATTATTTACCCGGAAGCCCAAAATTATCCAAGTTTAATGTCGATCCCGAGCAACGCTTAGCTCCTACTCCGTTGCTCCAACCCGCTCCAAACAACCCTTAGAAGTTCTACGCAACTTCTACTTAACACTTCAACCAACCGTGAAGATTTTCCTGTGGTTTCGTTTAGTGATGAAGGGAAGTATAATAGTATTTCGGGCTTTTAGTATAAGTGTAACCTTGGAATACTACAAGGTATATGGGCCAAGGTATTTTGGAATAAGAACAATACTGAGAGTATTTCTACCAAGAGGGGGTGTATTTACGAAAACAACTCAAGGTAGTGGGTGCCCTCGCCAAGGCCACTAGGAGGGGGTGTACTTTCTGGCCAAGGCCTACTCAAAGGGGAGTGAGTGTTGGACGAAACACTACAAGAGAGGGGGAGGGATTTTCAAGACTTAGAAACTATTTTAGGATGAAGAAGTTCATCAACTAAGGGGGGGTATTTATAGGACAACCAAGGGCCAAGATCAAGCCAAGTGGTAGGCAAGTGTAGGGTGAGGATTTACCCATGTGTACCTTATCCATCTACCACACCAACTATCACAAAATATCCTACCAACTACAATGCTCCAATCGTCCAAATTGACGCCCACAAGTCCACCAATTAGAGGGTGACAAGTGTCGCCCTCTCGTTGGTCCAAAATATTTCGTCACTCGGAAAAATCCGCAAAAATTATAAATGACATAGCCGGAATTTTCCCTTCGCAAGCTTTGGAAGACGTTTCGTCGGAAAACGATTCTTTTCGGTAGTTGTGAACAAAATTTTTCGGCCCTTGCCTACTTTAAGGCTCAAACTTTTCTACATACGTCCTCACGTACATACTCTGGAAATACGGGGTATAACACTACGTATCCGCCAATGGAATCAGGTCGACGTAGTTCCATTACAAGCGGGAATTGGGTGAAGCTAAAACTTCTAAATGTGGGACCGAAGCCGATGTAGCCGCCTACATATCCGCCAAGGGAATCAGGTCAAACGTAGTTCCAATTACAAGCAAAACAAAAGAAAACATTATACGAGTTTTTCTTTTTATTATTTTGCTAAGCTAAATTGCCCTTCTTATCTAGAATCTGGGGTGGACCAGAATAGAGATGCAAATCCAATCTTTCAATACGTCTCATTGCCCTGCGTTATGGCTGGCTGGGTCTTCATGCTCTGCTATTGCTTAGTCAAATACAAATCGACCTTTGGGGAATGTGATAAATCCTTTTAGACAAAATGTAGCAAAGTGCGTTAGTGTAAAGGACGTGATTTGGCAAAAGTGTAAAAAACATTTAGCAAGTACATGTTGCACATAAATTGTCACATTGCAAGCGAGTCCTAACATGCATGGGGACCCTTTATGCCAGAGGTAGGCCTAAACGTCACTTAGGCGAGATTATGATAGATTTGTCCAAGTCGTCCAATTGTAATGCTTTTGTTGGTAATGGCGACCAAATGACGGTGCACTTTTTCCAATTTCAGCATGTCACGATTAGGCTTGGATTTGTCTATCATTGTCACGCTACACATAATATGCTGGTTGGTCGTTGGGTTGAGAAACTCGTCGACAAGTTTGGTGTTTCCTAATTGTGGTGTCGATACCAAGGATCGACCCACCTAAGGTAAATGCATGCATGTCTTAAAATAAAGGGTGGTATAGCTCTATCCTGAGTTTCTAAGATTTGGCTTTACTAGACGCAAGGTTCCCGAGCGGACAACTCGAGTGAGAAGGCTACGCGGCCACCGATTGGACCGGATTCTCCGCGCAAAACACCAACTCTCTTAAATTTGGGTGTTTGAAAGAAATTTGCAGGTGCGCGAAGCACACCAGCGCGTGAGTGTGTGATATTGTGAATTTTCCAGAGTGGAAGAAATATGAGCGGAATGCCAGTTTAAGGAAAGCAGTAAAGCAAGTAGCAATAAATAAAACAAAATACAACACACAAAAATTAAATGCAAAAATAATTGCCAAATAATAACCCTAGGTCTGTTGTGGTTAAGAACCTTAAATCCCCAGTGGAGTCGCCATTCTGTCGCGCCCTTTTTCGACCGCGACATTATTCTAGCGAACCCTGCTTAAATAAAAATGTTAGAAAATAAATAAAAGTGATAAATGTTAATAAAAGGTTAGAAAAATAGAATAAATGCCAAAAGTTTAAAAGGTTAAAGAGTATTAAAAGGTGCTAGAATGCTAAAAGTAGGGTGCTAATGTGCTAAAAGTGCTAAGGTGTTAAGATGCTAAAGGGTTGCTAGGGAGTCGCCACCTAATTAGTTTGGGTGAATTAGGACACCTAAATGTCAACTAGGTTAAAGTCAACACTAACTCCATTTTTATGGTCTACAAAACTTATGTGAGATTCCGGGCAAGAGTTCTTTATTATCCTAAAGGGAAGGGGTCAAGCACCCTAAAGGATCCGCTAACTTACGGTTGTCCGTTCAAACCTAGGGTTAATTATTTATGCTAAGAAATGCATGTTTAAGAAAGAGTATTTGAAGTAAAAGAATGTTGCAAGTGTTTTTATAAAATAAGGAAAAAATGTATTCTTTGATGACATAAAAGGTTTATGGTTTTATAAAGTGGAATTGATTTTGGATGATAATATATGTTCATAAGATACTTAAAAACATATAAATTTGCTATATTAGATAAAATATATATTGCATAGTATAATGCAAAGGTAATAATGCAAGAATCAGTTTCTTGATAAAAAATGCATTTTTTACGAAAGTAGGCATGACATAAAACATAGTATAAAGTTCCAAAATATGCATTAATGTTGTTTATAAAATACTCTTTTTTTGGGGGGGCAATGGAGAATAAAGGAAACGTTAGTTGTTTATGAATTTGCTTTGTTAATTATGCAAAAATATAGTTTAGTTTTTAATTATTCTCTTTGCAAAAAAATATATATTCCGACATGCATGACAATCCTAAATAAGCAACTAAGGGAAGACCAAATTTCTAATACTCAATTACTTTCTAATTATTGATTCAAGGTTTAACTATTCTAGGTGTCCTACTAATTAGAGTAGCGCTAGTCAAATAATAACAACAAATAAAAGGGATGAGGATATGAATTAATAAGGATGACTCGAAGAATGACGATGTCCTTTCGCCCGCGGGTTGGAATTTCCGACGTGGATAGAGAATGCACATAGATGCGGGTCTTCGTTTGTTGTATCTTGTGATGAGTCTCGCCAGGAGACTCCCCATTTGCTCCGATGTTTTTCATGTGAGATAAAAAAAATAAAGATTAGTATATATCCAAGTCATAATAATAATGCAAGTAAGATGACATAGCTATGTGAATTTAAACAAGAATGTGGCCCAGTTCTCATCCCAATAAATAGCCCAACCATTGTTTTCTAGATTCTAGGAAGATTCGGCCCAAATGTGATGAGCCCAATAACAAGTATTCCTATGTTATATACATGTCTTAATGCGTGCAGCCATGTATGAAGGTCGGGCACAACAAAAGACTAATAACTTAACATGGCATAAATAAATCAGGGAATTAACATGCTGCTGCGTATGCCAATTCAACATTTAATGGACAAAACAATTATGAGGGCTAGTCCTTACAGAAATGAACAAGTTAATACCTAAGGGGGCATTCCACTGTGCAGGGGCCACTTAACAAAACAGTTATGAGGGCTAAGCCATACAGAAATGAGAAAGTAAGTATCTAAGGGAGCATTCAAATGTGCAGGGGCCACTTAACAAAACAGTTATAAGGGCTAATCCATACAGAAATGAGCAAGTAAGTATCTAAGGGAGCATTCAAATGTGCAGGGTCACTTATATTTAGACTAAACTAAACACATAAAAATCATCTCATATCACTTTATCAGGCAGAGTGAAGATTAACACCTCAAAACAAAATTCAACATGACCAAAGTGATACACTGAGAAAGGATTGGGTCAGATGCATTTATAGTGGGAGGTCAAAGTGATATACAAATACACGTACATAGGAAGATGCGCACAAACCACTTAGAAGCAGCCTAGACATTTGAACAAGCTAAGACAGATTTTAGATCCATTTTTGTTAGTTAGACTCAATTTTTGACTAGTTTGTGACAGGATCCTGTCCTGAACAAGTTATATCTTCTTAACATCCACATTTTGCGACTGCTGTGAATCATTTCTAAACTACAAGTGTTCCTAGCTGATTTTAAATGGAATTTAACTTATTCTTCGAATCTGATTCTGAACCCAACATACAGAATGTAAAGTGTTAGACATAAAATCTGGAATATGAGAATCTTGAGCGGGCAAATTCAGCACATGTGTGACGAGAAGCAGAGGCATATTCCTTCTTATTTAGACGATTTCGACACTGGATTGTTCCCTATACATGTACTACTTACAAAGAAATATTTTAAGTGAGGAGCGTAACAGAGGCTATAGCTTCGTTTGACAACAAATAAATTTCAATAGTGCCAAGTAATGACCACTGAAACATGTATTTACCCGATCGAAGGAGGGCAGGCACACAGATTAGCAAACAATTCACAACAACATATCGAACTGAAATATTAATCGATTAACGTATAGAACCAGAAAATTCCAGTGAAACAATACCGAGAGGAAGTTGAGTTTACCTTCTCCGGCAATAACCGAGGCACAGTATCAAGTCGTCGATCCGCCGAGGTTTTGTGCTATTCTGCGATTGAAAGGGAATGAAGATTTTGGGTCGATTTTGCTTCCTGAAATTGCTAAGGTTTACTTGTGAGGGACCCGGAGATTTCAAGATTCGAAGCAGGATGTTTTCATGCCTAAGATTCTGATTTTTTTTTCTTTTAGGAGGTTTTTCACTCAGTTTTCGTATGCTCCTGAAGGTATTTCGACCATGCCTAAACTCATGAAGTTAACTCCATATTTATACCCATCTTTGGGTTTCAAAATAGGTAGTAGGAAAAAGATATGATTTCTGAGGTTTCGGTTATGGCAAGTTACTATTTTAGGTCGATTTGAAGGAGATTTGGTGCGATTACTGATATTTGGGTCATTGATTCGACACAATTTTGAGGCTGATTTTGATATGATTTTCACACGATTTGGTGTAAGATTTTGGCTTTGATTTAGGGAAGATTTGGTAGGTGACTGATGCGCGTTAAGATGCACACACTTAAACGCAAGTGCACGTTATCATATCAAGTAGTATAGTCTTAGATAAGACCGAATATCGTCCTCTGGGATTAGGGTCCAATTACCAACTATCTATTTTCTAGTATCTATTTGGTGGATTAATGATTGATTGGTTGTTTATGACTAAGAATTATAAAAGCTATTTAGAGTATAAAGATTTACTTCAGGAGTGATGAGAATAGGGCTTCTATGTATCCTCACTATCCGCTTATGCTACTTACTAATGCATTACTTATGGTATTCTTCTTTTGGAGAAAGCAGGTTTACGAAATCGTTTTATACTCCCGTTAGGGTTATATAAACACTCAACCCCAGTATCGTTCCTTACCTACCTTTCGGTGATAAGGGTAACTTTATAGGAGGATTAAGAACAAAAACCTAGTTGACCGTCACACACAATGCGCAAAATTAGGGTTGTTAAGCCTCTCATCAACGCTACATAAATAATTGAGGTATTTTCATCCCCAATCCAAGAATGTCTACCCAACTTACAAAGATATTCACAATCCCCTTTTCGTAACTGATTAGAAATCATATAGTGATAATTAGTTGTCAATTAATTACCAAGAATTCAACTCAATTATTGGATAGATCTCACAATAAGAACAATAACCATAAGCATGCATTAATTTATAACATAAGTTTCAAGCAATTCCACATAGAAAGCCCTATAAGAGAATTAGTTCCTAGCCATAAAGATGACAAGAACTAATTCCATGTTCATCATGCAAAACTGAAATAAAGTAAAAAGAAAGTATCCAATCTCCAAGCAAAAGTCTTGAGTTTTGCAAGAAGGGGAACCCTCAAAAACTGCCTAGGGTTCTCCTTTTATAGGCTGCAAACCGCCTCCCTCTTTTCCTTCAGCCCGCCCAAATTCGTCCCAAAACCTAATTTTTCCGCGTCAGCGGGCGCCAAGTTCTCGCAATCCGTCGGGTGTTTGGCGCCGCGCCCGCTTATTCGCTGCTCGAGTAGCCGCGGCACAGATCTTCGTAGCTCCTAGATGTTTAGGCGCCGCGCCTCAGACTGCTGCTCGAGCCGCGCGCCGAGTCTTCGCTCTGAATAGTGGCGCCGCCTCGCTGATCGCAGGAGGCCGCGCGCTTGTCCGATTTCGCCCTCGCTTGTCACTTTCTCTGCTGGCTGCATCTCCTCTTGCCCTCTTTTTGCTCCTTTTCCGCCATTTGGCCATTTTAACCACTTTGACTCAAAAGAAAGAAAAACTATCCTAATACGACACTTATATGTGCAAAACGGGACAAAAGACTAACTAAAACTGACTCAAAAGGTGTATATAAAATACACCGATCAAATACCCCCAAACTTAACCTTTGCTCGCCCTCGAGCAAAGATAGAAAGAAATAAAATAAAAGACTCAAAGAAACGAAAATAAAAGACTTCACATTAATCACTTTTCTCGCATAAATGTTAACTAGAAAAACATGAAGGTTAGCAGAATAATATGTAGGAACATATAGCATGAAATTTTCAGCACACTAAACACATGAAGCTAAATATTTCGCAAACTCATATTCATCATGCTTAATGGAAGTCAATATACTAAATCATGCATATAAATTTAAGAATTCCTATGGCATGCTTACTTGCTATTCTCCACTAATTCTGGATATGCATAAAAGAGATCTTCAGGACTTTAAGGGTTGTAATGTAGGCTTAGGTATAGGTAGGTAACAACAGACAATTCAGGCTCATTTCGTGTACCATAAGCTCTTCAGCTTTTCAGTATTCCCTTTTTTCCTTTTTGTTCTTTTCTTCATTTCGATTCTATCTTTCCCCTCTTTTGTTTTGGGAGAGTGAAGTATATAATGATAAGCACCCCCAAACTTAGGCTTTTGCCTATTTCTTATTATTTTTGTATTGGGTGCAACAGACTTATTCACTCTTTTGTATCTTTTTAACACAATGTATTCCACTATTTCATATTTTCACTTATGGTACAATTTGTGGGAATATAGGTGTCAAAGAAGTTTCAAATTTAGGCTCAATAAATGACTAGGGATATTTTTAAAGTACGGGATAAAAAAGAATGGTACGAATTGGCTATCAAAGAAATGTCTGAGTCATCTCCCTAACATGCATATCCTAACTATTTCGCCTCAAATAGCAAGCAATCATAACACATAAGCATTTATCATTTAGCATGCAAAGCTCAAGCAAGAAACTCCAAATAGACAGATTCTGTGAGTTTTTGGCATATCTAACCTAAGTGTTTAGATAGTTGCTTCAATTCCTTTACATTATTCCACCTTACTTCACTAGGTGTTTCTAGCAACTACAACATGCATGATCTTTGACAGGCAATTATGACTCAAAACGGAAAAAATTTTGGTGACTCAAAATAAACATAAAACAAATAAAAAGACTTAAATAAAACATAACGTGACACACAAATAAAATACCCCCAAACTTAAATCACACATTGTCCCCAATGTGTGCAAGACTCAAAGAAAATAAAAGAAAAAGACACTTACAGACTTTGGCTAGAATGGTGGTGGTGGCGGTGGATAACAGCATCGACCATGGTTGAACAAGCGCAACACTTCGTCGATTTGTTGCCTTGTTTCTTGCCGCCTTGTACCATCGCTTGCGCGTCTGCATCATCTCCTCTCGATGTTGGTACAATTGCCCCATTGTGGGCTCAAGGTTCTCGCTCTTGTGGTTGGCCGGTCGGGTCCTCGCCTCATATCGAGCCCCTATTTCGTGCTCATCTTCATCCATGGCGGCCTCCGCCGCTTCTTGGTGGTTGTACTCTCCGTCCGCTGCCGGGGCTAGGGTCCGAAAAGAGTGCACTATCCCATGACACCGGCTGTTGGTTTCTTTCATGAGTATCGGTAGTTGTGGGACCGCACTCATGTGACATAGCTGTGATAATCGAGCCATGTCCCAATCCGCCGCCGCCAACCCGCTGATTTCTTCAATGCTCGCACTATTTCTTTCCCCACATCAATTGTCACTCATAATTCCATAAATCAACTTAACTCTATCTTCCGCACTCGGTGAAGTGCGTGGATGGAATCACGCGGCATCGACAAAATACAAGCCTCGTCGCTTGTTGAATTGGCACCTGCTCAATGCTCTCGATCCATTTCTTCCAATCTCAGAAGCAGCTCCCTGGTAGCTCACGGTGTCTGCAACGGCATTCCAGTTGATGTGGTCAATGCTTCTAGACCATGTTCTAAAGTGATTCCAATCACTTCTTTCTTCAACATCAATCGCTTTCAATTGTATATTAATATTTTCTCACACAGCACATAGCTTCCTTACAAACATCCCCTTTCCACCTTCTCCTAAAGTTGGCATAAAATTCCCGCACTATTGTTGTGTTTCTTGGTGTTATCTTCTCCGGTTCACAAATTTTCCACTCTTAACTCAATCATCGCCCGAATGGGCTCATAAACATCTCCTTCTCCAAATGACGCTCCGTAGTCCATTCCCTTTCGTATTATGGTCCGCATCAAGCTTTTGTATCTTTGAGAGGCTTCAGAGCTTACAAACCTACTTTCGCCATATTGTGGGATTGGGGTGGATGTGGAGCCTCTTCTTTTCCTCGTGGCCATGGTTAAAACAGCTGGAGCTTTCAATTTAGCAAGACAACTATCTCCTACACACTCAACACTAGCAATAATACAACACCCCCAAACTTCAACCTTTCTACTCAATACCCACAATCTTCACAATCACTTTTCAGCACTCAAACTACTCCAACTACAATACTCCTCCAAACTACTACTTCTTATGGCTTCAGTAAAAGGATTCAAGAACAAAGAAAGGGATTACCTTTTACGCAGAGCTTCACGTTTCGTTTCAATTGTTGGCTTGAGGGTATGGAATGGAGCTTTGTTGTTTGGGATAGTTGGGGGTTTTGAGGAATTTAAGAGTTTAGGTTGTGGTTGTGTTGGATTTGTGGAGGATTTGTGGGCAAATTTCTGGGATTTCGTGGGTTTTTGGAGAGGGAAAGTTAGGTTTTTGATTTTTGAATTGGGGAAAATCTGATTTTTGGGCGTTTTAAGTTTCTGGATTCCCGCTTTAGCGCCGCGACCCTGCTTTTGGCGCCGCGCCGCCCAATCTCCTCGCACTTCGACTTTTAGCGCCATACATTTCTGGCGCCGCGCCTAGACTTGGCATACTTTCAGCTCTTTTCGCCGCGGCGCTTCAGCCAGGCGCGCTACCCGCTTTTCGAATTCTTACTTTTCTTGGTTTATTTCCACTGCCGATCACAAAGACAAACACAAAACCCCAAGACCGTGAGATCGTTTCTTAGACAAAATAAAATTAACTAAAGACCGAAATTAAAATAACAAAATTGAAAGCGTTGGTTGCCTCCCACGTAGCTTGTTTTTAACGCTTTTAGCCGGACGCAAGTTCCTTAGCCTTAATAACCCCAGGGTGGATTAAGCCCCAACCTATCCATTTCCTCCACATTTGGCTTTTCTTTTCTTTCTTTTGGCATTATCGGTAATAGGAGTTCAGAACACTTACCTCTTTTAGTGGCATTTCGGCAAACCATGCTTGCTTTCTTGGGCTCATCGCTCTTTGGTTGACTTGTAATGGCTTGCATGGGGGTTTGATGGTGCTGATTGCAAAGCACCCACGTATTGTTGGTGGCTCAATGATGTGTTTAAAAACTTTAAACACCATTTCTTCATTCTTCACCCTTAGTGTTAGTTCCCCTCTTTCAACATCAATCAAAGCTCTCCCCGTTGCTAGGAATGGCCTCCCCAATATGATCGGGATTTCCGCGTCTTCTTCCATATCGAGGATGAGGAAATCTGCAGGAAAGAAGAATTTCCCTACTTTCACAATTACGTCCTCGATCTTGCCTCTTGGATGAACCACTGTCCTGTCGGCTAGCTGCAGGCTTACTGTGGTTGGTTTGGCCTCACCCAACTCCAATCTCTTGAATACTGATAGGGGCATTAGATTTATACTTGCCCCTAAATCACATAGCGCTCTGTTGCAAGTTACCCTGCCCACTGTGCACGGTAGTGTGAAGCTCCCTGGATCTTTTAGCTTAGGTGGCAACTTCTTCTGCAAGATAGCACTACACTCTTCTGTTAGTGCTACTATTTCGTACTCTGCCAGCTTTTTCTTCTTCCCTAAAATCTCCTTCATAAACTTGAAATAGGAGGGCATCTGCTCTAATGCTTCTATGAAAGGTATGTTGATATGCAGCTTCCTGAATACTTCCAGAAATTTGGAAAATTGTTTATCGACCGCCTTCCTCTGTAATCTTTGGGGGAAAGGGATCTTTTCTGTATACTCCTTCTCAAGAGTTTTTTCTATCACTGGGCTAGGCTCAATCACCTTCTCTTTTTCTAACTCTGATTTCTTCTCAACTACTGGCTGAGGTGGGCGCTCCAATCGTCTTCCACTTCTCAACCGTTTGCTCGACATCGCTCTCTCGGATTTACCTCTGTATTGCTGCAATGCCCCGTGGCTCGATGTTTGCTTGTTTTGCGGTGACCATGAGTTTCAAGTTCTGAATGAGGATCTAGCTTCGTCATGAGCGGAGTGCAGGCATTGGCAAGTCTTTATCCTGTTGCTTTATTTCGTCTAGCTTTTCTTTACGGCGTGCATTGAGCTGATCTTTGTGGGGCTTGAGTGAAGGGCTGTTGATTCTAATCTTCTGGTTACGATCTGGCCCTATACCGATTCTCGCCACGATATTGATTCTGCGCCCCTGTGCGGTTCTGCGCCACGATATTGATTTTCTTGTACGATCTCCTTTCCATGAGAAATTTGGGTGATTCCTCCACCCTGGATTATAAGTGTTGGAGTAGGGGTTGTTCTGTTGCCTCTGATAATTACCTACTGCCTGACACTCTGCCTGCTCCATTGATACATTGTTGGGATCCGCTGAAGGACACCTATCAAATGTATGTGGGCACATATCTCATGCCTTTTAGGCATCATGCGGCATTTATCGACATTTGTATGTTCTGCTGAATCGTTTCGCTAGAAGAGCCACTTGGGCATTCAAGGCAGCAATAGCATCTATCTCGTGGACTCCCACGGTTCTTCTCCCACTAGTCGCCCTTTCTTCAGTGACATGGTTGTTAGTGGCCATATCTTCTAATAACTCATGAGCGTCGTGGGCTGTTTTCCTCATGAATGTTCCACCTGCTGCTGCATCTATGATGGTTCTGGTTGTACTGCTCAGCCCGTTGTAGAAGATGTGGACCAAGTTCCACAACTCAATGCAATGGTGTGGACACTTCCTTTGTAGATCCTTGAACCTTTCCCAAGCTTCATATAAGGACTCTCCATCAGCTTGGTAGAAGTTGTTCAACTCCCCTCGCAATTTTGCTGCTTTACATGGGGAAAGAACTTGGCTAGAAATTTCTGTGTCAGCTCGTTCCATGTGAATATCGAATCGGTTGGCAGGGAATTCAACCATACTTTTGCTCTATCCCTGAGTGAGAAGGGAAAGAGCCTCAATCTGACGGCATCATCAGTAACGCCGTTATATCTGAAAGTGGCACATAGCTCCAAGAAATTAGCTATGTGCATATGTGGATCCTCCGATGGCAGTCCTCCGAATTGCACTGTGTGCTGTACCATGCTCAGAATCGCCGGTTTTATTTCGAAATTGTTGGCTCATATTGTAGGGAGCCTAATGCACGTCTGTGCTCCATTCACTCTTGGCAGCACATAATCTCCCAAACTTCTTTCTGGCTGGATTTGGACTCTCTCTTCCACGTCTATTGGCGCTTGCCTAGGTATTCCTGGATGGGGTTGATTCTCTCCTAACCCTTCTCCCATCCCGTTGTTGTTCTGAACGCCGTTCATCTCTAACAAGGTTGCACTCCGTTGATTTTTTCTGTTCTGTTTGCAGGTTTTCTCAATTTCTGGATTGAAGGGAACAAGAGTGTCTGCTCCTCTTCTCCTTCGCATAAACTGACTTCCTGAAATAGACCAAAAATAGACAACAAATCACGGCACCTCGAATTTTCAAAAGAAAAAACGTAAAAATTAAAAATTAAAAGAAAAGTTAAAAACCAAATTAAAAATCAAAAATAGATAAATTTGATATTGAACTATGCCTAATCCCCGGCAACGGCGCCAAAAACTTGATGCTCGTTAAGATGCACACACTTAAACGCAAGTGCACGTTATCGTATCAAGTAGTATAGTCTTAGATAAGACCGAATATCGTCCTCTGGGATTAGGGTCCAATTACCAACTATCTATTTTCTAGTATCTATTTGGTGGATTAATGATTGATTGGTTGTTTATGACTAAGAATTATAAAAGCTATTTAGAGTATAAAGATTTACTTCAGGAGTGATGAGAATAGGGCTTCTATGTATCCTCACTATCCGCTTATGCTACTTACTAATGCATTACTTATGGTATTCTTCTTTTGGAGAAAGCAGGTTTCTGAAATCGTTTTATACTCCCGTTAGGTTATATAAACACTCAACCCAGATCGCTCGTTCCTTACCTACCTTTCGGTGATAAGGGTAACTTTATAGGAGGATTAAGAACAAAAACCTAGTTGACCGTCACGCACAATGCGCAAAATTAGGGTTGTTAAGCCTCTCATCAACGCTACATAAATAATTGAGGTATTTTCATCCCCAATCCAAGAATGTCTACCCAACTTACAGCATATTCACAATCCCCCCTTTTCAGAATCTGATTAGAAATCATATAGTGATAATTAGTTGTCAATTAATTACCAAGAATTCAACTCAATTATTGGATAGATCTCACAATAAGAACAATAACCATAAGCATGCATTAATTTATAACATAAGTTTCAAGCAATTCAACATAGAAAGCCCTATAAGAGAATTAGTTCCTAGCCATAAAGATGACAAGAACTAATTCCATGTTCATCATGCAAAACTGAAATAAAGTAAAAGAAAAGGAAAAGAAATTACTAAATTAATGGTATCCAATCTCCAAGCAAAAGTCTTGAGTTTTGCAAGAAGGTGAACCCTCAAAAACTGCCTAGGGTTCTCCTTTTATAGGCTGCAAACCGCCTCTTTTCCTTCAGCCCGCCCGTAAATTCGTCCAAAACCTAATTTTTCGCGTCGGCGCCGCATGCCTGCGCAGCGCCGCGCCGGAAGTTCTGCAATCCGTCGGTTGTTTTGGCGCCGCGGCCCTGTATTTGCTGTCTGAGGGAGCCGCGACGCTGTATCTTCTGTAGCTCCTCGGATGTTTAGCGCCGCGCCCAGATTCTGCTGCGAGGCGCCGCAGTACGAGTCTTCGCCTCTGAATAGTGGCGCCGCGCCGCTGATCGCAGGAGGCGCGCTGTCCGATTTCGCCCTCGTTTGCCACTTTCTCTGTTTTCGGCTCTGGCATCTCCTATTTTGCCCTCTTTTTGCTCCTTTTCCGCCATTTGTCCATTTTAACCACTTTGACTCAAAAGAAAGAAAAATTATCCTAATACGACACTTATATGTGCAAAACGGGACAAAAGACTAACTAAAACTGACTCAAAAGGTGTATATAAAATACACCGATCAGTGACTCGCCGGATTCTCAGGCGAGAATCCCGGCTGGGGCGACGGGGGCGAGGTACGGAGGACGAAAAAAGCTTAGGGTTCTTTCTCCTCTTTTTTTTTTTAGGTTTTCTTCTTTTCGCTTTACGAAGCGATGGGAAGAAAGGTTAAAGGCTGAAGGTCTTTGGGCTGGCTGGTGTGTGGGGCAAGGTAGGTGAGTAATGGACTGATTTTAATTAGGTATTTGGGTAGTTGGGCTGGGTAGTTATTTTAATTAGGGGTAGAGTTTTAAGTGTATTAGTTTAGGTGTATTATTAATTAATTAATGGTAAATTAAACTATTTAAATTGTAATTAGATTATTTAGGTGCTTTATTAGTCTGAGTTTTAAAATTATTACAATAATAAATGCGGGTGTGCTATTTAATTAGTGCTTAATATTTTGCGTAAGATGCGGTTCTATTATTAAATTGTTTATTTACGCATGTATTAATGTATTATTGTTGCATTTTATTATAAGAAATCATAAAAATTATTTTGCAAAATTAGTGTAATTTTATAGCTACTGTCTGGACGGGAGGGTCAAAATTGGGTGTCAACATCTGTTTTCTAAGTTGCATATATTCGTGTCTAATTCCTATAATTTTTTTGGATGATGGGCTCTCACCGTATGTGGTCCACCATTTGGTCCTACTTATTTTCGGATTCGACCAGACACCACCGCCTGCACTTTCCTGTGATTATTTCCATCCAGTAGGCCCACTTTCTGCTTGCCTATCTTCCATATGTCACCCGAGTATGGCAGTAGGCCTACTGTCCCAAATGTCCCACATCTGGATCCAGTTCCTTAGCCAGCAGGACCGCTGCCTGTTGTCCCATCCATTATCTCTTTCGGTCCAGTGTCTCATCCAGCAGGCCCACTTCCTACTGGCCTACCTCCCAACCCAAGCATGTTCCTCCCAAACTGAGCCAGTTCCGACGTCACAACACCGACCTAGGTTTGGCCCACTTCTATTCTGAGTCAAGAGCTTGTTACTCATAGCCAATGGGGTATTTTAAAATCAAAACGTCATTTTAATCTCAATTCTAATATCACTAAATCACCCCTAACACGTAACCCCGTGTCTGCCCTTTGTGACTCGAATTGGAAAATGGCCATAGATGATGAATATAATGCTCTTATTGAAAATAAGACGTGGGACTTGGTGCCCCGTCAGTCTGGTGTTAATGTGATTCGTTCTATGTGGAATTTTACTCGTAAGAAAAAATCTTATGGTTGTTTTGAGAGGCATAAGACCCGTCTTGTAGGTGATGGCCAAAATTAACAGGTTGGCGTGGATTATAGAGAGACATTTCTGCTGGTGGTCAAACCGATAACTATTTATACTGTTCTCAGTCTGACTCTCTCCAAAGCCTGGCTTATTCATCAGCTGGACGTGAAGAATGCATTCTTACACGGTGATCTCAAGAAAATGGTATACATGCATCAATCATTGGGTTTCAGAGACCACAATAAACCTAACCATGTATGTTTGCTGAAGAAGTCCTTGTATGGGATAAAACAGCCTTCTCGGGCCTGATATAAAAGGTTTCTAGATTATGTGTCTACTATTGGATTTTCTCACAACATGTCTGATCATTTTCTGTTCATCTATTGTCGTGGTACTCCTCTGTATATGTTATGTTATAGTGGATGGTATTATATTGACTACCTCTTCTGATAAATTACGCAAGTTTATCATATCTCTTCTCAGCTCTGAATTTGCTATAAAAGACTTGAGACATTTGAGTTATTTTTTTGGTATAACTGTAACTCGTCATGCAGGTGGTGTATTTTTATCCCAGAGGAAGTATGTGTCTATGATTATTAAGAGGGATGACATGATATCCTGTAAGTCATCTCCTACTCCGGTTGACACCAAACTAAAGTTGAGTGCTAATTCTAGCACACCCTACAAAGATCACTCCCACTATCGTAGTCTTGCGGGGGCTCTTCGGTATCTTACATTCACGAGACCCGATATTACTTATGCAGTGCATCATGTGTGTTTATTTATTCATGATCTGAGGGAAGAACACATACACGCTCTCAAACGCATTGTGAGTTACATTCATGGCACTCTTGATTATGGTTTGCATTTACATTCATCCTCTGTATCTACTCTCATATCTTATATAGATGCTGATTGGGGTGAATATCCAGATACCAGACGCTCGACTTCTAGTTATTGTATGTTTTTTGGTGATAACTTGGTCTCTTTGTCGGCTAAACGTCAGGGTACTTTATCGCGATCCAGTGCGGAGGTCGAGTATCGAGTGTTAGCCAATGTGGTGTCTAAGTCTTGTTGGATACATAACCTCCTATTAGAGCTTCACTTTCCTATTCAGAAAGCTATATTGGTCTACTGCGATAATGTTAGTGTGGTCTATCTCTCTGAGAATCCAGTCCAACATCAGTGCACTAAACACATCGACATGGATATTCACTTTGTTCGTAAAAAGATAGCTCGTGGACAAGTATATGTCTTGCATGTCCCTTCACGGTACTAAATTGCCGACATCTTTACTAAGGGTCTTTCTTAGTTCTGTTTGAAGATTTTAGGGACAATCTCAACGTATGACAACCGCTTGCTATGACTGCGGGTGTGTGACAAAATATACGTAAATGTCGTGTATCACTCCTTACATTATTAGAGCTCTTGTACATGTGTAATTATGGTAGTAGTCTTGTATTAAGAAAATGTAGTAGTCTTGTATTAGGAAAAGGTAAATTTAATTACCAAAATTAAATATTGTATATCATGTATATATACTTTTGACATTAATGAAAATAATCAAGAGATTATTCTCTTTCAATGAATTTGGACTGGGACAATAATTTAGCTTTGCGCCTATATTTTTTGAAAATATGTCTTGAGAAATGGGTGGAGGGGGAAATTATAGAATGAAAATGTTTTTGTTTTCCGTAATTAACCTAACTGGATAACAAGTATTCAAGTTTATAACATCGTAGTTGTTATGGTATTTGGTGTTGGAAATTTACTAATGTGGAATTAAAATTATCCCATTATTTATGACTCGAATAATTGGGATCCCGCACGTCGGAAACGTCATTTCCACACATGTGTACATGTAGTGCCAAGTATCGTAAAATTTCATTAGTCAAAGAGATATTGGTACGTGAGTAAACGTTGGAGACATGAAATGATAGTCGGTCGTTGGTTAAATGACACGTGTTCCACATTGGTAAATGAAGGAAAAAGTGTACGAAGTGTAAGATCAATACGAGTCAGAAAAGGGTGGCAGCATCACCACGGAGCCGGGGTGCCACTACCTCAAGGGTCACAGTGCCGAGGCTCTGCGACGCTGGTTGGTTTTGCGGCGCTAACGAGGCAGTGTTTGTGCCAACGGAAGTTCAAAAGTTTGGCTGATTATGAGGACATTTTAGGGCATTAAGATGCAAGTTTCTCCTCCATAAATCAGTTATTATTTGGCTGCATTACTTGGTGAATTAAGTGTCCATTACATGGGCACTTGAAGAGACATACTTACACTATAAATTGAGGCTTTGACTTAATTGGAGAATAGACTTCACACTTGTATAATTCAGATTTTCTGAATTCTTTCTCTCTAAGCATTCTTTCACACACTCAAAGGTTCTTCTTGAAAAACACTTGAGTTTTCTTTGCTCATTTGTTAGTTGTTGTTTTATCTTGAGAGACAGTTGCCCATATCGTAAAAGGATATATACGGGGCAATACTGTCTTAAGGACAGAGTGAATATCACTTGACTCAACAGTGAAATTGTAACGCTACCAAATTTAGTGTCTCTTGGTTTCAGGCTATCAAGATCTGGGAGCTTGTTGCAATTAGAACGAACACTCAAGACGGACTCAAGAATCATTCAAAACGGAGTACAAGAACCTACAAGTTTACTGTAGCCACAACTCTTGTTGGCTACATGATTGTTAACTGTTGTAATTCATTATTGTTTATCCTTTCGGAGCACTTGTAATAGTTATATACTATTTTCGTACATCCATTTTAACTCACAATCTTATGACATTATCTGTACTAATGCTAGAAAGATGTATGTTAGTAGATATGATACCAGATCTGGCTGTGATTTTCTTGTTGAAACTAGTTCTGTTGACAGTTCTATAAACAGTTCTAACACTGTTTTTGTCAACAAATTTGGTTCTAGTTTTGGATCTCTTTTTTACGATAGTTACAGATCTGTTTCAATCAAAGAAGAGACAAACATGTCACCGTTTACGACAGAAGATTCTTCATTTGACAGAATGGTATTGGACACTCAGTCATACAAAGTCTACGGGCGACTGGAGTGGGCCAAAGTTTTCAGATCTCAAATTATCTGAAGGCCAAAAGAAAGGTAGAAAATATATTGGACACTCAGTCTGCCAAGACAACTGAAGTGGGCCAGAGTACCTAGATCACTTATGATCCGGTTACGCCCTAATCACGGGCAAGAGGTTGTTCATGTGAAACAACTCCACCTCAAAAGTAAAAGCAATTGAAGAGGTTGTCCTCAAATGATTTAATGGAATGGGATCACCCTAACAAGAGGTGATATATGTCCCAAACTTGGTTCAAGGACGATGTTAGTCAAACTGGCTTGAGTCTAGTCCAACAGGTCTGTCATAACAAAAAAGGGTACAGTATGTTTGTAGCCAAATGAATGATATATTTGTAATCCTTTGCATCTATGCCTTCATAGATTAATGAACGTTAAATAGAAAGTCATTCAAAACTAACTAAGTTGAGATTATTGTCGTCTGTCGACATAAACCCTCAAATGAATGTGAGGTAGGCGAAGAGGCAAAATCACCTTTTCATTCCGTCGAAGGAATAACAAAAGAAGCATCGCTCCTCTATAACATAGTCACGCCTACATGGGTGATTTGACACTTGTACAACTGGAGGGGGAGATAAGTATGTTGTGAACTTCATTGAAGATGGTACAACGTATTGCATCATTTTTTGAAGAACAAAGATGAATTTTTTGAAGCGGATGAGCGCTACAAAGAAGAAGTTGCAAAACTACTAAGTCTACGGATTTAGGAATTCATAGTGATAGAGGGGGAGAATGTGAAGCATCATGTGACTAACGACTGATTGTTACTCACCTCAGTCTAATGGTGTCAACCAAGCGCAGATCCGTACGCCCAAGTTATGTGGGGCAATGCAATTCTTACCGCTAATGCGATTCTCAACAGAACTCCTCATAAGGATAAGGATAACACTCATGTGAAACATGAAAATAATTCCATATACAAATTTTATGATATGGGTGGTGTGACAAGGGTTGAATTACCTAAGTCAAAGCAGGTCAAGATTGGACTAAGACTGTAGATTGTATATCCACTGGATCTACAAAGAACAGTAGTGCTTATCGCATTTTGGTGCCAAAGAATACTGAATTTTTTGAAGATAGATTTCCTTAAGAAGGAAAAAGAAGTCATTGCTCAAGGTTAACAAGAACCCGTGAGTGCCTGATTGTACGGAACTAGATGTTCCAGATCTATAGGACTCGGAAGTTGCTGACTATCCGAAACTTAATGTTTCAAATATACAGAACTCAGAGATTCTAGATGTTGAACCAAGACGGAGCAAAAGAGGGGACAAAGACTTGTTTCAGGCCTTCTAGCTTATATGGTGAATAATGAAACATGGAAACTTAACGGAAAATTGTCAACTCCAAAAGCATTGCTTTGGAAGGAAGCTACAAAGAGAGAACAGGCTCTATTAGATAGAACCATACTTATGTGATGGTTGATCTTCCTCCGGGAAAAGAACCTTTGGGTTGTAAAAGTAGATACTCAAATTGAGTAAAAAGTATATGGATCTACTGATGAGTATACGGCCTCAGCTATTTGGACATGTGCTCCTATGTGAATAGCTTAATCTCTAGGGTTACTGCAGTCTTGCGTGACTTGGATGTTGAGTCACCATTCCTAACCAGAGAGTTGGTTTTTGTGGACTGTTGGGCTTCTTCCTGAACTTCCATTTTGGTCCTGGAAGTTTCAGACAAAACAGAAACAATGAATCTGACTACAGAAATATTGACTCTGAAGCAAGAAAGCCAAAAGTTGGAAAACTGAACAGTCCGAAGGTGGAAAAAGAAAGTAATATGGAACAACCCTCGACCCGAGGGGTATGTGGTTCCATGGAAGAGAAGAAAGTCTGCCGACTTGTAAAATCTCTATGTGGGCTGAAACAAGCCCGAAGTAATGGTACGAAAATTGTGATAGTACTATACTATCGAAGATTCTCTCCATTAATGAGTGTGACAACTGTGTCTACATGAAAGGTAATTCTGACTCGTTCATCATGATATGTATTTACGTAGACGACATATTGATCACGAGCAGAAGTCTAGGCTGATCCTAGAGACTAAGAATATGTTGAAACGATGTTTCGACATGAATGATATGGGTATTGCAGATGACATCTTAGGAATTGAGATTTCTAAGAAATATAACGGACTAGTCTAAACCAAACTCATTTGTGAGGTGTTTTGACAGTCTCGTTGAAGTCACCAATGGATATGAGTCATATAATTGATTGAAATTATGGTGCACCCATATACCAGGAGGGATATGTGCATGTCACATATGGTTCAATGTATTTTACACACTACAACAGACCTGGTATCGGCTTATAAAGAAGATTAGTTGAACTAAGGTTCACTAGTGATTTTGGAAATGATCGATAAAAGGCTTTAAATGAGATGTGAAGACATCTGAATTATTCACTTATCTATGTATTATGGTATTCTGACTGTCCAGCAGTTCTGGGAAAACTCAGTGATGCAAACTGGACATCAGACTTGAAGAACACCAAAGACACAAGTGGATGTGCATGGTGTGTCTTTGGAAAATTCTCTAAGCAAACTTGCATCGGCCGATTCGTGATGGAGTCGGGGTTTATTGCTTTGTACAAAGCATGATGAGAAGTTTAGTAACTTCACGACCTCTTAGAGGATGTCCCTTATTGGGAGAAACTCGTACCTTCGTCAGTTATACACTGTGACTAGCTAGTTGGCATCAAGAAGGGCACGGATGACGGCGTCTGGACATATATGTCAGGAGACATAATGTCGTATGGCAGTTGATCATCATGGGTGACACTTCCTTCATTACTAATCAAAGGA
This sequence comes from Przewalskia tangutica, assembly GCA_029844215.1. Lineage (NCBI taxonomy): Eukaryota > Viridiplantae > Streptophyta > Magnoliopsida > Solanales > Solanaceae > Przewalskia > Przewalskia tangutica. The sequence goes on from CM056736.1 coordinate 20,901,938, forward strand.
TATAGTGAACCCTTTAACTAAAAAGGGCTACCCAAAGATCAAGACTTCTGCATGTCTAGGGGAATGAGCTTAAAACCCAAACTATAAGAACTGATATTGTGGAAACCCAACCATACTAACTGGAGATCCCAAGAATTTGGTTTAATGGGAAAAGTAAATCTTAAAGGTTCAGTTGAGAGCTTGGGTGGAATCAAGAGCACTTCAGATGATGATTTCTGTAAAGAAACATGAATCCAAAGTCGTTCCCGTGATAGACCTTAAAGTGCTACCTGCATGGTGGGTAGAGGTTAAGTTTCCAAAATCTTTAATGATCCTCACCGGTTGAGGTAGGTTTGGGGAAACTTTTAATGGTGCCTAATTCTTGTGAAGTGGGGTATAGCATGATACCTTATAGGAGACCACCTATTTAAGTGTGAGGACTGACCGCCTCAAATGAACACACTTAAGAATCAAGTGTGTCCACGACCACAACAACAAAATATTAAGAAGAACAGAGTAAGGAAAGGTGTTGTGTTGGTACCGTTGTCTTGACTTACACTAAACACTGATGGTTCAAGACATCACATTCATCGCGCAGTAAGTAAGTCCGATAGTATTCAACTATGGAAGGTTCAAAGCTACGACTACCTATCCAGATGCAACATCGATCCACCGAAAGATTGCTAGAAATGCACCTTGTGAGTGCGCCAAAATCACTTTTAAGAGGGGATTGTTGGAAATTTACTAATGTGGAATTACTATTATCCCATTATTTATGACTCGAACAATTGGGATACCGCACGTCGGAAACGTCGTTTTCACACATGTGCACACGTAGTGCCAAGTATCGTAAAATTTCATTAGTGAAAGAGATATTGGTACGTGAGTAAAAATTTGAGACGTGAAATGATAGACGGTCGTTGGTTAAATGACACGTGTTCCACGTTGGTAAATGAAGGAAGAAGTGTATGAAGTGTAAGATCGAAACGAGTTGGAAAAGGGTCATGGCGTCACTGCGGAGCCGGGTCGCCACCATCTCAAGGGCCGCGACGCTGGTTGGTCTTGCGGCACCTCCCTGAGGCGCCGGGGCGTTAACGAGGCAGTGTCTGTGCGAACGAAAGTCCAAAATTTTGGTTGATTATGGGGACGTTTGGGGCATTAAGATGCGAGTTTCTTCTCCATAAATCAGTCATTATTTGGTTTCATTACTTGGTGAATTAAGTGGTCATTACATGACACTTAAATGACCAATACATGGGAACTTGAAGAGGCATTCTTACACAACTATAAATTGAGGCTTTGGCTCAATTGGAGAATGGACTTCACACTTGTATAATTCAGATTTTCTGAATTCTTTCTCTCTATGCATTCTTTCACACACTCAAAGGTTCTTCTTGAGAAACACTTGACTTTTGTTTGCTCATTTGTTAGTTGTTGTTTTATTTTGGGAGACAGTTGTTCATATCGTAAAAGAATATATACGAGGCAATAATTTCTTAAGGGGAAAGTGAATATCACTCGACTCAGCAGCGAAATTATAACGCTACCAGATTTAGTGTATCTTGGTTTCAGGATATCAAGATCTAGGAGCTTGTTGCAATTGAAACGAAGATTCAAGACAGACTCAAGAATCATTCAAGAACGGAGTTCAAGAACCCACAAGTTTACTGTAGCCACAATTTTTGTTGGCTACAAGATTGTTAACTATTGTAATTCATTATTGTTTATCCTTTCGAAACACTTGTAATAGTTGTATACTATTCTCGTACATTGTAACTCACATTTGATTGGTAGAGTGTCCCATTGGAGACTCAAAGGAGGCAATTGAATTGGCCAATTTAATCATCATACCCATCTCAAACTTGATAGGTCAACCTGAAATGCCATATTGGCGGGAGCTCATCCACTAAGGACAACAGCGAACAATCGTAGAATTGTACAAGGGCAGAATTTTTTTCTTATTTGATATAATTATTCGATTCAATATTTATTGGTCTCACTAATTTAAATTTGTGACACATAAGCTCATTAAAGGAATATTGCTCCCTGCTAGAGATTTCCAAGGGCATGGTTCCTAATGAATGAAGATGCACTGGAAACCTGTATATGCTTTAGTAATCCTCGACTACAATAATAATCCTACCCTTGAACAGTTGGAATAAACTTGCATTCATTGTTTATATTACTCACGTCTTTGGTCCTTTGCAACTCACTTGGGTAGAAAAGTAAAACAAAACTGTACAGAATTTGTGCGACCAATCAAACATTATATTATTTTATGTGAAATTTTATGATGGGATGAAGTATTTCAAACCATTAGCCAAACGACCCCTATATGTATTTGCACAATCTTTTAACATGATATCATTTTATCACACACAGTGTTTTTAAACCTAATTTAATTTGTATATCAAGTGGTAGTAAAAAGTTATTTGGTTTGAGAAATTAAATTTGATTGAAATCAAATATTGAAATTTATCAGAGTTGCTTAGAAAGATATTATGATGGAGTTGTCAAAAAAGAATGACATATAATTATGATTTATGTGTATAGAATCACTATTTCACAAGGCAATTTGTCAACAGTCAAAACTATGTTCAAAATTTTAGTTAAGCTATGTGTCGGTCATCTCTAAAATTGTCCCACGGTGTAGTTAAACCAACTACTAATGGTCATACAATGCTTATTGTCAAAGCACATTTTAAATAATGTAATTCTCTAGCTAGGCCTTGCAAATTTCTCCAAAGATCCCTAAATTAAGGAGGTGTTAGTGTAATTCACATTTTTTTCTTCTAATACTTTTCTTTGGTCGGTTAGGCACTGAGACATTCAAGTAGAATTTTGAACCAATTGGTCAATAATCATTCTCAAGATTTCTTTCCAAATGATGTAGCTAGTTGGACATAAACTAAACTAATTACCATTACAGTTATGAAGCTCAATATGAGTTTATAAGGGGCAACAATGCAAGTTGGCCTCAGCATTGAGCCGAGCTCGACTATTTTAGCTCAATTAATTTTAGAAAGAATCCGGCTTAATTCGCTGATAACATAATGGTAATTAGTCAAAACCAATTTGAAGAAGAAAACAAGTGATTAAAATTTATTTTTTTGAATTTTGGCCGAAGGACCGCGGTTCCTGATGGAAGGATCGAGGTGCCTGCGCTCCAGTAAGTCACGGAAATTTTCGACGAATTAGCACCTAGGTGCCTTGTGGAGGCACCGGGGTGTCTGGATGGCAGTAAGTCACTGGAAAGAAAAAATTGAATTTGCACGTAGGTGCTTTGTGGAGGCACCGCGGTGCCTTCGACGGAATTTTCCAGTTTTGAACCAAAAGTTGCATCTCTTTACATAGAGTCATAACCTTTGGACTAATGGCTGCATCTGACCGAAATTCATGCTATATAAAGCATGTAGATCACTTGTTTAAGAAACACAATACAATTAACAACATCTAATTTTATCATTTAAGAATCAAATCATTTGATGATCATTGTTGCTTCTTCATCCTCTTCAAGAAATTTCTGAAGAACACATAAAGTAGATTCGCCAGGAGTGGAGTTCTTGTGGTAGAACTATCACTCAGATAGTTGTATCCTCAAGGCAGACGTCCGTTAAACTGCAGCACAAGCGGGGGCAAATTTTTGTCTTAGGACACTGCGTCGAGCAGACCTCTATCTACAAACAAGTTAGTGTGTGTTTATGTTTTGCTGAACATTATTGTTGTCGATTTCAATTTACTTGAATTATTTGTATATTATAGTTGTTTATACATTGAAGGTCTAGATTGACACTAACAATCTAAGACAAAAATTCTCAGAAAATATATTTTTCTGACATTGTTGAGTTTGCAAAATTATTTTCAGAGAATACACTTCCTTTTTCCAAAAAAGGTGGAACTCCCACCCTAGGAGCCCCCACACCCCGGTCCGACAGGTCTGTGAAGGAGGTTAATCATAGTAACTCAACTGATTTCAAAGGTTAGACCACTACCCCGTTGCGCACAAGGGGCCCTCCTTTATTTCAAGAAGAAACCCCCACACTGTCGCTGGCGGGATTCGATTTGCAAACAAATGGATCAATATGGATCATCAATGGTGAAAAACCATGTGGAAAACCCCGAGAAATTCAAGGGTTCCGATTTCAAGCACTGGCAACAGAAGATGTTGTTCTATTTGAAAACACTTCACGTGACAAACGTATTGACTGCTGAGGCTCCAACGGCACTGCCGTAGGGAGATGGAGAGAATGCTCCAATTGAGGAGGCAAAGACCGAAAGGCTGAAGGCGATTGAGACTTGGTGGACACAAGAATTTCTGTGTAAGAACTACACTCTCAATACCTTGGATGATACTCTCTATGACATATACTCCACGTTCGGGACAACACGGGAGTTATGTCAGTCACTTGAGAACAAGTACAAGACAGAGGTTGCTTGTTCAAAGAAGTTCGTCATCGACAAGTTTCTAAACTTCAAGATGAGCGATGCCAAAGCCTTTGTCAAGCAAGTGGAGGAACTCCAAGTCATTGTTCATGAACTAGAGGTTGAATGTATGTGCCTTAACCAATATTTCCTTGTTGGTGTTATTATTGAAAAATTACCTCATTCTTGGAAGGATTTTAAGATTTATTTGAAGCATCTAACGAAGGAAATGAGTTTTGAGCAGCTGGTTCTGAAAATTCCTGTTGAAGAGGACAATCGGAAGAATGAAAGGGCTGATGCTGTTTCATTGGAGCCTAATGCCAACATGGTAGAAGGCAATGCTTCAAAGGCCAAGTTTCAAAAAGGCAAGGACAAATTTGTTGGTGCCAAGCCATCGTTTGCAATCGGAAGGAATGCACTAGCCCCACAAAGGACCAATGCATTCAAGAAACCACAACCAGGACTATGTTGGGTATGTGGAAAACCCGGGCACAGGGCAAAATATTGCCGCCTTCGCAAGAGTCAAGGTGGTGGTGTTGGAGGTTCAAGTAATGTCAACCAATCCAATCGGACTGAAACAAAGAACCAATTTGTTGGGGTTGTGGCTGCTCAAGCAAATCTGGTTATAAATTCAACTGATTGGTGGATGGACACAGATACTACTATGCATGTATGTTCAGAGAAGGACATGTTTTCATCTTACCAAGCCATCAAGGATGGAGAACCGTTGTTTGTTGGGAATGCTGCTTCTGTGAAGGTGGAAGGCAAAGGGAATGTGACTTTGAGGTTCACTTTCGGGAATGATCTTGTGCTCACAAATGTACTACATGTGCCTGAAATTTGTAAAAATTTAATTTCTGGCTCTGTTCTTAGCAACAAGGGCTTTAAGTTAATTTTTGAATTTGACAAATTTGTACTCACCACCAGCGTGGGTGTATGTGCGGGCTACCTCAGTGAGGGGCTCGTCAAACTAAGTGTTGTATGTACTAAGGCATTTGTCGTTATCAATGAAGATGCAGGCACTAGCACTGCTTCTGAGTATGTGATTGATTCCCTTTCTTCTTTATGACATTCTCGATTAGGACATGTAAACTATCGTTCCTTACAAAGAATGGTAAAGATAGACATGTTGCCAAAATGTTCCATAACTAAATGTGGGGTTTGCATATAATCAAAATATGCAAGTCATCCTCATAAATCTGTTGTGAAATCAAATGAAGTGTTTGGTTTAATTCATAATGATTTGTGTGATTATCAAGCAACCTCATCTCGTGGAGGAAAGAATTATTATATATCATTTATTGATGACTGCAGTAAATTTTGTTATGTATACTTAATACATACCAAAGATGAAGCTTTGAACATGTTTAAGACATACAAAACAGAAGTGGAAAACCAACTTGACAAAATGATTAAGATTCTAAGGTCAGACCGATGTGGTGAATATACATCGAATGAGTTCAAGGAATTTTGTTCTACTCATGGTGTCATTCATCAAATCCATGTGCCATATACTTCACAATAAAATGGAGTTGCCGAACGAAAGAATAGAACATTGAAGAATATGATAAATTCAATGTTGATTAGTTCGGGTGAACCTCTTAGTCTATGGGGTGATGCATTAATTACTGCAATTATGATATTGAATAGAATTTCTCAAAAGAAAAATGATCAATCTCCATACGAATTATGGAATGAAAGATTGCCTACTTTCAAAAGGATGAAAGTGTGGGGTTGCCTAGCGAAAGTTCAAGTTCCTTTACCAAAGAGAACTAAACTTGGACAAAAAACGGTGGATTGCATATATATTGGTCATGCCAATAAAAGGGCAGCATATAAATTTTTGGTGTATCATTCTGATGTTGAAGGTATTCACAAGAACACACTAATAGAAAAAACAAAAAATTTTGAGGACATATTTCCTTACAAAGACAAGGATAGAAGTGTTCCTAATAATAAGAAGAGAACACTGCCTCAAAATGAGTCAAACCAAAATGATGATAATCTTACTTCATCGGTTCAAGAAGAAAACTCTGAACCAAGGAGAAGTAAACGTGGAAAAGTCGCCAAGGATTTTGGACCAGACTTTTTAACCTTTTCCGTTGAAGGAGAATCTCAAACGTATAAGGCTGCAATGGAATCATCCGAAGCTCCTTATTGGAAGGAGGTCATCCAAAGTAAAGTAGAATCCACTATACAAAATAATACATGGATATTGGTTTATCTTCCTCAGGGACAAAAACCAATAGGTCATAAATGGATCTTCAAACGGAAATTAACGCCTGATGGTACTATAGAAAAATACAAAGCACGTATAGTAGCCAAAGGGTTTAGAAAAAAAAAGGTGTAAATTTCTTCGATACCTACTCACCAGTGTCTAGAATGACATCTATAAGGACGCTAATTGCTAAAGCAGCAATTCACAATTTGTAAATACACCAAATGAATGTGAAGACTGCATTCTTGAATGGTGAACTAGATGAAGAAATATATATAGAACAACCTGAAGGGTTCGTTGTTAAAGGTCAAGAGCAGAAAGTCTATAAAATTGGTTAAGTCGTTATATGGACTTAAACAAGCGTCAAAGCAATGGCATGAGAAATTTGATAATACACTATTATCAAATGATTTTCAAATAAATGAATGTAACACCCCATTTTAACCGCAGTCGAAACGGGAGTGCCACGTATGGTTGATTCCTAAATGCATTTTAAGGAGTCGCCACCTAATTATTATAGTGAATTAGGACACTAAAAATGTAGCATAAAATACTACGAATGATCTCCATCTTAAAGGTCTGCGAAAGCTATGTGAGGTTCCGGGTAAGGGTTCTTTATTATCCTAAAGGGAAGGGGTTAGGCACCCTATAGATCCGCTAACTCATGTTATCCGTTCAAACCTAGGCTAATTATATATTGGCTTTTATTCTATCTATTCTAAGCATTTTTACAATTAAAATAAAATGCAATACAAAATAGTAAAACTAAAATTAAATGCGACACGAGATAAAAATCCGGGACATCTTTAGCCCTTTTTAGGCCTTCTGCACAAGATGATCTTCGGGTACCTGCATAGACACTTAGTAAAAGTGTTAGTAATAAAATAAACAATTTTTAAAGTAATTGCAATAATTAATAAATAAAGCCAAAAATAAATCCGTCTTTGTACATGGAAGGCCTTGGAAATCAGACGGAGATTTCTTCATCGGCCAATATTGCTAAAAATAATAAAATAAATAAAACATTCAGATCCGCGCCAAAACAGTAATAGTTTTAAACACGGAGGGCTCAGATATATATAAAAAATAAAGTAGGACAGCCTAAACAAGTGCGGCTGCGAGCGTTCGCCTTGCCAGCGCATGTTGGTTATCCGGTGTAAGTGGAAGAAATCATCCTTGCCCAGAAAGCTTCATTTATTTTATTTTTCCGTCTTTGCAACTGTGGAGGCCTCAAAAATCGACGGGTAACTTTTTCATTGGCCATGCAAGTGTAGCATCTTGTTCAAATCAGTGAAATATGTGGGAGCGTACAACAGCTGTTAACAAAAGAGAGGGAAGATTTTAGGAAGGGACATGGCCTCAAAAATAATTATTCTCTTTGGAACCAAGTACAGTATTTTGTTCAAATCAGTGAATTCCCCAAGTACAGCAATCCATTCTTTTAAAAGAAGAGATCTGCACGAATCGGTTTTGGGTATCCAAATGATAGCAGCGTATTCTTATCAAGTAAGGTATGAATCATTTTTAATGCAGCAGCAACAAGTGTAACGTTTCCAGAGCAACCAACAAATGCCACAATGAAGCGAGCGTATCGATGTCGGTTTTGGTAGAGGAACATAGCAGTAGTTTGGCTAAAAACAGCAAATGATTCACCCCAAAACCTGCAAGATATGCAGCAACGTGTAGAAGTGAAATGATACAAGAAATAGAAACAGAGAAGCAGCCATATTCATCCCAAAGTATAGCATTTTCATCTCCTAAAAGGCAGCCAGCATTTGGAAAGGGGGAGAGTAATCACATACTATAACATAGCGACCCAACTGGCCGAAAATGCACCAGAAAAATAACAGAAGTGCAGTATTATTTCATCTCAGAAACGCAACAACCTTTTGGCCAAAATATAGCGATTTTCAGCCCAAAATAGCATTGTAATGCAGCAAACAATAAACTACAAAATATAGTAACTGCAAACCAAGCAACAAACTCGAGCATAACAGTAGTTTTAAAGTTCCAGGTGTAATATACCCGCTCATTTTTCAGGGACAGCAGTGGCCACAAAACAGTGGCAGGATCACCAACGACAATAGCAAATTTGTTCATGGGTGTGGCATTACTGTCTCAGAGTCACAGCCGTAAATAAAATCCAACAAATAGCACCACATAGAATAAAACGGTCATCACAAATGGAATAGAACATCGAACTTCTAATGATGAGACAATAGCCATGCGATTATAGCAAAGAGTAGTAAAGACCAAGTAGTTGAATGTGGCAAATCAAAGCGACAAAGTGAGGGAATGACTTAGCTTTAAAATGTGGTAGTAGGATTTAGCATCGAGTTATAACAATTGCTCAAGACAGTGACCCAATATTTCAGTCCTTTATTACATGCAGCGAGCAATCATAAAGGCAGCCATACCAAATAGCAGTCACGCAGGAAATACATAAGAGTGTCTGGAGCAAATCACAATAATTTCCTACAGGGCTAACGACTCTCAATCTCAACGAATGCACTTGTAATGTACTCTTAAAAGAATATGTAAACGGCTAAGATTGCAATAGCGATGTGCATAAAGAACTACAAATGGTTCACACAGCAACAGAGATAGGCTCGGCAATATAGCAGCAAGGCAACAATTAAAGTGAAGATAATAACAGAACATCATCAGCAGCCAAAGACAACGATACAACTTAGCATATTCAAGAGAAAATAACTTAAGGATTGGTCATGATCAGACTAAAACGAAATTTGCAAGATAAAACAGCAGAAGGGGGTCGTCACCGTCCATTTCCAATACCGCAACAAGATCAAAAGGTTTCTCAAACCTCAGGCATAGCAAGTTATTGGGGAGGTTAAACCAACCCCTCCTCTTATTGATTAAAAGGGGTTCAGAACAGACCAACGACTAGAAACCACAAAAATAAGACCAACACAGATCGCCGGAGTTGTTTTTAGAACTCCGGTGACATACAAAAATGCAAAATCAGTCCAACCAACACCAACAACAGACCAAGAAATCAGAAAAATCAAACCATCCACCAGCGACAGCCAACAAAATCTCTCAATAAGAAACCAACCGCAGTCGCCGAAGTTTTCAACACTCCGACGAGTTATATAATAATAACGAAAATAGAAACAAACAGCGGGCAGCGAGCAGCGGCGTCACTTCCACGACGAGGTCGCCGGAGCAACGCCACCGCAGTGGTGAGGTTCGACAGTGAGCAGTGAGGTGGTGGAACAGTAGTGGTCGGTGAGTTGGTTGTTCGTGGTCGACGGGAATAGTGGCGGCGGACAGTGGGGTTGAGTGTGAGGGATGAGGTTAGGGTTAAAGAGAGAGTGATGGACGGCTGGCTCCTTAAGGGGCTGATAGGGTAAGTTTTAAATGGGTGTGCGGCTGGGAGTATAATAGGGTAGAAATAGGGTAGGTTTTATAGGGTGAGATTAGGTTTAGGGTTTAAGGGTATTGGGTTTGGGTATTGGATGAAATTGTATTGGGCTTCATTTTTGGTTTCGATTTCTGGCGGATTGGACTGATTCAGATTATGCCCTGGACTGGACTGGTTTGACAAAAATGCAAAATGGATTAATTATTTAAAAGGAAAATTATTTAAAGATACAAATTATTAAAATGTCAATGCCTGATGCAATGATAATACAATATTTGAAAAAATGTTTAATGCCTAATTAAAAGTAAAAAAACATGATGCAAATTTACAAAAATAAAATAACATAGAATGTTAGGTAAAAATATACAAAAATATCAAGAATTGTGATAAAATGTGGTGTCCTAAAATGCTTAAAATTGCAAGAAATAACTAAAAGATGGGTCAAAATTGGGTGTCAACAGTTGTCCCTCTTTGACCGGAGACGATGAAAGAGTTTTCGGACAAAGACGTTGACTTGTGGCCAATTTTGTTCCATCGTCAGAATTAAAACAAGGATTAAGAAAAAGAATGGGCAAAAACTGACGCAGATTCAAAATTTTGTCCCAGTGTCGAATCATGACGACACCGAAGCCGTGATCCGCAAAATTAAAGACAATCTTGACGAAATTCAAAATTTGCCCGATGTCAATCACGATTGATCGGATTGCGGTGATGTGATCTTTGGAAAAGACATGGTGTTTGTAGATGCTGATGGCGTCATTGCTTAGACGCGATGCAGATGTTCGTCGTTGCATAGACGAAGCATAAATGAAGCCGCTGCATGGACTTACATGATATGGCGTCGTTGCATAGACGCGATGCGGATGTTCGTCGTTGCATAGACATAATGCTGATCACGTCGTTGCGTAGACGCGCGATCGCGATGGCGTCGTTGCACGGGCGTATTCTTTGTTGGCGTCGTTGCGTGACGCGATCGATGGCGTCGTTACTGGGCGTATTCTGCGGCGTCGTTGCGTAGACGCGATCTTGATGGCGTCGTTACTGGGCGTATTCTTCGGGCGTCGTTGCGTGACGCGATCGCGATGGCGTCGTTGCACGAGCGTATTCTTCCGGGCGGCGTTGCGTGACGCAATCGCGACGCCGTCGTTGCCTGGACGTATTGCTGCTAACGTCGTTGCCTGGACGTGTTGATGCTGATAACGTCGTTGCCTAGACGTATTGCTGCTGATAACGTCGTTGCCTCGACGTAATGCTGATGCTCCTGTAGAATAAATGCTCCTGCAAGCTTTGTTGTGTGCGATGCGTGGGTTGCAAATTTGACTTTATGCCTGAGCTGATGTGCTAGACTTAGTTGTGGATTTTGAACTTTGATTGTCGATCGTCGATGCCTCTCGCTTACATTGCGTTCTTTCTGCCTCTGCTAATATGAAGAAACCTGCGCTCAAAGAAAATTTGTGAGTTTTGGGAAATGAGTGGTTGATTCGCGTCAACTTGTAGTTTTGGCTCTTGCTGCTTGCATGCTCAGACTTCAGCAAAAGTCAGTGCATAATTGTTAAGCCAAAATGACAACACATGAATTTATAAGCAATGTAATAGCATGAGTAGAAATGTTATCCTGTAAAATGTGATGGCGGTTGTATTGATGCGATGCTGCAAATGCTGAGTTTCGTCCTTGCACTGGCGTGTTGAATGTTGTGAAAACTTGCTGAATCGTGAGTCTTGATGTAGTCTTTGCGGACTTCTTTGGATCTTTGTGAAGGTTTCTTTGAATCTGCGATTCTTGATGTAGTCTCTGCGGACTTCTTTGGATCTTTGTGAAGGTTAGTGAACGCTGCGCGGGCTTCTTTGGATCTGCGAATGTTTCTTTGAATCTGCGATTGCGATGTAGTCTCTGCGGACTTCTGGATCTGATGAATGCTTGCTCTGCGCGGGCTTGTCGGATGCTGCGAATGCTTGCTGAATGATGCGATTGCTTTTAGAATCCTTATTATGATCTCTTCACAATGCATTTCTCAAAAATTGTCCCAGTTTTAGTTATGCGGGGTGCGTGGGCAAGACTTAGCTCTGGCGGACATTGCTCATATCTCTTTTCAGAATAAACAAACGCATTTTATCGCACGCGAGCCAATGAGAAAATTTCCAATGGTGTGACCGAAGCCGATGTGGCTGTCTACGTATCCCGCTGAGGGAATCAGGTCAAGACGTAGTTCGTGATGCAAAGATAACGATTTTTTTATGATTTTAAAATAATGCGGGACCGAAGCCGATGTGGCCGCCTACGTATCCCGCCGAGGGAATCAGGTCAAGACGTAGTTCGTGATGCAAAAATGATTATTTTATATGCATTTTTTTGAAAAGTGGACAGACAGCATCACGTTCTGACTTCAGTTGATACCAACAATTAGTATTGTGCTTAGGAATTTCGTTATTCACTCCCAGTCTAACCAAGACTGACTTCTGGGTAATTCCTATAGTTTCAAATGGTACCTCAGACACCTAAGTATCGACACGCTTGCTTGCAGCCAAGGTTTCGAACTACACGTAATCTCACGTTTCAAATGCCTCACTGAAAGAAGGTCCCATTTCTCACATATATTCCAGTATTTTGAATTTTGGGATGTTTAGAGAAGTACGCTCACACTCAAAAAGATGTTCAATGCATGCAATTGTGATACCATAGGCTTGGCCGTCATGTAAGTATCCACTAATGTGAGAACTCTCAGTATAAGATCATGTAGGGCTTGTCATGGGCTTGTGATGTAGGCTTGGCGAAAGGGATGGATATCATTTGGGTAAAAGTGACTAATCCCTCCTCGAGCGTCGGACTACGTCCGTGCTTGATATTTGTGTGCTTTAATGCTGACCTGCTTTTTTTTCCTTTCCTCTTTTTTTTTTTGTCCCCGTTTTTCTGTACTGACTTCTATTGAATCTTTCGTTTGGAGCCCGCTTTTTCCCAAATTTATTCTTGCATTCTTTCCTTCGGGGCTTTTGATTTCTTCTTTTGTGAGTCATCATTTGTGTTTTCTTTTTCCTTTTGGGACTTTGACAATTTTTGTCTTTGCAACCTTTGACGCAGAATTTTGTCAGCAACTTGCACATTTACAAAGCACTCAAGGAGGTCGGGCCAAAAGAGGGATAGTGCGTACGCACTCAGAAAGGGTATAGGTGTAATATGCGGTTTTAAAAAGAATAGGCTTTAGGCTCAAAAGGGGTGTACTATGGATAATGTTATTTGGTAGGCTGAAAAAGGCTCAAACGGGTCAAAGAAAGCCTACGATCATTTCTCACACCAAGTGTTACTCAGGATTTCGCCTCAACAAACATTCGGGCCAAGTTCTAGATCACAATGTAATGCAATTGAACTTATTCTAAAACTCACCACACAATGCACATGAAACGATGAGGTTGGTTTCGTTCTTATCTTAAAAGCATGCAAGAATGTCATTACAGGTGTGAGCGAGAGGTACCAAAAGAATCTATGGTTTACCACGAAGTCAACCCATATTGATTATTACTCGTTCTTTCCTATGCACACTCCTAACTGTGTTGGTATCAACCAAATCAAACAATGATACTTAAAAGAACTTTTTTTTTAATTCTTTTTGAATAAAATATTTTTGTATTTTTTGAATAAATGGTACCGAACCCGAGTAGGGCTGCTACGATCTCCATCTTGAGAATCAGGTGTGCGTAGTTCGTTCAGATGTGTTATAAAACGTATGATTTAAAAGAATTTATTCATGAAAGAAATGCAAAAATAAAGCTGTACAAAACAAATTATTGTTCACTATAAGACTAATGCAAAGTAAAAGAATGTAATGAAAAAAAATGACTGACTGTGATAGAATGAATGAAATGCATGAATGAATGTATGTGCTAGAATGATTGAAATGCAATAATGAATATCCGTGATTGGATAAATGTAATGAATGGGTGAACCAAATATGTCCCCTTTTTTTTTGTTTTTTTTTTTTTTTTTTTTTTGTTTTTTTTTTGTTTTTTTTTTTTACGTGGTGGTGTCGAACCCTAGACGGGTTGCCTACGTATCACACCGTACGGTGAGAATCAGACACGCGTAGTTCGGAATAATTATGTTGTAAAATGCATGATAAAGAGTTATGTAATCAATACTAGACATATCAATTAGACTTGCAAATATGTATAGAAATGCAAAATGTAAGACCCAGAACGGTGCTTTGTTGAATCTGGTATAATCTGACTTCTTTCCGTCAACATAACTCAACTCATTCTTGGGATGATTTTTTTTTCTTTTCTTTTTCTTCCTCTTTTTTGGTGTTGTCCGCCCTCGTCTATTTGCGAGGACGGTTTTCCTGCAAAAAATATGACAAATAGGTGAGAGTAGGCAAGCCACAAAAAATAGTAAGATGTAAGGACGTGGCAATATAGTCAAAGACTCCACTTGGACCGGACTGGTGGTTGATGATTCACAAAGTCCAAATCGCGTTGTTCAAGAGCGATTTACGCAGTAGAAGTCCTGATTGCAATATGACAACAAAAGTGCAAAAAATGCAAATGCTCGTGGCCGGAATTATAAACATGATATGTACAGAGGTTAAAAGAGTAATTATTGCATTAAATAATATGTACATAATTGCTAGCTACAACAATAGTAAACAAAAACATGCAAATCAAGTGTGCGCCTAATATGCATGGGACCTCTCTTATGCCAGAGGTTGGCCTAAACGCCAGATATGCGAGATTATGATAAATAGGTCCAAGCCGTTAAACTGCAATGTTTTGCTGGAAATGGCGACCAAATGACGGTGCACTTTTCCAATTTCGGCGTGTCATGACCAGGCTTGAATCCATCTATCATCATTACGCTACACATAGTATGCTAATAGGTCGTTGGGTTGTGAAACCCGTCGACAAGTTTGGTGGATTTCTAATTGTGGCGTTAATACCAAGGATTAACCCACCTAAGGTTTATGTATGCATGACTTAATATAAAAGGTGGTATAGCTCTATCTTAAGTTTCTAAGATTTGGCTTACTAGACCTTGAGTCCCCGAGCGGACAACTCGAGTGAGAAGGCTACGCGGCCACCGGTTAGACCGGACACTCCACGTATATTACCAACTCTACTAAATTTGGGTTTTGAAGAAAGAATTTTGCTGATGCACCCAGCGCACCTCACATGTAGTGTGTGATAGTGTGAATTTTTCCAGAGTGGAAGAAATATGAGCGGAATGCCAGTTTAAGGAAAGCATTAAAAACAAATAGCAATTAAAACAGCTAAGCATACAAGATTAAAACAAACAATTTTAAGGCATTTAAAATAAATAAAAGCAAATAAAGCCAAGCAAATAATAAACCTAGGTTTGCTATGGTCAAGAACCTGATTGTCCCCAGTGGAGTCGCCATCTGTAACACCCCATTTTAACCGCAGTCGAAACGGGAGTGCCACGTATGGTTGATTCCTAAATGCATTTTAAGGAGTCGCCACCTAATTATTATAGTGAATTAGGACACTAAAAATGTAGCATAAAATACTACGAATGATCTCCATCTTAAAGGTCTGCGAAAGCTATGTGAGGTTCCGGGTAAGGGTTCTTTATTATCCTAAAGGGAAGGGGTTAGGCACCCTATAGGATCCGCTAACTTGCGGTTATCCGTTCAAACCTAGGCTAATTATATATTGGCTTTTATTCTATCTATTCTAAGCATTTTTACAATTAAAATAAAATGCAATACAAAATAGTAAAACTAAAATTAAATGCGACACGAGATAAAAATCCGGGACATCTTTAGCCCTTTTTAGGCCTTCTGCACAAGATGATCTTCGGGTACCTGCATAGACACTTAGTAAAAGTGTTAGTAATAAAATAAACAATTTTTAAAGTAATTGCAATAATTAATAAATAAAGCCAAAAATAAATCCGTCTTTGTACATGGAAGGCCTTGGAAATCAGACGGAGATTTCTTCATCGGCCAATATTGCTAAAAATAATAAAATAAATAAAACATTCAGATCCGCGCCAAAACAGTAATAGTTTTAAACACGGAGGGCTCAGATATATATATAAAAAATAAAGTAGGACAGCCTAAACAAGTGCGGTGCGGCGTTAAGCCTTGCCGCATGTTGGTTATCCGGTGTAAGTGGAAGAAATCATCCTTGCCCAGAAAGCTTCATTTATTTTATTTTTCCGTCTTTGCAACTGTGGAGGCCTCAAAAATCGACGGGTAACTTTTTCATTGGCCATGCAAGTGTAGCATCTTGTTCAAATCAGTGAAATATGTGGGAGCGTACAACAGCTGTTAACAAAAGAGAGGGAAGATTTTAGGAAGGGACATGGCCTCAAAAATAATTATTCTCTTTGGAACCAAGTACAGTATTTTGTTCAAATCAGTGAATTCCCCAAGTACAGCAATCCATTCTTTTAAAAGAAGAGATCTGCACGAATCGGTTTTGGGTATCCAAATGATAGCAGCGTATTCTTATCAAGTAAGGTATGAATCATTTTTAATGCAGCAGCAACAAGTGTAACGTCTCCAGAGCAACCAACAAATGCCACAACAGTAAGCCGAACGTATCAGTATCGGTTTTCAGCCGAGGAACATAGCAGTAGTTTGGCTAAAAACAGCAAATGATTCACCCCAAAACCTGCAAGATATGCAGCAACGTGTAGAAGTGAAATGATACAAGAAATAGAAACAGAGAAGCAGCCATATTCATCCCAAAGTATAGCATTTTCATCTCCTAAAAGCGAACAAGATTTGGAAAGGAGAGTAATCACATACTATAACATAGCGACCAATGGCGAAAATGCACGGAAAAATATGAAGTGCGATTATTTCATCTCGAAGCAACAACCTTTTGGCCAAAATATAGCGATTTTCAGCCCAAAATAGCATTGTAATGCAACAAACAATAAACTACAAAATATAGTAATGCAAACCAAGCAACAAACTCGAGCATAACAAAGAGTTTTAAAGTTCCGTGTAATATACCCGCCATTTTTCAGGGGCGGTGGCTACAAAAGCGATGGCGAGATCACCAACGACAATAGCAAATTTGTTCATGGGTGTGGCATTCTTGTCTCGAGTCACAACCGTAAATAAAATCAACAAATAGCCCACATAGCATAAAACAGTCATCACAAATGGAATAGAACATCGAACTTCTAAATGACAATAGCCATGCGATTATAGCAAAGAGTAGTAGACAATGACCAAGTAGTTGAATGTGGCAAATCAAAGCGACAAAGTGGGAATGACTTAGCTTTAAAATGTGGTAGTAGGATTTAGCATCGAGTTATAACAATTGCTCAAGACAGTGACCCAATATTTCAGTCCTTTATTACATGCAGCGAGCAATCATAAAGGCAGCCATACCAAATAGCAGTCACGCAGAAATACATAAGAGTGTATGCGAGCAAATCACAATAATTTCCTCTGAGGCTAACGACTCTCAATCTCAACGAATGCACTTGTAATGTACTCTTAAAAGAATATGTAGCGGCTAAGATTGCAATAGCCGATGTACCGCATAAAGAACTACAAATGGTTCACACAAAGAGAGATAGGCTCGTGATATAGCAGCAAGGCAACAATTAAAGTGAAGATAATAACAGAACATCATCAGCAGCCAAAGACAACGATACAACTTAGCATATTCAAGAGAAAATAACTTAAGGATTGGTCATGATCAGACTAAAACGAAATTTGCAAGATAAAACAGCAGAAGGGGGTCGTCACCGTCCATTTCCAATACCGCAACAAGATCAAAAGGTTTCTCAAACCTCAGGCATAGCAAGTTATTGGGGAGGTTAAACCAACCCCTCCTCTTATTGATTAAAAGGGGTTCAGAACAGACCACGACTAGAAACCACAAAAATAAGACCAACACAGATCGCCGGAGTTGTTTTTAGAACTCCGGTGACATACAAAAATGCAAAATCAGTCCAACCAACACCAACAACAGACCAAGAAATCAGAAAAATCAAACCATCCACATGGCGGCCAACAAAATCTCTCAATAAGAAACCAACCGCAGTCGCCGAAGTTTTCAACACTCCGACGAGTTATATAATAATAACGAAAATAGAAACAAACAAGCGTGGCGTGGCGGCGTCACTTCCACGCGGCAGTCGCCGAGCAACGCCACCGCAGAGGTGAGGTTCGGCGGTGGCGATGAGGTGGTGGACGATGGTGGTCGGTGAGTTGGTTGTTCGTGGTCGGCGGAATAGTGGCGGCTGACAGTGGGGTTGAGTGTGAGGGATGAGGTTAGGGTTAAATAGAGAGTGATGGAAGGCTGGCTACTTAAGGGGCTGATAGGGTAAGTTTTAAATGGGTGTGCGGCTGGGAGTATAATAGGGTAGAAATAGGGTAGGTTTATAGGGTGAGATTAGGTTTAGGGTTTAAGGGTATTGGGTTTGGGTATTGGATGAAATTGTATTGGGCTTCATTTTTGGTTTCGATTTCTGGCGGATTGGGTGATTGATTATGCCTGACTGGTGGTTTGACAAAAATGCAAAATGGATTAATTATTTAAAAGGAAAATTATTTAAAGATACAAATTATTAAAATGTCAATGCCTGATGCAATGATAATACAATATTTGAAAAAATGTTTAATGCCTAATTAAAAGTAAAAAAACATGATGCAAATTTACAAAAATAAAATAACATAGAATGTTAGGTAAAAATATACAAAAATATCAAGAATTGTGATAAAATGTGGTGTCCTAAAATGCTTAAAATTGCAAGAAATAACTAAAAGATGGGTCAAAATTGGGTGTCAACAATGAATGTGACAAATGTGTCTACATTAAGGAATGTAAGAATGCATGTGTCATTATATGTTTGTATGTAGATGATATGCTAATCATGAGAACAAGTAAAAATGTAATTAACTGTTGCATGCCGCTTTCGATATGAAATATATGGGAATAACGGATGTCATTCTTGGTATTAGAATTCAAAAGAATTCAGATGGTTATATTCTAACACAATCTCATTATGTTGAAAAGGTCCTTAGAAAATTTGGATACTATGATGATAGACCGGTTGTTACCCCCTTTGATCCCGCTAGTCACCTTAAGAAGAATGAAGGTGATAATGTGTCTCAATTGGAGTATACACAAGTTTTTGGAAGCTTGATGTACATAATGAATTGTACGAGACCGGATTTGGCATATACAGTGAGTCGACTGAATCGATATTCACATAATCCTGGAAATGATCATTGGGTAGCGCTAATAAGGGCACTACGATATCTCAAACATACAATGAACTATGAGTTGCATTATACAAAATATCCTCCCGTGTTAGAAGGATATTGTGATGCTAATTGGATTTCCAACCATTCAGAGAGTAAGTCAACAAATGGGTATGTATTTACACTTGGTGGAGCGTCAGTCTCTTAGAAATCATCAAAGCAAACGGTAAATACGAGATCAACTATGAAAGCAGAGTTTGTAGCCTTGGATAAAGCTGCCAAAGAGGCAGAATGACTAAGAAACTTCCTAGAAGGTATTCCATTGTGGACAAAGCCAGTGACCGCCATTTGCATACATTGTGATAGTATGATTGCCCTGATGAGGGCGAAGAATCAAATATATAATGGCAAATCAAGACACATAAGACGACATCATAATACAATACGAAGCTTGCTGAAGAATGAATAATTTCCATTGATTATGTAAAGTCAAAGGACAATATAGCAGATCCTTTGAAAAAAGGCCTTACACGAGAGCAATTCGTATTTACATCGAGGGGAATGTTCTTAAAGCCAATACAATGAGTTGTGAACTGGTGGAAACCTAACCTATCATAATTGGAGATCCCGTGGTTTAGGTTCAATAGGCAAACTAGCTGGGGAAGACTCAAGGAGCATAAAACACACATATGTTCGTTCCTATGATGTACCAAGTGTGTTAATCCGTTGACGATATAGGGCTGAACTTTGGTTCTTAATAATATTAATAGCCATTATGGTGGGATAATACAGACTATTCTTGATTAATATTACCTATTTGAGATTGATGTGGGGTCGCATCTGGGAGAACTGAGATGGCTACATTCTCTAGAAATTCTCATGAAGAAGGAGTTGTTCATGACCGAAAAGAACACAACCGTAAGAATTGAAATATGTTGATATGATATGTGTGATACTTGTTGTCTCGGTTTACTACAAAACGTGAATAGTTCAAGGCACTTCGTCCACTACTTCACAAGTAGACCCGATAGGTATTCACTACGAAAGGTTCAAGTCCAAAAGACACCTTTTTCGATGCGTGTCATGTCTCGTTTGACAGAAATAATGATAAGTTCCTTTTATCTTATTTTCTATCCACATGTGGGGTATTGTTGGATGTGTGAATAGAAAATGTGGGGTATTATTGGAACTTGTGTGAATTGAAGAAGAAAACAAGTGATTAAAATCCATTTTTTGGAATTTTGGCCGAAGGACCGCGGTTCCTGATGGAAGGACCGAGGTGCATGCGCTCCAGTAAGTCACTGGAATTTTCGACGAATTAACACCTAGGTGCCTTGTGGAGGCACCGAAGTGCCTTATGGAGGCACTGAAGTGCCTTATGGAGGAACCGGGGTTCCTGGATGATAGTAAGTCATTGAAAAGAAAAAATCGAATTTGCACATAGGTGCCTTGTGGAGGCACCGCGGTGACTTCGACGGGATTTTCCAGTTTTGAACCAAAAGTTACATCTCTTCACATATAGTCATACCTTTGGATTAATGGCTGCATCTGGTCGAAATGCATGCTATATAAAGCATGTAGATCACTTGTTTAAGAAACACAATACAATTAACAATATCTAATCTTATGATTTAAGAATCAAATCATTTGATGATCATTGTTGCTTCTTCTTACTCTTCAAGAAATTTCTAAAGAACACATAAAGTAGATTCGCCGGGAGTGGCTAGAACTATCACTTAGATAGTTGTATCCTCTAGGCAGACGTCCGTTAAACTGTAGCACAAGTAGGGGCAAATTTTTGTCTTAAGACACTGTGTCGAACAGACCTCTATCTACAAACAAGTTAGTATGTGTTTATGTTTTGCTGAACATTATTGTTGTCGATTTCAATTTACTTGAATTATTTTATAGTGATTTATATATTGAAGGTCTAGAATAGATTGACACTAACACAAAGGACCGTGTTTGCAATTTAAAAAAAATTACAGACACGATCCTTTGACATTTTGCCACCTGATAACATAACAAGGACCGTGTTTGCAATTAATTTTTTTCTCTAAAACAGTGTGATTGGAAGAAATCTTCAAGGAAATGATTCCCTATTTTGAAATGGGAGTAATTTAATTGATAAAAGTTTGTCCGGGAGGAAGGAGAAAGGACGGAGAGGAGGGTTTGTACGGGTTTGACCCGACATTGTTCTTCCCAGGCATGTTCATCGGAAAATGCAAAAATGGATACATGATGAGCCCCCCCCCCCCACCCCACACCCATCCCCAAAGTAAAAAAAGCTATTAAGAAAGACGAAAAATGATAATATTACAATTACGAAAGTATATTATCAGTATATTACATAACTCAGTATACTAAATTATGTTAGTAGAATATTGTACTTTAATAGTACATTCTATTTTAAATGTTAGTATATTGTTAAGTCTTAATTGGAATATTAACATACTTTAATAGTGTATTCTAATTATTCTAGTATATATTGGTTTAATATTAGGTTTCAACTTGAATATACTAATATACTTTAATAGTATATATAGTAAATAGTCAAATATTTTTTTTATGTTGGAATATATAATATTAGTTCAACTTAAATTTGTGTTATGACTAATGCTCGATATAACATGCATATAATCGAAAACATAATACAGATGAAAACGATTCACACGAGACTTGCGATAATATTTATGATATATATGCTTCCGTCTTCAGAAAAAATAGAGAAAATCCCGAAAATGCACTTACTGCTCTATACAGTTCGCTACATGCACTGATGTGTAGGGTTTAATCGGGTTCGTACACGCATTTGAAAATTTATATTTCAAACCCGACGGACGGTCAAACTGATTGATGATTATATAATGTAAACACACAGAAATTGTAATGCGTCGATAGAACACTTACAGTTTAGCAAATCTGGAATCTTCAAAACTTCAAGTGTACGCCGAGGGTGAGCACGCAACTGTTCCTCGATTGCAAGTTCTGAAAACTCCAATGTAATTTACTCTTTTGGAAAGCTAGGAAATCCAGCAGAGTTTCAGCAGAGAATAATTCTATTGAATTGGATGTATTAAAATAATGATGGAACCCTCTATTTATAGTTGAATAATTAGCTAGGGTTTTCCACGTGGGCCAGACCCAGAAATCGAGACAGAGCGGGTCATTCGGACCCACTGGACACGTGGCGTCGCGACGCTCAATGGGAGGCACCGCGGCCCTAGTCCAACTCTGCATCGTTTCTATTTTAGTCAAATCTGAAATATCATCTCGATTTAATTAAGCAATCATCATTTATTCTAATGTCTCAATTATAAACCGAACATTTATATTCTCTCTGATTACATCCTTGGATCGACGGAATAATTGACTTAGTGTTATCCTACATGCCTTCACATATCGACATTAATATCATTAGGGTCTACACGAAACTCCTAGACGGCGCCGGAAGACGAACTCAATATGTGAAGTATAGTTACACGAAACTTGTGAATTGAACCTCTATTTGGGTAGATAAAATCCTTTCATTCACGACACACTCGATCAAGCTTAGGATCTGCCAAGTGTCTATCCAAATGGCTTGATCATTATATCTCATCTATATTAGCTGACAACAAGACCATATCAAAGAAATGTCTACTGCATTGGCCAATGACTTAGTCAACCTAATACCATATGAGAATCTGAGTGTTCTCTCGAAGATACATTCGAGGAATGAATCCTAATATTGGCTCAACTACCACCTTTAATCTACATCGCAATATACCCAATACAAGTCGCGTCTCAACCTATAAGGCCTTTGAGCTTAGGACATGATCAAAGTACATTACTCTATAAACAACGCGCGTATCGACCTCAAGTCTAAGAACTTCTATATCCCACACGATGATGACACTTTAGACATATATAACAAAGAGTACATAAGCATGGTATACCAATACTTCTACAAGTACTCATGTGTCGATCACGAGTTGTCATAACTCGTAGCAGGTGAGACATTGTTACAACTCGTAATTCCAAGGGCAATAGATTGAGAACGTGATTAAGGAAATAAGATGTGAGCGTCGAAACTTGTAGAAGAAGAAGAGATTTAGTGAAAAATGCATATTATGAATTTCAGGCACACCACCGCGGTGCTGAAACTTCATAGGGGTGCAGGACTTTATGCACCGCGGTGCCAGAGTGCAGTACCGCAGTGTCGTAACCTCTGAGAGGACGCAGAACCTTATGCACCGCGGTGCAAGAGTGCAGTACCGCGGTGCCGATGCGGGTTTTTCCAAAGCAGATATTTTGAGTGAAGAAGGGATATGGGGACAAATGTCCTCTCTAATTATGCTATATATACACCCATAGCTTACTAAATCTTGAAGACTTAGAACAAAGGAAATCTTCTCTCTAAAAACCCTTATCCTTTCTCTTTCTTAGCCTTCAAGATTTGGAATTTTCATAGCCAAAGTAACAAGATTAAGTCTTTTCTCCAAAATTAAGCACCTAAGCCAAGTTAACACACCAAGATATCACGGTTTTTGGCCAAGAATAAGGTCTTGAAACCCTAAGCTTATTCATACACTTGTTGGAAGAAAAACAAGAAAGCAGGATGGATACAAGCTTGTAGAGGGTTCCTGCATGTCGTAGTTACTTGAAGAAGTGGTACAAAGAGGAAACTAGGAGCCGAGAACTTGTGGACTGTTTTGGGCATATTTAAGGTAAGGATTCCTCCTCCTCTTGGAGTAATTTGGATATTACATGTTATAGTAATTAATAGTTGAACTTGTGATTAAGAAGAATGTAGAATAAGAAGTATACGGGCAGTTTTGGTGAAGTGGCCGAGAGTTGACAGTTTTTCGGAACATTGGTTTCGTTGGTTATTGTTGTTGTTAACTTCACATATTGCATGTTATAATGAAGTAATCTTGTTGTTGATAAGTTGTTATGACTTGTATAAAAGGATTGGAACTTGATTGGATTAAGAAGGATTATGGAAAGTGAAATTGTGTTGGGGTTGTTGGCCGAGAATTGCTATAAAACTGTTAGATATTATTGTGCAATTTTAGGGACTGATTTTGTGGGTTGTTTTATATGGATTATGAGGTTGTTTTTACGTAAGAAGGGGTGTGAATCCCCTTGGTTGCTGTTTGTTGTGCCCTTAATTGGTCCCTTGGTTATTGTTGAAATTTGTCTTCTCGAAAGGTGAAAAAGTACGTGTTGACACCCAATTTTGACCCTCTCGTCCAGTCATTAACTACAAAATTACATTAAATTTTTACAATAATTTTAATAATTTTATAATAATAAAAAATGCAGCGATAAAACATTAATACAGGCATAAATTACGCACTTAGAGTCTCGCGCCCATATTTATTAATTTTAAGCCCTGTCATAATTCTTAATAATTAATAATAAATACATAAAATAAATAATTTAGTCATGACGTCGTGTCAAATAGCATAGCCGCATTTATTAATACGCAAAGCAACGTCTTAATTATTGTAATTATTTAAAGCATAAATAATTAATAATGCACAATAAATAAGATTTTTTAAATAATAGCGCCGCATTCTAAAATATTAAGCACTAATTAAATAGCACGCCCATTTTTATTCTTGTAATAATTTTAAACTCAAGCTTAGACTAATAAAACACTTAAAATAATTTAATCACAGTTTATTAATTTAATTTACCACTAATTAATTAATAATACACCTAAACTAATACCCAATTAAAACTAACCTAAACCAAAACCTAATTAAAATACTACCCTTCACCAGCCCAACAACCCAGCTTCCCTTGGCCCAACACCCGCAAGCCCACACGCCCTCAGCCCTTCTTCATCTCTCCTCCCCCTCTCATCATATTTCAGAACCCTTAACCTAAAAAACGAAGAGAGCATCATTTTCGTCTTCCCCTCTAACCCTAAAGACGCCGCCGACAAACCAGCAAGATCCTCGCCGGATTTTTCGGGCGGAAGATCCGGCGAGTCAAACATACCACTTTCCTTAAATCCCACAAGTAAGAATCGTCCAGAAATAACCTCAATCTTACCCAGACTTCATCCCTTCCAAATATGAAACCTAAACTTCACCCTCTTCAGAAACCTAAAACCTAAAGGAGATCCGCCGCATTCCCCTCCCAAATCTTCTCCTCAAATCGCGCCCCAAATCAAAGCTATCCTTTCTTAAGAATCAAATGAACCTCGAATCAGTACGAAATCACACGAAATCAGTACGAAATCGCACAAAAATCAGTCTAAAATGGTACCAATAACTTACCAAACTTAGGACCTAAAGTTAGGCTATATAAGCAAAACAATCCTTACATGCAAAGGGATCGACAACAATGGGGAGAGAAAACCCAGCACCTTTCTGAAACCCTGACACGAACAAAAAAAAAATCGACTCAACTGTCATAGAACATAGGGGAAACCTGAGGGAACTCGTTAGCATCCTTTAGCCGAAGCCTTTCTTTCAAGAAAAATAGCCTAGAATCGGCCACAAACGATATCGTTTTCAATCGCATAGCATAAAACCTCCGAGCGGATCGACGACTTGATACGCTGCCTCGGTTCGCTGTCCGGAGAAGGTAAACCCAAATTCCTCTTAGTTCACTTTCGTATTGTCGTATTTGTGTGTTAAACCTGTGTCGATTAGCTCGTTCAGATTATCGGGTTCAGTGATGTATAAATGTGATGTCGGTTACTGTTTAACTGTATGTTAGCCTATCTATTTGACTGTCAATACTCGAATCTGTTGGGCTGGGTTCATCCTTTGCGTAATGTGATTGATGCGCTGTTTTAATACTTGTTTAGCGACGACCATGATATGGGTAGTGGGTCTGGGATTCGGTCATGTATCTCATATTCAGTGTTAAGCAGATACAAATTTAAATTCCTCCATGACTTGTATAATGTTGTGTCCTGTTTTGTATGTTATAGCGAATTGCGCAACTGTGTTTGTTAATGTAATTAAGCCAACGTTTAGCCTCTGTTGTGTGTCTTTATACATCAGTCACAATTTGAGTTCATGAGGTCGATTCGAGTTATATTAGTTATGTTTAGTAAGTCCAGATTATTATGGTAACCCTTGTGTATTTAAGGGCTCATCATATTAAAACAGTTAAACAGGTACCAACTCTTGAAGTTAAGAAGTGGTTTAGATTATCCATGAGTTATTTTTGTGCTGAAGCTGACCATAATTATTGATTACCGATTCCCCATGTGTGATCTGGTCAGTGGATGCTTAACATGTTGGCTTAAGGCTAGCTTTGTTCACATATAAGTCGTATAATCTATCTAATGCCCAGTTGAGACTTATCATATGAAATCCGCTTGAGTGAGTGTTAGTCATATAGTACACATAGGGGGTAATTAGGTATCAAAGATTATTTAAATTGACAAGAAGGGATAAAATGTACTTGCTTCTTATCAGAACTATATTCTCATGTCTAGTTCCATGCTCTAAAGTATGCCTATCAACAATATGTATCCATTTCTAAAATATGTCTAAAAGGAATAAGAATGGAAAGCTCCCTTTTAAGCCTTGATTATTAAGCATGCCTATCTATCTTACTGTCTGCATAATCTTTTCTTGGTCGTATATTTGGCCCATTCTTTAACTTCTCTGTATTGAGGTCTGCTCATGTCACGTAAGTAAGGCATGATTGGGACGTAATCTATCATATAATGTTTGCGTACACATAAATTTTGTTTGTCTTGTTTAAAACTGCCCCTGTTATTGTTTCATTCTAAACTTAAAAAAAATGTTAGCATGTCTTCTTCTCCTCCTAGATATAGCATAAGTGAGGTATGCCTGATTCAAGTTTCAATTTGAGCGTATTAATGTGTGTCTCTGGTGTGTCATTATGTACGTGATTCATATTAAAGTTCTAGTATTTACCTTCTTATGCGTACATTAATTGTTGCTCTTGCTGTGTTTGTGATCACTTGTTCAAATGTTTATCATTTCGTGGGCCTACACTTTTTTTTTTCTTTTACTGCTGGATGTATTGTGAAGACTGTCCATATCTCGTTACCTATAAAGGCCATGATCCAAGGCCTGGGCTGGCCTGCTTCCTGCTTTTTTTTAAAAAAATAAGTAAATATGAAAGATTGTTTTTTTGGGGGCCTGTCTTCCTACTGTTACTCCCTAAAGAAATCTGAAAACTATGAAATACTAGGCCTGCCTTCTCGTTTCAGTTTCACCTGAAAATGTATGTGTGGGCCGAACATATTTTCATAATTTGTTTCGGTCCCTTTTTCTCTTGAAATGAAATGATTTCAATGTGTTAAATCTTATATCAATGTGCATTTATTATTTGATAAAGTTTGAGATATATACTAATCCTTATCTTTTTTTTTTTTTTACATGAAATGCATCGGAGTAAAACGAAGAGTCTCACGGCGAGACTCATCATGAGCTGCTTCAAATATTTATATGCATCCATCTCACATAGGAAATTCCAAACCGCGAACCCTTTAACACCTTTTCCATTTTTAGCATCTTTTAACCTTTTTAGCAATCTTTTAAACATTTAGCATTTATTTTATTTTCTAACATTTTTTATTAAGCAGGGGATTCGCTCAATAATGTCGCGGCCGAAAAAGGGCGTGACAGAAATGACGACTCCACTGGGGAAATTTAAGGTTCTTAACCACAACAGACCTAGGATTATTATTTGACATTACTTTGCATTTAAATTTTGTGTGCTGTATTTTGTTTTATTTATTTTAATTGCTACCTGCTTTACTGCTTTCCTTAAACTGGCATTCCGCTCATATTTCTTCCACTCTGGAAAATTCACACAATCACACACTACATGCGAGGTGCGCTTGGTGCATCAACAAAATTCTTTCTTCAAAACCCAAATTTAGGAGAGTTGGTAATATACGTGGAGTGTCCGGTCTAACCGGTGGCCGCGTAGCCTTCTCACTCGAGTTGTCCGCTCAGAACCTTGGCCTAGAAAAGCCAAATCTTAGAAACTTAAGATAGAGCTATACCACCCTTATTTTAGGGCATGCATGCATTTACCTTAGGTGGGTCGGTCCTTGGCATCGACACCACAATTAGGAAGACACCGAACTTGTCGACGGGTTTCTCAACCCAACGACCAACCAGCATATTATGTGTAGCGTGACAATGATAGACAAATCCAAACCTAATCATGTCACGCTGAAATTGGAAAAGTGCACCGTCATTTGGTCGTCATTTCCAACAAAAGCATTACAGTTGGGCGGCTTGGACAAATCCATCATAACCTCGCATATTTGACGTTTAGGCCTACCTCTGGCATAAAGAGGTCCCAAACATGTTAGAACACGCACTTGATTTGCAATTTGCTTATTAGTATATATTGCCTGCAACTTTTCGCATATTATACTAACTTGGTTTGTTTCATTTGTTAAAGGGTTATTTTTGCCTAGCTTATCCCCAAAAGGTTGATTCGCGTTGACTGGTAGAAGCACAATCATAAATGACTAATCCAGAGGCACCGGAACGAAACAACTTATGACTCATCCCCGTTCCTGTAGAGGATGCAGAGGCGTTAGAAAGGAGAAACACCAATGATCAATACCTCGCCAAACTATTGCAGCAAATGGAAATCATGCAAGCCGAAATAGAAAGGCTCCGAAATATCACAAACCTGTCTATTAGCTTGAATGCACCACTCCCAGAGCAAGGGACAAATGCAATCGTGTCACAAGCCCTTGAGCCTCCACTTCCCCAAAGCTCCCCGCAAAGGCCGCAACATACCAGCTCACACCAAAACGTCACTCGCCCGGTCAATTTGCAAGCCGACCTCCAAAATGATCCGTTTACTACATACATATCTCTACCTCCACCTACTTATATCTCCCCACTCAGTCCAAATTGCCAAGTCACCCAATACGAGCAGAGGACACGCATCACTAGTCCTAACAAACAATATGGGGGATTAGCACATCCGACCGAAAGCCAACCATTTATTATGCATGCATCCTCTCAAGAGACAGATCAGTACAGGGAAGTGGGGCGGCAGACTAGGGCTGCTGAAAATATGGCAAAAGAAATTTGTAGTTTGAAAGAGGCATTCAAAAGCATTCAAATGAACAAAGGGGAGGAAGATTTAGAATATGAAAACTTATGTATGCACCCTGACGTTGAATTACCTGTAGGGTACAAGGTGCCCAAATTTGACATGTTCGATGGAAAGGGGAATCCTCGAGCTCATCTAAGGTCATATTGTGATAAATTGATTGGAGTTGGTAAAAATCAAGCAATCATCATGAAACTATTCATCAGGAGTCTAACCGGCGAGGCACTGGACTGGTACACATGCCAAGACCATCGAAAATGGGACAGCTGGAATGCCATGGCACAAGATTTCATGGATAGATTCAGATTCAACATCGACATCGCACGATAGATTTTATCTTATGAAACTCGAAAAGAAATCCACCGAAACTTTCAGGGAATACGCCCTGAGGTGGCGGTCGGAAGCAGCAAAGGTCCAACCTCCAATGGCAGAGAGCTAAATGACCACCTTGTTCGCGCAATCGTTAAAAGATGCGACGTATTATGAAAAGATGATCAGTGTAATTGGGCGAAGTTTTGCAGAAGTCGTGAGAATGGGCGACTTCGTGGAAGAAGGCATTAAGACAGGCAGGATTACAAACCTGACAGCCCTACAAGCAACTAGCAGAGCAGTGCAGTCAAATTCCATCGGAGGTACCTCACAGAGGAGAAGAGATGCATCACCCTCCATCATGGTCATTCAGGAGCATATGCGTAACAACTTCCAGTGTATCAAAGCCCACCGCCTTTACCATCCACACCATATTATCAAGATCGCGCCACCCATATCTGCTTACCATACCCAACCAAAGATACCCAAAATACTCACCACAATCACAATCCGCACACCAAAGCAGACCCAAACCGTATAGATCTTGAGAGAAAGCCAACTGAACCTATACACCTTTAGTGAACCTATAGCCCAAGTGTATGAGAAGGCAAAGCCGCGAGAATACTCGGCCGGTTCGAAATACCCGTGCCTACTTCCGAGGCACGATGAAACCAAACATTGTGCATACCACTCCGGTGTCGAGGGGCATGACATCGCAAATTGTTATACCCTCAAAGACAAAATCGAGGAATTGATCAAAGATGGAGTCATCCAACTTAAAGCTCCTCAATATAAACAACAACCACTTACCAAACCCTGATGATGCCTATGTGAACATGATTGTTGAACAAAACAGTTTGGAAGGGACTGTTGTGCCGGTCCAAAGAGGGAAGGAGGTTGAATCATCAATCAATCTCCAAAGGAAGAGAAATGCTCCTTGGCTAGAGCCTGTTGCGCCTGAATCAGTCATTCATCAAAACATGCACTTCGCAGAAATCAAAGGAAGAAGATACAGAAAACTGCGTGGAAGGGCTCTAAAGTATTCTCGTTGCTGAAAAGGAAACATAAATACAATGTGATCCGGTATGATCCGTCAAGACTTCGCCATCTAAGATGCAGAGCAATGCGACATTTTGAACAAGTGGACGTGTACCCCTGTCTTGGCCTCTGGGAATCTAAAAAAAAAAAATACATAGTTAGTTTAACATATTTTGCCTCTTTCCGTTTGTAATGATGGAACTACGTTCGACCTGATTCCCTTGACGGATACGTAGGCGGCCATATCGGCTTCGGTCCCACCTTTTAGAAAATCCCCATTTTCTCTTTTGCTTGTATTGGAACTACGTTTGACCTGATTCCCTTGATGGATACGTAGGCGGCCGCCTCGGCTTCGGTCCCACCTTTAGAAATTTTTAATTTCACCCAATTTCGCTTGTAATGAACTACGTCATGACCTGATTCTCTCATGGGGATACGTAGGCGGCCTAAATCGGCTTCGGTCACACCATTATGAAACCTTCCATATTTTTGAAAATAACAAAAACACACATAATATACAAGCAACCCCATGGAAACCCACTTTTAGGCTAAATGCCCTTTGCAAATTCAAAACTGAGACAAGACAGGAAACCAGGCAGAGGTTATGAGTCCCAAACAAGGCAGACGTCCGGCGTCAAAAGTCAAAACTACAAAGTCAACGCGAATCAACCGCCCCCCCCCCCTCAAACTCACAAATTTTCTTTGAACGCAGGTCCTTCATATTAGCAGAAGGTACAACAAAGTTCTTCATACTAGTAGAAGCAGAAAATACAACAAAATTCTTCGAAGCGTGACGGTAGCGACATCAACAATCGAGTTCAAATCCCGCAACAAAGTCTAGCGCGTCGGCTCGGGCCTGAAGTCAATTGCAACCTACGCATTGCACAAACGCACAACAAAGACATCATGGCAATCCATATGGTTCACAAATGCATCACAACAAAGCGTCATGGCAATTCGTGTGGCGATCTAGCATGTCGCCCAAGGACAACATCTCAAAGATTCACAACACCCCACATATCATACCGGGATGACATCCTATTCACATAATTGCATTTCTCATATATTTATCATCTTGTTTTATGATTATACACTAATTTTTCTCAAGCTTAGCTTGCGGGAGCATTTATTCTACGAGAGCGGCGGAACACGTCCAAAACGACGCCACGTCCAAAACGACGCCAGTCGAAAACGACGCCGAGTCCAAAGCGACTCGAGTCCAAAGCGACTCGCGTCCAAACGACGCCACCAAAACGACGTCGAGTCCGAAAATGACTCGCGTCCAAAACGACGCGCGTCCAAAACGACGCGCGTCGAATCTGACGCCGCGTCCAAAAACGGCCGCGTCAAAAACGACGCCGCGTCAAACGACTCGCGTCAGCGGCCGCGTCCGGCGACGCTAAGTCGAAACGACGCTACGTCCGAAAACGACGCTACGTCCGAAAACGACGTCGAGTCCGAAAACGACTCCGAGTCCGAAAACGACTCCGCGTCCGAAAACGACGCTAAGTCCGAAAACGACGCTAAGTCCGAAAACGACGCCACGTCCGAAAACGACGCCAAGTCCGAAAATGACGCCACGTCCGAAAACGACGCCAAGTCCGAAACGACGTCCAAAACGGCGTCATCAACACACCACATCTACGCAAGGACAATTTCTCTACTCTCAAATTTGCATTTCTTATTCATGTTTTATTATTCTGTCTTAGCAGTTATGCACTAACCTTTTCTATGAGCTTTAGTCTACATGGCTTCAATCTAAAAGGCGATCGCGTGCAGAGACAACATATCCGCATTCACAATCGCAACACACGTGCAGGGCGAAAGTCACGGCGTTGCGGCATCGCATCAACACAACATGCATCACATTTTTGCAGAATAACATTTTCTACTCACAGTTACATTGCTTTTAAAATTATGCATCATCATTTTGTCTTAACAGTTATGCACTAACCGTTTGCTTAAGTCTTAGCATGCAGGAGCAGGAGCACAACGTGGATTTTCTCTTACAGCGAACCGGGGCAATTTGTTGGGGGGCCAACCTTCCAACAAATGGCAGAAGCGGCCTCAAGCGTCGGTCCACTCGTTCCACATATCCATAAAATCCAGCACCATAAGTCGATAACGGTACACCCCTAAGTTCAAGCCAGTTATTTTATTTTTCTTAGCGCCACATACCCAGTGTCGTCATAACTCGACACTGGGACAAATTTTGAGTCCGCGTTAGCCCGCCTTGGAATTTTGACCATGGTAGCCCAGTGTCGTCATAACTCGACACTGGGACAAATTTTGAGTTTGCGTTAGCGCGCCAGCGTTTGGCCATGGTAGCCCGGTGTCGTCATAAATCGACACTGGGACAAATTTTGAGTCCGCGCTAACCCACCTTGGTGTTTTGACCATGGTAGCCCAGTGTCGTCATATCTCGACACTGGGACAAATTTTGAATTTTGCGTCAACCCTGCCTCAATTGCCCAGCATTTTTTTTTCTTAATTTTCAGGATCGAGACAAAATTGGCTATGAGTCAACGTCTTTGTCCGAAGATTCTTCCATCATCTCCATACAAAGAGGGACAATGTGACACGATTTTGACCCTACCGTCGATCATTAACTACAAAATTACATTAAATTTTTACAATAATTTTAATAATTTTATAATAATAAAAAATGCAGCGATAAAACATTAATACAGGCATAAATTACGCACTTAGAGTCTCGCGCCCATATTTATTAATTTTAAGCCCTGTCATAATTCTTAATAATTAATAATAAATACATAAAATAAATAATTTAGCCATGACGTCGTGTCAAATAGCATAGCCGCATTTATTAATACGCAAAGCAACGTCTTAATTATTGTAATTATTTAAAGCATAAATAATTAATAATGCACAATAAATAAGATTTTTTAAATAATAGCGCCACATTCTAAAATATTAAGCACTAATTAAATAGCACGCCCATTTTTATTCTTGTAATAATTTTAAACTCAAGATCAAGAAGCTTAGACTAATAAAACACTTAAAATAATTTAATCACAGTTTATTAATTTAATTTACCACTAATTAATTAATAATACACCTAAACTAATACCCAATTAAAACTAACCTAAACCAAAACCTAATTAAAATACTACCCTTCACTGACCTCAACAACCCACTTCCTTGGCCCAACACCCGCAAGCCCACACGCCCTCAGCCCTTCTTCACCTCTCCTCCCCCTCTCATCATATTTCAGAACCCTTAACCTAAAAAAACGAAGAGAGCATCATTTTCGTCTTCCCCCCTAACCCTAAAGACGCCGCCGACAAACCAGCAAGATCCTCGCCGGATTTTTCGGGCGGAAGATCCGGCGAGTCAAACATACCACTTTCCTTAAATCCCACAAGTAAGAATCGTCCAGAAATAACCTCAATCTTACCCAGACTTCATCCCTTCCAAATATGAAACCTAAACTTCACCCTCTTCAGAAACCTAAAACCTAAAGGAGATCCGCCGCATTCCCCTCCCAAATCTTCTCCTCAAATCGCGCCCCAAATCAAAGCTATCCTTTCTTAAGAATCAAATGAACCTCGAATCAGTACGAAATCACACGAAATCAGTACGAAATCGCACAAAAATCAGTCTAAAATGGTACCAATAACTTACCAAACTTAGGACCTAAAGTTAGGCTATATAAGCAAAGCAATCCTTACATGCAAAGGGATCGACAACAATGGGGAGAGAAAACCCAACACCTTTCTGAAACCCTGACACGAACAAAAAAAAAATCGACTCAACTGTCATAGAACATAGGGGAAACCTGAGGGAACCCGTTAGCATCCTTTAGCCGAAGCCTTTCTTTCAAAAAAAATAGCCTAGAATCGTCCACAAACGATATCGTTTTCAATCGCATAGCATAAAACCTCCGAGCGGATCGACGACTTGATACACTGCCTCGGTTCGCTGTCCGGAGAAGGTAAACCCAAATTCCTCTTAGTTCATTTTCGTATTGTCGTATTTGTGTGTTAAACCTGTGTCGATTAGCTCGTTCAGATTATCGGGTTCAGTGATGCATAAATGTGATGTCGGTTACTGTTTAACTGTCTGTTAGCCTATCTATTTGACTGTCAATACTCGAATCTGCTGGGCTGGGTTCATCCTTAGCGTAATGTGATTGCTGCGCTGTTTTAATACTTGTTTAGCGACGACCATGATATGGGTAGTAGGTCTGGGATTCGGTCATGTATCTCATATTCAGTGTTAAGCAGATACAAATTTAAATTCCTCCATGACTTGTATAATGTTGTGTCCTGTTTTGTATGTTATAGCGAATTGCGCAACTGTGTTTGTTAATGTGATTAAGCCAACGTTTAGCCTCTGTTGTGTGTCTTTATACATCAGTCACAATTTGAGTTCATGAGGTCGATTCGAGTTATATTAGTTATGTTTAGTAAGTCCAGATTATTATGGTAACCCTTGTGTATTTAAGGGCTCATCATATTAAAGCAGTTAAACAGGTACCAACTCTTGAAGTTAAGAAGTGGTTTAGATTATCCATGAGTTATTTTTGTCTTTGGTGACCATAATTATTGATTCGATTCCCATGTGTGATCTGGTCAGTGGATGCTTAACATGTTGGCTTAAGGCTAGCTTTGTTCACATATAAGTCGTATAATCTATCTAATGCCCAGTTGAGACTTATCATATGAAATCCGCTTGAGTGAGTGTTGGTCATATAGTACACATAGGGGGTAATTAGGTATCAAAGATTATTTAAATTGACAAGAAGGGATAAAATGTACTTGCTTCTTATCAGAACTATATTCTCATGTCTAGTTCCATGCTCTAAAGTATGCCTATCAACAATATGTATCCATTTCTAAAATATGTCTAAAAGGAATAAGAATGGAAAGCTCCCTTTTAAGCCTTGATTATTAAGCATGCCTATCTATCTTACTGTCTGCATAATCTTTTCTTGGTCGTATATTTGGCCCATTCTTTAACTTCTCTGTATTGAGGTCTGCTCATGTCACGTAAGTAAGGCATGATTGGGACGTAATCTATCATATAATGTTTTCGTACACATAAATTTTGTTTGTCTTGTTTAAAACTGCCCCTGTTATTGTTTCATTCTAAACTTAAAAAAAATGTTAGAATGTCTTCTTCTCCTCCTAGATATAGCATATGTGAGGTATGCCTGATTCAAGTTTCAATTTGAGCGTATTAATGTGTGTCTCTGGTGTGTCATTATGTACGTGATTCATATTAAAGTTCTAGTATTTACCTTAACATCGTACATTAATTGTTGCTCTTCTTTGTGTTTGTGATCACTTGTTCAAATGTTTATCATTTATTGGGCCTACACTTTTTTTCTTTTCTTCTTTGGATGTATTGTGAAGACTGTCCATATCTCGTTACCTATAAAGGCCATGATCCAAGGCCTGGGCTGGCCTGCTTCCTGCTTTTTTTAAAAAAAATAAATAAATATGAAAGATTGTTTTTTTTGGGGCCTGTCTTCCTACTGTTACTCCCTAAAGAAATCTGAAAACTATGAAATACTAGGCCTGCCTTCTCGTTTCAGTTTCACCTGAAAATGTATGTGTGGGCCGAACATATTTTCATAATTTGTTTCGGTCCCTTTTTCTCTTGAAATGAAATGATTTCAATGTGTTAAATCTTATATCAATGTGCATTTATTATTTGATAAAGTTTGAGATATATACTAATCCTTATCTTTTTTTTTTTTTTACATGAAATGCATCGGAGTAAAACGAAGAGTCTCACGGCGAGACTCATCATGAGCTGCTTCAAATATTTATATGCATCCATCTCGCATAGGAAATTCCAAACCGCGGCGAAAGGACATCGTCATTCTTCGAGTCATCCTTATTTAATTCATATCGTTTCCTCATTCATTTGTTGTAATTATTTGCCTAACATTTACTCTAACATTAATATATTTAGAATAGTTCGAGCTTGGGTCGTCCTTAGTAAGGAGTTTAACATTAGAAATTTACGTGCCTCTCTAAGTAAATCATTTTAACTTAAGTTATAATTAAACCATTTAGTCGCATAATTATTCATGTAGTCTAGACATTATTTTGTCATTTAATATTAACTTGCATAACTAATCATGTAGCTATGACATTATTCTTAACCCATTTGCTACAAAATCTATATAGAAATCTTATTTTTTTTATGTATACTAAGGAACCCCCTTAAGCATGTGGGATACTAATCAAGGTAGGCAAATGTATACATTTAGTCAATAAATCCACTTTGCATCACATATTTTTCATAAATAATATAGGGCATGCTTTAAACTCTATATGTGTTTTACATCACTAATCTTATTAATCTTTTGCCAAAAATACTTTCTATTAAATATCTTTCAAACATGCATTCTTAACAATAATAGTTAACCCTAGGTTTGAACGGACAACCGCAAGTTAGCGGATCCTTTAGGGTGCCTGACCCCTTCCCTTTAGGATAATAAAGAACCCTTACCCAGAATCTCATTAAAGTTTAGCAGACCATTAAAATGGAGTTAATGTTTACTTTAACTTAGTTGACATTTAGGTGTCCTAATTCACCCAAAATAATTAGGTGGCGACTCCGCGAACCCTTTAACACCTTTTCCACTTTTAGCATCTTTTAACCTTTTTAGCAATCTTTTAAACATTTAGCATTTATTTTATTTTCTAACATTTTTTATTAAGCAGGGGATTCGCTCAATAATGTCGCGGCCGAAAAAGGGCGTGACAGTACGTATAAACAGGGGAAGTGCTGCCCAAATAGTTGTAGGAAAAGAGAACCATTACTTCGTATTAACCTACACTTGAAAGCTTGAAGTTGATAGAAGTGTTATTCTCATTATAGGTTGAAGTACTACTTGTGGCGTGTTCTACTTAGCGTGAGGATTAGCCGAAGAGGTATGTGGAACTCTTCCTATCTTTCTTCGAGCATGAACCTTATAAAACGAGTGTACGGTGGACGTACGTATTTTAAATGAATTCGGATTCCTTGTGGTTTATGAAGCAAGTTACTTCATTTTAAAGGTATACTTGACTTGATTTTAAAAGTATAAGTCACTTGGTTTTAAAGGTGTAAGTGCCTTGATTTTAAAAGTTTAACTTTGATTTTTAAAGAGTAAGTGACTTGATGTTGCAAGGCTAGTACCTTGGGGTTTTATAAAAGAAATGATGTACGGCGGACGTACATGGTGCTATTGGGTTCAAGTCCCTAATATTACATGATATGATTCTTTTTATAACAAGAATGTACGGTGTACGTACATGGTGTTATTGGGTTCAAGTCCCTAATATTATACGACATGGTAATGCCATGGGGTTTTCTAAGATGTCATTCTATTTGTTCTAATGAGTGTCAAAGATTATTTTAACTTGCATATGTTTGTTCATATAGCCATTCGTGCAAGTGTTATATTTCCATATCACCGCGTCCCTCACTAGAGGGCCGGCAACATTATGTA
Source organism: Przewalskia tangutica (assembly GCA_029844215.1). Lineage (NCBI taxonomy): Eukaryota > Viridiplantae > Streptophyta > Magnoliopsida > Solanales > Solanaceae > Przewalskia > Przewalskia tangutica. The sequence continues at coordinate 20,940,010 of CM056736.1, forward strand.
TATATTTCATCGATTAGCTCCCATTACGTGAGTTGGTACACATTCATTGCGGGTCTGAAGGACTCATGCGGGTTCAATTCCCAGGATATCATTCCATGGACTAGCTCTCCATGATGAGGATATCAGGTACGGATATCCATTGCGGGTCTACAAGATCCATGCGGGTTCGAGTCCCATGCGGGTGAAATAGTTCCATGAGTAGGATTGCATAATGATTCTGAGGGCAGGTGTCCCTGATTTTGACATGACTTTCATATTTTGAAATGGTAATGATTTCATAATTTGGAAATGATACGGTTGATCTCACTTTTAAAAGGCATATTTTAAAAGGTACAGTTGACTCTCATTACTTTCATCTTTGCAAGGCATAGTTGTACTAATATTTTGATTATCATACTTGTTTCCTGTTATATTTTGGACTGTTATGATCTCATTTACAGTACTTACTGTTTCACATACTTGGTACATCTTTCGTACTGACCCCCTTTCCTCGGGGGGTTGCGTTTCATGCCGCAGGTGTAGGTACATAGTTTGGTGATCCTCACTCTTAGGATCTCTACTCCATTTTTGAGGAAGCTCCATTATTTCGGAGGCTTGTCTTTTTGGTACATATCCCTGTTATTGTAGGATTATGTACATTCAGGGTATGACGGGGCCCTGTCCCGTCATAGTTTATTGTCCAAACTCTTAGAGGTCTGTATTCATATGTGGGATGGACTTGCGGGAGTTATATATACTGTTGGCCATTGTACTACTGTATTGTCGGGTCATTCCCCTTTGTATATAGCATCAGTCTCATCGGCTTGCCTTATTGCTACTTATACAGTTTTTCATTTATTATTTGGCCTATATCTGATATGGGATGTGAGGGTATAAGAGGGGGTGCCTAGGTAGGACACTAGTCGTGGGTCCGAGTTTCGGGTTGTGATAAAGTGGTATCAGAGCAGTTAATCTTCGGAATATCTACAGACCGTGTCTAGTAGAGTCTTGGGTATGGGTATGTGTGCACCATACTTATACACATGAGGCTACAAGATATTTAGGATTTGGTTTCTATTCTTCTCACTCTGAGATCGTGCAATAGAGGTGTGTTATTAGGATGATCCCTCTCTGACGTATTCTTGTGCTTTCAGCTATGCCTCCACGGAAAGTAGCAGTGGCCCAGAAGGGCAAATCAGCAGCAGGAGCTGCTAGGCAGACTCAGAAAGTTACTAGGACACGTGCTGGTCGATGCTGAGGGTGCGTCGACGACTAGTTACGTTCTGCGTCACTGAGGAGCTTAGGCGGCCAGCGACTCAGAGCCCGACACTTGAGCCTCCAATTCCTCAGCCAGGGGCAAAAGATAGGGACATGAGAGATGTAGTCCAGCTGCTGGCTAGGATAGTAGCAGGACAGACTTACAGAAAGGAGCCGGTAGCTAACCCAGAGCAGATAGTTTGAGGGTCCATGACTTTTTGAGTTGTAGTACGCCAGAGTTTTACGGGTCGAGGCCCGAGGATGATCCACAGGAGTTCATCCGCCAGATACAGCAGACGATGAGGGTGATTAAGGCTTCGGAGACTGAGTCGGTTGTATTGGCTTCATACCGATTGCGCGATGTAGCAGTTAATTGGTTTGAGTTGTGGGAGCTGTCTAGGGGCGAGGGTGCTCCTCCAGTGGTGTGGGACGAGTTCACGGAGGCCTTTCTTGACCACTTCTTGCCTCCTGAGATGAGGAGAGCCAAGGTTGACAGGTTCTTGACTTTGAGGCAGAGTGGAAGGACGATTAGAGAGTATGGCCTGGAGTTTGACTCATTGACTCGGTACGTGTTAGGCGATTTACAAATGCTCACGCAAGTGCATGTATCGTTCACAAGTAATATAGTCTGTAAGACCGAATATCATCCACAAAGACTGGTTACCAAGTACCGAACTTCTAAACATTGGTTTCTATTTGGCAATCGATAAATTGTTTGGTTTTGTAACTAGGAACTATCATTAAAGTGAAGTGCAGGAAACTAGATTTGATTGATAAAACTATGGGTTTATAACAGTTATGAAGGGAATAGGGCTTCCAATCTCCTCAACTATCCACTCTTTCACGTGTTAATGTAATGTTAATGATTCTTCTTCTTATTAAGATAGCAGGTTAACTATTCTGTCGTCATATTCCGGTTAGGATATACGAGATCTCAATCTTGTGCAGAAACCTTCTATATTTCTATGATAGGATTTACCACATAGGAGGATTAAGAACAGTAACATATAATGCTACAAAAGTATCGGGGTACTTTCGTCCACGATTTTAACCTATGTCTAAACAACTACAGCATATTCAAATCTCTCCTCTCGGTTCTCGTTCGAAATCATATAGGTAATGATAATTAGTAGCTAATTAATTATCAAGCAATCAAAGCAATATTGAATAGATCTTAATACGCTGAAGAAGAAATCCTTAACTAATGAATTAACTATATGAACAAGTTTCAAGAAGATTCGATGGAAACTCTACTAAAGTAATTAACTCATAGTCATGAACATGCTAAGAACTAATACAATCCAACAATAACTGAAATAAAAACTAAAGATAGAAAATTACGAAGATTAAAGTCTTCAATTGTTGTTCCAAGTGCCTTGTGTTGTTCTTGTGTTCAAGAATGGACCCCCCCTCCTAAAAACTGATCTCTAGGGCTTTAAATAGGTATCAATTTCGTGCCCTAGGGGCCCTATTACCCTTGGCCAATTCCAACTCAGAACTGAAAAATTTAGATGCAAGATGGATTCTGCAGTCGACATCATGATCGAAACTCTGCAGCTCAGTATAAATGGAACCGTGGTTACATGCGAATGCTGATGTTGAAAATCCTGCGGGTTTCTGGCACATTTTGATCTTTCTTTTTTTTTGAATCATCGATTTTTGACCTTTTTCTGCCTCGGGACCTCCTTTTATGCTCATTTTTCGCTCCTTTTTGTCATTTTGCCTTTTTGAACCGCTGTGACTCAAAAGAAAGAAAAACAACCCTAAAATTGTACTAGACACAACGAAAATGGGTAAAATACTAATCGAAAATGACTCAAAATAGGTATATGAAATATGCCTAACAAACATCCAAACTTAAACTTTGCTCGCCCTCGAGCAAAGCAGAAAAAAAACAAAGAAATAAAATCAAAAAGACTCAAAGACTCACGTCAAGCAGTTGCAAAATGTCACTTAGAAACTCATGAACGTTAGTTAGGACAATATGTAGGAATAAATGTAGCATGCATTGAACAATCTAGAATTTGGGTTCTCAGGGATCCTCGCCCAACTAGGATCCCTGAGAACCCTCAATCTTACGGACTGGTTGGCTTCCTATTATGCCAATGTCGACTGTAGGGAGAAGTTGGTCCGATTCCAGTTACCCGGTGAGCCGGTTATTGAGTGGAAAGAGAATACTACATCGCCGAGGGGCAGGTTTATTTTCTACCTCAAGGCCAGGAAGATGGTTAGAAAGGGGTATATCTATCATCTGGTGCGGGTGTTAAATCTGAGTGAGATACCGACTCTTGATCGATTCGGTTGTTAGTGAATTCTTGGATGTATTCCCTGATGATCTCCTAGGTATTCCTCCAGAGCGGGAGATAGAGTTTTGTATTGATGTTCTGCCAATTACCAGACCAATATCCATTCCTCCGTATAGAATGGCACCCGCCGAGTTGAAGGACCAGCTGAGAGACTTGCTGGAAAATGACTTCATTAAGCCTAGTACATCTGCTTGGGGAGCACCAGTATTGTTTGTGAAGAAGAAAGATGGGTCGATACGGATGTGTATTGACTATAGGCATCTGAATAAGGTAACCATCAAGAATAGGTATCCCCTTCCCAGGATTGACGATTTGTTTGACCAGTTGCAGGATGCTAAGTATTTCTCGAAGATAGACTTGCGGTCCTGTTTTCATCGGGTGCGGGTTAGAGAGGTAGATATCCCGAAGACTACATTCAGGACCCGGTACGGGCATTACGAGTTTAGGGTGATGTCTTTTGGGTTGAAAAATGCTCCAACAGTGTTTATGGATTTAATGAACCGGGTGTTCAAGCCATTTTTGGATACGTTTGTGATAGTATTCATTGATGACATCCTGGTTTATTCTCGCTCAGAGCAGGAGCATGCAGACCATTTGAGGACAGTACTTGGGGTCCTCCAGCACCGCAGTTGTATGCCAAGTTTTCGAAGTGTGAGTTCTGGTTGGCCTCAGTGGCATTTTTGGGGCATATTATAGGGGTCGATGGTATTCAGGTGGATACTCAGAAGATTGAGGCGGTGAAGACATGGCCCAGACCTACTACACCTACAGAGGTGCGCAGTTTTCTGGGGCTAGCGGGATATTACCGAAGGTTTGTGGAGAAGTTCGTCTCGATCTCAGTGCCTTTGACTAGGCTGACTCAGAAAGCGGCTAAGTTTCAATGGACGGATGCTTGTGAGAAGGGCTTCCAGTTATTGAATGATAAGTTGGAGACGGCTCCAGTTCTTACTCTTCCTGAGGGACTAGAGGGTTATGTTATTTATTGTGATGCTTCGGGTGTTAGGCTAGGTTTTGTGTTGATGCAGCATGGTAAGGTTATAACCTATGCTTCCCGACAGCTCCGGAAGCATGAGAAGAATTACCCTACCCATGTTTTGGAATTGGCGGTCATGATACATGCCTTGAAGATTTGGAGGCATTACTTATATGGAGTTCATGTGGATATTTATACAGATCACAAGAGTCTCCAGTATATCTTCAGACAGAAGGATTTGAACTTACGGCAGAGGCGGTGGTTAGAGTTACTTAAGGATTATGATGTTGATATTCTATACCACCCAAGGAAAGTCAATGTGGTTGCAGATGCTCATAGTCGTAGATCTATGGGTAGCCTGACAGATGTGCAACCAAACAGAAGGGAAATGGTTCGTGAAATACATCAGCTAGCGAGCCTTGGGATCTGATTGGTTGATTCTGGTGACAGTGGAGTTCAGGTTCGAGAGGTTGCCGAGTCCTCCATCGTAGAAGAGGTAAAGAGGCACCAGTATGAGGATCCAGTTCTGGTACGGTATAGAGATGCAACTCTTCAAAAAGAGGAGACGTTATTTGAGGTTGCACCTGATGGGGTGCTAAGGTATGAAAGTAGATTGTGTGTACCCAATGTTGCAGGGTTTCGACAACAGGTTATGGGAGAGACACATAATGTTCGTTATTCTATTTATCCGGGGTCGACGAAGATGTACCATAACCTCAGATGTGTGTATTGGTGGGATGACCTGAAAAGGGACGTAGCAGGGTTTGTTGCTCAGTGCCTGAATTGTCAGCAGGTTAAGGTCAAGCACCAGAAGCCTGGTGGGTTACTACAGGCGATAGAGATCCCAACTTAGAAGTGGGAGGTGATTAATATGGATTTCGTTACAGGCATGCCTCGTACTCAAAGGAAGTGTGGCTCTATTTGGGTTATAGTAGATAGACTGACGAAATCAGCTCATTTTCTTCCGGTCAGGACTACTTACTCGGCTGAGGACTATGCTAGGATATATATCAGGGAGATAGTGAGACTGCACGGGGTTCCCACATCGATTATATCAGACAGATGAGCTCAGTTTACAGCTAACTTCTGGAGGTCATTCCAGAAGGGATTGGGGACACAGGTGAATCTCAGTACAACATTTCATCCTCAGACGATGGGCGAGCGGCGTCTTATCCGGACAACGAGGATATCTTTGAGGGCTGTATTATTGATTAGGGGTAGCTGGGAGGATCATTTGCCACTCGTGGAGTTTGCATATAACAACAGCTACCATTCTAGTATTCAGATGGCCCCGTATGAGGCATTATATGGAAGGAAGTGCAGGTCGCCGATTGGTTGGTTTGATATCGGCAAGTCTAGGTTAGTCGGTCCAGACTTGGTTCAGCAAGATGTGGATAAGGTAAAGCTTATCCATGAGAGATTATTAGCTGCCCAGAGTCGACATAAGTCTTATGCAGATAATTGACGTCGACACTTGAAATTTCAGCTGGGTGACTGGGTGTTCTTGAAGGTATCACCCATGAAGGGTGTGATGAGGTTTGGTAAGAAGGGGAAGCTTAGCCCGAGGCACATTGGGCCTTACCAGATTGTTCGTAGGGTAGGCAATATTGCCTATGAGTTGGATCTACCATCTGATTTGGAAGTGGTACATCCGGTCTTCCACGTATCGATGTTACGTAAGTGTGTTGGTGGTCCTTCCAGGGTCTTCCCAGTAGATGACGTCCAGGTAACAGAGGAGTTATCATATGAGGAGAGTCCTATAGCCATACTTGATTGCCAGGTCAAACTATTACGGACTAAGGACGTGGCTTTCGTCAAGGTCTTGTGGCGGAATAATAATAGAGAGGAGATGACTTGGGAAGCAGAAGAGGAAATGATGAAGGAATATCCTCACTTGTTCCCTACGCCTATAGGTAATTCGATTCTCTACTTGCCTATATTGATTGACGTATATGCATGTGTAATTTATTGTGGCCATGTGTGGCATATTTGATTTTGTTGGGTATAGTTAAAGGGGACTATGCCAATATTTGTTTAGCTTGAACCTATTGTGAACATTCGGGACGCATATTTCTAAGGGGGGAAGGATGTTACACCCCGTAATTCCAAGGGAAATAGATTGAGAACGTGATTAATGAAATAAGATGTGAGCGTCGGAAGTTGTAGAAGAAGAAGAGATTTAGTGAGAAATGCGTACTATGAATTTCAGGCACATCACCGCGGTGCCAAGGGACAGGACCGCAGTGCTGAAACTTCAGAGGGGTGCAGGACTTTATGCACCGTGGTGCCAGAGTGCAGTACCGCGGTGTCGTAACCTCTGAGAGGCCGCAGAACCTTATGCACCGCGGTGAGTCAGATCTGCGCGATCTTGCGTCACGGGTTTTTCCAAAGCAGATATTTTGAGTGAAGAAGGGATATGGGGACAAGTGTCCTTTCCAATTGTGCTATATATACACCCATAGCTTACTAGGTCTTGAAGACTTAGAACAAAGGAAATCTTCTCTCTAAAAACCCTTATCCTTTCTCTTCCTTAGCCTTCAAGATTTGGAATTTCCATAGCCGAAGTAACAAGATTAAGTCTTTTCTCCAAAATTAAGCACCTAAGCCAAGTTAACACACCAAGATAGCGGGTCACGGTTTTGGCCAAGAATAAGGTCTTGAAACCCTAAGCTTATTCATAAACTTGTTGGAAGAAAAACAAGAAAGTAGGATGGATACAAGCTTATAGAAGATTCCTTCATGTCGTAGTAACTTGAAGAAGTGGTACAAAGAGGAAACTAGGAGCCGAGAACTTGTGAATTGTTTTGGGCATATTTAAGGTAAGAATTCCTCATCCTCTTGGAGTAATTTGGATATTACATGTTATAGTAATTAATATTTGAACTTGTGATTAAGAAGAATGTAGAATAAGAAGTATAGGGGCAGTTTTGGTGAAGTGGCCGAGAGTTGACAGTTTTTCGGAACATTGGTTTCGTTGGTTATTGTTGTTGTTAACTTCACATATTGCATGTTCTAATGAAGTAATCTTGTTGTTGATAAGTTGTTATGACTTGTATAAAAGTATTGGAACTTGAATTGGATTAAGAAGGATTATGGAAAGGGAAATTGTGTTGGGGTTGTTGGCCGAGAATTGCTATAAAACTGTTAGCTATTATTGTGCAGTTTTAGGGACTGATTTTGTGGGATGTTTTATATGGATTATGAGGTTGTTTTACGTAAGAAATAGGGGGTGTGAATCCCCTTGGTTGTTGTTTGTTGTGTCCTTAATTGGTGCCTTGGTTATTGTTGAAATTGGTCTTCTCAAAAGGTGGAAAAGTACGTATAAACAGGGGAAGTGTTGCCCAAATAGTTGTAGGAAAATAGAACCATTACTTGGTATTAACCTACACTTGAAAGCTTGAAGTTGATAGAAGTGTTATTCTCATTATAGGTTGAAGTACTACTTGTGGCATGTTCTACTTAGCGTGAGGATTAGCCGAAGAGGTATGTGGAACTCTTCCTATATTTATTCGAGCATGAACCTTATAAAACGAGTGTACGGTGGACGTACGTGTTTTAAATGAATTCGGATTCCTTGTGGTTTATGAAGGAAGTTACTTGATTTTAAAAGTATACTTGACTTGATTTTAAAAGTATAAGTCACTTGGTTTTAAAGGTGTAAGTGCCTTGATTTTAAAAGTGTAACCTTGATTTTTAAAGAGTAAGTGACTTGATGTTGCAAGGCTAGTGCCTTGGAGTTTTATAAAGGAAAGGATGTACAGCGGACGTACATGGTGCTATTGGGTTCAAGTCTCTAATATTACATGATATGATTCTTTTTATAACAAGGATGTACGATGTACGTACATGGTGTTATTGGGTTCAAGTCCCTAATATTATACGACATGGTAATGTCATGGGTTTTTCTAAGGTGATAGTTCATTTTATTTGTTCTAATAAGAGTCAAAGATTATTTTAACTTGCATATGTTTGATCATATAGCCATTCGTGCAAGTGTTATATTTTCATATCATCGTGTCCCTCACTAGAGGGCCGACAACATTATGTATATATTTCATGGATTAGCTCCCATGATGTGAGTTGGTACACACTCATTACGGGTCTGTAGGACTCATGCGGGTTCAATTCCCAGGATATTATTCCATGGACTAGCTCTCCGTGATGAGGGTATCGAGTACATATATCCATTGCGGGTCTACAAGATTCATGCGGGTTCGAGTCCCATGCGGGTGAAATAGTCTCATGAGTAGGATTGCTTAATGATTCTGAGTGCAGGTGTCCCTGATTTTGACATGGCTTTCATATTTTGAAATGGTAATGATTTCATAATTTGGAAATGATACGGTTGATCTCACTTTTAAAAGACATATTTTAAAAGGTACAGTTGACTCTCATAACTTTCATCTTTGCAAGACATAGTTGTACTAGTATTTTGATTATCATACTTGCGTTCTGTTATATTTGGATTGTTATGATCTCATTTACAGTACTTACTGTTTCACATACTTGGTACATCTTTCGTACTGACCCCCTTTCCTCGGGGGGCTGCGTTTCATGTCGTAGGTGTAGGTACACAGTTTGGTGATCCTCGCTCTTAGGATCTCTACTCAGTTTTTTAGGAAGCTCCATTATTTCGGAGGCTTGTCTTTTTGGTACGGATCCCTGTTATTGTAGGCTTATGTACATTCAGGGGTATGACGGGGCCCTGTTCCGTCATAGTTTATTATCCGAACTCTTAGAGGTCTGTATTCATATGTGGGCTGGACTTGCGGGAGTTATATATACTGTTGGCCATTGCACTACTGTATTGTCGGGTCATTCCCCTTTGTATATAGCGACAGTCTCATTGGCTTGCCTTATTGCTACTTATACAGTTTTTCATTTATTATTTGGCATATGTCTGGTATGGGATGTGAGGGTATAAGAGGGGATGTCCAGGTAGGGCACCAGTCGCGGGCCCAGAGTTCGGGTCGTGACAGACATATTACATCCCTAAGGATATGATGCAGACCACATGTCGACGTATCACATATCATCGATACCCCATTCTCGATGATCATTAGTCGAGACAATTTTAAGAGTTACATTATAATATTAATCTTTCACAATATTAATAATCTCGTAACCTCTTAGGAATGCATTTATAAAATATTATAAACAGTCAACTAATAATTCAATAAGTGCAAATGTCATAATATTAATCTCCATTAATATAAATATGAATATGTATAAAGTACATTTGTTCTAATACAGATTGTATTTAGGACATATATATACTTTGATGATATGTGTGAGGCATTTTAATTTTTGGGGTTCATTTGTGGTACCCTTCTTTCTCTGACTAGCCCCCTCCTTATATATGGGTTCACTTTTGAAATAATTGATTTTGGGATGAAACAAATTTCCAGTTGTTTTTGTTTTTTTATAATTATTTAGTAATCACTTATTCTATTATTTATGTTTGTATCGCATTAAATTTGAAACATCTGATAAATGACGGAAGATTTCATCCATTCCACCACATTTCTGAGTGGTGATTGATTTCGCGTAATTTCTATCAAAAGTCAAAACGCCTATTAGTGGTTTTATTTTTGTAAATGACTTGAAAATGTTTTGACTAAATTAACTTGGGCATTTATGCATGTTTTAGAGAGGTGTTATTTTACTTGACAATTTTAGAGGTTTTCACTCAAGTGATTAAACAATAAGAGATGTCCACAATAATGATACAACACTTTGCGCGTTAATCTTATGATTAGGGGGAGTTCGAAACTTATTTATCTCATTAAACAAATTAAAAAGAACAATGAGAAAGGAGGAGTCATGTGAAATGAAAAGAGGAAAAAGAGCACTTTATTAAAATGAGAGAACAAATATGCTAATGTGAACTCCTAAATATGAAAGCGTGGCCCACATGGGAAAAGGGGGAGTGGCCAAAGCTCCTGAAAATAGCAATGTCAAAGGAAGTCATGTGCCCGCAGACCCCCCCCTTTCTAAATTGAAAAAAGGAACAGTTGGGGTGTTCTGCCGCGTACCAAAGTCCTACATGTCACATTTATTGGTTCTCTCGATAATACAACTTTGGGAATCTAAGTACCATAGTTTCTAAAAACAACTACTCATATGAAATATTGCTCAAATAAGAATTTATGTGTGCGCTTATGATGGTGCATTCTTGTGTGCGCTTGATCGTGGATATTTCATAATTGTAGCTTAACCGCGCGTGCATGTTGCAGTGTGGATTTGATACTTCCTCAGACAATCCCTGTTGGGGGATCGGACATTGTAGTATTGATCCGTTGGTGGCGATCAGACACTGAATGTGGGGCGCACATTCCGTGATTTATCTGGCGGTGGCGGTTAAGAACGGGTTCCATTCGCCTCCAGGAGCATAGTATCAGTACTTGTGCAGGTACTAGCGATATGGGGGTACTAAGGCCACCCCGAGACCTAGATTATCAAAAAAAAAAAAAGGAACATTTGGGGTGTTCTGCCGCGTACCAAAGTCCTACATATCACATTTATTGGTTCTCTCGATAATACAACTTTGGGAATCTAAGTACCATAGTTGTTAAATTCCTTATGTCAGGTTTTTCTAATTTACTTAAAACCTTAACCTAGATCAATGTAAGAATGAAATAAGCACAGCGGAAACTACTTACTTTCCATCTTTATGGCCTTCCGTCTATTGCCTCCCAAACAATATCAAAGGAATCGATGAAGATGGCTTGATTGACTTGCTCGCACGCTCAACCGACAAATTACTTGGCTAGTGAGTCCTTCCAAAACTCTTGAACTCTCTCTTACTTATTTCTGTCTCACAAATTGAAGGCAGAATTTCTAGTCTTTTATGGAGCAAGACTGTGGAGAATCATGAGTCCAAGGTTATGGAGACCCAGCCCTTTTATAGCAGTGTAAACCCTTAGCAGGACTATAAATGCTGAAAGTCATAAAAAAGGAATAAACCAGAAAGATTTCATTTCCTTATTTAGCCTAAATTTATCACTGCTATTATTTTAATCAACTATAATTGGTCCATTAACAATTATAATTGATTAACATTATTCTATATGTATTTGTGTCCAAATCCTTATTGAAATACGTATAATGCCATGACTTAATTAATCACATTGTTTGGCATATTTTAATCATTATATAAATGTAATCTTGCGACAGTATTTGATATCATAATCATAATGCACGTATGTCCAACTTAATTATTGTAATTAGACGTCTCTAAATCCAACAATCTCCCACGTGGACAAGTGCAACCTTTTGATTATATATCCTTAACTTTATTGCATGCAACTTTTCGTCTTTTACTTATCGTATCTCTTAAACAATTAGTCCATCAATTATGCTAACAAAGGACTTAGCGGCATTTGTCACATTTATTCGCAACTAAATCGACATAAATCACGCCGCCAACATAAGCGAATGACATGAATCTGATTTGGACATATAGTTTAGAAATTACACGCAAGTGTGATTAGACGTGCCTATTTCTAATTGAGTCACCTTAACTTTACTGTATGAGGTCAAAAAAAAACTTAAAACTTTAAAGAGAGAAATAATGAAACTGAAACTGAATGCACCTTGTAAATTACATTACAAAGAAACTTAAAACATATTCAGACTTCCACATTTTCTAACTATCCTAAACAGATATAACACCCATACGAGCAACATGTTCGTGAAACTGCTTGGGTGGTAATCCTTTAGTGAGAGGATCCGCAATCATGGAGTGCATGTATGTGTTATATACATAATTCATTATTCTGCACTCTTTCTTTTACAATCAAGAACTTAATGTCGATGTACTTCGACTTTGACGAACTTCGGTTGTTGGTTGCGTATAACACTGCTGAATTGTTGTCACATAATAATTTGAGTGGTTTCTGAATAGAATCCACAATTTTCAGCCTTGTGACGAAGTTCTTGACCATACGCCATGATTAGATGCTTCAAAGCATGCAACAAATTCAGCTGCCATAGTGGAGGAGGCTACCAATGACTGCTTAGCACTCTTCCATGACACGGCACCTCCTGCCATCATAAAGATGTATCCTGATGTTGACTTCATGCTGTCGACACATCCTCCAAAATCAGAATCGGTATATCCAATGACCTCGAGCTATTCCGATCTCTGATACGTGAGCATATAGTCCCTAGTTCTCTTTAGGTATCTCAACACTCGCTTGGCTGCCTTCCAGTGTTCCATACCTGGATTACTTAAATATCTCCCTAGCATTCCAAAGAATGAACGCATAATATCCGGACGCTGCGCATACTACAAGATACACGATGCTACCTACTACCGAGGCATAGGGAATATCTTTCATGATGTTTTTATCTAAGTCGGTTTGGGGACATTGTTTTAGACTAAACTTATCTCCTTTTGATACGCGAGTATCTCACAGTTTCTTGTTTGCATGCCAAATCTGGTTAGAATCTTATTGATATAGTTCCTCCGGGATATCCTTAGAATACCTTGAGGTCTATCTCTAAGTATTTCAATCCACTAGAACAAATGATCATCACGAAGATCTTTCATTTCAAAGTTCTTAAATAAAAATTCTTAGTTTGATGCAACATGTTCTTATTGTTACTGGCAAGCAATATGTCATCTACATATAAAACCAAGAAAATAAATTTACTCCCACAGAACTTAAGGTATATACATTCATCTACTATGTTAGACTCAAAACCAAATGAGCTAACAACTTTGTGAAACTTATGATACCATTGTCGAGATGCTTGTTTTAGCCCATAGATAGATTTCTTAAGTCTGCAAACCATAGACCCTGCATCACCTGATACAAAGTTTTCATTGCTTTCATATAGATCATTTCATCAATATCACCATTGAGAAATGTCGTCTTTACATCCATCTGATGAAGTTCTAAATCATAATGTGCTACAAGTGCCAATATAATCCTTAAAGAGTCTTTCGATGAAACTGGAGAGAAAGTCTCTTTATAATCAATGCCTTCTTTCTGTGTGAAACCTTTTGCAACAAGACGTGCCTTGTAGTTTTCAACATTGCCTTTAGAATCCCGCTTAGTCTTAAATATCCATTTGCAACCAACGGGTTTCTTGCCTTTAGGCAACGGAACAATATCCCAAACATCATTGTCATACATAGATTTCATCTCCTCATTCATGGCATTAATCCACATTTGAGAGTTAGAGCTTTCCACAGCTTGTTTGATATTTTCAGGATCATTTTCAAACATGCCAATGTCAAACTCATGTTCTTGAAGATATGCATAATCCTTCGATTGTGTAGATCTTTTCTCTCTAGTAGATCTCCTAATTGGCACAGGCTCTAGATTTTCTTGAGGTTCATTTACAACTTGATCTTCAACAGGAGGAGGAACATTATTACCAACTTCTGAATCTCCCACAGGCTCTAGGCCATCAACATTGATTATAGCAATGTCGGGGTTTGGGTTGGATTCAGGTCCATTTGTGTTCTCTATTCCATGTTGAGTTTCTAACGGAGTTGTTTGGGATGATGAAGTTTGCACATTGTCAAAAGATGTATTTCTAAACGTAATCGGAATTTGAATAAAACCAGGACTTTGGTCCATAGTCTCATTCTCATTCGTCTCTTCTTCTTCAAAAATACTATCTTTTGTCATATCTCCCCCCACAAACTCATTTTCCTCAAAAAATTTCGCACTTCCTGACTCGAAAACTATATGTTCTGTTGGATTATAGAATTTATACCCCCTAGATCGTTCAGAATAGCCTATAAAGTAACAACTAACAGTCCTTTCGTCCAGTTTCTTTTCACTTGGCTTATAAGGCCTAGCTTCACATGGACATCCCCATACTCTCAAATGATTCAAGCTAGGCTTGCGCCCAACCCATAACTCGTAAGGGGTCTTGTTAGTTGCTTTAGTAGGCACTCTATTAAGTATGTATGTTGCAGTCTTTAAGGCTTCTCCCCACAAATTCTCAAGTAGAGTTGTACGAGCAATCATATTTCTCACCATATCTTTAAGGGTGCGATTTCGCCGTTCAGGAACACCATTCATTGCAGGTGAACCTGGCAACGTATACTGAGGCACAATTCCGCATTACTCTAAGTATTTTGCAAAGGGACCTTGACGTTGTTCTCCTGATCCATCATAACGGTCGTAGTATTCACCACCACGATCAGAACGAATGGATTTTATATGTTTGTTGAGTTGTAACTCAACTTCCGTTTTGAACTTTATGAACACGTCTAATGCTTCCGCCTTTTCTTTTATTAAGTAAATTTGACCATATCTTGAATAATCATCTATGAATGTGATAAAGTAACGGTGACCATTTCTTGTAGCCTTTGGAAAAGGACCACAGATATCGGTATGAATCAGTTCTAAGACATCATCCCATCTTTTTGCACCATACTTACGTTTATTAGTTTGTTTTCCCTTTATACAATTTACATAATCATTTAAGTTTGTAAAATCTAAAGGTTGGAGAATATCATTAGACACAAGACGTTCTATCCTTTTCATAGAGATATGTCCTAATCGCTTGTGCCATAATGTTGCTGATTTCTCGCAAGTTAATTTACGTTTTCTATTATCTATATGCAGTGCCTCTGAATGTGAAGTGTCTATATCTAGAAAATAAAGATTATCATAAGAAGACAGGAAACCAGAAGCAAGAAGCTTAGAATTTTGACACAAACTGAAATTTCCATTACTAAATGAACATACATAGCCATTTTTGTCCAAATAAGATACGGAAATTAGGTTCCTTCTGAAGGATGGAACCACTAAAGCATCAAAACTTAAATAAAATCATGTCCTACATAATAATCTAAATTTTCCAATGCTTTTCACTTCTACTTTATTTCCATTTCCTACGTAAATGTAGCGCTCTGCCTCACTTGGCTTGCGATGGCTTAGGCAACCCTGCATCGATATACTGATGTTAGACGTTGCACCTGAATCTATCCACCAAGTATATCTAAATACAGAACTTAAATTAACTTCAGAACAAACTAAAGCAAGAGGCATACCTTTCTTTGTCAACCATGCATGATAGTTGGAGCAGAATTTCTTTGTATGCCCAGGTGCTTTACAGAAGAAGCATATTCTTTCTTCTGAATTATCAGAAGTATCCTTTTTGTTCTTCGTCGCATCTTTGCCTGCAGCTGCCTTGGTGGGTTCCTTTTCCGTGGCAGTAAACTTGCGCTTCTTGCCTTTACCCTTAGGATTAGATGTTACGACATGAGCACTTTCTCCCTTAGTCATTTTCTGTCTCTCTTCCTCCTGCACCAACTGAGCCTCAAACTCAGGTAGTGTCCACATCTCCCTTTGACAATTATAAGTCATCTTGAATTGACTAAAGTTAGATGGGAGAGACAGAAAAATGAACTCAATGAGAACCTCATCAGAGATGTCATAATTATGCCCTATTAAGGCACGTTGCAATCTTGTCATCTCAATAACATGCTCTCTAACCCCTTCTTTTCCCTTGTATTTTATTGTTGCCAACTTCACAAAGAGTGTACTAACTTCAGTCTTTTTACTCTTTGTGAATTTCTCTTCAAGGGCCTTAAGGTAATTTGAAGCGCCGGTTTCTGTATCAGGTATTATGCCTCGAAAAGTCTCATGGATCGTTTGCTTCATCACCATTATGCACATGCGATCTGAATGCTCCCATTTTTCAATATCAGCCTTCTCTAAGGGAGTTATCTCATCCTCTTTATCAGGCTTGGGGCAATCAAATCTCAATGCTATGTCCAATTGCATGATCCCTAAGACTAATTTTAGCTTTTCCTCCCACTGTTTGAAATTGTTCCCCATGAGGGGCTTAATTTGACTTAGATTTGATATTATGTTTAGATCTGAAAATTCAAGAACAAGGAAATAATTTAGATACTATGCGTCACGATTTGATCCTTAAATCATAGTTCTAAAATCTATCCAAAGGCATGTGTAAAATTATTTGGTCCATAATATTTTTACCCAAAACACCATTCAGTAATGAAACACCTTTGGGTGCAATCATTTCCTTCAAGTATTCTGGTGTAGTGAATAAAGTACAACCATGTCAATCAACCTTTGGGTCAAATTAACATATCCATGAACTAATGACCAGGCCAGTCAACAAAGGGAGGAGGATCACAGACGGATCACTTAAGTTCCTAGCCCCTGATGCTTTTCTAGACATCACTAGTCCATGTGTGTTGCAACTTATCACTACCCTTATGCACTAAACAATTTCGGCAAGCGCCAACCCTCCTTTGGGAAAGCTAACACTCACATCACATCCATTTTTAACTTGTCATGAGTCATCTTTGCAAACGTCTTTAACAGAGCGGTTCGTTTGCGAACATCAATGCTTGACTAATGCGAAAACAACACATGTATACCTAAACGCCTTTAACTAGATTTCAAAATTGCGCCTAAAACCTAATCTAGGACGTACCTATAGAATCTACTCGTCCTAAATAGAATACAACATCTTATAGCACTTTTAAATCAGAATATACTAATTTTATATGTCAACTATATTCATCAAAATAATTATTAGGTTTTAGTAAAACTTTAGCAATTTTCAACAATGATTACCTTTTAGAAATGCTTCAATAATTTATTTAGAAAATACTAAATAATTTTATGCCAGAATTAGCATTAATAGTGATCAAATTATAGAATAATAAATAGCATTAATATGTCATAATTAGCATTAATGGTGATCAAATTATAACATAATAAATAGCATTAATATGTCATAATTAGCATTAATGGTTATCATATTATAGCATAATAAATAGCATTAATATGTCATAATTAGCATTAATGGTGATCAAATTATAGCATAATAAATAGCATTAATATGCCATAATTAGCATTAATGGTTACTAAATAATTTTATGTCAGAATTAGCATTAATAGTGATCAAATTATAGCATAATAAATATCATTAATATGTCATAATTAGCATTAATGATGATCAAATTATAGCATAATAAATAGTATTAATATGCCATAATTAGCATTAATGGTTATCAAATCCTAATAATTATGCGAAATATAGCATAATACTTAGTAATTCTAGTAATTATAATTATTACAACGTAAATTACAATTACTTACAATTATTCTAAGGTCTGGTAGCCGAAATAACTACCTCAAATTAATTCTTTATGACCAGATTCAAAAATTCAAGTCTGAATTACTTTCTCTAATTCGAATTTAAAACCTTAATTATGTTGCATAATTAATCCTTTCGAAAGCAGATCAGGGCACTTTCGTATTTATTCACTCAAATCAATAAATTATGAAAATTAAAAAAATTAAAATCTCAAATAAAAACTTCTCCAAGATCGTACGAAACGCAAGGATGGGTTCAAATTCAATATTTTAATTCAAAACCGCATAAAATAAATCAATTAAAGCAAAATTTTAACAACTTCTTTTGCAACAATTAAATTCGATATGAAAAATAGAAAGCAATTAAAACGAAATTACAATTCTTACATATCCTGGCTCTGATGCCACATGTTAAATTCCTTATGTCAGGTTTTTCTAATTTACTTAAAACCTTAACCTAGATCAATGTAAGAATGAAATAAGCACAACGGAAACTACTTACTTTCCATCTTTATGGCCTTCCGTCTATTGCCTCCCAAGCAATATCAAAGGAATCGATGAAGATGACTTGATTGACTTGCTCGCACGCTCAACCGACAAATTAATTGGCTAGTGAGTCCTTTCAAAACTCTTGAACTCTCTCTTACTTATTTTTGTCTCACAAATTGAAGGCAGAATTTCTAGTCTTATATGGAGCAAGACTGTGGAGAATCATGAGTCCAAGGTTATGGAGACCCAGCCCTTTTATAGCAGTGTAAACCCTTAGCAGGACTATAAATGCTGAAAGTCATAAAAAAGGAATAAACCAGAAAGATTCCATTTCCTTATTTAGCCTAAATTTATCACTGCTATTATTTTAATCAACTATAATTGGTCCATTAACAATTATAATTGATTAACATTATTCTATATGTATTTGTGTCCAAATCCTTATTGAAATACGTATAATGCCATGACTTAATTAATCACATTGTTTGGCATATTTTAATCATTATATAAATGTAATCTTGCGACATTATTCATAATGCACGTATGTCCAACTTAATTATTGTAATTAGACGTCTCTAAATCCAACAATAGTTTCTAAAAACAACTACTCATATGAAATATTGCTCAAATAAGAATTTATGTGTGCGCTTATGATGTTGCATTCTTGTGTGCGCTTGATCGTGGACACAAAAATGAAAAGTCAAATGATGCATGCGTAAGAGGTTTTAATTTGAGCCCATGAAACTGTCGTATTTCTTTGTACAAATTTATGTACTTTTTACTAGGGGTGGCCAACGGGCCGGGACAGATTTGACAGGATCGGGGTGGGGCGGGGCGGGATCGGTCCCCGGCGGGACTGGTGGGCCGGGACTAGTGGGATTCACTGATGTCCCGTCCCAGTTTTCCGGTCCCGTCGAAAAAGAGTATCGGTCTTTGCAAGCCGGGGCAGAACGAGATCGGGTCGGGAGCGGGATTTTTTATTTTGCACTTAATTTAAAAAATTAACATATATAAACAACTCAATAATTGAACAAGATAGTGTAATAAAAACATCTCAACGCTATTTTTTTGCCTCTTATATTATTTAATAGAAATATGATTTTTTTGTAATACAGATATAACTGTCAAAATTGCAACTTTGTGGTGTTGTTCAAAGTTGCAACTTTGTGGTCATAACATTTGATCTAGAAAAACCTTTAAAAGTAGGATTATATATTTCTCTAATATAATGAATAAAATCACACGATGAAGGAAATGAAAAAGGCAAACCCTCCACAACAATCAATTTTGCTATTGCTTCACTATCTCTATGTTTATCGTATTTAGGGCCTATAATTCCCCCTATCATAGGATTAATTTGACTCTGTACTTGATCCGGGACAATATGTGAACTTTGTCTCAATGGAGAGGGTGCTTGCACACCCTCTTTTCTAGCCTCATATTGGGAATACCTAGCTGGGTGATCCCTTTGTATATGTCTAATTAACCCCCGCTTTCACCCTAACCTTTTCCAGTTTTAAATTTATAAACATCTTTACAAATTTTACATAAAGCTACTTGATTCTCCTTGTCCCTATCAAAAAAAATTCATGCATCTGATTTTAATGGTCGTTTTGCTGAACCTCGTCTCATACTAGGAGGGAGTAGGAGGCGTTCCAGTTGGAGGTTCACTAGTGTGTGTTTCATCTACATTAGTGGGTGTGTAATCTAGAGCATCTTCTAAATTAAAGTCTTGTTGAGTTTCAGAAAATATCTGCTAGTCTAAATTATATGGTATTTCAGAAAAATATTCAGTATCAACAAAATCATCCTATCTAGAAGTAGGACTATGAATAATAGAAGAAGTACATCTGCCCATGTTACATCTACTAGAAGAAGAAGACTTACCCTTACCCTTAAACATACATCTAATTCCTTTCATTTTAATTATACTAATAAATAGTTAAAGATAATGAAATTAAGTGCGCTAAATAAAATAAAGACACAATAATAATTTAATGAATGAACGGGTGTACCAAACGCCGGCGTGTATTAGAATTCGTGAAAAAAATCAACACTTTGAAATTGACATGAGATTAAAAACCAGTGATCAGCAAATTAACACATTAAATAAAATGAAATAAATATATATTAATAATAAAATATACTATATCTGATCTAATTTATGTGATATTTTTTGCTTTTTTCAGAGTCAAATTTACTAAATGTTAAAGCTAAATTAGATTAGATTAACTCAGTATTTTAAGATAAAATATTATATAATTAAAAACTATATAAAAAGTACTATAAATTGCAACTTTTTTTATATCAATTTGATGAAAAAATACATTTTAGTTAAATACTTATCAAAAGTTTATACATTTTGAATCTCGAAAAGTAAAAAATTTCACATAATTTGAAGCAAAAGGAGTAATACGTTTCACATTTTTCATAGGCCACTTGGATTAATGAGAAAGTTTTGCTACTAGTTGCATTATACAAGGAAAAGTTTCAAGGGTACAAGTGAAATTATAATATGTATGCTAAGCATATTATATTCCTAAGCTAAGCCCCTCTCATCTCTTTCTGAGTACACCTCCTTCCTGCAGAATCCTGGAAGCTGCTAATGACAGAATCCCATGTTTTTCTCTCTCTCTAACACTGAATTATTATATGCACAGAATATATAGAAGCAAGATATGATGACGAGATTTGTTTGTAGACGTATATATTCTAGATACAATTCTATTTCTATCTAATAATTAAAATATTTTCATATATTATATAAATATAATTATGATAAGACTAGAATTTATCTTTTGTATAAACTTAGGATTTTTATTATATAAGGGATGAATATTATACTCTATATATACTTTGATATTAATGAGAAGACTCTCAAGAGAGATTAATATCATCTTACATGGTATCAAGACTTAAACTCCAAAAACCATAGAAATTTTCTTCCCTAGCCGCTGGCATCATCCCCCTCCCACGGCGTCGCGGCTCCCTTCTTCTCTTCAAGAAATTTCTTGGTCTTTCTTTTCTTCATCTCTTCTCTAAATGGATACTCAGGAGTCTACCACTGTTGTTGACGTTTCTACCTCCACAAATCCCACCACCAAGTCGTCACCATCTTTTCATCCCGCTCTAACTGTTTCCAACATCAAGAATCATATCCCCATCCTTCTTGATCAAGAAAACAGTCAGTATTATCCTTGGGTTGAACTGTTCCGCAATCATGCATGTCTCTATAACGTGCTTGATCATATTGATGACATCATTCCGCGTCATTCGGAGGTTGATGATTCTACTTGGCACCGTCTAGACGCCGGCGTCAAACAATGGATATATGGTAGTATTTCTCAGGATCTACTTCTTACTATCATGAAATCTGACTCCACAACCCGTGACTTTTGGAATCGTTTGGAGGAAATTTTTCAGGACAACAAACACACTCGTGCTGTGTATTTGGAGGAGCAATTTAACAATACACGTCTTGAAAACTTTTTCAACATGACTGAGTACTGCAAACAGTTAAAGCTCATGACGGATCAACTTGTTGTTGTCAACTCGCCTGTTACTGACACCAAAATGGTGTTACAATTGATTGATGGTCTCCCTAAAGGCGAATATGATACATTGACCACCATGATTCAACAGGCGGATCCGTTACCCAGCTTTAACAAAGTTCGCTCATAGTTGCTGCTCGAAGAAACTCGCTGTGCTAAGCAAAGAAGAGCGCGCGTCGGCTCCCATCATCGTCTGACTCGCGGTGCCTCAAAGATGTAGTCGCGGCGCCTGCCCCATTCTAGTACCAGCAGACCTTCAACCCTTATTCCCACCACGGGTTGTTAGGTCCAGCTCCAACACCACAGAAAACCTACTTCATGCAGGGACAGTTCCAACAACCCTCCTCTGCCAGGACACCCACTGAGTTGGGTCGCCAAAGACTTCGAACATGCAATACGGCGACAACAATTGGTACATGGACTCCGGAGCTACATCTCACATCACCCAGTCTGCAGGTACTATTCATAAACTGTGCAGTTTAAAACATCTTCAATATGTTACAGTTGGTAGTGGACAACGCATTTCAATAAAGGGTTATGGTACATCATACACACAACATCCCCATCCACCATTCTCCCTTAAAAATACCTTATATGCCCCACACATGATTAAGAACCTAATCTCTGTCCGCCAATTTACTCGTGATAATTCTGTCTCTGTTGACTTTGATCCTTTTGGTTTCACTGTAAAGGATCTCCGTACGGGGACACTTCTTACGAGATGCAATAGCACGGGGGATCTCTATCCATTCACATTCACCTCTGCTGCCAGATCTTGTTCTCCCGTCTCTCTAGCGGCTATTTCTTCTTCGACATGGCATAATAGGTCTGGTCACCCAGGACTCCAGTCTTTAATTTTTTTAGAGACAATAATTTCATTACTTGTAATGGGAAGCTTGCCCAAAATTGTGTTTCTTGTTCTTTAGACAAACATAATCGTCTTTCGTTTAAATCATCTACTAGTGTCACATTTGCACCATTTGATATAATACATGCCGATTTATGGACATCACTTGTTGTTAGTTCTCCCGGTCATAAATATTATCTTGTCTTGCTAGATGATTTTTCTCACTATATCTGGTTGTACCCTCTCAAATATAAATCGGAAGTGTTTACCAAATTTCTTGAGTTTCGACAATTCATCCAAACACAATTTGAAAAAGGTATCAAATCATTTCAGTGCGATAATGGTCGTGAATTCAATAACTCTATGTTTTTATCGTTTTTGTACCAATAATAGCATGATTTTTCGCTTCTCTTGCCCTCACACCTCACCACAAAATGGTAAAGCTGAAAGAATCATCTACACCATTAACAATATGATTCACACCATATTGATTCATGTCTCCCTCCCTCCATCCTTCTGGGTATATGCTGCTAAAATGTCAGAATACATTCTCAATATTCTCCGTACTAGATGTTAGCGATTTTACGTATGCTCACGCAAGTGTACGTATCGCTCAAGTAATATAGTCTGTAAGACCGAATATCGTCCACAGAGATGGTTATCAATTACCGATTATCTAATCTATTGTATCTATTTGGCAATCGTAAGGATGCTTTTGGTTTTTTATCTAAGAACTAGCTAGAGTAAATTGCAGTAATTAACCTAAGTATGCTTTAATTTAAATCAGTTTTGATGGAAATAGGGCTTCCAATATCCTCAACTATCCACTCTTTTTCAATCCTTAATGCAACAACAATGACTTCTTCTTCTTTGTTAAGATGGCAGGTTAACTAATCTGTCTTATATTCCGGTTAGGATATATAAAAGCTCAACTTTATATAGAAACCTTCTATATTTCTATGATAGATTTAGTATACAGGAGGATTAAGAACAATAACCTTAAATACTACATAAGTATCGGGGTACTTTCATCCGCGATTTTAACCTATGTCTATTCAATTATAGCATATCCAAATCTCCCCTCTCGGATATCGATTCGAAATCATATAGATTAGATAATTAGTGATCAATTAATTATCAAACATTCAATCCAATACTGAATAGATCTTAACCAATTGAAGAAGAAATCAATACTAATGCATTAATTCATAAAAAGTGTTTCAAGCGATTCAATGGAAAACCCTAATATAAAGATTAGCTCCTAGACCTTGTCATGCTAAGAACTAATATATAATCCAACATGAACTGAAATAAAACAAAGAAAAGAAAAGAAAATAACTTGAACGTGGTCTCCAATCTTCTAGCCTCCAAATTTCTCTCCAAAAGTGTGATAGAATATCTGAGATGCCCTAATAAATCTGTCCTAGGGGTTTATATACGTTGTCTAAAACTCTTGCTTCGGACCCTTTTGCCCCTTGCCAAATTCGCCTCGGATCTGGAAAAACCCACGTCGGCGCCGCGGCCCTGCATTTTGGCGCCACGGCGCCGAAAGTCCTGTTGCTCTCTGAGAAAATAGCATCGCGGCCCTTCAGGATTTTCGTTCGGATGCTGCCAAATGTCATCTATTTGTCCCGCGAACCCACTTTTCTGCTCATTTTTAACCTCTTTTTGCCATTTTTTCATTTAGAACCGCAGTGACTCAAAAGAAAGAAAAACGACCCTAACACGATATTAATTTCAAAGAAAATGAGAAAAATACTAACTAAAAACGACTCAAAAAGTGTATATAAAATATACCTAACACTAGCACTCTTCACAACATGACCCCTACCGAAATCCTCTACCATAGAGTCCCCTCCTATGATCATCTACGGATTTTCGGTTGTCTGTGTTATCCCAACTTTAACTCTACCGCCCCTCACAAGCTCGCTCCTAGGTCCGCTCCATGTGTCTTCCTAGGCTTTCCACCGAACCATAGGGGTTATCTATGCTACGACCTATCCACTCGTCAAATTCATATTTCTCGTCATGTCATATTCGACGAGACCACATTCCAATTTTCGAATCTTCAGAAATTTCCAAAATCGGATTACTCATTCCTTGATGAGCTTGCTATCTCTCCCATCATCCTTGATCAGCTTATCTCTTCTGACTCATCGACAGCGCCACGACCTAGTGTTGAGGCGCCGCGGTGCCAACTTTCCGGAGAGGTATGCTCTCCCAACTTATTGATAGCGCCGCATCCCAGTGATGAGGCACCGTGGCGCCATATTTCCAGAGAGGCCTGTCACTCAGATAGCGTCGCGACGCTAGATCCAGGCACCGTGGCGCCTCCGATGGCTTCGCCCCCACCTTCTTCTTTTCCGACCCTACCATCAGTCTCAGCCCTCCCTACTCAACCAACACCGCCTCCCACTGTCCCCAATCACCAAATGGGAAACTCATGCCAAGCATGGAATCTTCGAACCCAAAGTATAATTTAACTTGTCAGCCCAAACCATTTCTCCAATTCCCAAAAATCCTATATTGGCTAAACAAGACCCTAATTGAAATGCGGCTATGTCTGAAGAATTCAATGCTTTAACTAAACAACACACATGAGATCTAGTACCTAGACCTGAAGGGGTGAATGTGATTCATTGTCTGTGGCTTTTTCGTCACAAATTCAGAGACAATGGAGATCTTGAGAGGTATAAGTCACGACTTGTGGCTAATGACACAAATCAGGAGGAGGGCATTGATTGTGGTGAGACCTTCAGCCCGGTTGTCAAACCAGCTACCATTCACACAGTTTTGAGCATTGCCATAGGTAAACACTGGTCGATCCATCAGCTTGATGTAAAGAATGCATTCTTACACGAGGATCTGAGAAAAACAGTCTACATGCATCAGCCGCAAGGGTTCACCCATCCAGCAATTCCTCAATATGTGTGTCGTCTCTGTAAGTCACTATATGACCTGAAACAGGCCTCCCGTGTGTGGTATGATCGCTTTGTCAGGTATATCTTGCAGATTCGGTTTGTATGTAGCAAGAGTGATACATCACTATTCATCTTTCATCGAGGTAGTAACACTGCTTACTTATTACTTTACGTGGATGATATTGTTCTTACTACCTCCTCCGACGGATTGAAAAATGAGATTATTGTCTTGCTTAAGTCTGAATTTGCAATGACTGATTTGGGGAAACTGAGTTACTTTTTGGGGATATCAGTGACCAAGTCTGCCAATCATATGTTCTTGTGTCAGCGTAAGTATGCAGAGGAGATTGTGTACAGGGCTAAGATGACGAACTGCAAAGATGTGCCTACTCCAGTTGATTCTAAATCTAAGCTCAGTGCCATGGATGGTGCTCCAGTCTCTGATCCTACTCTGTATAAGAGCCTTGTAGGTGCACTTCAGTATCTCACATTCACCAGGCCAGACATAGCTTATGTTGTTCAACAGGTGTGTTTATTCATCCATGCCCCCAGGGAGTCTCATTTCACTGCTCTTAGTATCATTCGATACATTAAGGGCACTCTTGATTATGGTTTGCACCTATACTCCTCTGCACCAAACAAGTTACTTTCATATACGGATGCAGATTGGGCAGGGTGTCCGGACACGCGACGCTCCACCTTCGGCTTTTGTGTTTTTTTAGGGGATAATCTGATTTCTTGTCCGCTGTTTAATGTGCTACCCTACCTCGCCTACCGAGGTCGAGTCTGAGCGTGCAAATATAGTAAATGAGATTTGTTGGCTCGTAAATTTCATATTAGAACTTGATGTCCTTTGAGTCGACATCTATCAGGTAATCGTGATAACACCTCTGTCATCTATCTGTCTCATAATCCGGTTCAACTTCAGCGAACCAAGCACATTGAGATAGACCTACACTTGTTCGTGAGAAAGTTGCACTAGGTCATGTCAGAGTGTTACAGGTTCCATCATCCTATCAGTATGCAGATATATTTGACAAAGGACTTCCTGCATGCTTATTTCTTGACTTGAATACGCCTCGTCATGCCTCCTCCCGCTCCGACTGAGGGGGTGTGTAAACGTGTATATTCTAGATACAATTCCATCCCTACCCCATAATTACAATATTTTCATATATTATATAAATATAATTATGATAAGATTATGATTCCTCTTTTGTATATGCTTATAATTCCTATTGTATAAGGAATGAATATTGTACTATATATATACTTTGATATTAATGAGAAGACTCCTCAAGAAAAATTAATATATCTTACATTCTTGATTAAGCATGTCATTTCCATAATAAGGCTCTTGCTTAATGACATTTTTGCCCATCAAAGGATCAGTAATCCTCAGTTCTTATTTGTTTACCGTATTTCGTTGAATTAGTGTAAAGATGTTATCATAATTTGAACTTATGAATGTCTGAAATAATTAAATACTAGTATTTCCCTTTGTAAATATGTAGTGCATTCATACTATATTAAATAAAGTATAAAGAGGATTCAGGAAAGAATAAAAATTAGAAATCACTTTTTTTTTTTTTTTTTGATAATACCGTTCTCGGGGTGGCTAAGTCTTCATATCGCTAAGATCTGCACATCTTTGATCTTATCTTTCCCGAAGCGAATGAAACCCGTTCTAGCGCCACCGCTGTAAATCGCGGGATGTCGTCGCGTTCGATGGCTCGATCACCACCAACGGATTAATCTTCTGGTCCGCAGTGATGTAATAGGGACGATCGATAACTTGTGGTTCAAGTCAAGTAGTCCAGAAAAGATAGCAGCGTACTACCTTTTAGGCTCTTTGCTGGTCTGCCAATGGGTTTCCAGACTGCCAAAGTATTTGCCTTTTATCTCCTCCTCAGACTCTTTCGTGTGGTGTGATACCTTTCTAGATTTTTTTTGAAACTTCTATTTCTAATTTTGTTTTTTACTATAATTGTTTTTTCAAGTCTAGAAGCCCTAAAGAGTCTTCCAAACGGCATCTAGATAGAAAAAAAGAAGAAGGGTAAATTTCATCTTTTGTAGCATTAAATGTTCTCTCAAAATATAGAATTGGACAGGAGCATATATGATATATTGGCATAGTCTTGATACTTGAAAAAATGTTTTGAATATTCTACTAAATAAAAAAAAGTGAACACTGGGGGTAAATAAGTAGGACTGAGCCAAAGAAATAATCTATTGATTATATTCATTAATAAAAAAATATATATATAATTTACAATTTTTCATAATAGAAAAATCTTATTTCTATTCTACTCTCAAAATCTTCTAGTAGTAATACAAGAATTATATAATTATGATAAATGTACAATGCTAATAAATATATAAGTATTTACACTATAATTGAGGCAATCGTGATATACACTTAATTAAGGGAAGGTATATCACGATACTACTATACAAAACCGTAAGATATTCTATATTTATCACACACCCGCAGTCATAGCGGGCGGTCTTCGTACGCTGAGACTGTCCCTAAAATTCTCAAAGAGTACTGACGGAAGACATTTGGTAAAGATGTCTGCAATTTGATACCTGGAAGTGATATGACAGACGCGTACTTGTACACGAGCTACCTTTTCGCGAACAAAGTGAATATCCATCTCGATATGTTTAGTGCGTTGGTGTTGAACGAGATTACCAGAAAGGTAGATGACACTACAATTATCACAATAAACCAAAGTAGCTTTCTGAATAGTACAATGAAGCTCTAAAAGAAGATTACGTAACCATCATGATTCATAAACCACATTGGTCACCCCTCGATACTCGGCCTCTGCACTAGAGCGTGACAACGTAGACTGACGCTTTGCAGACCATGCGACCAAGTTATTACCAAGAAACATGCAATAGGCGGACGTGGAACATCTGGTATCCGGACAACTACCTCAATCAGCATTTGTATACGAGACCAGTGTAGATGTCAAAGACGAATATGAATGTAAGTTATAGTCAAGTGTTTCCTGAATGTATCTAATAATGCGTTTGAGCACATTCATGTGTTCAATCCTGGGATCATGCATAAAAAAAAACACATGTTGTACGGCATACGTAATGTCTGGTCTCGTGAAAGTCAGATACTGAAGAGCCCCTGCAAGACTGCGATAACGGGTCGAATCCTCGTACGGTGAGCCAGCCGCAGCACCCAACTTGGGTTTAGTATCAATTGGAGTGGAAATAGACTTGCATGAGGATATACCAACTCGATTAATGATCTCAGTTGCATACTTCCGTTGTGATAAGAATAACCCACCTGCATGACGAGTGAAAACAATCTCCAAAAAGTAACTCAAGGGTCCCAAGTCTTTCATAACAAACTTAGAGCTGAGCATTGTCATGATAGACTTGCGTAATGCATCAGAAGAGGCAATCAAGATAATATCATTCACATATAATAGTATATAAGTCAGGAAAGAACCAAGACGATATATGAACAATGAATTATAAGACCTGCTGTGAGAAAACCCAATAATTGAAACATAGTCTGCAAACCTCTTATATCAAGTTCGTGGGGACTACTTAAGCCCATACAAGAACTTCTTCAACAAATATACACGATGAGGATATTTGAGATCCCTAAACCCAAGGGCTGATGCATATAGACTGTCTCCTTGAGATCACCATGTAACAAAACATTCTTCACATCTAACTGATGAATGAGTGATGCGCGAAAAGATGCACACACTTTAACGCAAGTGCACGTTATCGTGACAAGTAATATAATCTTGGTAAGACCGAATATCGTCCACAAGGATTCGTGTTCAAGTACCAATTATCTATATTTTGGTATCTATTTGGTAACCGATATTGATTTTTGTTGATTATAACTAACAATTATAAAGGCTAATTAACTATAGGTTTACTTCAGTTATGATGAGAATAGGGCTTCCACGTCTCCTCAACTATCCGCTTATGTTACTTATTAATGCAATGAATTATGGATCTTCTTCTCTCAGAGCTAGCAGGTTTACGAAATCGTTTTATACTTCCGTTAAGGCTATATAAACACTCAACCCCAGTATTGCTCATTTCTACCTTTCGGTGATAAGGATGACTCTATAGGAGGATTAAGACCAAAAACCTAGTTAACCGTCACGCGCCATACGTAAAATTAGGGTTGTTAAGCCTCTCATTAACCCTACATAAGTAATTGAGGTATTTTCATCCCCAATCCAAAATATGTCTACCCAACTTACATCATATTCACAACCTCCCCCTTTCGAAGTTTGATTAGAAATCATATAAGTAATGATAATTAGTGATCAATTAATTATCAAGCATTCAAAGCAATTATTGGATAAATCTCAACAAGAAGAAGAATTACCATAAACATGCATCAATTCATAACATAAGTTTCTAGTGATTTAACATGGAAAGCCCTATAAAGGAATTAGTTCCTAGCCATTGATATGACAAAAACTAATTCAATATCCAACATAAAAACTGAAATAAAGTAAAAGAAAGAAAAGAAAATACTTAATAATGAGTCTCCAAGCCTTCTAGCATCCAAGGGTTGTGTTGTGGAATATTTACAAGATGGATTGATGGAAGGATGGATGTAGAATAGTGAATGGTGGAATGGAGAATGCTTTCCTCTAATGATGTAGAAATTATTTATAGACCAAGAATCCTTTAGGTGAAGGGTTAAGGATTTGTAAGTAGAAAAAGTTATTAGAATCCTTTTAGGTAAGGGTTTTAAGGTAGGAAAAGTTATCCCTTTAGGTAGGAAAAGTAATCCCTTTAGGATTCTGGAAACATGTCAAATTCGGCCCAGACTTCATAAATTCCGCGTCGGCGCCGCGGCGCCTGAAATTCATCAACTCTCGGGACTTTCAGCATTTTGGGCGCCGCGGCGCTGCTGCCAGGCGCCGCGCTCCGGTGACATTTTTCTGGCGAATTTCCGTTTCGTCGTCTGGACTTCGTCTGATCTCCTCTATAATTTCCGGAACTTCTTAGACTTCATTCCTTGGCCCTTTTTGTGTGCAATTTCATCTCATTTATGCTCATTTCATCTCCTTTTCGCTATTTTTCCATTTTTGACCGCTGTGACACAAAAGAAAGGAAAACGACCCTAATACTGTACTAAACATAAATGAAATGAGTAAAATACTAACTAAAAATGACTCAAAAGGTGTATATAAAATACACCGATCAAATACCCCCAAACTTAACATTTGCTCGCCCTCGAGCAAAGATAAAAAATATAAACAAAGACGTGAAAGAAAATAAAATAAAATGACTCAAAGACATTGATCAAATTGTTGTATAATTGTCACTTAGAAAAGCATGAAGGTTAGTAGGATAATATGTAGGAACATATAGCATGGATTTTTAGCATTCTAAACACTCAAGTCAGTTATTTCGCAAATTCAATTTAATCATACTCAATGGAAGTAAGAATACCTAATTATGCATGTTAATTTCAAAATCCTATGACATGTTTACTTGCTATTCTCCACTAATCATGGATACACATATTAGAGATCTTCAGGGCTTTTCAGGATTGTAATGTAGGCTTAGGCAGGGGTAGGTAAAAATAGGCATTTAGGCTCAATTTACGTACCATAAGCTCTTTTTCTTTCAACTCTTCCATTTTCTTTTGATTTTCTTTTTCACTTCATACATATCTTTCCCCTCTTTTGTTTTGAGAGAATGAGGTGTATGATGAATAGCAGATACCCCCAAACTTAGGCTTTTGCCTATTTATTATTACTTTTTCATTGGGGTGCATAAAAATTGTTTACTCTCTTTTTTTGTCTCTTTTTCAACACTTTATATTCCAAACATCTCAATTTTTCACTTATGACACAAGTATGAAATTTTAGGGTGTCAAAGAAAGGTCTTATTTTAGGCCCAAAGGGGCTGACTAGGGATATAATTTGACTGTCAGGGATAGGCAAAGAATGGTAAGAAAGGGTTAACAAAGAAATGCCTGAGTCATCTCCCTAACATGCATATCCTAACTATTTCGCCTCAAATAGCAAGCAAACACATAGGTTTAATCATTAACAATGCATAAATCAAGCACGATACCCCAAATAGTCCGATTTCATGAATTTTTGGCATATTTAACCTAAGTGTTCAGATGGTTGCTTCTAATTCCATTACATTATGTTACTTTACTTCACTAGGTGTTTCAAGTAACTACATCATGCATGATCTAAAAAAAAAATTATGACTCAAACAAAATACTCAAAAAAAATACCAAAACAATTCAAAAAGACTCAAAAAACAATAAAACATCCCCCCAAACTTAAATCACACATTGTCTCCAATGTGTGCATGACTCAAAAAAAATACGGACAACTTACTGACACAACACAGCGGCCATAACGGAGGTCTAGGAGGAAAAATTCTAGAATTTGCACTAACTGGTTTCGAGTTCCGCGCCGCACGAGATTCGGCCGGCACACGCTAATCTGGCTCGCTCGGTTCTCAGCCAGCGGCCGCTTCGGCACCACTACTGCCACGACCGAACCGGGCCCGTGACTGGTGCCTTACCCCGGGCACCCTAGTGATACAACATCAGAGAAAACCATCGGAAATAAAAACTCATGAAAGAAAACAGTGAAATAAGAAAACAAAGCAACCCAAACGGTTACCTTTTTGCACATAAATGAAAACTTGAGCATATCCTTACAAACTCTTCACACAACAAAGCATGCACTCTCTAAGAATTTTGAAACCATAATGACGGACAGGCCCCGCCATGCCCCCGAATATACAAAAGTCTACTACTTGGAACCGTATCACGTGACAAGCTTCCGAGATATGGAGCTTTCCGAGAACCGAACAGCGATCCTAAGAGCGGATCGCCAAGCTATGTACCTCAACTGCGACATGAACGCAGCCTCCGGCGAGGTCGATAACAGTACCAAGTATGTGAACGAAAATCAGTAAATGAAATCATAATAGTCTATATAAAACAGAGACATGTATGATAACCAAACTACGCTCACAATATATATTAGCGATCATGTCAAGATAGGACTCATGCCCGTGAAATCATCACTCAAATACAACCCGAATTTAACCCGCACAATGGCGCATGCCTCGGCATCTCACCTCGGTATAAGCATGGCCCTCGAACTGCCCTAATGGGCCCATACCCGTGGACCATCCAACGTCGGTATGCCCAAAGGAGATAACAAGATAACAATCCCTGTGGAAGCATACCCGTGGGCTACCCAACGTGTCAGTATGTCCAAACAAATAACAAGAGAATACTCACCGTGGAAGCATACCCGTGGGCTACCCAACGTGTCAGTATGTCCAATCAAATAACAAGATACTACTCACTGTGGAAGCATACCCGTGGGCTACCCAACGTGTCAGTATGTCCAATCAAATAACAATAATAACACCCCTAATGGAAGCATACCCGTGGGCCTCCCAACGTGTCAGTATGTCCATCAAGAATCGATATAGTGGAAGCATACCCGTGGGCTACCCAACGTGTCAGTATGTCCATTAATCAACCAGATAGCCGACCCTCCAACGAGAGACGCGGTAGCATAGAAATACAACACTTGCACAACAAAAGCTATCACAACAAGCATAGGCCAGTTCAACGTACTTTCATTTCATGTCAACAAAATTCCGGGTTTCAACCCCAAAATACGACATACTTTCATTCCTTCAAAACAAAGACCTCTTTCTACGTAAAATCCACACGATACTAACACCCGTAGTATCGAACACATTCAGGTTTAAATCAAGCACTTTAAACATTTTTTAGCACAACGTCAAGTATACCATCTAAAAATCTGATAATGAATCCATTCCTTTATTCCTATAAAGTCATTATAACTAACTTCCCATAAAGCTGTTATAACACTTCATGTTTTAAAACAAGTCAAGACAAAACCATGCCTTTCTTTTAAAACAAAACACTTCAAATTCTTAAGTCTCTTTTCTTTTAGAAATTGAGTTCCTTACCTTGGGATTTTTAAGAAGATCAAAACTTGATTACAATAATTCTTATTAGAGCAGTCATGATCTAGGAAATGTAATACCATTTTGTATTATCTTAGCTTCTATGCAGATGGAGGTTTCTACTGGTTTTAATATGATTAATTGTCATTACTTCTTTCCTTTATCGACGCTGCATTGGCTTGTTCGGTCCTTATTCCCATTTCCGAAATTTATGTAACATTATTCTTTTAAAAACCAAGTACTCATTTCTCACGAATGAGGTTTCACACTTTTCAACACCATTTAGGTCAATTACAAGTCAAGTCTCTTATCTTTTGAAATCAACTACCCACTCTTTTACCTACATAAAGTGGTTATAACAAACTTCCCATAAAGCCGTTATAACACTTTATGTTTTAAACCAACCAATTTCAACTATAAGCCCTTATGAGACCAAGAGGGCTTATTCTTTAACAACTGGTACCCATTACTAACGAATGGGAGTTTACTACTTTTTCACACAATCAAGACCTTTACACTTCATATCAAGTCAAGGCACAAAAGGGAAATTTAATTCCTTTAACACACGTGCGTCTATCGCACTATATATTTCACAAATAGTCATGCTGAAGAGGATAGGAAGAATCACATACCTCTCGACGATTATCGACGGTTAGCAAAATGCTCCACAGTACTTTCCCCCCTTAAGTAGAATATGCTACCGTAGTACTTCAATCCTATAAGGGTCATAAAACGTCTATCAATCTCTATCTTCGAACGTAGAATAAACTAAGTGCAAAGTCCCTAAATTCTACGACAATTTGGACAGAACTTCCTTTGTTTCTACTTACTATGCCACCTCTTTCAAGGCCGAATTTCAATAACCAACGCCACATTTAAGGCACACAATTCAGCTAACCACAAAGGGGATTACACGCCTTTACAGGACGCGTAAAATTCCGCCCCACAATGATACAAAATAAACCAATAATTTCCATGCCATTCTTGGCCAACAATAAACCAATCCTAAACCCCTTTCCAACTCTTTTCCAATCCAAGTTCTTAGGTCTAACATGATATCTAGCCCTAGACATCTTCAACAACTACAATCCCCCTTTACAACATGCGACGACCAAATTAGTAACCAAATTGAAGTTAAAATCTTAAGGCTAACATGCCCATTTTCGGTTTCAACAAGACAACAAGATCCAAATCTATTCAAATATAACACTGTGCTCAATTCTAAACTACTAAAATATAATGACCTCGGGCTCATTTCTAAACTACTAAAACAAGTATAACTCATAACCAAGAGAGGAAACTTTACCTTTGGAGAAACCCACAAAACCCCTTTCTTCCACTTCTTTTCCACAAACTCGTCTACCAGCTTCCTACAAGTTTACCCACACTTTTCCTTCTTGCCGCTCCAACAGCTTCCTCTTAAGCTAGGTTTTCTTCAAAATCTAGAGAAAAGGAGAGGGTTTTCTGGGAGGGTTTGAGAAGAAATGGCCAAGTCTTCCAAGACTTGGCCCTAAAATAGCCCTTAACTGTCAAAGGATGGGAGGGACACTTGTCACCCTCCCATAGGCTTTTAACAAAATATCCCCGATTTTCTTTTCCCGAAAAATCCGCCTTCGCAGTGCTCGCCACGCCATGGCGCTCCACTTCGAAAATAATTTCAGCATTCAGGCGGCTGCAACCCTCGCGAACCTCAAGATAAACCTAGGCCGCGGCACTGCACTTCGAACCGAAACCATTGTTTTGCCTGACTGCGCACCAAACTTGAAACTTTCATTACTTTTGACTCTGATGTCCTATCGACGAACGGTTTGTTGCGTTGGGAACTAGGTTTAACGGACTACACACTAGGCTCTTTAAACACCTCGAAATTCTTAACAACTGGGGTACAACACTCCAAGGTAGACTCGAAATCCGTCCAACACATGTTGCCCACTTATCTTTCCACTTCCAAATCTTATTTTCCTTGGTATGTTCTTATCTTAAATTATTGAATTTACGGGGTTTAACATTCTCCCCCCCCCCCCCCCCCCCTTAGAAACATTCGTCCCGAATATTCCTTCTAAGTCTCCAAAATGCAGACGCCGGTATAGTCTTCACCACCGCACTTACAAAAGAATCAGTTATGCCACTCATGACCATAATATACAAATCACGCAAAACTCTAAATTCCAGCCGAAGAGGGATCATCTCTAATATCACAAAAACTCCCACCACTCATGGGCTTATTACCCGAATATACTCCCCGTACTATGTACTCCGACAAAGATAACTGAAAAAAATCTTTTACTCTAGCCAACCTTACCTCTAAGGTCTCGATTCTTATAAATTCTAAAGTTCATAGTTTCTCATCCCCAGACCTTCCCTTTTTCACTAACCAGGCTTCTAAATCACATTTTTAACATCAAACTATCCGAACATAAAACTTAACACATTACCATAACATCAATGCCTACTAGTCTCTAGAGGGTTAAGAATATACCTGTAACTATTGCTTCACTTCCCCTTTGTCGTTCTACTCATGTTCCTTCCCTGCACGGCGCACAAAAGAAGGAGATGAATCAGCCACCGATCCCGAAGGCTGAGTCTCTACATCCGCGCTACCTCTGGTTGGATAATTTCTCGCAAAATGGACCTGCTTTCCGCATGCAAAACAAACTCCAATTCCAGCACGACACTCCCCATCATGGAGCCTACCACAACGGCCACAACGAGGTAGGGGTGGTCCCATCTGACTAACGTCCCTGCTCCCCCAAAACTCAAACTTGGAGCCCGACCGCCTCGAATCTCCGATCGCCCAAGATCGCGTGGCGAGCACTCCAGATCGGGCGAGGCGCATAACTAGTCTGGCCGAGGCCGCCGCCTCGGCGTCACGAGAGGACCTCGCTGTCCCGCCCTCTCGCCGATTCGTTATTCCGCCGACTTACGCCTCACACCTGCATAAGTCGCAGACGCGGCAACATCCATGCCTGGCTGAAGAGCTACTCCCGTGCAACTCTCTGTTGAATACGAGTGACTAGTCTATGACTCGGAGGAGAATTAGATGAATTTTGGGAAACATCAGGACCAGGGACGGACTGGCCAGCAGGCAGTGGGCCTACTGGCCCAACATGGAAACAGTAACCGAGACAAGACCAAATTCTGCATTAGGCTGGGCAATTGACCCAATTACAGAACCGATGCGAAAACTGGCCCAATGATCGAACTGGTACCAGTGGGTATCAACGTAGCAGTGAGCCCTCTGGCGGATTTGGGGTGCGGGATATGTCTGATAAATGGTGGATAATATACAGAGAGACCTCGTCATCCAAAAATTATACGAACTAGGAACGAGACTACTCACTTTAGCAAACAGAAATTGAGATTCATAAAAAATAACATGGCGACTAATGATAATTTTATTAGAGGATAAATCAAAATATTTGTAACCACGATGATTAGACGGATAACCCAAAAACACACAAGATGTAGACCGACCTGAAGTTTGTTAATTGTGATGGACAGAAATAAGGGATAACATAAGCACTCAAAGACCCTAAGATGTGAATACGAATGTGTCTTATTATATAATATTTGAAGAGGGGATGAATATGCCAAACCTTTGGTAGGAAGAATGTTATGGAGATAAGTAGCCATTTGTAGAGCATGATGCCAAAAGGAAGGAGGGGCGGAAGACTGGACCAATAAATGCGGATAATATTATTAATGGTACGAATTTTACGTCCGACTTTCCCATTTTGTGAGGACGTATGAGGACAAGAGAAACGAAACTTGATACTATTATTATCACAAAAATCCCGAAATAACTCATTATCATATTCTCTGCCATTATTACATTGAATATTCTTAAATTTTCCATTCGAATTGAGTACGGATGAAAGCTCTAAATTTTAAAAAGATAGAAAAAAATTGAGATTTTTTCGCTAACTGCTCAATAATCGTCTGCAAGAGGTCGGTAGAAATAGTGGAGTAAATCCACTGAAGAACATTAGCATCAAGAGTCATTCATAACTTAGGATCATCCTCGGGTTTGGGCACCTCTGTATCCATAGGAACCGCGGGGATAATATGATAGAGGACTTGATGCGAGCGTGCGTGAACTTTGAACAGTTCGGCCCACGTCGCATATTGTACATTTTCTTTTTCAAGAATGATATGGATGTATTTCTTGATGTTAGAAATAGTAATGGCGGGGTGAAACATGTTCTTAGCCATAATAGCAACTAACAACGTGAAGAAGGGATTTGAAAGAAAATTTAGGAAGAGGAAAAACAACAATTTCGGGCACAGAAACCGAGACCGAGAGCTCGGAATCGGACTGTTTGGACGGAAAAATGGGGAGGAAAATAAGAGACTTACACTTCTGATACAATGTAAGAAATAATCACTTGATTATTTTCATTAATGAAAGAGTATATATACAATTTATAATTTTCCATAATAGGAAAATTTTATTCCTATTTTACTCTCAAAATCCTATTTTAATAGTATAAAAATTCTATAATTATAGTAAGTGTACTATGCTAATGAATATAAGTATTTACACTATAATTGAGGTACCCGTAATATACACTTAATTAAGAAAAAGTGTATATCACGGTACAACTATACAAAACCGTGAGATATTCTATATTTATCACAGAGGGAGCTAGTGTGTCTGTTTTTGCTTATAGACTAGAACATATTCTTTTGGATTTAAAAATATGAAATAATATTTGGAGACTATTTCAAATAAGTATTTATTTATTATTTTAACTTCAAACTTAAAATATGAAATTTGAAAATTGGAAAACAAGTTTTAAGAGTTTTTCCTATCCTCACTCACAAATTTTCAAATGTATTTTTAATGTCCACCCATAATTTCAACTTTTATATTCTTTTTCATTTTAACTTTAAATATTATTTTTAATAAATATCAACCCATTCATGTTCATCTACCAAGGATGAGAAGGTTAAAAAATATAAATGCAAAATCAATGTATTAATTTGTATCAGGATAAGGACAATATTGTCATTTAGATGGAGAGTAAAAGGACATTTATCCAAGTTCTGTATTGGATTAAAGTACTGGAAAATATCTGTCCTCCACTCTGATGTTTACACGTAAACATTACTTTGATGCGGCGAAAATTCCGAAGGCAAACCCTCCGGCTGTACCAGAAGCCTCTTGATGAGGTGGAATGTAAATTGAGGGATATGTGCGAGTGACAGCCTTGCAAGGGAGATGACTAACGGGACACGAACCCAGCAACAATTCTTGCAATATTCTAGTAAAAATCGTCATCATATGGATTCGAATCCGCGACGTCGAGATAGTTGTAATCACTTTGCCACTTAACAACTCTTTCGTGACCCGGAGCTACATGTAGACATGACTCTCTTGACTAAAGGGGTCTCCTCACTTCAAACTCCCCAACCAACACCCCTCCCCCCCCGCCCATAAAACTCAGTACACCATCTATAAATAATCACCCCCTCCCCTAACTTCAACATCACTTCATCAATATCCACCTCAAACTCAAAGTAACACACACACACACAAACCATCCAAGACAAATAAACAAACAACACAAGAAGAAAAAAGTAGCTACGCTTAAATCAATCTCTTGATTCTTCTTTCAAGATTCAGTCAATGGTGAAGACAGAGCAAAAAACCCTATCAGAGCCAAACAAGACATTAATGTCAGTATCCTCATCTTCATCAACATCAAGAAACAACAACAACATGATGAATATGAAGAAGAATAAGTTCAAAGGAGTACGAATGAGAAGCTGGGGATCATGGGTATCCGAAATAAGAGCACCAAACCAAAAAACAAGAATATGGTTAGGCTCTTATTCTACCCCTGAAGCTGCTGCCCGTGCTTATGATGCTGCACTTTTATGCCTTAAAGGCCCCTCTGCTTCACCTAATCTCAATTTCCCTTTTAACTCTTCCTTTTACCACCACATTGATCACACTTCCACAATTTTATCTCCTAAAGCCATCCAACGTGTTGCGGCCGCTGCAGCCGCGACAGCTGAAGGCGGCAAAAATCAAAATATAGGACTAGTGTCATCGTACGATGACAATAACCCTATTTTATCATCTGCATCGCCGCCACTTTCATCGACGTCTTCGTCGCCGTTGAGTCATGT
Organism: Przewalskia tangutica; assembly: GCA_029844215.1. Taxonomy (NCBI): domain Eukaryota; kingdom Viridiplantae; phylum Streptophyta; class Magnoliopsida; order Solanales; family Solanaceae; genus Przewalskia; species Przewalskia tangutica. The sequence goes on from CM056736.1 coordinate 20,979,560, forward strand.
GGATCAGTTTGATGATGTTTGTCTATTACCAAATAATTATACTAGTACTACTACTTTTGATCAAGAAGAGATAACAGCTGTGTCAATGATTGAGCAATGGTACAACTTTGATTCACCAAAGTACAATGACATGCTGCACGGTACATTTTTCTTTGATCCGCCTTCAATGGAGGACGTTTATTATGAAGAAGGATCTGCAGATATACCTTTATGGAGTTTTTGCTGATCGAAGATCTCAGTTGAATTATTAACCATATTTGTTAATTATTCTTTGAAAGAAAAAAAAAGATTTTTTTACAGGTGATGTCAAGTTATTTTTTCTTGAACAACATCACTGACTAATTATATTTACATTTATTAGGTGAAAATAGGGACATACAGAGAGAGAATCATATTTTCTGGACTCTCCCATGTGAGTTCCTAGAAATTCCTATTATAGATATATTCTTTTTAGAAGTGTGTCATATGCTGTATCATTTATTTTGTACTCCTAGTGCAATAAAAAATAGCGGGAAAGTATTTATTTATATGATTTTTTTTCATTAGACTTTGACTAGCATGATTCAATTGAATTGTTCTTCATGATGGAATTATTATGTGACCAATGTATTGATGTACTTGGGAAAGTGCATAGGTTAGTCATAAACTCTATTGCATAACAGATGAAGTATTGATTAAACACATTCTGAAGTTGGAAATGTTAGTATAATAATGTGTGTATGGCCAAAATAATGTTTTAACACAATATGTTTAAATACTTAGTAAAAAATAGATTTCACAGTATAAAAAATACTTAATTGAAATCAGTACAATAAACAGAATATGTTTTGAATAAGAAAGAACAATTTCAGAATATAATCGAGTCCACTTAGTTCAAAGTGTGTCCTTAAGAAAATTATTTCCCTTACAGTACTCGAGGTTAATGGAATATCGCCTCCCAGGATAGAACGATTATCTTACCAGAATAGTAGTACTCCAAATTCCAGAGCAAATGAACCACTCAACGATGATATCACAGACTTAGGAAGAGAGAATTTTTCAGATGAAGAAATTCGTATTGAATGAATTAGTGATAAATTTTTGGAACAAACAAGAATTTATAGTTGTTGGAGGTACTGATTCTGAATGTTTGCAACCATTTAGAATAATCACCAAAATTTTGGAGGGAAATTCGAAAAGAAAGGACTTAAACCGGACGGGTCGATCGCGGGTCTTGGGTCGATCCGTTTGGATTTATTTTTAATTAATTAATTAATTAATTAAAGAAACGTTTGTCCAAAAAGATTATCAATCAATCGATCTTTTGACAAATCCAAATCCAAATCCAAAGCCAAAGCCAAAGCCGAAGTCGAGCCGAGCGAGCGACGACGACGGAGCGAGGGGTCCTTGCCCTCTCAGCCCTTTTACCAACTAGAGAAGGTGTAATGTAATATATACACCTCTCTTTCCTCTTTTTTTTCCGATGTGGGACAAAAGAACCTTTTACTCCCTTTAATTTTCATCCCATCATTTTCCATTCACCAATATCAAAACCCAACAATCCCCCACATGAATGGGGAATGACTATAAGATAAAAGAATGTACGGACGAGTGTGATATACAAGCGAGAATTGATCGATCCGATAACTAGGTTTCCCTTTGAACTTTCCGTAGTGAACTTATATCGGATATACTCGATCAATCGGTAGATTTGATATCTTTGAACCGTCGAACTTTGTTGTATACCTAGACAACATACGACACACAATCAACCCTCAACCGTTTATGGTTCTCACGGTTGTGTTCGTTTCAACCATGAACACCGCCTGGTCTCATGAGTGCATAGAGAATGAGTCTTTACTGTCATTCCCCTTTAAAGCGGCTTACATTTAACACTCACATAAGTGATTTCTAAACATGTGGTCCTATAGCCACATTATCTGGTCATACATTGCCAGATTTAGATAACCATTAAAAAACCTTAATGCTTTATTAACTCATTAACAAGCCATAAAATCTTATTCTTATTTCTGAACATTGTCTTCATCCGAGAATGAGTTGAGTTATTTGACAATATTGAACCGTCAGTCACAACTTTGTTTGATCTCCTTGAACCTAGCTCTTGGGATCTCCAGTCTGCTAGGTAGAGTTACCGCCATGATGACTTGTCATTGGCCTTAACCTCATTCCCATTGATGATCTACTAACTCCCTCTTTAGATAAGCCTTTTGTAAGCGGATCCGCCACGTTATCTCTTGACTTTACATAATCAATTGTGATAACGCCACTAGAGAGGAGTTGTCTAACGGTATTGTGTCTCCGTCGTATGTGACGAGATTTTCCGTTATACATTACGCCCCTCGCCTACTACATTCGCTGACTGTCACAATGTATACATATAGGAGTCAAAGGTTTGGGCCAGAATGGAATATCTTCTAAGAAATTCCGGAGCCATTCAGCTTCTTCACCGGCCTTGTCTAAAGCTATAAATTATGATTTCATTGTAGAGCGGGCGATGCATGTCTGTTTTGATGATTTCCAAGACACTGATCCTCCTCCAACGGTGAAAACATATCCACTCGTGGATTTAACTTCAAACGATCCGGTGATTCAATTTACATCACTATATCCCTCAAGTACTGCGGGATATTTATTATAATGCAAAGCATAGTTTTGGGTGTGTTGTAAATATCTCAAGACTCATTTCATTGTCATCCAATGAGTTTGATTGGGATTACTCGTGAATCGACTCGGCTTGCTTATAGCACATGCTATATCTGGTCGTGTACAATTCATAATATACATCAAACTTTTCAAAACTCGTGCAAAGTCCAATTGTGAGTCACTTTCACCTTCATTCTTTTGAAGTGCAAAACTTACATCAATTGGAGTCTTTGCAACATTGAAATTTAAATACTTGAACTTGTCAAGTACTTTTTCAATATAATGTGATTGTGTAATGCTAGACCTTATGGAGTTTTATGGATCTTAATTCCTAAGATCAAATCAGCAACCCCTAAGTCTTTCATGTCAAATTTGCTAGCGAGCATACGCTTCGTAGCATTTACATCGACAATATATTTACTCATTATCAACATGTCATCAACATACAAACAAACAATGACTTCATGATTTGGAGTATTTTTAATGTAAACACATTTGTCACACTCATTAATCTTAAATCCATTTGCCAACATTGTTTGATCAAATTTCGTATGCCATTGTTTGGGTGCTTGTTTAAGTCCATAAAGTGACTTAACAAGTCTGCACGCTTTCCTTTCTTTACCAGGAACCACAAAACCCTCAGGTTGTTCCATGTAATTTTCTTCCTCCAATTCTCCATTTAAGAAAGTTGTCTTGACATTCATTTGATGGATTTCAAGACCATATACGGCCACCAGTGCCACTAACACCCGAATAGATGTTATTCTTGTTACCGGCGAGTATGTGTCAAAGTAATCAAGACCTTCCTTTTGTCTATAATCTTTGACCACAAGTCTTGCCTTATATTTGTCAATAGTGTCATCAGCTTTCATTTTCCTTTTAAAAATCTATTTTCATCCTAAAGGTTTATTTTCAGGAGGAAGATCAACTAATTCCCATGTATGGTTATTTAAAATTGATTCAATCTCACTATTGACTGCTTCTTTCCAAAATGTTGAATCAGAAGATGACATTGCTGTTTTAAATGTTTGAAGCTTATTTTCAAGCAAGAATGTTACAAAATCTGGTCCAAAGGAAGTAGATATATTTTGACGTTTGCTACGCCTTGGATCCTCTTTGCTTGGTATACTTTCCTTTAGTTCTTTCCGCGGTCGTTTAGATCTTTCACTTGACGACTCACATTCAGTTTTATACGGATAGATGTTTTCAAAGAATTCAGCATTATTTGATTCAATTACCGTATTAACATGAATTTCAGGATTGTCCGATTTGTGAACAAAAAACCGACAAGCTTTGCTGTTTGTAGCATAGTCAATAAAAACACAATCCACAGTTTTTGGTCCGATTTTTACCCTTTTGGGCAAAGGAACTTGGACCTTCGCTAAACATCCCCACACTTTGAAATATTTCAAGTTGGATGTTCTTCCTTTCCATAGATCATATGGAATAGATTGTGTTTTGCTGTGGGGTACTCTGTTGAGTATTCGATTAGCTGTAAGGATAGCTGCCCCCCACAAGCTTTGCGGTAAACTGGAACTAATTAGTAAGACATTCATCATTTCCTTTAATGTTCGATTTTTCCTTTCCGCAATTCCATTTGATTGTGGTGTGTAAGGGGCAGTAGTTTGATGAATAATTCCATATTCCAAACATGTCTCTACAAAAGGAGATTCGTACTCTACACCTCTATTACTTCTAATCATTTTGATCTTTTTATTGAATTGATTTTCCACTTCGTTCTTGTATTGCTTAAATGCATTAATTGTTTCATCCTTACTATTAAGCAAATACACATAACAGTATCGAGTGCAATCGTCAATGAAAGTTATAAAATACTTTTTCCACCACGAGATGGTATTGACTTCATATCACATATATCTGTGTGAATTAAGTCTAAAGGATTTGAATTCCTATCAATAGACTTATATGGATGTTTAACAAACTTAGATTCAACACAAATTTCACATTTTGATTTGTTACACTCGAATTTAGACAATACTTCTAAATTGATCAATTTTCGCAAGGTTTTGTAATTGACATGTCTTAAACGAACATGTCATAAATCATTTGACTCCAATAAGTAAAACGAAGCTGAATTTTCATTAATATTGTCAACAACCATTACATTGAGTTTGAAAAGGCCCTCGGTGAGGTAACTCTTTCATATGAACATATCATTCTTACTAATTACAATTTTCTCACTAACCAACACGCACTTAAACCATTCTTAACGAGTAGTCCGACTGAAACTAAATTCTTCCGAATTGTTGGAACGTGCAGAACATTGTTGAGAGTCAGGACCTTGCCGAGAGTCATCTTCAGAAGTATCTTCCCATATCCTTCAACCTTGACTGTTGCAGTATTTTCCATAAACAATACCTCTTCGGGTCCAGCGGGAGCATAGGTTGCAAATGTTTCTTTTGCAGCGCAAACATGTCGAGTGGCACCAGAATCAAGCCACCACTCCTTTGGGTTTCCAACCAAATTTCACTCCGACGGCATTGCACACAGATCATTCATATCAATTGCCATTATTTATTTGTCAATGTCAAATCGACAAACTGTTTTACTTAATAAAACCAGAATAACAATTAAATCACAGACTCAAACGATAAAGATTTTATTTCTTCAAATCGTAATTTGAACGATGAAGATTTTATTTCTTGAAATCGCAGTATAGTTATGAAACTTTAGTATTCCAACGAAACTTTTATATCTTCGAGTCAGAATACTAATATTCATATGGAGTAGAAAACTACACAAATTTTAATTTCCTGAAACAGAACGATGAAGTTTTTATGTTCTTCAAATCGTTGTACAAGTATCACATGAGTAAGTCAAATTCATTCTTACTACCTTGAAAATAATCTTCACGTATTTCATGCAACAAATATCATACACAACGGTGAAGATTTTATTTCTTCAAACCGAATCAATTTTGATAGCAACAAATATAATACACAATGATGAATATTTTATTTCTTCAAACCGAATCAAAATTGCTTGAAACGAAGTGCAGTAGATTGTATGTTGTATACTTGATGAAGTTTTTATATCTTCAAATCAAGTACCCAAATGAGTAGAAAGTTATGAAAACTTTAATCTCAACCGGAGTAGAAAATCCGAAGATTTTAGTCTCCAAACAACATACAAGAAAAATATTTTTTTTTCTCTGGAAAACACTTTTTTTTCCCTTTTGGAAAACACTTTTTCCTGTACTTTAATATTCCAACGATGTTTTTATGTTTTCAAGTTAGAATATGAAATTTCACACGGAGTAGAAAATCACACAGGTTTTAATCTCCAAACCAGAATACGATTAAAATAAAATAAACATAATTTCCTTAAGATTGTTGGTATAAGAATCTGTATATGGCCAAAATAATGTTTCAACACAATCTGTTTAAATACTTAGTAAAAAACAGATTTCACAGTATAAAAAATACTTAATTGAAATCAAGATAATAAATGTAATATGTTTTGAATAAGAAAAAATAATTTCAGAATATAATCGAGTCCACTTAGTTCAAAGTGTGTCCTTAAGGAAATTATTCCCCTCACAGTACTCGAGGTTAATGTAATATCGCCTCCCAGTATAGAACGATTATCTTACCAGAATAGTAGTACTCCAAATTCTGGTAGCAGTGAACCACTCAACGGCAGTATATCACACAGACTTAGGAAGAGAGAATTTTTCAGATGAAGAAATTCGTATTGAATGAATTAGTGATAAATTCTTGGAACAAACAAGAATTTATAGTTGTTGAGAAATCGATTACGAATGTTTGCAACCATTCAGAATAGTCACCAAAATTTTGAAGGGAAATTCGAAAAGAAAGGACTTAAACCGGACGGGTCGGTCGCGGGTCTTGGGTCGATCCGTTTGTATTTATTTTTAATTAAATAATTAATTAATTAATTAAAGAAACGTTTGTCCAAAAAGATTATCAATCAATCGATCTTTTGACAAATACAAATCCAAATCCAAATCCAAAACCGAAGCCGAGCCGAGCGAGCGACGACGAGGGCGCGAGGGGTCCTTGCCCTCTCAACCTTAGCAACTAGAGAAGGTGTAATGTAATATATACACCTCTCTTTCGTTCTTTTTTTTCGATGTGGGACAAAAAAGTCTTTTACTCCCTTTAATTTGCATCCCATCATTTCCCATTCACCAATAACAAAACCCAACAGAAAAGTTTTTTGGATCAAATATGCTCGTTTTCAAAATAGTATTTGTTCTATCCTGTCTTTTAAAACCAGTTTATCAATTATTCAAAACGTAATAATGTTAATAATTTCATAATTTGAAGACAAAAAGAAAAAAAAGAGACTTGGCATTTGTTCATAATTTCCCCATTGCTATCACAATCATTTAAATAAAGTACAAATACAAAAAATAAAATCAAATTTTTGGCACCATGCACTTCAAATGACCACATATCTTTTAATTATTCTTCCTAGCAAATTACTCTCCAATGTGTCACCTACACAAATATTGTACAATTGTCTCTCATCTTTTATACATTTAAGGGTTTTCGGGTGTTTGTGCTATCCTTTGTTTTCGTCCACAACTATTAACAAAATTCAGGCTCGTTCCACTCCTTGTGTATTTTTGGGATACTCACAAAATCATAGGTGATATAAGTGTTATGATATGACAAATGGAAAAATCACTATTTTTCGTCACGTCATTTTTGATGAGTCTACATTCCCATTTGCTAAATCTCACGGAATATATCCAATTTTGAATCACCATTTAAACACCCAAAATAAAATGAGACCAGCCTAAACACCACTGCCTAACATCCAGGTCAACCACAATGTGCCGGGCGACCGAGTGAGCAGAGGTCATCGCCTCTCTTCCTTCGCCTCGCGATCCACATTTAGTGGCGGACAGGCACAACGGAGGGAGGACTCTTCCCCTGGCCGTGATACCACCCAAAATATTTGGGCCATGTACACAGGCCCAAATCCGCAACCAATGTCGGCCTTCTAACTAATCCGAAAGCCAACTCATCCAACCCACTGTTTTGGCTTAAACCCAGTCCACTACTCAGCCCACTAGCATACCCGCCAGCCCAACTCCCCGACCTCGGACCATTGAAACCCGTACAATGCACATAATTTTTCGACCTAAGCGTCATTTTAACCTAACATCTTCAGTCCAGTCGTCACCACTTCCAAACAATCCTAAAGAAGCCTTATTAGATCTGAATTGGAAAGTTGTCATGTTAGACGAAATTGATGCTCTTATTAAAAATAAGACGTGAGAATTTGTGCCACATCCATCTAATGTGAACATAATTCAGTCTATGTGGGTCTTTTGTCATAAAAAAAATTCTGATGGCTCTTTTGCGAGATACAAAACTCGTCTTGTTGGTGATGACAAGTCTCATCAGGTTGGCGTGGATTATTGTGAAACATTCAGTCTGATGGTTAAGCCATCAACTATCAGGAATGTTCTTAGCCTGGCACTTTCAAAATCCTGTTTGTCAAAAATGCATTCTTACATGTCCACTTACTGGAAACGATGTACATGAACCAACCTTTGGATTTCCGAGATTCTACTCATCCGGATTATATTTGCCTTTGGAAAAAAATCTTTATATGGTTTGAAATAGGCTCATCGGGCATGGTATAACAGATTTGCAGGGTATGTTTTCAAATTGAGTTTCTCTCACAGCAGGTCGGATCAGTCCTTGTTCATTTATAGAAAGGAAAATGGCATGACATATATACTTTATATGTAGATGACGTTATTCTCACATCATCATCTACATCACTTCGTCATTCTATTATGTCCCCTCTTGCGGTAGAGTTTGCAATAAAAGACTTGGGTACTTTAAAGGAATTTTGTTGGCTATTCCCAAAATATATGTTCACCGAGTGTACAATCTAAGGACAAAAACTGTACAAGAGTCTACTGCTGAAGATTCAAGTGTAGCCCCAAATGTCACGACATCTGAAGCAACATCTGAGTCAGAACTCGAGATCACAAAGGATGTGGATGAAGAGTCAAATGCTGAATTGCTAGATCAAAGGGACCTCTCATCAAGGATTAGGAAGAATCATCCACCATGTCAGGTGATAGACGGAGTGTTTGAAGAAAGTAGAACAAGAAGCAAAGAACCACTCAATTACAAAAGGTACGTGTGTGTGTCTACCATATACCAAGAGGTTAGTCTTTATTGTTTTATATGTGCTTTAAAATCTATGTTTAGTGTGTTTGTGTGTATGTGCTCGAGTCCAAGCCTGTTCCAAATTTTCCCACTTAAATATCGTGAAACGTGTCATTAGATATGTTGTCGGAACATGTGAGTTGGGAATTTGGTATTCTAAAGACACTAATCCTAATTTAATAGGATATAGTGACCCGAATTGGGCTAGTGATGTGGATTATAGAAAAAGTATAAATGGAGGATATTTTTATCTTGACAATAATCTTGTTTTTGGTATAGTCGTAAACAAAACAGTGTCTTACTTTCAACTGCTGAATTTGAATATCAATGAATATGACTAAGACACATGTTAAACGACTATGATTTTACTAGCAACATTTTAATTTGGTAGAATGATTAGACATCATTTTTTTAAAAAGAGATTTGATTGAAAAACAGCTAGTTCAAGTTGAACATGTTGACACTCTTTATCAACTAGCTGATATTTTTATAAAAGTTTTTGGACCATGAGAGATGTTCTAGTTTTTTTTTTAAAAGTCTACTGGTCTTTGCAATCTCTGAAACAGAAACTGTTGGACGAATGTCGGCTGAAATGTCTCTAACATTTCGGGTGCAGTATTTGTAACGGCTGATTTTTGTTCAACCAGGTATGATTTTCAAATGAGAACATGATTTAATGTAATACCGTTCTCTGCGATGATATTAGATATCATAAAAATGGAGTATCAAAATAAGGCAAAACCTTTCTAATTCTCGGCAACTGTGCAATACGGGCAAAGCCCTTGAATTGATACCGTTCCTATACTAGAGGAGTATCAAAGTGCCTAAACAAAGAAAAAAATTATGAGGATGCTAAATAAGTATTCTTGTTTTTGACACGAAAATGAATTTTGTATGTGTTTTATGATTAGATATAAGATTCAATGGGAAAATATTACATTGGTCTGGAGGTTAAACTCATAAAAATATATATGAAACGTGTCTTGGTTTGTTGCCGAAAAGAATATTTTCTTGAAGGATCATGATACTTGTGTTGTACAAAATGTTGCCATGTGTCTTGGTCTGTTGCCGAAAGGAAGATGTTCTTGAAGGATCATGATACTTGTGTTGTACAAAATGTTGCCAACATTACTGTTGATATTTTCAGATAATGATATTTGTTGGGATGCGATGTGTAACCGATTTTTGAAAATTCAATTATTTTTTCATATTTTTGTGCCTTGTTTTAATAGGAATTTCAAACTTTAAACTGATAAGATTAATTTTTATTCCTACTTTGATGTCTAGTTAGTTTATCCCAATATTTTAGGTGTAAGTTATTGTGTAAAATTGAAACACCTAAATCTAAGAGATTTTTGTTGCTTAGAAAGATCTGTCATGTATATACATATTCCTCTCATTTGTTATTTTTTTATCATCTTCGATTTTCCCAATTAAAAAAGAATTAGTTATTCTGCCAAGTTTATAAATCATTCTTTACTTGTTTGTCATTCTTGTTATTTTTCTTGTTTCTTTTCGATATATATATATATATATATATATATATATATATATATAAAATGGGAAAGATCACATCTCTTCGGTATATACAACCGATGGAACACTCAAGCCCTTCATCTTCCAAAATTCCTCAAAACCCTTTCCACTATATTCACCCATGGAAACTTCTCCAATGTCAACACCAATTTTAGCCAACACACCGACCAACATTCCTATAGTACAACCCTCCAATGAACACTGACTCAACTGAGCATAATGAACCACAACAACCATATCAGTCTCCTTATTCACCATCTACAAATGGCTTGTCTAAAGCTATAGTATTCAAAGGTTTAGATGAACCTTTAGACATCAGCTACCCAGGTGATGAAAACAATCCAAGAGATGTTGATGAAACATCTGACATTTCAGCATTGGGTAAGAGACCAAGATCCTTCACCTTCCCTACTTGTCGATCGAGTATAATGTTTGAGAATACAGTTCGTGAAGAGCCAAAGGTCAAGATATGATTCTTCTATAACTGCTTGATCGAAGCAGTGACAGTGATGACACGAACTTGAGATTCTCAACTGAAGAGAGTGAAGAAGAACCAAATGCTTTTGTACTACAAATGTGTCTCAAGAAAGTGAGGAAGTTCCTGATGAAACTCTAGTGAAGCAATTCTTCCCAAAGGGAATTTCCAAATATGCCAGATCGAGTGTTGGTCCGAATGTTGTCACTGATGTCATAACATCTCAGGCAACATTTCAGACACAAACTCCAACATCCTCCAGCAAAACCGAATCTGATTCAAACCTTGAGGTATGTATCTACTCAGACAAATTCTATTCTAAAACTAATTCTCATAATTAGGACTGGTACAAAAATAGAGTTATTAGATCTGAAAAAGTATTAAACATTGCCTCATATTTAAAATATGATTTGGTAGAATTCTTAAAAGAAAGACAGCTTCTATGATCTGTTACTGAGAAAAGATCTGTTATTAATAAAATAGTTGGTTGTTTTTGTGCTAATTTGGGTTCTGTTATAATGGATACCGACTCAAAGAAATTTGAGAAGATATATCTCTATAATAGAGTATATATTTTTTTACACCTGTTGTTTTAAACCAATGAATGAGATTAAATGCTGAGGAGAATGTTAGAGAAGCAGAAACTGCAGTGGACAATAGAGATGAAGTAATTGAGTACCTCACTGAAGGTATAATGCATAAGTGGATCTCTAGATGTCCAACCTCTGAATTAACAGCCTTGATTGATATACCCTGAAAAATGGAAGGAGATAGTGCAGATTTTGACAGGAATGTCACAAACATTCTTGGCAACACTGGTCCAAGATAGTTTTCAGTGTCTACTGAATGACTTGTGAATTAAATTACAAGAATCAACCAACAAATCTATGAGGTTGATATTGTGAGAAATGCTCTGATTCAAGCCAGAAACCAGTTCATGTTGATGTTTTCTTCACAAAAAGGGGAAGAAAATGATGATGTTGCAGATATTGAAGCTAGAGGAACTGCTGAAGTCGAAATCAAAGAAGCAGAGGAAGTACTGATGCAGAGGGAGCTAAGGAAGAAGGTTATATGATGTTGTTATGTGCAGAGAAGGAATTATGCAAGAGCTACTGATGTTGTGCTGAAAACTACTACTGTTGTTTGTTGAAAAGGTTATTTTGTGAAGAAAGACAAAAAATGGGAGAATGTTAATGTTTAGCCTTTCCTTCACGGACTGAAGCTGATGCTACTGGTTGGTGTTGAGAATATGGTCTGAATATAAACATGTATAAGAGGATGATATGTGTATATGTGCTAATATCTTTCTTCTTTTCTAATCCTATATAAACGGTATATATATGTATATCTTGTATATGTTGTGTGTATATACTATCTCAGGTTTAGGGGGAACATTTATGTGGATCTACCATTTCTATAGGTTACTCACACTTGATTGATTATGGTTTTGTGAAGAAAGGCAAAAAGGGGGAGAATGTTAATGTTAGGTTTTGTGTCATGACATTTTTTCTAACATATCATTTTCAGAGCTAAGTTAAAATCAGAAAATGTTGGACCAAATGTCTTGACATTCGGGACGACATTCTGGTAACTGTTTTGCATATCTTCACGGACAGATTTCAGGAAAGTGTGACCTTTTTACCACATGGTAATTGACTTGGCAAGGAGTATTTGAAGCAGATTGAAAAACGTGGAAGACCAAATCCAAGGAGTAGCTTAACTTGAGGAGCAAGATGGGTGAAGAACAAGTCAAATCAGCTCCTATTTTCATGCCTCAAGCTACTGCTTCACGTACCCACTTTTAGCTCAACTTCTACAACCAGTTGATGAACTTTTCAAGAAGGACTCTCTACTATAAATAGAGAGGGCAGAAGAGTGAATCAATATCCAGAATCAAAATGTAAAAATATCAAGAGAGCTCTCAGAATTTCTTCTCAGAAATCTGGATCACGAAATGTTGTCTGTGTTTGTGACGACATTCTGTGTGACATTACAGTCGTTGTTTCAGATTCTAGATTAGCTTTGTATGGAGCGATTTTAATGAGATGTTGTTAACTTCTATTTAGGTTGATTTTTCAGGCATAAGTCATCTGCGACTTAACCTTTTTTATTCCTTCGTATTATCTTGTAAAGAAAAGAATATATTCAATTGTATATATATATATATAATATTTTGGTCATTGACCATCATGGGTTATATTAATATATAACTTATGAAAATTAAACATTTGTGTTCTTTATTTATTTTCGCTGCATTTTAATTCTTCAAAGATTTTATTCTGTTTTTACCGAAATATTGTCAGTTGTGCAAGACGACATTTCTGCCGACATTTGAAACTGTTTCAGTATTCGAATTGATTTTACTTTCAGTTTGTTTTATTATTTCATAGCATAACTCCGGGACCCAACCGTTTGCTACTTGGAGTTGACAGTTACTCATTAACTTAGGGACCATATTTACCACTCAGTTTTATCACTATATATTATGTACTTCGATTTAAAGGTCAAAATGGAGGTATGATCTGCGTCCCTATTCAGAACATTATCTCGACTTGAAAACTTATATGACTCTTTACATTTGTCCGTTCAAGTAACATGATCGAACTTGCATGCACTGAAAATAACAACAAAATCATTAATCTCCACAAGTATACATTGCTTCAAGCGGCCCAATGTTCATTTTACATTGTATATAGTCCTCTTCGACAAGGGCACAAAAATTTTTGTGGGGCCAAATTTACTTCCCTTTTGGAATTTTGCAAATAAAGTGTACATGATTAAATAATAAAAAAAGAACCACGTCTCTATGAAATTTTGGGCATTCGAAGGATTTTGTTTTCTGAACTTTTTTTTTGAAGGCCGCGTTCTTTCTTTCAGTACAAGAGTAACCGAAGTGCGTGATAAGCGCAAACCACGTCAGCCGATTAACCACACTTGACAAACCATGTGTGAAAGGCTCAACCGAAAAGGTTTATGCAGGGGATCGAACTCGTGGCTCGCGGTCATCGTATTTCTCTAACTTCTGGCCATTCTGCATGGGTTTGTTTTCTGAACTTGAACACATGACCCACTCTTGTTTCATTAAATTGTCACAACATGTCATGTGAAATCACGGCACTTTTATTTTTCCAAATGGTTTGTTTGTTTTTGCTCTTTTTAAGATTTCATTTTATCTATTTAATTTATGGGCTAATCTGATTCCCAAGATAACATGGAAATTTTTAAAAAATGTTATGAAGGAAGTGGCAAGGGGGAGAGAACACATTGCATTCCCCTTTTGGTTGAGCAAGCATCCAATGATGTTATTAAGCTATTCCTTTGGAGCAGGTTTAAAAGACTATTTTTCTCGAACAAACTTAGAACAACAACATATGTAGAATTTGGAGAGGGTAGAGTATACACAAACTTTATTCCTACTTTAAGAGGTTCAGAAATTTTCAAAAGATCCTCGGCTCAAGAGAACGCATGATTTTTACCTTTTTATTTTGTGTAAAAAGTCTCACTTTTATGTGGTAGAAGAGTGGTCGGGTAAGATTATTTATGCGTTTGATAAAATTTTGAACCTGAAATGAACTGCTTATAAGTTAAAATCAATGAAAAATCATAAGTTGGTCAACTTATATTTATTTTTTATTTAACCAAGTTAATATCTTTTCTAACCTTTAAGAGGAAATACCACTTAACCTTCGAAATATCTGAAGCCCTTGACCAGTTGGTCTTGAAGGCAGAGAGTATCCTCATTGGGTGGTGTGGGAGAGTTTGGTCACAAGTTCGAAACCTCGCAACGCTCGACCGCCGCCGCCGCTTATCACACCTGGGCCACAAGTGTGGTTAATTGGCCACGTGATTTGCACTATCGTACACCCGGTTCTCATCTTGTACTGAAAGAAAGAATGCGGTTCCTTCCGTCAATAAAAAAAAACCTTCGAAATATTTTAATTTAAAAAATAATATATTTTTCATCTTTTGAATGAGACAGTGAACCTTCTAGATCTAAATGTGGCAAAAATTGAGTTGGTTATTACATGTACTTTCAAAAGGACAGAATTGACTCTTCATTCGTATCAAGGACGTGTGTCTTTTCCATAAATTAAAAATTTAAACAATAATATTATACATAATTAATGCTTCATATCTCTCTTATTTTGTATTTACTTTTTTATTTTGATTTTCAGAACCTCATACTGCTCTATGAATTATTATTTTTGTGTATAGCTTCAGATGCTACTTGTATTCTTGTTAATCTGAATCAATCGAAATTTCTGGCAATGCGGGTATGCTACTTGTATTCTTGCTACTATAGAAATTCTACCTTAACTAATTAATTTAATATAAATTATTTTTCTATTTCATATCATTCTTACTTATTCAAAGGTCTAATTATTCTTAAATGGACATTATTTGTAATTATTTTAAAAATAAAAAAGTTACATGTTCGTAGTTTATAGGTGATATAATATTTTAAAATTTTAAAAATAATATAAAATGTTATTTTAATGGGAGGAGGTGCGATCAACCTCAAAAAGTGAGGGCTTTAAACAACCCAATTCTAACCCACCAAACAAGCAAGTGACTCTTCTTACATGTGGGTTTTTAATTTTATGCATAAGATGAATGAGGTATTATTTCGTTACCTCAAAATATTAGGATAATCAGATAAAATTTGTAATTTTTATGCGGTATTTGAAAGTATATATGTCCTAGAGACAAATCATTTTAGGGACAGATGTACTTGAACACATTCGTATTATTAATGAGCTTAATATATTTATGACATTTGCAATTACTTAATTATTATTTGATTGTTTGTATTATTAATTAATGTGCATCCCTTGAGCTTACGTTGTCATTGATAGTGTGAAATATTAATGATATAACGTAGTTTTTAAAGTAGCATCGACTGATGATTATTGAGAATGAGATATCAATGATATATTATAAGTCAACATGTGGTCTGCATCACATTCTTAGAGAATGTAGTATGTCTCACTTACTACTAGTAATGATTGCTAGTGATGGACACATGTATACTCTTAGAGGGTATTGACATACCCTGCTGATAAACTATTTGTTATACATGTCTAGAGTTTTATCAGCATGTGGGAGATATATGTCATTTGACTTGAGATTAATACGCACCTGGTTTGTAGAATAATGTTCTTTGATCATGTTCTAAGCTTAAATTCCTTATAGATAAGACATGACTTGAATTAGGTACATTGCGATACAGACTAATGTGGTAGTTGAGCCAAGAATATGATTCATTCCTCGATTAGATATTCGAGAGAACACTCAGCTTCTCAGTGATATTAGGTCGACCAAGTCATTGGCCAATATAAGAGACATATTTGAGATATGATCTAGTTGTCGACTAATATAGATGAGATAAGTTATCAAGTCATTTGGATAGACACTTGACAAATCCTAAACTTGATCGAGTGTGTAGCGAATGAAAGGAATTTATCATCGCACATAGAGGTTGTGTTTACTAGAGTCTTGTAAACGTTCTTCACATAGTGAGTTCCTCATGTGGCGCAGTCCCGTGTGAACCTTAATTTGATTAAGTGTCGATGTGTGAAGGCCTAAAGGGTCACACTAAGTCGATTGTCTTTTCGGTCTAAAGGGTATATTGAGAGAGTATAAAATATTTGATTTAAAATCGAGATATTTTAACCAATAATAAATCATGAGATAAATTTCATTTGATGAAAATTAATTAATTAAGTCAAAATTAGATTTTGGATTTAATTAAAATTAAAATGTGCTGAAACTTTAAAATAAAGGGCGTGTATGACGCTCAGAGGTGAGCACGGCTGGCACGATGGACCAGTCGACCGCCCACTGCAACTCGGTTCTGGGACAGGGTTTTAAGCCTAATCCAAGTCTGATTTGTATCCTAATCTCCCCTATATATTCAGCACTTAACCTCATAATTTAGGTTACTGATTCTACACAGAATTTACACTTAAATTCTTACTTTTTGAACTCAGAGTTCAGGAATTAAAATACTCTCAAACCTCTGTCAAGATTTCCTTGCTTTCCTGATAGAGGAGTATACCGTAGCGAAGCCTTACAGCCGTAAGGACAATTGTGTGCGCTCCCGTTAGTAGAGACTTAAGATAACATAAACTGTACGTCTTTTTATGTCTTTGAAGATTTCAATTGTAGCGTAAACATACCGGACGAAATTGTTGGGACAAGTAAGTTAACAAAATTTTAAACTTCTGTTATTTTACACCCAACAAAATCCTACCATATTTATTGCGTACCTATGTGTTTTCATTATTGATTTTTTTTACATTGATCCATCATAATGGTGGTCATTTTTTACATTTTGAAAATAAATATAACGACTCAACTTATTTTTTGTGTGATTAAGCTGGTTTATCGTTCATTCAATAAGTGAATGACATTTTAGTTTTCAAATCCATAAAATATTAAGGGGGTTAAAGTAATTTTTTGTTTTTTTATATTATATAAGATCATGCCCTGGCCTTCGAATAAATTGAAAAGGAAATAACATGCAATCGACCGTATGAAATTAGAGAAATCAATATCTCCTCTTTCTTTTAATGATTTTTTTGTCAATTTAATAGTTCTTGAAATCCTACCAGCAAAAGTTGAAAATGAAACTTGTGCTACTTCAAAAAAAAAAAAACGTTCGGACCTTATGATTATTTACAAATTGAGCAAGTATTTCCTTAAACTCGGTGTGATCATAAAGTAATACTCCATTTATTTCAATTTATGTGTCTTACTTTCTTATTAGTCTATTAAAAAACGTTATTTTTATATATTTTATTACTTTAATTCCAACATTATATGACTTGTCTAAGAACACAAGATTCAAAGAGCATTTTGATACATTATACACATTTTTAATTTAACACCACAAGATCTGAATTTCACAAAACTCCATGATACCGTTCATTGAGTTTGAAACTTAGTAAATTTTCACACTTGAATTGTATAAGTTTGAACTAGATGAATCGTTTTTTTAGTTTAAAGGTTTGAACTCCATAAATTGTTCATGGAATTTGAAAGTAATTTATCATGAAAAAAATTCATGTCTTAATTAGAGGTAATTAGAGTTTAACCAGAGATATTTAGCATGAAAAATTTTCATGTTTTAATTAGAGATATTTTTTGATAATGTTATTTTTGCCTTAAAAGTGACTACTCATTTATATTTCAGACAGTGGCTAAAGATTAAACCAAAAGGGTCGAAAAGTTGGTCTTCGAGCTAACTTTTACCTAAACAATGACAAGTCTGTCTGCCTACCACTTTGGACTTTCATGTCCAATCACTGTTTTGGACCCATTTTTAGTCTTGGCTTGAACCAACTTCCATTAAATAAAGGAATGTTAATAATTATCCATGTTTAAAATAAACCAGATAAATTTATAACACAATTTACAGTATCACAGTCGTGTAGTAGAAAACTCACATAATCCCATTAACATAAAACAACATACCCAGTGCAATCTCACAACGCGTGAAGTGCAGGATGATAAAATGTCTGTGACCTTACCTCTACCGGTAGAGCAGGCGGTTGTTTAGAGAGGCGCAGGCTGTGACAAGCAAAACAGAAGAAAAATATAAGAAAAAACAGTCAGACCCGATAAAAAAGAAATTTAAAGCAGTATGTAAAAAAAGCAGTAACTAACGCAGATACATGAGATAAACGAAGTACATTAAAGAACGCATAGCATAATAAATAGACTATAAAGGACTATAGAACAATACTACGCCTAATCGTATGTTATGCTATGGTAAACGAAACTACAGTAAGTTATAATCCCATTAACATAAGGATAGTAATTAAATAACCTCTAAAAATTAGCAAAAATGAAACAAAAAGCGGATAACTTAATAAGTATATCCAAACTTGTCCTGTTTCTCTTTATGCATATCAAAACTTCAAATTATAAATACTTATATTTATAAAAAAAAACATATTCCATCAAAAAAAAATGTGAATTGAAAGATACGAATTTCAGAAGGCAGAAAATTTGACATGGAATTAATAACCAACAATATATTCAAGGTATATTATAGTTGTATAAATTTTATTTGTAGTATACTACTTGTATACAAGTACTATATACAATGTATATAAATGGTATGTATGTATTATATAATTAACTAAACAAGTTAATGAAATTGTATATTACTATCATATAATATGCATATAAATGGCGCATACATAGATATATATATGATTATTTGGCCAAATATATTTTGAAGTATATACTAAAATATTATTGATGTCAAATAGTATATTATTGGTATATCAAGGAATTTGCAGGCTATTTGAAATGTTGTAGCCTCACTAAGGGCTCGTTTGGTACGTCGCACTGAACTGTATTAATTTCATTGGATTGGACTGGATTGTATTAATATATAATGGACGGTATTAGAGTATTAATATATAATGGATTGTATTTTTTTATTTTTTTTATTTTTAAGATAGCTCAGGAGACCCACCGCTAGATGGAGTCTCAAAATATGATTGGATCTACTATTTTTAAAAATAATCTGATACAAGACGGTTGAAAACGCCCACCAAAAATTATATTATTTTTTTGTTCAGTACAATTCAGCTTAATATAGCATACCAAACGTGTCTTAAATGCACTGAATACCCATTTTCTTTTTTCCTTTTATCTTTGTAGTGAATATGAGAAAAAGATTACCCTCATTGATTTGGGATAAACAATCATCCAAGTGTCGTACTTTAGCGCCATAAGTATCAGACGAGGAAAAGACCCATTCTACTAAGATCTTGTGATTTCTTAAAATAATTATTTCAGCTTAACGTTTGTATCTTTCCTTTATATTCTCTTACAGATGGTGAGGATGTGATCATCTGTGTACGGAGTGTAGGAGGCGGTACCCAAATGTTGGGATACTATCTGTTGAAAATATTTATTAAATATGAAATAAAATAAATTTTATTAATTATGAATTGAATAATTGGGATCCCGTACGTAGAAAACCTTGTTTCCATACACGTACACACGTAGTGCCAAATATCAAAATTTCCTTAATAGAAGAGATATTGGTACGTATACGAATTGTTTGAGACATAAGGTAATAGACGGTTATTGGCCAAATGACGAATGATGTCACGTTGGTAAATGAAGGAAGAAATGTATAATGTATAAATATGAAATGAATCAGATATCACCACGAAACCGAGAAGGGCCGCGACTCCTGCAAGTAAGGGCCGCGGTGCTTGAAGGGCCGCGACTCCTCCTCTGAAGGGCCACGACTCTAATTGACGTTCCAGTTCGGTGAGTTCTCGAAGAAGCGCGCAGACTCGCCATTTTCAATCCATTGGAGGTGAATTAAAAATTGATTCTTGGGCGACTTTGGAATATTTACTATCCATTATTTTGCTCATGAATTCAGCTACTACTTGGCTGAATTGTAACTCCAAATTCAAGGCATTAACATGATATTCATGACCATTACTTAGCCATTTGGAGGGTCATCATCTACACACTATAAAATGAGACACAAGACTCATTTGGAAACACACTTGACACTTCACACTTAAACAATTCTCTGAAAATTGTCTTCCTCTCTAGCAATCAAAATAACTCAAAGATCTTTCTTATCAAGCGAACACTTAAGTCTCTTTGCTCACTTGTTTGATTGTTGTTTTATCTTGGGAGATAAATTGCTAACACAACCGTAGAAAGGACATACGGGGGCAATATTATCTTAAGGAAAGATTGAAATTTCAATCGACTCAGCAAGACATTTTACTTATTTAATTTTCAGATTTATTATTTACTTGTTGTTGTTATTTTCCCCTTCTATACATTTGTACTCACAAGCTTAAGATAATATTTGCTATTTCAACGTCAACATGACTGGACAAGATCAAATCAATGCTGGAAATTCGAACATCTCTCAAGGCAATCCTAATGCTTTCAAATCTACTGGTTTTGGCACTACTAGTGTCAATCCTACCACTTAAGGTAACACCACTGTTCTTGGCACCACAAATGCTAACACTGCTACTCAAGGCGTTCCAAACGTCTTTGCTCCTGCCCAAGGAAACACCACTTCTTCAACTCCGGTTGGTTTTCACCATAAACGTCATGAAAAGTTCATGGGTACTCATTTTAAGCGATGACAACAAAAGATGTTGTTTTTCTTGACAGTTATGGAAATGTCACGTTTCCTAACCTAAGACCCTCCACAAGTTAGGGAAGACACAAACCCTCAGCCAAATGAAATAGCGGGAGGGGGCCAAGGTATCCATGTCATTAACGGCATGAAGATGGTTCAAGATGCATGAAATCATAGTGACTTCATGTGCAGGAACTATATTCTGAATAGTTTGTCCGATCCTTTGTACACGATATATTGCACCGTTGGGACAACCAAGGAATTGTGGGACAAATTGCAAAAGAAATACAACACCCAAGATGCGGGTGCCAAAAAGTTTGTCATTGAGAAATTTCTGAAATTTCAAATGGTGGACAACAAAAGTGTATCATCCCAAGTCCAGGAATTTCAAATGATAATACATCACTTAGACTTGGAAGGTTTGAAGCCCAAAGAGCAATTCTTGGTTGGGGCATTGATCGAGAAACTGCCTCCCTCATGGTCTGAGTTTATGAACTACTTGAAACTCAAGACGAAGGAGATGACGTTAGACGAACTTATTGTCAAACTCCAAATTCAGGAGGACAATAAGAAGGCCATGTCAAAGGGGAAACAACCCGCCGAGGCTAAGGCAAATCTGACGGAGGTTAAAGGGAACCCAAGCAAAAAGCGGAAGTTCCAGAATGGCCAGTCCCACACAACTGAAAAGTTTAAGGGAACATGCAACTATTGTGGTAAAGTTGGTCATATGGCCAAAGACTGCCGCAAGAAAAAGTATGACAATGCCAAAGGAAAGGATGAGGTAAACGTCGTCGAGGACACGCTCTTAGACGATATGATTGAAGAGTTCTTAGCCGTTGTGCTAGAGGCCAACCTAGTTGAGAATCCAACGCAATGGTTGCTAGACACAGGTGCTAAACGCCACATCTGTTCCAACAAAGATGCCTTCTCATCATATACACCAGTCACAGATAAGAAGTTGTTCATGGGCAACAATTATTCTTCCGAGGTACTGGGGATAGGAAATGTAGTCCTCAAGATGACGTCCGGAAAGGATCTGACTCTAAAAGAAGTGATGCATGTCCCGGAAATTTGAAGAAATTTAATCTCCGGACCTGTGTTGGTCAATGCAAGTTTTAGGCTAGTATTCGAGGCTAACAAATTTGTAATCACGAAAAATGGAACTTTTGTAGGTAGGGGCTTCGTCTGTGAAGGTCTCTTTAAAGTTAATGTTAAACCTGTAATGCCTTCTACTTAGAGAGAGACTTCTCCTGTGAAGACCTCCTTAGGAGAATAATGCACTTGCAATACCTTTCTTTTAACTATCAATAAAACTGAGTCTTCCTTACATGTTGGAATCTTCTAATTTATTGCACCATAGATTAGATGTGTTAACTATCAATTTATACTGAAAGTGGTAAAGTTGGAATCATTGCCGTCTATCAATATAAACCCTCAACATAAGTATGAGGTAGGCATAGAGGCAAAGAATCTCCAAAAAGCTCCCCTTAGATCCATCTAAAGGGAAGCCGCTCCTCTAGGAGTCACACATATATCAACATATGTGTCTTGAATTTCACTCAAGTTAGAGGGGGAACAAGTACTTTGTGACTTGCTTAAATGATGGCACAAAGTTGTTATACCTTTACTTACTTAAAAGTAAAGACGAAGCTTCTAAAGCATCTAAGCGCCACAAACCAAAGGTTGAGAACCAACAATGACAATGGGTGTATATACAAGTATAAATCTAAGACATTCATACGTATGTTCATAACTATCGTCGTCTTGCGGGATCCTGAAATGCATCAAATGAATGTCAAGATAGCCTTCCTAAATGGTGATTTGGAAGTAGAAATATACATAGACCAATCCAAGGGGTATGTGGTTCCAAAATAAGAGACAAAAATTGTCGGCTTGTCAAAACGTAGTACGAACTGAAATAAGCCCTAAACAATGGCACTAGAAATTAGATAGTACTGTACTATTGGAAAATTTCGCCATTAACGGGTGTAACAGGTGTGTTTACATGAAAGGAATCTCGTCATGATATGACTCTATGAAGACAACTTGTTGATAACTAGAAAGCGTTGATTTCTGAAACTCACGCTAAAGTTCGGGATACACGACATGAGATGTCTAAATGTACTAGAGGGGTACATCAGTACAAACTGGATATCCGATAGCAAAGACACCAAGTCCACCAGTGGATACAATCTTACAATTGGTGGTGGAGCTGTGTCTTGGAAATACTCTAGGAAAACACTTATTCCCCGATCCACGAGGGAGTCAGAATTTATCACTTTGGACAAAGTGAGAGAAGAAGTTGAATGGTTTCATGGTTTCTTAGAGGATGACCCATGTTGGGATAAACCCGTGTCTTCTGTAATGATCCACTGCGACAGTCAGTCGGCTCTAGGAAGGGCACGAAGTTCAATATACAACGGTAAGTCTCGTCATATTCGACGGAGACATGAGTTCGTTAGGCAGTTGATCACCTCGGGTATTATTTCCATTGATTACATAAAATCTAAGAAAAATATAGCAGATCCCTTGACGAAGGGAATACCCAAGATCAGTTGTTCAGTTTGTCTAGGGGAATGGGCTTAAAACCCAAAATAATAAGAACTGATATAGTGGACACCCAACCTTACAGACTGAAGATCCCAAGAATAAGGTTCAATGGGAAAACTAAACTGTAAAGGTTCCGTGAGCGCTTCGGTGGAAGCAAGAGCACTTCGGATAATGTGTCTTTCTTAAGAAACATAATCCAAGACCGTTCCCGTGATAGACAAAAAGTGCTACCTGTAAGAGGGGTAAATGATAAGTTTCAAAACCTTTAATGATCCTCAAAAGTTGAGGTTAGGTTGATGAAATTTTTAATAGTTCCTAACGCTTGTGTATCGGGGTATTACAGGATACCTTGTAGGAAACCACCTATTTAAGTGCGAGGACAGACCGCCTCAAATGAACGCACTTAAGAATCCAAGGGTGTCCACGACCCACAATGGACAAAATACTGTTGACACCCAATTTTAACCCTCTCGTCCAATCATCAACTATGAAATTACACTAATTTTTTTTATAATAATTCTAACAATTTTATAATAATAAAATGCAACAATAAAACATTAATACAGACACAAATAAACGATTTAATAATGTCACCACATCTTACGTAGAGCATTAAGCATTTTTTGAGTCTCGCGCCCACATTTATTAATTTTAATCCCTATCATAATTCTATTAATTTTTAATAATTTAAATAATAATAAACACGTAAATAAATAAGTAATTTATTAATGGTGTCACATCCAGCATTCCTTAAAATTATATCCACATTTATTAATACCCAAAGCAATTTCATAATTATTATTTGCAATTTGAACCCCCCATTAATTAATTTTTAGTTTGATATCGCAAAGCATGCATAATAAATAATATTTTAATAATGGTCTCGCATTATAAAGCATTTAACACTAATTAAATAGCACACCCGCATATAATATTGTAATAATAAAGCACCCAAAGTCATTTAAAAAAATTAACTTAAAACCCACTTATTTACCACTAATTAAACCTAATACTAAAACAAATACACTTAAAACTCTACCCCTTAATTAATTACTCACCAGCCCAACTCTCCCTCATTAAAACCACAACCCATTATTTCGCAGCCCAACCCGCATGGCCCAACACCCGCAACCCACAACCTTTATTTTCATCAACAGCCCTTCAGATCCCTCTCCCTCACTAAACCTAATTTCCAAAACCAGTCGCGCCTTACCCTCACACCACCTTCCCCAGCCGAGATTCTCGCCTGAGAATCCGGCGACCTTTTCCTACCAGTACCATAAAGCACCCCATTTGAAAAGAATCACAGAACCAAATCAATCCATAACCAAATCGTTCCAAATCTCGCCTAAATATTTCCAAAATCGAAATATTAGCTTACCTTAAACGAATACCTAAAATCTTACCCAAATAAGTACGAAAATCGTGTTAATACCGAAACCCAATACTTACCTAAATTGGAATCCAAATCACGACTATATAAACCATTCAATATACACATGCAAAGCGGGATTGGACAGCGAATAACCCATCCAGGAACCAGTAAAAACATCCATAGAAAATCAGTTAATAATCCAAAAATGGGCGAAAAATCCAAAATTAGCAAAGAGAAAAGGGGCAAAAACCCACAACAACTTAGAATCGCTAGAAGTCATTTTTAACAGAAGTTCTATTTGCAAAGCAGAAACTTCGTCCCTCAAATCGCATCGCAACTCCGAGTGGATCGACAACTTGATACGTTGCCTCGGTTCGCTGCCCGGAGAAGGTAAACCCGAAATCCTCTCTGTTTACTTTTGTATTATTGTGTATTTTGTGTTAAACATGTGTCTGTTCATTCGTATTTGTGTACATTGATGAGCGTAGGTGATGTCGGCTATTGTTAAAATTGTTTGTTAACTTATTCGCTGGACTATTAATGCCTAAATACAGTGTGTCATATACGCTATATCCCCTGTGCGTTTGTTTGGTATATTTTGTCGAGCTTAAGATTTTATGAGGTGTCCATATTAAGTCCTGAAACGCTGACTGTGATGAACCTGTTTATATCGAGTTGTTAAATTGTGGACATATTGCACGAAACTGTTTGTAACACTAACTTGACTATGTCTGTGTATTGTGTCCCATATAAATCAAAGTCCCTGGATATCTATTTCTATGCTTGAAATGAGTTTGAATGACAACAATATAATAGAAAATCAATCTTTCCCCTGTATGACTGAGTACGCAGTATTTCATGTTCTGATTTAAAATCTAAATCTGGGCTATTCTGTTTATTTGGGTTAAATTCTGCATTTTGATCTAGGAAAGAAATTTGCACTTGTGTGAGAAGCTAACGGGTGAATTTGGTTTTCGTCCGTGTCCTCTAAACATATATGTGAACCGAATTCTCCTCCCCCTCTTGCTGAATCCGAATATATGCATTATGCTAATTTGTCTTCGTCACTTTTCAGTCAAGTCCCGTATGGTCTATCTGGCATGTGTGTACGTTTGGGGCTAAGCCCTTTTAGCTTACTGCATTGCTGCATCTGTTCATTATCACAGTTTCATTTAGTTGTCATTTTATTTACTGATTATTACAGCTTTAGTTGCTAATGTGCGTGCCAATGACATCTATGATTCAATAAAATTTGGATAAATACTAATCCTTATCATTTTCTTATTTTTTACATGAAATGTACCGGAGCCGAATGAAGAGTTTCGTCACGAGTCTCATCACGCCTCTTACCAAGAATGAAGATCCATACCCGCATCTCGCATCTCGCATAGGAAATCCCAAAGACATCGGCGGAATATCGCCACTCTGTCGAGTCTTTTTTATTTTCTATCCCGCCTCGTTTATTTGTGTAATTAACTGTCTAACACTCGTACATTAGCAGTAAGATACCTAGAATAGTTAAACTTTGGGTCACCATTAGAAATTAGTTCGACATTAGAAATTTGCTTGTTCCTTTTAGTTAATTATTTTAGCATTGCTCAAATCATATTAAATCATCTAATAATTTTTCACTTGCATAAATATTCAGGTAGCTAAGATATTATTAACAACAGGAGAAACCCATTTTTATGAATTCTTGCTAACATATATAATAAAATCTTTTTTTCAGCCTTTGCATAATAGGTATTTTTCATATTATTTTGTAAACACATAGTTTTAGGTCATTAAAACATTCTTACGAACGTATGTTTTCCACTTTATACATTTTAAAGCAAAATCTTACATTTTTATGATACGTTTTATATTTACCAATAATATTTTGCTATTTTTAATCAACATGCATTTTCTACATCATAATAATTAACCCTAGGTTTGGCAGGACAACCGCAACTTAGAGGATCATAGAGGGTGTCTAATCCCTTCCCTCTAGATTAATAAAGAACCCTTACCCGGAATCTCACACAAGTTTCGCAGATCATAAAAATGGAGTTAATGTTGACCTTAACCTTGTTGACATTTAGTGTCCTAATTCACCCAAACTAATTAGGTGGCGACTACGCGAACCCCTTAACATTGTAGCACTTTAGCATTTTAGCATTTTTAGCACCCTTTAGCACATTTTACCTTTTAGTGTTATTTTGCACTTTCAACACCCTTTTAGCATTTTAGCACCCCTTTAGCTTCATCTTTGGCACCTTTTAACATTTTATTTTATTTTATTTTATTTTCTAACATCATATTAGCAGGATTCGCTAAAATAATGTCGCGGTCGAAAAAGGGCGTGACAAATACTAGAAAGATTGAGTAGGAAAAGTGTTGTGTTGGTACTATTGTCTTGGCATATACTAAACACTGACGGTTCAAGACATCACGTTCACCGCACAGTAAATATGTCCGATGGTATTCTACTATGGAAGGTTCAAAGCTCCGGCTACCTCTCCGGATGCAACATCGTTCCGCTAAGTGATTGCTAGAAAGGCACCATGTGCGTGCACCAAAATCTCTTCCAAGAGGGGATTGTTGGAAATATTTATTAAACATGAAATAAAGTAAATCCTATTAATTATGAATCGAACAATTGGGGCCCCGCACGTAAGAAACCTTGTTTCCACACACGTGCACACGTAGTGCCAAAGATCAAAATTTCCTTAATGGAAGAGATATTAGTACGTATACGAATTGTTTGAGACATAAGGTAATAGACGGTTATTGGCCAAATGACGAATGATTTCACGTTGGTAAATGAAGGAAGAAGTGTATAATGTGTAAATATGAAATGAATCAGAAATCACCACGAAACCGAGAAGGACCGCGAATCCTCCAAGTAAGGGCCGCGACGCTTGAAGGGCCGCGACTCTAATTGACGTTTCAATTCCAGTAACTCACTGGAATTGAAGGGCCGCGTCTCTAATTGACGTTCCAGTTCCAGTGAGTTACTCGAACTGAAGGGCCGCTGTTGACACCCAATTTTGACCCTCCCGTCCAGCCATTAACCATAAAATTACACTAATTTTGTAAAATAATTTTTTAGGATTTTTATAACAAAATACAACAATAAAACATAAATGCCGGCATAAATAAACAATTTAATAATGACATCGCGTCTTACGTAGAGTTTTAAACACTTAGAGTCCCGCGCCCGCATTAACTTTGTCGTAATTCTTAAATAATTAATAAATGCATAAAAAATAAATAATTTAGCGATAACGTCGTGTCAGGTAGCATAGCCGCGTTTATTAGTAATCATTTGTAATTTAAAATCATTTTTTTAATCTAGTAGTGTCACGTCTATAAAAGCTTTAAACATCACACTTGCATTTAGCATTTAAGTAATTTAATCTAAACTCAATTTTAATTTTAATTTAACTTCGCAATAATGCACAATAATAAATTCTAAATAATAGCGCCGCATTCTAGAGCGTTAAGCATTAATTAAACAACACGCCCGCATTTATTATCGTAATAGTTTTATAACTCGAAATTAGACTAATTTAGCACCTAAATAATTAGACTAATTTAGCACCTAAATAATTATAATAAAGCACCTAATTAATTTAATCACATTTGTTAATTAATTAATTATAACACTAACCTAACACTAATAGCCCACCTAAAATTAATACCCAATACCTAATTAAAACTAAACTAATCAGCCCACCTAAATAACTACCCAAGCCCAACACCCCTTATTTACCCGCAGCCCACTTCTCTCTTCAGCCCACTTCCCCTGTACCTTAATATCTCACCCCTGTCGACTAAACGAAAAAAGGAAAACAGGAACCCTAAACCTAACAGCAATCGCTGCACCTCCCAGCTCCTTCACCCGTCGCCGCCATGCCCGGATTTCTCGCCGGAGAATCCGGGATTTCCTTTTACCCACCTACCCAGCCAACGTGTTCTTACCATAACCAAAACCGAATCACTTCAAATCAGCAAAATATCCTCCAAATCTTCCAGAAATCGCAACTTACCATAATCTGTTCGAAATCCTTAACAAATCAGTAACACCCAGATTCGTCCAAAAAATAAAACAGTAAGAATCAATTTCGTATCAAGCACAATCAAGACCAGAATCATCCTTTATAGCTTACCTAATTAGGAACCCGAAGAATGGCTATTAAAGCACATGCAATAGGCATAGGAGAGGGATGGACAGGGGATTCAGAAATCGATCGAATTCAGAGCTTAGTCAGAGGAGATAGCATCGGCACCGGTAGCAGCAGTGTCGAACATAGGATCGATTCAGAGCTCAGTTAGAGAGGGTACCCATAGCGTCGATCGTCTAGAGCTCAGTAGGGAAACAGCAAGAACCACCGAATCGAAACCTTTTCTTATTAGTCGCGGAAATCAGTCTCAAATCAGTAAGCATTCTCAATAACAAGCTTTACATTTCATTCACATCGCAAACCCAAAACCCGTCGATTGAACCGACGACTTGATACGCTGCCTCGGTTCGCCGCCGGAGAAGGTAAACTTGACCTACTTTCTCTTTCGAGTTTTTCGACTCTTAATGCAAATCTGTGTGTTGTTCGATTATACATTTCTTGATGATATTTGTTAGCATTATTACATTAGTGTTCAATATGCTTCAGTTTACTCAAACAGTTCTGCGTATTTAATAAATTCTTGACGAACATCATGTTTGGTTTGGATGTCTAAATACTCTATGTCTGAAAATGAACACAGTTTATTGATTAGTTATCTTGTTGTAGTTAATTGAAGTGCATAGACTGTCCTGCCTATTTGAATGTAAACCAAAGTTGGTTTCACACTTAATCCTGCCTATTTGAATGTAAAAGATGTCCATATGATAGCAAATGAACCCCCTTGAGTCATCTTATGGTGTAATCTACTTAACTAGCTGGATATGTTTATTTTCTTAGATAATGGAGTGGTTTGAATTTGTGAATCATATTTTGCTAGGATCCGAGATTAGTTTGGTTTAAATAGAGTATTCTTACTGTAGTACGGCATGTTACGTGTATACGATAGAAAATAAGGAGCTTTTGAACCCATGATGTCTTCTTTTTGAATTTTTATAAATCTGTCTGGGTTCATGTTTTGCATATTCATGACATGTCTAATTTTACAATTCTGTCTTGGTAGCATATTGCATACGCTACACAGTTTCATCTAATCTTAATGGCTTGTTGGTTTTAATTCGTTTCCTATACTGGAGGGGTATATTAATATGAATCCGAAGCTTGTATCCTACTGTGGCTAATATGGGTGATTATCTGTTGCAAACAAATGTGTGGCATATCCTGGAAACATGTTTGTACCACGTAATCTCATTGTTGATAGTAACTAAGAATATACTTCCTCTGATTTAGCAGAATGCCAGTTTTAGACCTCAGCACTTCAATGCCCAAAAAATATCTAAGTGATCCCAAGTCTTTGACCTTAAAGTGATTGTGCTATGCTCGTTAGGCCTCCCGACCGCCTAGCACGCTTATAATCAAGACTGCTTGCTAAATAGAGAATGATCATAAGGACTCTGTGCAAATCCTATTGTAGTCAAGGCAGTAAATAATTTGATATTCCATTGTCTAGAAATTTGTTTTAAACCATATAAAGATTTCAATAGTCTATTACCTCCCATGTGTTGTTATAAAAGTAATTTATTTGCTTCTTAAATGTTTATATCAATACTTGTTTAGCATTGATAAGTTGCAAACTTTGTAGGACATTTGCTAATCCTTATCTTTCTTGTTTTTTTTTACATGGCACGCACCGGAGCAAAATAAAGAGTCTCACGGCAAGACTCATTGCAAGTCATTTCAAATGGCAACCCGCACCCGCATTTGCATTCCCGCTTCAGAAATTCCTAAGACAAAATAGGACAAGACGATGTCGCCACGCGTCTTGGAAGCCGCGATCATATCCACCTTTATCTTATTTGTTTAAATTGTTGCCTAATTATTTAATTTGTAATTAATAGGCTGTCTAGAACAATTAATCCTTGAATACATGAATTGGGGTGGGTAGTTTAAAAATTGGAAATGCACTTTTAATTATTTATCGTAGGCTTGTCATTTATATCTAACCTTTGCCTGAATTATTAAAATTGCGTATCTAAAACTAACGCTTCACTTCTTTAATTTCACAAATAAATCTATGGCCCATAAACCAAACTTCATACCATCTTTTTACAAATAATATAAATACCTTTAGTACCCTAGCATCTTTTCTATTTTAGCACCCCTTGGCATCTTAAAATCTTCAAGTCTTTTAAACGTTTAACATTTTAGTTTTATTTTTATTATTTTCTAACCCTTTTATTAAGCAGCAGGAGTTTAGAAAAGAAACGTCGCGGCCGAAATAGGGCGAAATAGCATCTTGCACCTTTAGCATCTTTTAAGCTTTCAAGCATTTTTAACACTTTTAGCATCTTCTTTAAAACTTAGCATTCCTGTTAGTACTTTAGCATTTTAATATTCTAGCACTTTTGCACTTTTAGCCTTTTTAACCTTTTAAACATTTTAACATTTTTAGCATTTTGTTAAGCAGGAAGAGCTTTTACTTTGCATTTTTAAAACATAATAATTACCCTAGGTTTGGCAGGACAACCGCAAGTTAGCGGATCTTAGAGGGTGCCTAACCCCTTCCCTCTAGATTAATAAAGAACCCTTACCCAGAATCTCACTAAGTTTAGCAGACCATAAAATGGAGTTAATGTTTTACTTTAAACTAGTTAAACATTTAGGTGTCCTAATTCACCCCAATTAATTAGGTGGCGACTCCGCGAACCCTTAGCATTCTAGCAACCCTTTAGCATTTTAAATTTTAGCCTCTTTTAAACTTTAGCATCCTTTTAGCAATTTTAGCATTCTTTTAAACATTTTAGCATTTTGTTATTTATTTTCTAACCTTTTATTTAAGCAGGAGCTAGAAAATAAAAGTCGCGGTCGAAAAAGGGCGCGACAGCCGCGACTCCTCGAATGTTTCAATTTGTTGGAAGTGAATTAAAAACTGATTCTTGGGCTGACTTTGGAGTATTTACTCTCCATTATTTTGCTCATGAATTCAGCCATTACTTGGTTGAATTGTAACTCCAAATTCAAGGCATTAACATGACATCCATGGGCATTACTTAGCCATTTGGAGGGTCATAATCTACACACTATAAAATGAGACACAATACTCATTTGGAAACACACTTGACACTTCACACTTAAACAATTCTCTGAAAATTGTCTTCCTCTCTAGCAACCAAAATACATTCAAAGATCTTTCTTATCAAGCGAACACTTGAGTCCATTTGCTCACTTGTTTGATTGCTATTTTATCTTGGGAGATAAATTGCTAACACAACCGTAGAAATGACATACGGGGGCAATATTATCTTAAGAAAAGATTGAAACTTCAATCGACTCAACAAGACCTTTTAGTTATTTAATTTCCAGATTTATTATTTACTTGTTGTTGTTATTTTTTCGTTCTACACATTTGTACTCACACTATCAAAGGTAGAGGTAGGTCTAAAAGATGGGCGGGGACACAGGTCAGGGCTCACACAGTAGCACAAACTAGAACCAAAGTACTTGCTACTACTGGTGGTAGTGTTAGAGCTATGTTAGTCCGCCTGCAGTTGCAGGGGTTCGGTAGGGTTCGATTCAGGTTCGGAATGGGTTAGTGGCTAAACCCGTGCTATAGGATACCTTACTATGTATTTTGGGTTATTGGAGGGTTTTGCTCAGTTTGGAGCAGTTGTTGTACCTCCAACCACATCTCAGCCGGGAGGGAGAGCACAGACTCTAGCTACTCACACTCTGGTGAAGTAGAATGAACCCATGTATAGACTCCACAGATTCAGCTAGTTGTGGCACCACAACCTATTATTTCCTCACAACCCGTTGTTAAGCCACAACCAGTGATTCACGTTACAATGTCTGCTGAAAAGCAGAAGTTGTATCATATATGATCCAATAACTGATGTTCGAGATTTCTTATATCATTGTGAGTAGATTCTACATAATTTTTGGGTCTTATTGAGTCTGATGGTGTGGAATTCACTAACTTCTAGTTGGAGGGGCAGTCCAGATAGTAGTGGAGAGCGTAGGTGGTAGGACAACAAGTTGACTCCGTTTACTTGGTCATAGTTTCTATATCACTTTCTTGAGGAGTTTGTCCCACTCAGGAGGAGGGACGAGTTGTGTGGTAAAGTTTAAGTAGGGGTGAGATTAAAAATAGAAAAACCGAATTATTTGAGCGAAAATTCGAACCAAAATCTGAATTGGGCCGAACTGAACGGTTTGAGCTTGCTAGCAAACCGAAACCGAAAACAATTCGAACCGATTGCTCCATTCAGTACGGGTTCGGATTCATGGCAAAACCGATCCGAAATAGTACCGAATAGCAAACTTACGTGTGTGGTTATAGTTTTACTATCATGTACATGCACCCATTATATTATGAAGTATGACTTCTATAATTTCTGGATTTTTGCTG
The DNA here is from genome assembly GCA_029844215.1 of Przewalskia tangutica. Lineage (NCBI taxonomy): Eukaryota > Viridiplantae > Streptophyta > Magnoliopsida > Solanales > Solanaceae > Przewalskia > Przewalskia tangutica. Next base: position 21,012,973 of record CM056736.1, read on the forward strand.
CTATTTAATTTGTTTCTTGCTGTTTGTTTTGGTTCAAGTACGATGTTTTGACTCTTGTTGTTAGTTTTGAACTTGTTGTAGTATTGTGTAACTTGGTTCATTTTTGTCAATTCGTAGAGCATGCAAGTTCATTGGAGAGTACTTCACAGTACCGAACCGATCCGAACCCATTCAGATCGAGTCAATTCGGGTTAGATAGCCAAAAAGTGAAGTATCGTACCGAACTCGTACCCAATATTATTTCGGATTCGAATTTGGCCCAAAACTGAATCGATCCCACCCCTAAGTTTAAGCACTTGGCCCCAGAGGGAACGATTATTAACAATATGGGAAGAAGTTCACAGAGTTATGTCGCGCCCTTTTTCGGCCGCGGCATTTTCTAAATAAGCTAACCCTGCTTAAAATGCAAGGTTTAGAAAATAAATAATAAAATGTTTAAATAGTTAAAAATGCTTAAAAGGTGCTAGCATATTAAAAGTGCTAAATGTTTAAAAGGGCTAGAAATGCCAAAGGGTTGCTAGAATGCTAAGGGTTCGCGGAGTCGCCACCTAATTAGTTGGGTGAATTAGGACACCTAAATGTCAACTAGGTTAAAGTCGAACATTAACTCCATTTTAAGGGTCTGCTAACTTAGTGAGATTCTGGGTAAGGGTTCTTTATTAATCTAGAGGGAAGGGGTTAGGCACCCTCTAAGATCCGCTAACTTGCGGTTGTCCTGCCAAACCTAGGGTAGTTATTATATTTTAAAAAAATGCAAAGTAAAAGATCTATAAAAAGTGCAATGTTAGAAAACAAAGTGCTAGATGTTAAAATAGCGTTAAGTAGTTAAAAAGGTTTTAAAATGTTGGAAGATGTTTAAAGGTGCTAAGAGGTTAATTTTAAAGCTAAAGGGTGCTAAGGTGCTAAGAAGTATAAAAGGGCAGAAGTGTTATGAATAAATAATAGGGCCATAGCGAGCCTTGCTTAATAAAATGCAATATGTTAGAAAAATGAATAATAAAAATGCTAAAAGGTTTAAAAGTGCTTAAAGGTTTTAAAATGCTAAAAGGATGCTAAAATTGCAAAGGATGCTAAATGTTAAAGAGTGCTTAAAGGGTGCTAGAAATGCTAAAGAATGCTAGGGGGGTGTTTTATGGACCAATTATGTGTATTTTGCTAACTAAATTAATCTTGCCTAGCCTGCGTACAATATTCTATAAGAGATGTATTAAGATGCTATTTTGAGAGTTTAAGAGAAAATCTGTTTATGAACTTTAACAAATTGTTGGTTTTATGATGTAAGTTAGATTACTTGCTTTTGCAGATTTTAACATGCTTAATAGTCCTAAAAGGCAAATAAAGTAGAAGTGAGTTTCTAATTATGAATTACTTTCCACCTTATATGTTTGAAGCTTAATTGTTCCAAGTATCCTAAATATTACAGAAATAGAGTAATTGAATTACAAATAACAGATAAATAAATGAATGAAATGCAAGTAAAGAGAGAGAATGGGATTTTAAGGATGCTCTTTACGGCGGATGGCGGCGTCCTATTTGTTTTTCTAGGAATTCTTGAAGCGGGAATGCGAATGCGGATATGGATGCGGGTAGTCATTTGAAATGGCTTGCGATGAGCCTCGCCGTGAGACTCTTTATTTTGCTCCAATGCGTGCCATGCAAAAATAAGAGAAGATAAAGATTAGCAAATGTCCTACAAAGTTTGCAACTTATCAATGCTAAACAAGTATTGATATAAACATTTAAGAAGCAAATAAATTACTTTTTATAACAACACATGGGAGGTAATAGACTATTGAAATCTTTATATGGTCTAAAACAAATTTCTAGACAATGGAATATCAAATTATTTACTGCCTTGACTACAATAGGATTTGCACAGGGTCCTTATGATCATTCTCTATTTAGCAAACAGTCTTGATTATAGGCAGTAGCCAGAAGCTGATTCAGGAGGCCTAACAGGCATAGCACAATCACTTTAAGGTCCAAGACTTGGGATCACTTAGGTATTTTTTGGGCATTGAAGTGCTGAGGTCTAAACTGGCATTCTGCTAAATCAGAGGAAGTATATTCTTAGTTACTATCAACAATGAGATTACGTGGTACAAACATGTTTCCAGGATATGCCACACACTTGTTTGCAACAGATAATCACCCATATCAGCCACAGTAGGATACAAGCTTCAGATTCATATTAATATACCCCCCCAGTAGGAAAAGAATTAAAACCAACAAGCCATTAAGATTAGATGAAACTGTGTAGTGTATGCAATATGCTACCAAGACAGAATTGTAAAATTGGATATGTCATGAATATGCAAAACATGAACCCAGACAGATTTATATAAAAAAAAATCAAAAAGAAGACATCATGGGTTCAAGAGCTCCTTATTTTCTATCGTATACACGTAACATGCCGTACTACAGTAAGAATACTCTATTTAAACCAAACTAATCTCGGATCCTAGCAGAATATGATTCACAAATTCAAACCACTCCATTATCTAAGAAAAGTAAACATATCCAGCTAGTTAAGTAGATTACACCATAAGATGACTCAAGGGGGTTCATTTGCTATCATATGGGCATCTTTTACATTCAAATAGGCAGGATTAAGTGTGAAACCAACTTTGGTTTACATTCAAATAGGCAGGACAGTCTATGCACTTCAATTAACTATAACAAGATAACTAATCAATAAACTGTGTTCATTTTCAGACATAGAGTATTTAGACATCCAACCCAAACATGATGTTCGTCAAGAATTTATTAAATACGCAGAACTGTTTGAGTAAACTGAAGCATATTGAACACTAATGTAATAATGCTAACAAATATCATCAAGAAATGTATAATCGAACAACACATAATCATCACATATATCACGAAACACAAGTCGAATGAGAAAATATGAAAGGAGGTGAGATTACCTTCTCCGGACAGCGACCCGGGGCAGCGTATCAAGTCGTCGGGGCCACTCGACGGGTTTTGGGTTTGCGATGCGAATAGAAGGGAAAAATATGCTGGTAGGTTTCTTTGCTGGAATTTGAAGAGAAGGGATTCGAACTACTGCTAAGGGTGTCCCTATTGATTGCTACCCCCCTGAACCCTAAATCGATGCTAACCGTGTCGATGCTATGGGTGTGCTAACTGTGGCTGTCTTACTCTGTCTGTGTTTCTTAACTGCTGTTGCTGACTATGGCTAAGGGTTTTAAACTCTACTCAAGGTCCCCGTCGATGCTATGGGTACCTCTCTCGCTCCTGCTCCCCCGTATCCCCCTGTTGCTCCCCTCTGCATGTGCTTATATAGCCCTATTTGGGGTTCCAAGTTAGGTAAGTAATAAAGGCTAAGATTGGACGAGATTTCGCACTGATTCTTGACGAAATTTGTGCTGATTTGGGCGATTTTTGTGCATCATTCTGTGTTCGATAAGGCAACGATTTGAAAAGATTTTGGGTCGATTACTATGGTAAGCATCGTTGGAGAAGGTAAGGGGAAGGAAAGTCGCCGGATTCTCAGGCGAGAATCACGGCGACGAAGGCGTGAGGTGGTCAGTGGCGGTTGCTTTAAGGGCCGTTAGGTTTTAGGGTTCTTTTCTGCGTTTTGTTTTGGAAAGGGACGATGGGGAGCTGAAGTAAAGGGTGGTGGTGGGCGGTAGTGTGGGCCAGCGGTCGCGGGATTGCTGGGTAGTTAATATTAGTTTAGTGTTTATAATCAATTCTAGGTATTAGTTTTAGGCTAGTTAATAAATTATTAGTTTTAGGTGCTTAATTAATTAGTTAGCTAATTAATTCTAGGCAAGTGTATTAATTAATTAGTGCAAAAGTGATTAAATTAATTAGGTGCTTTATTAAAATTAATTGTTATAATAAACGCGGGCGTGTTATTTAATTAATGCTTAATGCTTTAGGATGCGACGCTATTATTTAAAAACTCGTTATCGCGAAGTTAAAATTAAAATTGAATTGAGTTTAGATTAAATTATTTAAATGCTAAATGCAAGTATGATTTTTAAGAATTGTTTAAAGCTTTTATAAATGCGACGCTATTAAATGCATGTATTAGATTAAAATTGATTTTAAAGTTACAAATGATTACCAATAAATGCGGCTATGCTACCTGACACGACGTTATCGCTAAATTATTTATTTTATGCATTTATTAATTATTTAAGAATTACGACAAAGCTTAAAGTTAATTAGTGCGGGCGTAAGACGCGATGTCATTATTTAAATTAATTATTAATGCCTGTATTTATGTTTTATTGTTGTATTTTATTATAAAAATCCTAAAAATTATTTTACAAAATTAGTGTAATTTTATAGTTAACGGTTGGACGGGAGGGTCAAAATTGGGTGTCAACAGATGTCCCTCTTTGTATGGAGATGATGGAAGAATCTTCGGACAAAGACGTTGACTCATAGCCAATTTTGTCTCGATCTTGACTGCGAAATCTTGGCAGCGCAGCGCCGACGAAAAATCAAAATCGCCCCGATGTCGAGTTATGACGACACTGGGTTACCATGGTCTAAACACCAAGGCGGGCTAATGCGGACTCAAAGATGTCCCAGTGTCGAGTTATGACGACACTGGGCTGCCATGGTCAAAACACCAAGGCGGGCTAATGCGGGCTTAAAAATGTCCCAGTGTCGAGTTATGATGACACTGGGTTATGGTGCAAAAAGTAAAAGAAAATAACTGGCTTGAACCTGGGGTGTACTGCTATGGCTTGTGGTGCTGGGTTCTACGGTGGAGCGAGTGGACCGACGCTTGAGGCCGCTTCTGCCAATCGTTGGGAAGGTTGGCCCCCCAACAGATTGCCCCGGTTCGCTGTAAGAGAAAATCCACGTTGTGCTCCTGCTGCTGCATGCCAAGACTTGAACAAACGGTTAGTGCATAACTGTTAAGGCAAAAAATGATGATGTATAATTTTAAAAGTAGTGCAACTGTGAGTAGGAGGTTATCCTGCAAAAATATGATGCCTGCTGTGTTGATGCGATGCTGCAAATGTTGTGATTTCGCCCTTGCACGGACGTGTTGCGATTGTGAATGCGGATACGTTGTCCTTGCTGCAATTGCCGCAGTAGCTTGTGTTGATGCGATCACGCAAATCTTTGTGATTTTTCGACCTTGCAGGGCGTGTTGCGATTGTGAACGCGGACGTACGCGTCCTTGCGCAAATGTACTGTAGACTAAAGCTCAAGAAAGAGTTAGTGCATAAGCGCTAAGGCGAATAAAGCATTAATTAGAGTAAATCAAATTATGATAACATAGAAAAATCGTCCATGTGAAGAAGAGATATGCTGATGAAGGAGTCGTTTGGACTTCTTTGTCGATAACGTCGTTACGGGCGTCTTCTTCTTTGGCGTCGTTGCGTAGACGCAATGCTGATGGTGTCGTTGCCTGGACACAATGTTGATAACGTCGTTGCCTGGACGTGTTGCTGCTGGCGTCGTTGCGTAGACGCAATGCTGATGGTGTCGTTGCCTGGACATAATGTTGCTGGCGTCGTTGTGTAGACGCAATGCTGATGACGTCGTTACTGGGCGTGTTCTTCGGGCGTCGTTGCGTGACGCACGTCGATGATGTCGTTGCCTTGACATAATGCTGATAACGTCGTTGCACGGGCGTATTCTTTTTGGCGTCGTTGCGTGAACGCAATCGCGATGATGTCGTTCGGACATAATGTTGCTGGCGTCGTTGTGTAGACGCAATCGCGATGGCGTCGTTGCTGGGCGATATTCTTCGGCGTCGTTGCGTAGACGCAATGTTGATGATGTCGTTGCCTGGACATAATGTTGCTGGCGTCGTTGTGTAGACGCAATGCTGATGACGTCGTTGCCTGGACGTGTTGCTGCTGGCGTCGTTGCGTAGACGCAATGCTGATGATGTCGTTGCCTTGACATAATCGCCGCGTCGTTGCACGGGCGTGTTCTTCTTTGGCGTCGTTGCGTGACGCACTTTGATGGTGTCGTTGCCTGGACACAATGCTGATAACGTCGTTGCCTGGACGTATTGCTGCTGCTCCTGTAGAATAAATGCTCCTGCGAACTAAGCTTGAGAAAACGTTAGTGTATACCTGTTTAAACAAAATGATAAATATATATGAGAAATGCAATTATGTGAATAAGGATGTCTTCCCTGTATGATATGTGGGGTGTTGTGAATGCTGAGATGTTGTCCTTGGGCGGACATGCTAGATCTTGCCATCGACGCAATTGTCATGATGCCTGTGTTGTGATTCATTCGTGAACAGGCAGGATTGTCATGATGTCTTTGTTGTGCGTTTGTGCACTGCATGAGCTGCAATTTGACTCTGGGCCCGAGCTGATGCGCTATAATTTGTTGCGGACTTTTGAATTCTGACTGTTGATTGTCGGTGCCTCTATCTCTCGAGCATATGGAATCCTATTCGTCGGTGTCCTTTCGTGGCGAAGTCCTTAAAGATGTCCCAGTTTTGACTGACGAAACTGAGTCGGATATATGTCGTCGCCTGGACATAATGCTGATAACGTCGTTGCCTGGACGTGTTGCTGCTGCTCCTATAGGATAGATGCTCCTGCAAGCTTGAGAAAACATTAGTGTATACCTGTTTAAATGAAATGGTAAACACATACGAGAAGTGCAATTTTATGGGTAGAGATGTTGTCCCTGCTACGCCAGATGAATACTGAGATGTCGTCCTTGCATGGACATGCTAAATGCTGCCACTGACGAATTGTCATGATGCCTCTGTTGGGTGTGATGCATTGGTTGCCAATTTGACTTTGTGCCCTAGTTGATGCGCTAGGTTTTGTTGCGGAACTCTGAACTTTGATTTCCGATTGTTGATGCCCCTTTCTGCTGCTGCTGCTTCTGATGCGGACTTTGGATTGTTGTCATCCTCTGCCTTTGTTGCTTTTTCGCTTACGCTATCTGAAGAAACCTTTCGTCGTATTTTCCATTTCGGCTATTGCACTTTCTGCTTTTGTTAATATGAAAAGACCTGCGCTCAAAGAAAATTTGTGAGTTTTGGGGGGGGTCGATTCGTATCTGACTTTGCTGCCTTGTTCCTTGACATCTGCGTGCCTGGCTTGTTTGGACCTGCAATCCACATGCAGTTTCCTATATGGTCCCGATTTGAAAAGTTATGCGGCTAACGTGGGTCTCAATGTAGTTGCTTGTATGTAGTGATGTTTCTGGGCCTTCTGATTTCGGCCTGTAGGGTTGCGAGGTGCTCGATCGGATCTATGCTGCCTTTCTTTTCTGAGACCCCTGCTTTGCCTATAGGAACGAAGTTAAGGCTCGTTCCTTCGGATGCCGCCAGAATCGGTCGTATCATTTGGACCGTGCCTTTGGTTTTGTGAAGTATTGATGCTCGCCCGTTGCTTAGTCAAATACAAATCGACCTTTGGGGGAAGATGCTAAATCTTTCTAAAAATGCAACAAACGGTGTTAGCATAAAGCACATAATTTGCGGGTATGTAGCAGATATATTGCACATAGCACATTCAAACGTTTCCTAACATGCAGGGGGACCTCTTTATGCGGTAAGCCTAAACGTCACTTATGCGAGATTATGACGGATTCGTCCAAGTCGCCCAACTATAATGCCTTTGTTGGAAATGGCGACCAAACGACGGTGCACTTTTCCCAATTTCAGCATGTCATGATTGGGCTTGGATTTGTCTGTCATTGTCACGCTACACATAATATCTTTGGTTGGTCGTTGGGTTGAGAAACCCGTCGACAAGTTTGGTGTCTTCCTAATTGTGGTGTCGATGCGAGGACCACCCACCTAAGGTAAATGCGCATGCCCTAAAATAAGTGGTATAGCTCTATCTTAAGTTTGCTAAGATTTGGCTTTTACGGGCAGAGTTCCCGCGGACAACTCGAGTGAGAAGGCTACGCGCCACCGGTTAGGCCAGGCGCCCACGTATATTACCAACTCTCCTAAATTTGGTTTTGAAGAAAGAATTTTCTTTGATGCACCCAGCGCACCTCGCATGTAGTGTGTGATTGTGTGAATTTTCCAGAGTGGAAGAAATATGAGCGGAATGCCAGTTTAAGGAAAGCAGTAAAGCAGGTAGCAATCAAAAATAAATAAAACAAAATACAACACACCAAAAATTAAATGCAAAAGTAATTGCCAAATAATTATCCTAGATCTGTTGTGGTTAAGAACCTAAATCCCCAGCGGAGTCGCCATTTCTGTCGCGCCCTTTTTCGGCCGCGGCATTCTAAAATAAAAGCGAGCCCTGCTTAATAAGAAATGTTAGAAAATAATAAAAATAAAAGCTAAAAATGCTAAAATTGCAAAAGGTGCTAAAAGCGCAAAAAGAGGCTAAAGGTGCAAAATGCTAAGAAATGCTAAAGAATGCTAGGGGGGTGTTTTATGGACCAATTATGTGTATTTTGCTAACTAAATTAATCTTGCCTAGCCTGCGTACAATATTCTATAAGAGATGTATTAAGATGCTATTTTGAGAGTTTAAGAGAAAATCTGTTTATGAACTTTAACAAATTGTTGGTTTTATGATGTAAGTTAGATTACTTGCTTTTGCAGATTTTAACATGCTTAATAGTCCTAAAAGGCAAATAAAGTAGAAGTGAGTTTCTAATTATGAATTACTTTCCACCTTATATGTTTGAAGCTTAATTGTTCCAAGTATCCTAAATATTACAGAAATAGAGTAATTGAATTACAAATAACAGATAAATAAATGAATGAAATGCAAGTAAAGAGAGAGAATGGGATTTTAAGGATGCTCTTTACGGCGGATGGCGGCGTCCTATTTGTTTTTCTAGGAATTCTTGAAGCGGGAATGCGAATGCGGATATGGATGCGGGTAGTCATTTGAAATGGCTTGCGATGAGCCTCGCAGTGAGACTCTTTATTTTGCTCCAATGCGTGCCATGCAAAAATAAGAGAAGATAAAGATTAGCAAATGTCCTACAAAGTTTGCAACTTATCAATGCTAAACAAGTATTGATATAAACATTTAAGAAGCAAATAAATTACTTTTTATAACAACACATGGGAGGTAATAGACTATTGAAATCTTTATATGGTCTAAAAACAAATTTCTAGACAATGGAATATCAAATTATTTACTGCCTTGACTACAATAGGATTTGCACAGGGTCCTTATGATCATTCTCTATTTAGCAAACAGTCTTGATTATAGCGAAGAGCGGTCGGGAGGCCTAATGAGCATAGCACAATCACTTTAAGGTCCAAGACTTGGGATCACTTAGGTATTTTTTGGGCATTGAAGTGCTGAGGTCTAAACTGGCATTCTGCTAAATCAGAGGAAGTATATTCTTAGTTACTATCAACAATGAGATTACGTGGTACAAACATGTTTCCAGGATATGCCACACACTTGTTTGCAACAGATAATCACCCATATCAGCCACAGCAGGATACAAGCTTCAGATTCATATTAATATACCCCCCAGTAGGAAAAGAATTAAAACCAACAAGCCATTAAGATTAGATGAAACTGTGTAGTGTATGCAATATGCTACCAAGACAGAATTGTAAAATTGGATATGTCATGAATATGCAAAACATGAACCCAGACAGATTTATATAAAAAAAAAATCAAAAAGAAGACATCATGGGTTCAAGAGCTCCTTATTTTCTATCGTATACACGTAACATGCCGTACTACAGTAAGAATACTCTATTTAAACCAAACTAATCTCGGATCCTAGCAGAATATGATTCACAAATTCAAACCACTCCATTATCTAAGAAAAGTAAACATATCCAGCTAGTTAAGTAGATTACACCATAAGATGACTCAAGGGGGTTCATTTGCTATCATATGGGCATCTTTTACATTCAAATAGGCAGGATTAAGTGTGAAACCAACTTTGGTTTACATTCAAATAGGCAGGACAGTCTATGCACTTCAATTAACTATAACAAGATAACTAATCAATAAACTGTGTTCATTTTCAGACATAGAGTATTTAGACATCCAACCCAAACATGATGTTCGTCAAGAATTTATTAAATACGCAGAACTGTTTGAGTAAACTGAAGCATATTGAACACTAATGTAATAATGCTAACAAATATCATCAAGAAATGTATAATCGAACAACACATAATCATCACATATATCACGAAACACAAGTCGAATGAGAAAATATGAAAGGAGGTGAGATTACCTTCTCCGGACAGCGACCCGGGGCAGCGTATCAAGTCGTCGGAGCCACTCGACGGGTTTTGGGTTTGCGATGCGAATAGAAGGGAAAAATATGCTGGTAGGTTTCTTTGCTGGAATTTGAAGAGAAGGGATTCGAACTACTGCTAAGGGTGTCCCTATTGATTGCTACCCCCCTGAACCCTAAATCGATGCTAACCGTGTCGATGCTATGGGTGTGCTAACTGTGGCTGTCTTACTCTGTCTGTGTTTCTTAACTGCTGTTGCTGACTATGGCTAAGGGTTTTAAACTCTACTCAAGGTCCCCGTCGATGCTATGGGTACCTCTCGCCTCCGCTCCTCAGATCCCCTCGTTGCTCCTCTGCACGTGCTTATATAGCCCTATTTGGGGTTCCAAGTTAGGTAAGTAATAAAGGCTAAGATTGACGAGAGATTTGCACCGATTCTCGACGAAATTTGATTTGGGCGATTTTTGTGCATCATTCTGTGTTCGATAAGGCAACGATTTGAAAAGATTTTGGGTCGATTACTATGGTAAGCATCGTTGGAGAAGGTAAGGGGAAGGAAAGTCGCCGGATTCTCAGGCGAGAATCACGGCGACGAAGGCGTGAGGTGACTGGTGGCGGTTGCTTTAAGGGCTTCGTTAGGTTTTAGGGTTCTTTTCTGCGTTTTGTTTTGGAAAGGGACGATGGGAGTGAAGTAAAGCGGTGGCGGATCAGTGTGGGCGGGTCGCGGGGATTGGGCTGGGTAGTTAATATTAGTTTAGTGTTTATAATCAATTCTAGGTATTAGTTTTAGGCTAGTTAATAAATTATTAGTTTTAGGTGCTTAATTAATTAGTTAGCTAATTAATTCTAGGCAAGTGTATTAATTAATTAGTGCAAAAGTGATTAAATTAATTAGGTGCTTTATTAAAATTAATTGTTATAATAAACGCGGGCGTGTTATTTAATTAATGCTTAATGCTTTAGGATGCGACGCTATTATTTAAAAACTCGTTATCGCGAAGTTAAAATTAAAATTGAATTGAGTTTAGATTAAATTATTTAAATGCTAAATGCAAGTATGATTTTTAAGAATTGTTTAAAGCTTTTATAAATGCGACGCTATTAAATGCATGTATTAGATTAAAATTGATTTTAAAGTTACAAATGATTACCAATAAATGCGGCTATGCTACCTGACACGACGTTATCGCTAAATTATTTATTTTATGCATTTATTAATTATTTAAGAATTACGACAAAGCTTAAAGTTAATTAGTGCGGGCGTAAGACGCGATGTCATTATTTAAATTAATTATTAATGCCTGTATTTATGTTTTATTGTTGTATTTTATTATAAAAATCCTAAAAATTATTTTACAAAATTAGTGTAATTTTATAGTTAACGGTTGGACGGGAGGGTCAAAATTGGGTGTCAACAAGTTATATTGCACTACAATAAAAAGTATCTACGGTGACGGTTAAAAGCTGTCATCTGAAGGGGTGGATGACGATTTCTATAAGTGTCATTGTAGTCACTGTCACAAATAGATGACGGTTTCACCAACTGTCACAACATATGTGACGAACATAAACCGTCACAGATTTGCTCGTTGACTATCTTTCGACAATTGCTCGTTGATTTTGAATGTTTCCCGTTTTTTAAATTTTTCCCCGGTATTTAAAAATTGTGGCGGTAAAATATTTGAATTTAATTAATTGAATATTTATTTTGGGGGAATTTTTTAAAATAAATTTTAAATTTAATTAATTTAATTTAAATATAAAACAATTGCGGAAAAATTGATTTTGGCGCATTTATTTAATAATTAATTTAATTTAATTAATTGTGTTTTTTAATTTTTCAATAATAGTTAAATTGGTGAAAAATAGCATATTGTAAGTAAAATATAACTAATTAATCAAATCATTTTAATACACAATATTGAAACATTTACGAATTGTTTTACAAAACAAAATGTTCCCAAATGTAACCAAAACAAAATATTCCCATAAACGGCCAAAGTACAAATATTATCCAACCATCATGAAGGTGACACAACTTCTGTAGTACAGAGAATCTTTGAAAAATGATGCGTCCACTCAATCCGGACCTCATCAAGCTCATTGTGTGAAAATACTTCTTTTCCATTGTACTGTTAAATATAATAGAGATCAATTAAAATTTCTAATCATAATTAGGTCATTCTAATGTAACTACATTCAAATATAATTCAACACATTAAATCAATTATAATACACAATAGAAATCAATTAAAGTATATATAGACAAGTACATAAACAAGAAATAATGTTAGATACTTACATTTTTTTGCAGCAGAGATATATCATTCATGAAGTCTTTAATGAAATGCAACATATAGTAACCGCACTCGTATCCATTAAGCTGTTGTGATACGTTAAAGCAAATTTAACCCAAAGTCTTAAAACAAGTTAGTAAACGATACGTAGTGTGTGATAAAATTTACCAAGTCTTGATGGAGAACATTAGTAAGAGAATCCAGATAGCATACCTCAAATTTAGACACATAAAAAACAATCAATCCCCAATGATTCATACAAATCATGTATATTCAGTATTTCTCAATCTAATTAAGGGAAAAAAGACTTTAAATACAACATATAAAGAAAACAGAATTGACATACTAATGATTATATGTCATAGAGATATATTGTCCGTCTTTCCCTTTTAACAAACGATCACATAGACTTGCTGCCCTTTTATCAGGTGGACTATTTGGTTTACCTTTCGAATTTATATTTGCACACACCAAACCAGGCAGCACAAACACAAAAGGTCGCACTCTTCTTCTTCCCGACTGGTTATATTTCTTATGCAACAAGCTAAGAAAGCAGGCTTGGCTAAGTCTATGTTTATAATCATGGTTTATAATCAACTTGGTAAATGGAAGACACACATGCCACACATAACTTTCAACGTAATAGATGTATGAAAATATAGTCATATTGTGAGTTAGCAATCAAGCACAATGATAGCACATGTCACTTTGAGGTTCATTTAGAGGCTACTGGAACATGCAGGGGCCAGGGGGTAGAGGAGATAAGTAGAACAACTTAGGTGGTTATGCTAACAAGTTATCATTGAGTTAAGTAAGGTTCTTATTAAAACAAGACCAACCAGACCAGACTCTTAACATGCCAAGCCAGTTTTGAACTTAAGCAGAGATTAAATGACACACCAATGAACATACAGAGCAAATGAAAACCAAATAGGGTCTTTAGAACTAACATTCACCTCACACATTCATAAACACCTACATGACAATCCATTTTTTTACTTAAGCAGAAATCATGTTGGCACAAATAACATGCAAAATATCTAGAACAAACTACATCATCCCTAGTAAACTCCTAAACTGTCATTTTATCATGATACTAGTTTAAACAAATGCCACATTTATTTCAGAATCAACAGATGTCCTACTATGAATATGACAACATTCTCCTATTAAGTCCTAGTTACCTAGGTTAATTGGACCAACTAAGCAAGCACCCAACATTAACAGAGACTAGCTATCATATTACAACACTTGACAGCCCATTTTTTAGCTCAAAATGATGTCAAGGGACACAACAAATACAGAGGAGTATGGATTAATTAAACACGGTCTATGAAAGGGATAAACATGCTTCTCATATCTCTTTACGGAAACATATTGAAAACAACATGCAACTATACAGATTTCAGACCATATTTGTTTTAACATTGTATTAGATAAACAACCTAAGATTGGTTTAAGGCAAACTGTAATCAACATATCCATCGTGTTAGAGCTATGAAAACATGTCACATATGATTAGATAGGCTTCAAGCTACCTAGGTTGAGTATTGGATCAACTGAATAGCCCATATGTGTCGAAACAAACTCTTAAGCTAGCATGGTGGACATTTCACTTAACTGACTATGCTTAATAGGCACCAAACAATTATTATAATAGGTTATAAGAGACCAAACTAGTCATGAAACCAGTTCAAATAAGAGTCACATAACCTCCAGGATAATTTTTTTTAACCAGGCTACCCTAAAACCAGCATGATATCCCTTTCTTTGGCTCACTCACACACAAATAGTCGACAACAACCTAAACAGGCTCAAGATTATCCTAACACACCAAACAATCCATAAACATGATTGACAGTTATTCCAATAACTCAAACAACAACTAACCTAATTAAATATATTTGAAAACTCATAACAGACATCCATGGTGGCTTAATCATGTTAACAATATCACTATGAGGCATTAATAGTATTTATACCTGTCTAACGGATCGACCCGGACTGGATTGGTAGCCCGTTACCGGGTTGAACCGGTTCCGGACCGGTTACCGATCCGGTTCATTATCGGATATCCGGTCGGCCCGTGCAGGTCCAGTTTTTTTTTTTTTTTTTTTTTTCAAATTTCGAAAATCTAACTAAATTCAAATTAAATATGTAATATAATAATATAATATAGTTTATAACTTTATACTTTATAGTTATATTATAGTTATATAAACTATATTAATTTTTTTTAATTTTTTTTATTCCGAAAATTTATTAATTTATTAAATTAGTAGACATAAGATAAGTTAACAAATAACAACTAAAGAGATAATAAAATAAAAACTAATGATAAGATGTAAACTTTCGAACTTTCATTATTCATAATGTTAATTGTTAATAAGAGTACATAATGAAGTAATAATAATTGTTATTTACATATTATGCATCCATCTTGCAAGTTCTTCGTAATTTATAGGTTGATTGAATTGGTTATACTCCATAGCCTCTAAATCTGGAGTATTAATTCCAGTCCCGGTTGCGCCCCCGGTTTCCACAATATTGTCGATTTCTTCATCTTCCGGAGAGTCAACGTCTTCATATCCTTGATTTCTTCTCTCTGATCTGATCCAATCCCTTAAGCATACTAACACTTCTAATGTGCTTCCACCCAATGAGTGACACGTGTCTCTTATTTGATCTCGTGCTTGGCTGAATGCACTTTCAGAAGCCACTGTTGAGATAGGCACATTAAGAACATCCCGTTCCATAGCTGCTTGTACCGGAAATTGTCTTTTGTTATCCTGCCACCATTGTAAAGGTTGAAAGTTCTTCTTCGGCTCCGTTGACTTTTGCAAATAAAACTGCATCTCATCACAATTTCGAGTTGTGCTTGCTTGTGTTGTTGCAAAAGTGCTCCATATAGATAAAGATTCATTTTCATCGTCTTCATCGAATCATGCAGATGTAGACACAGAATCAGAAGCAGAAGCAGAACTAGAAGGAATATTAGTAGCAGAGTTGTTGTTGTCATGTAATGTAGTATAATAATCATATAATTTAGCTAAATTAGTATCAAGTTTACATATGCAATCAAATGAAGGTGGAGTTTCTGTTTCACCTACTTTCATATAAGTATATAAACTAAATATTAAATTATAAAAATCTACTTTTTTAACAGAAGAATTTAAGACTGCACCAATACAATAAATATCAGGAATAGAAAAAAAATATTTTTTAAACTTTTCAAACATAACTTTAACTGCAACTTTATATTTTATATTTAATTTTAAACCATAAAGTAAATATGAAATTTCAGCTATATGAGCTAAAGCATTACAAACTGTTGGGTAATAAGATCCAAAAAATTCAACAGTATCAGTGTAAAATTTACGTAATTTTTTTAAAAGTTCAGCAATTGATTTCCAAACATCGTCGGTTAACATATAAATCGCGTTCTTTCAATGAGCATTTGAAACATGTGTTATGAGGTCTTTATACTTATAACATTCTTTTAAAAATAAATAAGTATAATTCCACCGTGTAATAATCTCTTGTGGCATGAATTTAGGTCTCAAATCAAATTGTTTACATTTTTCTTTAAATTCTATAAGTCTATTTTTTCTATTATTACCTTGAATAACTCAATGACTCTTTTGACAATTTGTATTTAAGTTGCAAATAACTCAAGACCACTTTTAACAATTAAATTATAAATATGACAAGCACAACGAACATGAAATATATCAGGAAGTGACGGTTCTAATTCCACTTTTAAAAGATCTACAGCAGCAGTATTATTAGATGCATTATCGAATGATATACAAAATATTTTTTTATAAAGATTATAATTTTTGGCATAAGCACAAATAGTTTCGCTTATATATTTTCCAGTATGACTTTGATCCTCGTCATACACAAAAACAATAATACATTTTTCCATTTTAAAATTTTCATCAATCCAATGACAAGTAATTGTTAAATAATCATAACCGTTTAAAGCATGCCCAATGTCTGCAGTAAAACTAACTAGACATGAAAGATTAGTGAACAAATATTGCAAAAAAATAACATAATCATTATAAAATCTAAAAACATCGGCTCTACAAGTACTACGAGGAACACCTGTAAAACAAGGATTATATACTATTTGAATATATGTAATTAAATATGAAGAAGAAGCAAAAGAAAAAGGTAAACAACCTCCGACAATCATTTTTGCTAATTCAATGCGATCCTTCTTGGGATCGTACTTAGCCAACCCCCCCCCCCTAATTGATTAAGTTGTTGTTGATCGGGTTCTAAATCAGTGGCAACACCCCATTGTATCGGATGATCTTTCAATAAATGCCTACCTATAGTGCGATCCCCCGCTTATGTTTGTAAGTTTTCCCACAAATATTACATCTAACTCTATCAGTGTCCCCAACTCTATCATAAAAGAGCCATACTTTACTCTGTAGCTTCTGGTAAAGGAGGTCTACGACTACCACTAGCAGTACCAACATTGACAGAAGGAACACTAGTAGGTGTAGGAGGTTCAGTTTCTTCAAGTTCAACAATATTATCTAATTGAACGTTATCATATTCATTATATTCTATTCCAAAATCTTCTTGCATTTTATCATAATCTATATTTTAATTAGATGATGAAGAACCTACAGATTTTTTACCCTTTGAACTAGATTTACGATGCAGTCCAGACATAATTCCCCTTAGCGAAGACATTATAAAATATTTAAATAATCAACAAATAAATATGACAATTTAATAAAATAATTAGAGAATGAAACGAGTGTACCAAACTTCGGAATTCAGAATTCAATTGAAACTCGTAGGCCGAAGCTCGAAGTCTTGCTACTTTGCAAATTAATAATAATAATAATAATAATAACTTTAGAATTGATAATATAGAGAATTAAGAGAGTATGAGAATTGAGAGAATTGTAGAAATAATTGTGTGATAAAAATGAAAAGAATGTAGAGTATTTATAGATTTTTTAAAGGATAGAAATGTAATTAACAAAAAATTAAAAAACAAAAAAAATTAAGCCAAACAGTCCACTGACCGTTGGCCCCTCCCCCCAGCCCCTACCCCCATCTCCAACGGTAATGTTATCGTTTGGCACCAACAGCCTTTTTTTTTAATTTGTTCCTTACCGGTTCGGACCGGACCGGTTAACCGGTAAGGTTACCGGTTTCCCCTTACCGGTTCAACCGGTCCGGATCCTTACCGGATTTTTGTATAACCCGTGCGGGTTGGGGTCGGGGTCAAACCAACCCCTAACCCGATAATCTTTACCGGTCCGGATCGGATCAGATTTTGTATCGGGTCGACCGGTCCGGTTCCGGGTCAACCCGACCCCTTAGACATGTATAATAGTACCTAATATGAACTAAACATGCTTAATCAATTGACCTAATGATCTTAAACAATTAGAATCTAGATAATCACAACTTCATTAACACACAAACAATACAATATGAAATACATACTTGAATTTAAATAAGGAAAATAGAAAGAAAAGGAAATTACCTTGTGTGGAGGCAGCGTAAGGATCGAAGATGAGCTCAAAATCAACTTCGACAACCACAAATGCTCATAAACATAGAAAGAAAAAGATTTCAGTTGTGAACGACCAATTAAACTAATTTTGGATTCCACCAAAGGGCTTGGATCCCAACGTAAGCCTAATTAATCATAATTTAACTTGAAAATGGGTTTTAACAATGCGAAAGCCTAGAATTCAAGTCTCGACCAAAAATGAGAATGAAGGTATGTATTTATAGGCAAATGTGAAACCCTAACAAACCTCAAGTTTTTGATGTAAAAGAACTCAATTTTGGGGGGAAATCTCCATCCAATTGGTTCTCGACCAATAACAATGAGGGGTTCGAATTGTGAAACGGACAAGGGCATTAATTGCTAGAAGAAAAAGTAGCAAGGATGACAGAGAGAGGTAGGGATGGAAACGGATCGGATCTGGACCGGATTCTACTAGATCCAGATTCGTTTTTATACCTGAATTCAGATCCGGATCCAAATCCATCGGGTCCATAAAAATCATATCCAAATTCAGATCCATTGGATCCACCGAGTCCACGGATCGAATCTGGATTCACATGTAAAAATTGAGGTGCGTGTAATGTATTATTTAGTGAACTTCCAAAAAGACACGTTTATTTCTTCCACTGTTGGCTTCTATTATAAAATATTATGTGGGTAAAGGCGGCATATGCTATCATATGGGTGAATTCGAGTTTGGACATGTTAAAATGAGTAGTCAGTGAATGAAACATAACCTAACATGTGCAAACTAGTCTAGGTTATGTACGGCGAAACTAGTCTAGTCTAGGTTATCTTCTCCAACTGCAGTAGTTTTCGGATGATTGCATCACATGAGAAGCTGTAACTGAGCTATCAATGCAATTGTGTTAACTATAGCAGTCTCAACTCTTAGCTAGAAGGATATTTACATTTTTCATAACCAAAGAAACATTGCATCTCTACATCTCACCTACTTAAGAGGCCACAAATGAGCATGCGTGAACCCGCATGGGTGTAGCTCAGTGCTGCGCGATTTAATGCACACACTTTAACGCAAGTGCACGTTGTCGAGTCAAGTAATATAGTCTTTGAAGACCGAGTTATCGTCCTCAGGGATTTGTGTTCAAGTACCAACTTCTATTCTTTGTTATCTATTTGGTGACCGATATTTGAGTTGTTGATTATGACTAATAATTATAAAGACTAATTAACTATGTGTTTACTTCAGTAATGATGGAAATAGGGCTTCCAAGTCTCCTCAACTATCCACTTATATTACTTATTAATGCAATTAACTATGGTTCTTCTTCTTTTGGAGATAGCGGGTTTACTAATTCGTTTTATACTCCCGTTAAGGCTATATAAACACTCAACCCCAGTAGCGCTCCTTTCTACCTTTCGGTGATAAGGATGACTCTATAGGAGGATTAAGAACAAAAACCCCATTAATGCTACACAAGTAATTGAGGTATTTTCATCCCCAATTCGACCTATGTCTACCCAACTACAGCATAGTCACAACCTCCTCCTTTCGGAGTTTGATTAGAAATCATATAAATAATGATAATTAATGATCAAGTAATTACCAAGCAATCAAATCATCTATTGGATAAATCTCAACAATGAGAAGAACAACCATAACATGCATTAATTCATAAAATAAGGTTCAAGTGAATTGACATGGAAAACCCTATAATAGAATTAGTTCCTAGCCATAGACATGACAAGAACTAATTCAATATCCAACATAAAACTGAAATAAAGTAAAAGAAAGAAAGAAAATTACAATAGAATGGTCTCCAATCTTGAACTCCAAGAATGTGTTATGAATTGGCAAGAAGGGAACCCTTTAAAACTGTCTAGGGTTCTCTTTTTATAGCCTCCAAACCGCCCTTAGGGTTTTCCTTCAGGCCTGGCCCATAAAGTCCTCCAAAATCTGATTTTTCCGCATGGCGCGCCATGCATCAGCCTTGGCCGTACTGGAACTCTGACTGTTTCTAGAGATTAGGCGCCTTGCACTCGCTGCTGCCGAGGCGCATGGCTCGGCCCCGTATCCGTGCACAGTTCCGCCACTTTCTCGCATTTTAAGCTCTGGAACCTCCACCTTTGCCCTCTTTTCGCTCCTTTTCCGCCAAAGAGCCACTTTAACCAATTTGACTCAAAAGAAAGAAAATCTATCCTAAGACGACACGTATTTGTACAAAAAGGGACAAAAGACTCACTAAGAATGACTCAAAAAGTGTATATAAAATACACCGATCAAATACCCCCAAACTTAACCTTTGCTCGCCCTCGAGCAAAGATAAAAAAGAAAGAAGTAAATACTCAAGTAAAAGAAAAATAAAAGACTCAATGACATTGATCACTTTGCTGCATTGGTGTTACTTAGAAAAACATGAAGATTAACAGAATAATATGCAGGAACATATAACATGAAATTTTAGCATTCTAAACACATTAAGCTAGATATTTCGCAAACTCATTTTTATCATACTTAATGGAAGTCAAAATATTGAATCATGCATGTTAATTTCAAAAATCCTATGACATTTTTACTTGCTATTCTCCACTAATCATGGATATGCATATAAGAGATCTTCAGGACTTTTCAGGGTTGTAATGTAGGCTTAGGCATGGGTAGGTAAAAATAGGCATTTAGGCTCATTTTGTGTACCATAAACTATTTAGCTTTTCAATGTTTCCCTTTTCTTTTGATTTCTTTTCTTCACTTCAAATCTATCTTTCCCTCTCTTTTGTTTTGAGAGCGTGAAGTGTATTATAATAACAAACACCCCCAAACTTAGGCTTTTGCCCATTTCTTATTACTTTTTTATTGGGGTGCATCAAACTTGTTCGCTCTTTTTGTCTCTTTTTTAACACATTCTATTCCAACTATTTCACATTTTTACTTATGACACAAGTATGGAAATATAAGGTGTCAAAGAAAAAGTTTCATGTTTAGGCTCAATGGGGCTGACTAGAGATATTTTTAATGTCAGGGATAGAAAAGAGTGGTAAGAATTGGCTAACAAAGAAACGCCTGAGTCATCTCCCTAACATGCATATCCTAACTATTTCGCCTCAAATAACAAGCAATCATAACACATAGATTTTAATCATTTACAATGCACTAATTCAAGCAAGAAACCCCAAATAGATAGATTTCATGAGTTTTTGGCATATCTAACCTAAGTGTTTAGATAGTTGCTTCTAATTCCATCACATTATTCCACCTTACTTCACTAGGTGTTTCTAGTAACTACAGCATGCATGATCTTTGGCAGACAATTATGACTCAAAATGAAAAAAAATTATGACTCAAAAATACTACAAAACAATCAAAAAGACTCAAACATACTACAACAATAAGACACAAATAAAACACCCCCCAAACTTAACTCACACATTGCCCCCAATGTGTGCAAGACTCAAAGACAATAAAAGAAACAAGACACTTACAAACTTGGTTTAGAATGGTGGCGGTGACGGTGGCGGTGGATAGTGCATTGACCACTGGTTGAACAAGGAACTCAGCTCGTCAATTCGCTGCCTCATTTCTTGTTGTCCTTGTATCACCGTGTCGAAATTCCGCATCATCCTTATCTGATTCTGGAGCAACTGCTCCATCATAGGCACTGGAGGTTCTGATTCGGTGGGTGGCTGGTGGCTGCTTCCTGCCTCATAGTGAGCCTCTACTTCAGGCTCATCTTCATCCATTGCAGCCTCTGCTGCTGCTGCTGGTGCTGCTGGTGCTGCTGGTGCTCTTCTTCTTGCTGCTGCTGGAGGGATTGAGTCTGGGAAAGAGTGCACTATCCCATATGACACAGACAGTTGGTTTCTCTCATAAGTATCAGTGGGTAGGGTTGGGACCCCATTTATGGCGCATAAACTTGTAATAAGTGAGCCATGTCCCAACCCACCTGTTGTTACCAACCTGCTGGCCTCTTCCATATTTTGCACTATCTCCTTCCCAACATCAATCGTCTTCCCCGTCATAATTCCATATATCAATTTGATTCTGTCTTCTGGAACTCTGGTGAAGTGCGTTGATGGAATCAGGAGGGCACTGACGAAATACAACCAACCATTGGCTGCTTTGTTGAACTGACACCTGCTCAGTCCTCTTGACCCATTTCTGACAATTTCATATGCAGCCCCAGGGTAGCTTACTGTGTCTGCGACGGCATTCCAGTCGATTTTGGTGGTGCTTCTGGACCATGTTCTAAAATAGCTCCAATCACCATCTCCTCCTTCAACATCAACTGTTTCCAATATCGCATTGACCTCTTCTGCCGTCACAGGCACATATTTTCCCCTCACAAAGCATCCATTGTCCACCTTCTCCGGAAGGTTAGCATAAAATTCACGCACCATTACTGTGTTCATTGGTGCTATCCTTTCCGGGTTTACAAATCTTTTTCACCCCATCATCTCAATCATCGCCCGAATGGGCTCATAGACATCCCCCTCCTCAAGCGAATCCCTTTGATACTTCATTCCTCTTTCAGGGATTAAGGGCCTAGTACTAAGTTTTTGGTATCTATCTTGAGCTCTTCGGCTGACAAACCTAGTATCATCATATTGAGGGGATGAGGTGGATGTGGAGGCTCTTTTCTTTCTGGCAGACATGTTTAGATCACTTTTTGCAGCGTTTTCTTAGTATCACAAATGTTCCCCAACACTATCACCCAACAACTAGCAGCTACAACACCTATTACCCCCAAACTTCACTTAAGAAGCTTCTACACAGCACCCACACCCTCCTTGTATACTCTTCCTCAAAATTTCACAACCAATTTTCAACACCCCAACAACTTCACAGACACAACACTCCTTGTATACTCTTCCAAACTACTACCTCTTCTGACTACAGTAATGCTTTCAAGAAAAGATAAAGATTACCATTTTACGTTGTTCTTCAAGGTTTTCTTGCTTCTAATGGTGATTTGAGGCAATGGGATGAGGTTTGTTGGTTGAGATGGTTAAGGGTTTAGGGAATTTAAGAGCTTTGGTTGTGTTTGGGTTTGGTTTATGGAAGATTTTTAGGTAAAGTGTGGATTTTTGTGGGTTTTGTGGAGAAGAAGGGTTAGGTTTCTATTTGGAATTTGGGGAAAAATAGGATTGGGGCGTCTTTTATTTTCTGGGTTTCCGCCTCGGCGCCGCTGATTTAATGCGCTTACGGAATTTCGCGCGACCTGCTACGTAGCGCGGCTTAACTTCTGGAATTTTCTGGATTTTTGGCGCCGCGGCCCTGCTTCTGGGCGCCGCGGCGCTTAATTTCCTGCGCCTTTCTGCTCTTTTGGCGCCGCGGCCCTGCTACTGGGCGCCGCGGCGCTCACCCGTTTTTCTGGAAATCCCTGGCTATTCTTCAGTTTTTCGCCCTCCAAATTTGTTGACCTGCATCTGTCAACACTACCTCCGTGAGAATGTTCTTAGTAAAAACTAACTATATTAAAGTAGAATAATTCAAGATACCTTGGGTTGCCTCCCAAGTAGGGCTGTCTTTAACGTCTTTTAGCCGGACGCAAGTTCGTTAGATCAAGAGGTGTGGGGTAGATTAATCCCACAACCAATCCATTTTTTCCACATTTTTCTTTTTCTTCTTCTGTTTCTCTTCTTAAAATTATTTTCAAGGGAAGGTTCATGAACACATACCTGCTTTGGCGGAGGTTCGGCATCACGTACCTCCTTTGGTGGGCTTATCTCCCTTGGATTTGCTTGCACCGCTCACTGCGAGGTTACGATGGTCTTGATTGCGAAGCACTGCCATGGCCGTGGCTCAATAACGTGTTTAAACACTTTAAACACCATTTCTTCGCTCTCTACCCTTAGCATCAGCTCCCCCTTTTCGACATCAATCAGGGCTCTCCCTGTCGCTAAGAATGGTCTCCCCAATATGATGGGGATCTCTGCATCCTCTTCCATGTCGAGAATGAGGAAGTTCGCAGGAAAAAAGAATTTTCCTACTTTAACAAGCACATCCTTAATCTTCCCCCTTGGGTGCACCACTGTTCTATCGGCTAGTTGCAGGCTCACCGTGGTTGGTTTTGCCTCACCTAACTCCAACCGTTTAAATACTGACAAATGCATCAAATTTATACTTGCCCCTAAATCACAAAGGGCCCTGTTGCATGTCACCTTGCCCACTGTGCAAGACAATGTAAAGCTCCCTGGGTCTTTTAGTTTAGGGGGCAACTTCTTCTGCAGGATAGAACTGCACTCCTCAGTCAGCGCCACCATCTCATATTCTGCTAGTTTCTTTTTCTTCCCCAAAATCTCCTTCATGAATTTGAAATAAGAAGGCATTTGCTCCAACGCCTCTATGAAGGGTATGTTGATATGTAACTTTCTGAACGTCTCCAAAAACTTGGAGAATTGTTTATCAACTACCTTCCTCTGCAATCTCTGTGGGAACAGAATCTTCTCGGATACTCCTTCTGCGGAGCTTTCTCATCAAGGGCGAGCTTGACCACCTTCTTTCTCTATTTCTACCCTTTGTTCAACTCTGGGTGAGGTGTATCGCTCCATTGTTTACCACTTCTCAATTTGTCTTGCTGACATTGTTCTCTAGGGTTCATCTCTGTGTTGCTTGGCAGTGTACCCTGTGGCCTGTTGTTCGATAGCTTTGCTAGTTGACCCACTTGTGTTTCCAAGTTCCTGAGCGAAGATCTAGTTTATGCCATGAACTGGGTTTGAGAGTTGGTGAGTGTCAACAAAGCTGCTCTCAGCTCGTCTGACTTTTCTGGTTGGGCAGGGCCACTGAATTGTTGAGAAGGTGAGACCTGAGTGAATGGTCTGGTTTTGATCTTGAGCACAGGCGATCTCGCTACCCGCTCCTCTCCATGAAAAATTTGGGTGATTCCTCCACCCTGGATTGTATGTGTTGGAGTATGGGTTGTTGGGGCCTCGATAGTTACTCTGACAGCGCACTGCTTGCTCGATTGGCATATTATTAGGATCAGCTGATGGGCATCTGTCGAATGTATGTGGACCACCACACATTTCACAGCTCTTTGGCATTTGTACTGCATTCACAGATACTGTATGTTGTTGCAGCTGCTTGGTTAAAAGGGCCACTTGGCATTCAGGGCAGTGATGACATCTATCTCATGAACTCCCACTGTTCTTCTTCCACTCATTTGTCTATCTTCTGTGACATGGTTATTGGTGGCCATGTCTTCCAATAAGTCGTGAGCTTACGGGGGCTTTTTCCTCATAAAGGTCCCACCTGCTGCTGCATCAATAATTGTTCTGGTTGTTCCGCTCAGCCCATTATAGAAGATGTGGACCAAGTTCCACAACTCAATACTGTGCTGTGGACACTTCCAAGTCCTTGAATCTTTCCCAAGCTTCGTATAATGACTCTCCATCTGCTTGATAGAAATTATTCAACTCCCCTCTCAATTTCGCTGCTTTGCATGGTGGGAAGAATTTTGCCAAATATTTCTGTGCCAGCTCTTGCCATGTAAATATTGAATCACCGGTGAGAATTCAACCATACTTTCGCTCTATCCCGAGTGAGAAGGAAAGAGCCTCAATCTGACGGCGTCATCGATGCGCCATTATATCGAACGTTGCACACGGCTCGAAATTAGCTATGTGCATGTGAGGATCCTCCGACGGCATTCCTCCAAACTGCACCGTGTTCTGCACCATACTTAGAATCGCCGGTTTGATCTCAAAATTATTTGCTCCTATTGCTGGGAGACTAATACACGTTTGTGCTCCGTTCACCCTCGGCAGCACGTAATCCCCCAAGCTTCTCTCCGCCTGGACTTGAACTCGCTCCTCTACATCCATAGGCACTCTCCGAGGCATTCTCATGTTAGGCTGATGATCACCTAACCCCTCATTCATCTCGTTATTGTTTTGTGCGCCTTCCATCTCTTTTTACGGTGAAATCAGTTGGTTCATACATTCGTTTACAAGTTTTCTCAATTTCTGGATTGAAGGGAACAAGAGTGTCTGCTCCTCTTCTCCTTCGCATAAACTGAGTTCCTGAAACAGATCAAAAACAAACAAACGGATCACGACAACTGGTTCTGAAAAAAACAAAAAAAAAACGTAAAAAAAAAAATAATAAAAAATAAAAAAGATAAAAAAAAACCAAATTAGAAATTAAGAATAGATAAAATTGATATTGAACTACGCCAATCCCCGGCAACGGCGCCAAAAACTTGCTGCGCGATTTAATGCACACACTTTAACGCAAGTGAACGTTGTCGAGTCAAGTAATATAGTCTTTGAAGACCGAGTTATCGTCCTCAGGGATTAGTGTTCAAGTACCAACTTCTATTCTTTGTTATCTATTTGGTGACCGATAATTGAGTTGTTGATTATGACTAATAATTATAAAGACTAATTAACTATGTGTTTACTTCAGTAATGATGGAAATTGGGCTTCCAAGTCTCCTCAACTATCCACTTATATTACTTATTAATGCAATTAACTATGGTTCTTCTTCTTTTGGAGATAGCGGGTTTACTAATTCGTTTTATACTCCCGTTAAGGCTATATAAACACTCAATCCCAGTAGCGCTCCTTTATACCTTTCGGTGATAAGGATGACTCTATAGGAGGATTAAGAACAAAAACCCCCATTAATGCTACACAAGTAATTGAGGTATTTTCATCCCCAATTCGACCTATGTCTACCCAACTACAGCATAGTCACAACCCCCTCCTTTCGGAGATTGATTAGAAATCATATAAATAATGATAATTAATGATCAAGTAATTACCAAGCAATCAAATCATCTATTGGATAAATCTCAACAATGAGAAGAACAACCATAACATGCATTAATTCATAAAATAAGGTTCAAGTGAATTGACATGAAAAACCCTATAATAGAATTAGTTCCTAGCCATAGACATTACAAGAACTAATTCAATATCCAACATAAAACTGAAATAAAGTAAAAGAAAGAAAGAAAATTACAATAGAATGGTCTCCAATCTTGAACTCCAAGAATGTGTTGTGAATTGGCAAGAAGGGAACCCTTTAAAACTGCCTAGGGTTCTCTTTTTATAATCTCCAAACCGTCCTTAGGGTTTTCCTTCAGGCCTGACCCATAAACTCGTCCAAAACCTGATTTTTCCCGCGTCGGCGCCACCTAACGCAGCATTACGGAGATTAGCGCGCCATGGTACTGCCTCTATCTGAGGCGCGGCGCTGGCCCGTATCCGTGTCTGGTTCGCCACTTTCTCGCATTTTAAGCTCTGGAACCTCCACTTTTGCCCTCTTTTCGCAACTTTTCCGCCAAAGAGCCACTTTAACCAATTTGATTCAAAAGAAAGAAAATCTATCCTAAGACGACACGTATTTGTACAAAAAGGGACAAAAGACTCACTAAAAATGACTCAAAAAGTGTATATAAAATACACCGATCACTCAGTTGGTTCCATGGTGGCGATTCTCTCGAAAGCGAGTTCGAGCCACAGCGTGATGTGGAGTTCATTTCTCCTTTGTGAGGATGACTCGCGTGGGCATGTGACATTGTCTCCCACCTAGTGGGCGTGAAATCTGTGATTCATTCTTCGCGTCAACTGTCAGTCGAAGGGGTGAGGGCCCTGTAGGCGAGGGATTTCGCCTTATTGCTCCCAAGTCCCAACAAATGAGCATGCGTTGGAATAAATGCGACATGTACACGAAGCATACGGTAAGTACAATCACTCTGCAAAGTCCTCATACCTTAAATTATACCATTAAAAAATCTGAACTCTCTATGTCGACTTACCTGTCTACTTCCTTTCTTCAGTCATATCCAAAAACTACCCATTTCTCGGAAAAAGTAAAAATACTCCTATTTAACACTATATCTTATTACTATATGCTCAGCTTGGGACTCACTTTTGCTATTACTAATCTGTCCCAATGAATGTCCATACTTGATTTGGAAGTAAAAGCGGGGTCCAGAATTTAGTGGATAACAGTACCAGTCACTACATTATCCTTTTAGCAAAGTAGACATTACTTTGACATGATTGACTTGAAGGTTAACCAGTCACTACATTTTCCTTTTATTACCTGAAGGTTAACCAGAAAAAGAAGTTAGATAACTTAGGACTCTATGATGATTTGAAGCACTTTTCCATTTGCTCATCCCGAGAACAATGAAATTGTTCAATTGCAAAGCAAAGAATGAAGAAATGGATATATTTAATAAAAAACGAATTCACGTAGAATCAACACGTCACGATTTGAATCTGAATTCAGATTTGTCGGGTCCAAATTTTGAAGATTCATATCCTATAAAACGGATCTGGATCCACCGAATCCAGGATCCACTACCATATCTAGAGAGGGGCGAAATCACTTGGGTTGGGGTCGTGATGTGAGCTTTGTGGGGGAAAGGGCAAGAAGGACAACGAACTGTGCTAAACCAAATGTACACCACAAAATTACCAAAAATGGCCATGGAGAAGACGACAACAATGGCTAGGGTTCAATGGAAGCTTCTGAATCTTTTTTTTTGAAGAATAAAGGGTTTTTTGCCCTTAAGGCTTTGCTCGACTTGGGCCCGGGCCTTTTCGGCATGGGCTCAATTAAATTGAAATGAAAAATAAAAATGGTCCATGTATGAGCCGATTTTTACGTGTTGGTTCAGGTCAACTAAAAAAATGGGACAACCCTATATAACCGTCACACAACATGTGATAGTGCAAATACCCATCAAATGTCATAAGTGTCTGTTGACCAAGAAGTCAAGAGAAAAATTGTCACTACGACAGTTGAAAAAACTGTGACTCTGACTGTCACCGTATGTCATTTTTCTTGTAATGTTGTCATATTGTTTTCTTAATTCCCATCGATTTAGAGAAGGTGAGGATCGAATGTTTATTGATGACCTTAATCTTTGTATGGCACTTGAGGCTGAGTTTTGAAATATCCTTATTTATGTTGTAGATGTAACTAGGAGGATCGATAGTATCTGATGGTAGGAGATAGAGAGAGAGGAGCACGAGACCAAGAAACCTTGTGACTCAAGTGGCTTCAATAGTGTCATTTGGATGCAGGGACTATCATTCTAGGGGTTCTTCCAGCATGACGGTGTAGTCAGCTTTGCAGACTTCTTATAATGTTACTTAGAGGCATGATACTTATAGTGCTCCTATCCTACAATACACTTCCAGGACAGGGGACTTATATTTCACCCTCAAGGTAGGTGGCTTACGGTGGTTGTTTTGGTCATCGGGAATAGTCCCAGCAACCTCGTCAGTGTAGGGATTACTTTGAGCATGGAGACATGCCAACATTAAGAAGAATTGCCCTAGATTGTTGAGTCGTACACCTAGGAGGGTACTCAAGCCCTAGTTACTACAATAGTGACTCAACAAGCTAGGTCTGGTTAGCAGTAGTAGAGGATGTCATAGAGGTGGTGGTTAGACTGGATGAGGCCAGGCACATTCCTATGTTTTTTTAGTAGGCTAGACACAGTTAAATTTGATGTGATCATCATATTTATTATTTCAGTTTGTCATCGGGATTTCTCTATATTATTTGATCATGGTTTACATATTATTATGCATCAACATAATTTATATTGAATATGGGTATGTCTTGTGGGTTAATTGATATTCCTATTCATGTATCTACACATGTTAAAGATTCTATTATAATAGATCGAGTCTACCAGTCTCATGTAGTTACTATTCACAGGTATGATATATTGGTTTACCTTTTATTCTCGATCTGGTGGACTTCGAGGTTATTCTTTATATGATTGGTTGCCTCTGTATCAGGGATCTTCGATTCACATGTCAAGACAATTATGTTGTCAATGTTAAGGGTTCCTAGTGTATTATAAATGTGAGCATTTATTCTTTCCACGAGCAAGGTGATCCCTTTCCTGAAGGCACATCATATGGTGGGTAAGGGGTGTTTGACTTATCTTGATTTCATTCAGGACAATAGTGGAGAGACTTCTAGTACTATTGATTTGGTACCGGTTGTAAAAGAATTTCTGGATGTTTTTCCTATATATCTACTTGTTATTCCTATTGACCATGATTTGATTTTGTATTGACTTGGTACTAGGCACACACCCATATCTATTCCACTTTTTTGAATGACTCCAGCTGAACTGAAGGAGCTAAATGATCCGCTACATGATTTCTTGTTCAAGGAATTTATTAGACGGTGCTCCAATATTATTTGTAAAGAATAAGGATGGGTCAATGTGTATGTGCATTGACTATCGACAGTTGAATACAGTCACAATTAAGAAAAAATATCCATTATCGCATGGTGATTCGTTTGATCAACTACAAGGGCTATAGTCTTATCTAAGATTGATTCGAGGTCCAGCTACCATCTGTTAATGTTTAGGGCTTCCGTCATTCCTAAGGAAGCTTTTAGGATTTACTACGGGCATTATGAGTTTCTAGTTATGTCTTTTAGATTTACTAACACCCAACGACATTCATGAATTTGATAAATAGGATTTTAAGACATATTTTAACTCCTATGTGATAGTATTCATTGATGACAGCTTGATTTATCCCCAGATGAGCATGAACACTTGTGGATTGTGATTTAAGTACTTAGGTCATTATGTTAGGTTCTCTAAGTGTGAGTTTTGACTCAATTCAGTTGCATTCTTGGGTCATATTGTATCTAGTAGGGCTATAAAGGTTGATTTTAAGAAGATTGATGTTGTTTAGTTGATCTAGTACTATACTGATCGAGATACCTAGTTTTTTAGGTTTAACATGTTATTAGCATTATTTTATGGAAGGATTTTCATCCAATAAGGCCCCGTTAACCCAGTTGACGCTGAAGAGTGTTTGAGAAAAGTTTTCATAAGCTCAAGACTCCATTGACTATCGCACCAATTCTGAGATTACCCTCTGGTAAGATTATGTTAGGTTGTTCAGGCCTTGGCTAACATATTGTAGGATTGAATATTTTGGAGCCTAGTAAGGTTTCTTACTTGTGTTATTTCCCTACGTCTTTGATTGAGCGGATCAAGGCTCACTTGTACTAGGATCCTCACTTGCTTGCTCTTAGATACAGGTATACGAAAGAGGTGCTACTAAGGTTTCTATAGTAATGATGGGGTTATGCCGCTCCAAGACTGGCATTGTATGTGTAATATCGGTGCTTTATGGTAGTTGATACATAAGAAGGCTCATAGTTTGGATACTGGGTGCTACAAAGATGTATTGTGACTTGAAACAACACTTTTGATGGCATAGGATGAAGAAAGATATTGTTAGACATGTTTCATAGTGTTTGAATTACCAACATGTCAAATATAAGCACAAAAAACTGGGTTGACTCAGAATATAGTTATTTTTGAGTGAAATTGGAAACACATCACTATGGAATTAGTGGGAGGCTTACCACGCACGTTGAGGAGGTTTGAAACAATTTGAATCATTATTGATAGCTTGAACAAGTTTGCGCTCTTCATTCTAGTTCATACTACTTACTCTTTGGAGAAGCCCGCACAAATTTACATTTAAGACATAGTTTGGTTGGACAAGGTGCCTATTTCTATCAATTTAGATTGGGGAACATAGTTCACATCTCACTTTAAGAGGTTTGTGCAGCAAGATTTGGGTGCACAAGTTGAGCTTAACACAACTTTTCACAGATGGTTAGTGGTTATGGGTAATATGTCTGTGTGGCCGTAGTATACCGCATGTGCATCATGCATGACATTTATGTATATTATGCCCATAGAGGTTGTTATGAAAAGAAAGACGTCTGTGTGGCCATCGATATACTGCATTGATATTGCATAACATTTAGATATATGTACTAGGGCCCTCAGAAGCATGTATTGTTGGTCAGTGTTTCTGTTTCAGATTATGATATATCTTGGCTATGTTATTTCTTATGTCTTACATACTCAGTACATCAGTCGTACTGACGTCCCTTTTGCTGGGGGACGCTGTGTTTTATGCCCGCAGGTTCATACTAAGAGGGTGACAAATTGTGCTAGGAGATTGCTGGTTCAGCTATGTGGGAGCACTCTACTTATTTCAGAGTTACTGATTGTGGTACATCATACTCTTAGAGGCTTGTAGATAAGTGTTCTGTGGTGAGTTGTCATGCATGGCCTTGTTGGCCATGGCGTCATTATATAAATTGGGGTTTTCAGATTAAAATTTTGCCTAATCCTTCTCGGCTTAGTCCGTGGATAACATGGTTAATTACGTATAAATTGTATGATCAGTGGTGTCCGGTGGGTTGAGTCCGGATGCCCGTCGCAGTCCTCCAATTTAGATCGTGACAATATGTGTATATATGCATAAAGATAACGTTCAAAATGAAGATAGCTAGTGCTGGCGCATCATCACCATCTTTGTTATAATAGAGCTTGAAAGTGAACTAACAAAACCAGACAAGGAACTTAAAAGGGAGATTTTATTTGTTCTTGTTTAGGAGGTAGTAATAGTGTAATACACAAGGTCATCCAATTAGGTGTGTTGATTCATATTTTTTTATTTTGTAACTACAAGATTATTCAACTTTTCGTATATCGCATTTAAAGTTACGCAACTAATATTTGGACAACAAAATAAGACATGACATTTAATTTATTCCACATGACATTTAATTTACAAAAAATGTTCATATTTGTCCTTCAACTCTCACAAATAAATTATATTTACCCTTTATTATACTTTTTTGATCTATTTGTCCTTCTCATCCAACTTTCTAATTGTATTTGTGCTTGTACTCTAAACATCATATTTACGGTTAAATTTCCATTTTCATCTTAATTTTCATATGTAATGCCTACTTGGCAATTTTTAACAAATATGAAAAACTGATTTTTTAAACCAAAAAGATGAAAACTGTTTTAAATAAATAAAAAATCTAGAAAAATGACCTTTTAAACCCCGTTTAAAAAATCTGGAAAATTGGATTTTTTATTTATTTAAGAAACTGGGAAATGTGTTTTATTTTTAGAAACTGAAAAACTGTTTTTTCTTTTAAATTTGGAAAAAATAATTTTAATAAAAACCAGATTTTGTAAAAAAGAAAATCTGGAAAATTGGATTTTTATTAAAAATATGGGTTTTTTAATCTGTATAACTTATTTTTTTAAAAATAAAGTGTCCTAAAAATCCAGATTTTATTGATTTCATTTTTAGGAAAATGAATCTTTTAAAACAAATCTCAAAAAACTGAATGTTTAATAATAAAATATCTGGAAAAATATTTTTTTTAAATGTAGGAATTTTTTTTTCCTGATTTAAAAAAAATGCAGCTTTTCCAGATTTTTCTTAACAACAGGTTTTGACCATTTTAAAAAAAATCAGTTTTTCCTGTAGTTTTTTCATATTTTATAAAAAATCCAGTTTTTTCATTTAAAAAAAATCATTTTCCAGATTTTTAAAAAAAATATTGCCTCCTAGACATAGAAAAATTAAGATGAAAATGAACATTTAACCAAGTAGGGATAAATATGACTTTTTTTAGAGTACAAGGGATAATATGATCTGAAGTCTTTAGTGACTTAAACATGTGGGCTCCGCATGTCGGAAACATCGTTTCTCTGCACATGCCTAATCTACTAAATGAGTAGATCATATTAGTGTCAAGTATCGTCAAATTTCATTAAGAAATGAAAGAAATATTGGTACACAAAGTAAAATGTTTGAGACATTAATAGATGGATGGTTTTGGCCAAATAAACACATCTACCACATAGGTAGAAGATGGAAGGATTGAACACTATATAAACTCTAGTTTTGACTAAGGGTTTGGGACCCCAAGGGGTAACCCATGTATTAAGAAGAGGGAGGACCTAGGTGAGGTTGGGTTCGGAGCTAAGCCCCACACGCGCATCGCGGGCTGCGAACTGTGGGATGTCTTCCAGAAAACAGAAATCCTCTCCTCTCTTCAGCAATCTGTTCGATATTATTTTTCTTCGCTCGAATCAACCTTATTTGCTTTGTATCGTTGATTGTTGTTGTTTTATCTTGGGAGACTATTTTTCATTACCGTAAAAACATATATACAAGCCAATTTTATTTTAAAAATAGAGAGTCATCTCTCGACTCAGTTTTTGTTTTTGTTTAACTTTTTCTAACACTATTATTACCTACAATTTAAGATAAAATTTTTTAAGTGTTCGAAAGAAAGAATTCAAAACAGTGATTGTTTTGGATAATTCAAATAGAGTAGTTGACTGATTAAGAAGAAGGAAGAAATGATCATGAAAAGTTGGTCTTTGAACCATATGATGGTTTCCACTTTTATTTCTCAGTGGTGCTTTACAACAACCCATGAAGATCACAAGCAGATACAAGAATATATAAGTGATATCGTGGTCATTTTGGTCTGGCATCAATTGTCAATTATTAAGTACATCAAAGCACCGTGGGATTACAAAGAAAGTTGGGTTCTACTTTCTTTAACTCTACTTATTATTTATTTATGAATTTCTATCCTTTCTGATTTTGTGAAACTTATTTTCATAATTAGGGTAGATAACTTGTTTTGTGATGATATTGAAATGCATGCTAAATTTAGGAATAACATATTTTGAAATATTAATGTAATGTTATTTTGCACCAAAAAGAAAACTATCATGGCATAAATATGTTGCATAAAGATCATGTGAATTCTACTCTCAAGTTGTTGCAATATATGAATTCATTTGTTTTGATGGATAATATCTATACTTGAAAGTTGTTAGAACAATTTAAAATTCAGAGAAATGATAAATTTTGTTACTAGATTATTTTGCGTTCATTAAAGGTCGAGACTTTGTCTTCTTATTAAAATGCACATGTGTTTTAGTATACGAACGATATAAACTTGACAACAAAATGATTTAATGAATTTAATTTGTTCCATATGAATTGTGAAAAGGCTATAATAGATTAGTTGGAATTTCATTGAAAAAGTTAAAATCTTAGCTTTACTAACAATAATATTGAGATTACAGTATAATAATGTTGTAAGTAATTAACATCATTAAGTAGTGATCATATGTTCCTAAAACCTAAAATCGCATATATCATGGTTCTAATCTTCTTACCTTAACATGTTCAAAGTGGTTATATATGTTACTACGGTAGACACATGTGAGGTGTGCGTAGAGGCAAAATGAACTAAATCATTTTTTCATTCAGTCGAAAAAAACATCGCTCCTCTAGAGCATATTCACACCGACATATGTCACTTAAAGTTTGCGTGAACTAGAGGGGGGGCAAGTACTTTGTGCCTTTCATTGATGATAGTACAAGGTATAGTTATGTTTACTTGTTGAAAAGTAAAGATGAAGCGTTTGAAGAATTTAAACGTTACAAAGCAGAAGTTGAAAATCAACTAAACCTACGGATCAAGGCAATTCGTAGTGATAGAGGGGGAGAATACGTAGCACCGTTTGAAGAATACGATGCTCAATTCGTCATTGTTCATCAAACGACTGCTCCTTACTCACCTCAGTCTAACGGTATTGTCGAGCGCAAAAATCGTACGTTAAAGAAAATGATGAATACTTTACTTATTAACTCTGGTTTAGCCCAAAACATGTGGGGCGAAGCGATTCTTACCGCTAATATAATTCTCAATAGAGTTCCGCATAAGAGTAAGGATAAAACTCCATATGAATCATGGAAATGAAAGAAACCCACTTACACATATTTGAAAGTGTGGGAATGTTTGGCAAAGGTCGAAGTACCTAAACCAAAACAGGTCAAAATTAGATCCCTTATTATTATTATTATTTAAGTTACCGACTCATGCTTTGTGAGTTAGCCAAATGGCGGACTGTTCCCCTCATTGTAAAGCTGATACCTAAAGCCAGCCTGAAAAATCTGTAAAATATAGCATTGGAAGTCTCGGAACTGCTTGATTTAGACAGGATCGGCCCTGAGATTTGGGATGCCCTAAGCTATCACAATACTTTTTGCCACCCTCCCCCCCCCCCCCCCCCCCAACAAAAAATAGTTAAGAGCTAGACTTACTTAAACACATAAATAAATAAAAATTAACATGATTATTAACCTAATATAATAAAAATAGAGGTTGCAACCTTATTCAAAATTGTATAGCTAAGTAACAAGAATATTACCTGATAAGTATACGAGCATTGCTATTGAAACATTATCATTCTTGCCTTTTTGCTAGCAAAATCATTTATCAAGTTGTTTATTTCACTAGCAAAATCATTTCTTTCCAATCCCGCATGCACTTCATGTGATCCTGACCATTTTCATGCTCCTTAAATCTCGTAGAAAGATTTTTCCAATTATTAAATTCAGTGGAAGTAAGATTGCTAGGCTTGCCACGAAAATTAAACAACTTGCAACAAAAGCAAAAAAGCTTATCCAAGATTTTTGAATATACGAGCCATTATCGATTTTTTTCTCCCCATTTTCCAATACCTGAGTGTAATAGGAGTTTGAGAAGTGTCTATTGTTATCATCACGAGGATAATCGTCATCTTCAATATTCTCCCTCATAGGACCTTTCTCAACTATGAAGTGTCGAAAATTGATTCCAAACTTATCCCAATTCGTAGGATCATTAATGTTTGAAGGCTCATTCTCAACATTCTCATCATTGGTGTCAACATGATCTTCTACTGCTTCAATTATTTCATTCTCAACATTCTCATTATTGGTGTCAACATGAGTCATTATTTCAACTTCTTCTGGTAACTTTTCAAGGTCTATATTTGTGTCTTGCCCCTCAGTATTTTCTCCGCCCTCAACATTATTAATTGGATTCACAAACGTATAAAGACCACCGCTTTTAGCATAGTCTTTTGCGAATTCATCCCTATCTTTTTTCTTCTGTCTATTTTGAGCACCAGACGGTTGTTTTCTCATAATTACGACCCTGATTGAATAACAAAAAACTTAAATCATTGCGGTCAGGATTGAACAACAAAAAACCTATAAAAATTCCATATTATTATTAAACAACAAAAAACTTAGTAATATAGTTACATACTGCTCATGAACTTTCAACAAATCCAACAATAAAAATCTAAATTAAATAGGAAGCAAAAACAAAACAAACAGATAATTTAGATTTAGAGTTATACCTGGCAGAGAAACTTTAAAGTGCTAGGGACCTAGGATTTTGAATTCTTGATTTTTTTTTACTTCCTATCGGCGCAGAAGTTCAGGTTGATATAAGAGAGTTAGGAGAGACTCTTAGTTCATCTACAAAGGTGATGAAAACAAAACAAAAAATTTAATTTCTGAACTAGATAAGGTGAATGATGGAGAAAAAGCTTTGTAAACCTAGTGAATAATGATTTGTTATTTGAGTTTATATGAGGGGTTTTATTAGAGATTCTTTAGAGTCCAAAAAGATGTGAGGAATGTGTATTTTGACCGCTAAAGTTTTGATTATTGTTGTATTTAATAGTGATTTTTTTTCCAAAAAAATATGCCCTAATTTTTTCCAAAAAATGATGCCCTAAGCCATTGCATTAACTGCTTTGGCTCAGGGCCGGTACTGGATTTAGATCATGTCTCAGTCGATCTTCGAAAAGATATAACCTGACTCAAGCTTAGTGCAAGCAAACGATGGTTTTATAAAACCCCACTTCCAAAATCCCTTCAACGGGTTTACCTTTGACATTATAGGCAGAACAATGTGAACTGTGTAGCAGATATAACCTGACTCAGATTCAATTACTATACAATCAATAAATCAACCATTATCCCCACCTAGTTTCACACTCCATAAACTCCCCCTACCCCCTCTTAATATTTATTTTTAACTCATATGTTCGTATATTTATATTTTAACTCTATTTCTCAACTATAAATACTTCATTTTACTCTTCATTTTTCTCACAAATCTTCCTAACATCTCTCTAATCTATCTATCTCTACAAGTCTACATTGCACAGTAAATATTATATTTTATTTGCTAATTTCTATCAAAGTTCAAAAATTGGGAGTAAAGTTGACAATTAGCTTGAGGATCATCGAGTAAAGTTTCAATTTTCAACCTCGATTACATGTCGACGTTACGTCGACATTTGGTACCTTCGTTCCTTCTTTAAATTATTATTGTTACTTAATTTTAATTATCATACTTAATTTCATTATCTTTAATTATTTATTTACATAATTATAATGGAACGAAGTGTACATTTTTCTGGTGGAGGTACTAGGGGTAACAGGGGTAAGAGTGCATCTTCTAGTAATTCTAATTACGATGATTTCACTCATATAGATGAAACTGATATTTAATGTTAATATTAATATACCATTAGATCGTGAGGTTTATTCTGCATCTGAACAAGACTTTAATTTAGAAAATGAATTAGAAGATAATTTAGATAACACAACTGCTAGTGCACCTCCACCTCAGACTGAGTCTCAAGTCAAAACTGATACTAGAATGACTCATATTCCCCCTAGTATGAGTCGAGGTAAAAAACAACGAAAATTA
This sequence comes from Przewalskia tangutica, assembly GCA_029844215.1. Taxonomy (NCBI): domain Eukaryota; kingdom Viridiplantae; phylum Streptophyta; class Magnoliopsida; order Solanales; family Solanaceae; genus Przewalskia; species Przewalskia tangutica. The sequence goes on from CM056736.1 coordinate 21,051,356, forward strand.
AAATCACCTGCATGGAATTATTTTGATAGGGACATTCCTAATCAACTAGCTATATGTAAAATTTGTCGCGAAGTTTATAAATTTAAAACTGGAAAAGATCAAGGTGGGACTGGAGGTTTAATGAGACATGTAGAAAACTCTCACAAAAAAAGATATAAGCAATACTTTGCTGAAAAACCGAGTGTGCAAATGCCTTTTGAATCGGGACAAGGTTCACATACTGTCCCCGACCAAGTAAATGGCCGAATTAACCCAATGACGGAGGGGGGAGGGGGGAGTTATAGGTCCTTTGATTGCATATAGTGCATCCCGTCGATCATCAAAGTCAATAAAAGTATAGCCAGGGGGCGTCTTGCAACCCAAACACTGTAAACAAATTTGAGTTAGGAATGATGGACAATAAACCAGTGAAGTATCATATAAATATAATGTCTAAGAATGCAAGTGAACTGCAACTAATGTCGACTGATGCAGTTAACACATCTAACTGGAGTAATTCAACCTCCAGGAGAGAAATCTGTTATTGATGTCCTTCCTTCTTATCATCATTACCATTTGAACTCTTCTGATATGAAATGTTAATTTTGATGGAACAAGTTATGAAAACTGGAAAAGAGGGATACTAATCTTCCTCTCATCCAAAAATAAATTGTGTTATAAATGACAAAGCATAAATCCCAGATGAATTTTCACATCTGTTTGAGCAGTGGGCAAGATGCAATAACATGATAATTGCATGATTCTCAAAAAGCTTCAGATCTATGGAATGAACTACGGGAAGGTATGACCAACCTGATGGTTTCATCTTCAAGAGAAACTTAATAATATTTCTCAAGGAGCAAGTGATGTTGCTGGATATTACAATAAGCTGAAAAAATTATGGGATTAGCTGAAAGTACTAAACACTTTTATGATATGCAATTGTGGAGCCAAAACACATAATTATAAGATGAATGAAGACATGAAGCTGGTATAATTTCTTATGAGGCTAAATGAAGGTTTCTCTGCATGTAGAGACAACATCTTAATGATTAAACCTCTACCATCTACAAATCAAGCCTACTCAATCATTTTACATGAGAAATTTCAAAGAGATGTACATTCTGGGAACAATGCATTTACTAAATCTACTGCTTTTAATGCTAGTAGGTGGAATGAGCAGAGAAATTTTAATCCAAAAGGAGGTAATCCACAGAACACCAAGCCAAGAAATAATCAGAACAATTACACTTCAAACAACAACAGTTATACATCAAACAACAATGCAAGGGTTAATGCAGTTTCTTCAGGGGACAGTGTAATGACAGGAACTGATGGAGGAAATAAGGAGCAATTTGATGGTTTCAATAGTCACGCAGCATTCAGAATTGTGGGAAACAACAAATCAACAATTTTCAATATAAGGAACTTCACAAAGTATCAATGCCAATAATTGATAGATGTTTTCTAATCAGTTCAAAATGGTTCTGGATCTGAGGAATAACACAAAGCAAACATGGCTGGTATTTTTGATTTTTTCAAAGCTTACACTTCTTTTCTAACTAAGTTCAAATCTAGCCCCTGATTATAGATACATGGACTTCCTATCACATAACTTTTGATAAGTCTTTGTTCCGCAATTTCAAGTTACTTCCATATCCTATTTTATTCACTTTGCCTAATTCCTATAAGGTATCAGTGAAGTACATGAGAGATGTTATACATATTCATGCTACACATTAGGCCTAGTGCCACTCAAGTAGGACACAACATGATTAGGATTGGTATCAAGTGTATTACAAATCAAAATGACTAACTTACAACAGTCAAATAACAACTACAAGCTCTGAACCAGTTATGATAACATGATCTAAGCAACCAAATCTCATATTTTGCATACAGCTCATCAAAATAAAGAATAGTCTAGAATGGTTTTACATCACACTTTCACAGTGGCATCACACCAAGAATTAAGGTTATCCCTAACACATACTCATTCAATATGTTTACAAGTAGACATGCTTCACATAGGCCAATTTAAGAAACCAAAGAAAACTATATATACTTTTAATAGGCAACTTAGACATGTGTAGGTGCATCTTATTCAAGAACATGGGCATTTTTAACTATATCAAGAAAGCAGTGCAGCCCAAAACTATAGCAAACAAACTTCGTCAACTTTCCTAATCAATTTCAAATAAGAATCAGGTTTCGTACAACATAACACTCAAGAAGCCAACATTTTAAGCATTTTGAGCAACAGTTGAAGATTTCAGCGGAGCTATTAACAAGTGAACTAGTTCAATGAAACATACTAAATTGAATAATAAGTGCAACACATTAGCCAGAAAGAAACTTAAACATTTGTGCAAACACAATAGTATAGCAAACTTCATATAAATCTTTCACAAAAGAAAATTTCAGCCCACAATGCAGCCATACTGTTTCCAACCAAAATTTAGCACCACTCTTGGACCAAAGCCACACGCTAAAACTTACTTCTATGCATTTCGTCGCTCGGTTACTCAGACTTCACCAGCCAATGAACTCGTCTCTCAGATAATTTGTTGAACATGTTACATGAATAACTTTAGCCACAGTCCAATAGGCAAATGAATTACCCTCCCAATTTTGATGGTAATTATATTTCACTTTCATATCAATCAGTCAACAACAAGAATTTCACAATTTGAGCTCTCAAACTCCACATCAAAAGAACCATAAAAAAGAGAATAGAAAAATATGTAAAACAAAGCGAGTGAGGGAGAGAGATAACTGAGATGAGGGAGAGAGACTTACCTGGTGCCTGAGAAAGACGGTTGAAGGAGAAAGAAAGAAGTTTTTTTTGCCATTTTGCGCAGTAGGTACTGCATTCTGTTTCTCTTTGTGTGTAGCTGCTGATTTGTGTGGGCGTGAGGTGAAAGTCACAGGGTCAGGGGTCTGAGAGAGAGGGGCTAGGGTATTAGGAAGGAGAGTGTGCGGCCAGAAGGGAAAGGGGGTGTTGCGGACCGGGGTTTGGAGTTGGCCGGAGCCTGGAGCTCCCACGAAAGGTGGCGGCTGATGGGTTGAGACTGTTTTGGGAGAAGCAAAAAAAATGAAAGAGGTCTAGAGTTGCGGGTCCTATACCTTAATAAAAACATAATATTAAGGCTTAGTGCTTAATTGAAAATAAAAAATGCGATGTTGAAAATAGGATAACATGAAATATTTATGATTATGATATATAAAAATACAAAAAGTGATGATATTTATGTGTAATGAAGATGACGTCGATGTACAGGCGTAATGCAGATTGTGTGAGCGTGAAGACACTTAGTATTTTTACAGCGTTTTTGATATTTTATTTTTAATAATGTTAAAACGACAACGTTTAGTTTATTTTTATTAAAAATAAATTTTAAAAAGAAATAAAAATCGTGTAAGTCTTAATTTTAATTAAAAAATGTTAAATAAATAATAAAAACGGTCACACACGTCATTTTTTTGTCAATTTAAAACACAAGTCACTTATTTATGTGACATTTCGCAAAACCGTCACACAAACGTCATAAATAAATAACACTTAAAAACCCGTCACACAAACGTCATAAATAAATGACTTAAAAAAACGTCACACAAATGTCATAATTATATGACACTTAAAAAACTTGTCACATGAATATCAAGAAAAAACATAAATTTAGTAAAACGATGTGACACTTGTATTTATGTCATATGTGAAGTGTCACCGTAACCTTTTTTTTGGTAGTGGGACATTTCTTTTTTCCAGCATTCATATATTTTGGTGAGTCCCATTTCTATTATCAATGGATACTAGTGTTAGATAATTATTCTTTTGTTGAGTGGGAGTTTGTCACCGTACCTTTATACCCTCATTTATGTTTTTAATGGTTCCATAATACACGCCGTTTTATGGAGCATGTGAAATTCTACATTTTTTGTTTACTCAGGTTTAATTTTTGACTATATATCTTCACACTACTAATATATTTTTTGGCATGTAGCCATACTAATATCTTTCAGTTTATAGTTAGGTTATGTGAGTTATATGTTCAGATGGCGTGGTACTCCAAAATTGGAGCGTGACAGGCTTAAAAATCAAAAATAAAAAAATTAAACATAAAAGCGTGTCATTAGGGGGGGTAAAATAGAACATTTTCATTTTTCATTCCCACTCCTTGACCACATTTTTTTTTGCATCAGGCAACAATTGACAACATTAGGGCATTGTTTCAAAGCAACACTTAACATTGCAACAAGTCAAAAATTAAAGATACAACTTTTTTTTGTTCTTTTGGATGTTAGAGCTCTTGGAAGATTGAAGCCTTCTTCTCAACTGGAATCTTTGATTTCACAATGGCATCAGTGTTATCATCAACAATGGTTGACCTTTCTTTGATGTCCACAACTGGTAATTCTTGGTCTTTTCCAGTGATTTCATTTCCTTTCCCCTCCTTACTCTTGCCCCACACCACAGAGTAAAGTCCCGTGACTATTATAATTGCTCCAATTAAGCTGCATTATTAGATTAATCAAAATGAGAAAGCGAGCTAAAAAGAGAATGAATTCAATTGAAACGAAAGATTCTCTTCCGACAGCATTAAATCACTAAGTTTGTCTTGGACAAGGTCCTTCTCTCTAATACCTGAAGGTCGAAATATTTCAGATCATATATTTTTATAAAATGAGAAACATTAATAGCAGAATCGAAATTTTCGCGAACAAGTGCAGCATAGTCCCCCGGAGTGTTCTGCCGGTATGGACTTTTGTTGTTGTTACGACAGGCGGAGAGCAACATCGGTGGAAATCTATCGATAATAGGCAGTGAAAATTGATGTGGTACTAGACCTCAAATTCGTGACCTGGTTTCTACTAAATGTAATAAGTTATGTCTAAATCGATCAAACCTTTATAAAAAGATCATTTGATGATATTTAACTTTATAGTGAGGAAGGACTTAATTAATAATCATGAAAAAAATGAGATAGAAAGACTACCTTCCAAGGTGGACTGACTCAGCCAAGATAACAGCAGCAAGAACTGAAGTGATGACCATACTCAATGGGCTAAAGGCTGTCACAAACACTGGCCCTTTTACTTTATTAACCACACTTTGCACATAATATGCAATTCCTGAGCATACAATACCCTAACCAAACACAAATTATGTGCTCTAAATTAGAACCTTAAAGAAACAAAATAAGAAAACATATATGTTTTTAATAAATATGAGAAACATTTTAAATTAATAAAAAAAAAAACTTACAGAATAAGCAGCAGCAAGTAGCCTAGAGTCAAAGCCAATAACCCAAGCATTCCAATCACGTTCCATTATAAGAGCCACAATTCCACCTTCTATTACGCCGAACACACATACCCATGCTGCCAGAGATAGCTCTGCTGGATACTCCTTCAATGTCATCGACTATATAGACATGCAAAAAGTTAGATTATAATTATATACATAAATGAGTAAAATAAATTTATTCCAAGTCTTCTTTTTTCCCCTTTATAAAAAATTCATAGAAAAACTTACTTGAACAATAAAGAAACCGGACCAACCAACAATACAAGAGATGAGCTCAATGGTCCCGGCGACCCAGTTCTCAGGGGTGGCGGCCGCGACTTCATGGTGGCCACCACCGTGAGAGCGAGCGACCAAGTTGAACATTGGCCCTTTGTAAAGAGTCATCACCATTGCTCCTACCACTGTTATTGCTGTTCCTATCACCTTTGCCATACTTGATTTCTTCTTCAGGTTTACTTTCTCAATTCTAGTCATTAACAACAAAATAAAAATAAATCAAGAATGTTCATGAGTTCCCTATTCACTAAAAGAAAAACTGGAATTAGATATGAACTTCATCGTTAAATTACTTGCACATAATAGAGTTTTATGATATTTATCGCTAAATAGAATTAGCGACATATTTTAATATTTAGTTCTAAGAATTGTTTGTTGCTAATTCCTGATCTTTTAGTTGTGATTTTTGTTTGTATTTTCTTTTATCTAGTACTAGTACTACATTATTTTGTTGTATAGTAGCACAATCTCAAATAGTAATAGGTAATAATGTGCCAATAAACATATATATAACATAACAACATAAGCAACCACTAACTTTTTTGAGATCATTGCTTTCCAAGTAGGAAGCAACTTTGCTTA